>VDFB02271358.1:939758282-940458336 GCA_007258455.2 Sequoia sempervirens
GACTTTCAAATGAGTTATGTGCCACTGCTTTGCAATTCTGTGGCCGGTGAGGAGAGCTTCATACTCTGCAATGTTGTTGGTACATGGGAATGCGATCCTAAATGATTTTGGGATGTAGTCACCTTGAGGGGTAATTAATAAAATTCCTGCTCCAGATCCACTATGAGTGCACGAGCCATCAAAATATAGCGTCCAAGCTGGTGCTTCTGTGACTATGTAGATTTCTTCGTCTGGGAATTTAGTGTCTAGCAGGTAGGCATCTACTAATGGTGCCACAACCAATTGATTAGCTATGACTTATCCTTTTATGGCTTTTCGCTCTACATACTCTATGTCAAATTTGCTTAGGAGCATGACCCATTTGGCCATACGGCCAGTCAGAGTGGTTCTAGATAACAAATACTTCAGGGGATCAATTTTAGCAATTAATTTGACCAAATGGCTGAGCATGTAATGACAGAGTTTCTATGTGCTGAAGACTAGCGCAAGGCAAGATTTTTCCATGGGGGAATAATTTAACTCATAGCCAACCAATGTTTGACTGATGTAGTAGATTGCCCTTTCTTTGAACGATTCATCATGTTGTGCCAACAATGCCCCCAGCGCGACTGAAGTAGCAGAGATGTAAAGCAGGAGGGGTTTTCCTGGAATAGGTGGCATCAAGATTGGTGGATGAGCTAAATATTCCTTAATTTTATCGAAACCTATCTGACACTGCTGGTTCCATCAGAATGTGGAATCTTTTTTCAGAAGATGAGTGAATGGCTGACACTTATCTGCTAGCTGGGCTATGAACCGACGAATGGACTGCATCTTCCCTTGTAGGCTTCTTAACTACTTCAGATTGCGTGGAGGTGGCATGTCCAGGATAACTTTTACCTTGGCAGGATCAACCTCAATGCCCTTGCGAGAGACTATGAAACCAAACAACTTTCCTAACGTGACCCCAAAGACACACTTTTTTGGATTTAGCCGCAACTTGTAATGCTCTAACCGCTCAAATATCTTTTTCAGGATGGCAGGATGTTCTGCTCGTGTTCTGGACTTTCCTAACAAGTCATCGACATAATCCTCCATGATGATATGGATGAGGTCATGGAAGATGACTGTCATCGCCCTCTGATATGTTACCCTCACATTTTTGAGACCAAAGGGCATAACATTATAACAAAAAGTACCCCAAGGTGTTGTGAAGGCGGTCTTGTGTTGGTCCTCAGGTGCGATTCGAATTTGATTATAACCAGAGAAGCCATCCATAAGTAATAACATCTCATGTCCTATTGTCAAGTCGACCAACATGTCAATGTTAGGTAGAGGGAAGTTGTCTTTTGGGCAGGCTTTGTTAAGATCCCTGAAGTCTGTGCAGACTCGAATGTCTCCATTTGGTTTGGCAACTGGTACTATATTGGAGATCCACTCAGAGTAGTCAATTGGCCTGATGAAACCCGCCTCTAGTAACTTCTCCAATTCCTTCTTGACTAATAATGCGACCTGCAGATGCATCTTGCGGAGCTTCTGTTTGATAGGCTTGGCGTCTGGGCGAACGTCTAAATGATGAACCACTAAGGCGGGGTCTAAGCTTGGCATGTCGGAATATGACCAAGCAAAGTTAATGATTCCCTCTTGGAGTAGCTGCACGATGAACAAATACTCTTGCTCTGAGAGTGACTTAGCCACATAGGTGATTTTAGGATTTTCAGCAGTACCCAGATTAACTTCTTGAGTCTCTTCAATTAGAATGGATGATCGGGCAGATAACTAAGTTCCTACAAGGGGAAGATAAACATCTCCATCATCCAGCACCTGTTCGAGGTTTTCGCCATCAGATGTGTCCTTTATTTTTACTTTTTCAGGGTCAGGAAGTGCCCAGGGAGGTTTTCACTAGATGACCGCTTTTTACTTTTCTTATTCTTATTTTTGTGACTGGAGTGTTCATCCTCCCCCAATCCCATAAGGTTGACATATGTATGCGCAGACATATTGACAGGTGTGTTATTATGTAGGTCCCAATCAATAAACTCGGGGTGACAGAGGGATAGGCTAATGGTGCAGACAGATAAGCATTCAAACATGGATGATAAGTCGGTGTGGTCGATGTCATCGTACGCATGTATGATGGATTCCTCCTCGGGTATATCTTCCAATGAGCCCTTGTCCACGGTGACACTATAGGAGGTATTAGACGATGTTGCAGAGCTTTTCTATTTTTTATCATATCCGATGCCTATGTTCTTTAGTAGCTTTGATGTATCAATAGGTTGCAACCGTCCTTGTTCTTCTTTACCTAGGCCCCTGCCTTGGTAGTTATATTTTTTTGCAAACTTAGTCGACCATGGATATGCTTCCTGAAAATATTCCTTTAGAGGAGGATTTGGCTGGGGTTCTTCTTGGTAGACCCATTGGCTTATGTCCTCTTCTGGTGCATCTATCTTGACACTTGGTGATCTGAAGGTGGTGGTAGGGATGTTTTTACCACTAAAGGTGATAGTCTTGTCTTTCTTTTGTGTGGAATGCAAAGGTTGACCATACTCGTGTGGTGGCAGTGGCATGGTTGCTACATTGAGAGCCGTATGTATTTCGTATTCACCACACCCTTTGTCAATGATCTGGACTTTGGTGACTGTAGGATTAGTGGTGGAAGATGGAGTGGTTATCGTGATGGAGGGTGGGTTAGCGGATGATGACTGGGATGCCCCCATTTCAACCCCGGGACAATAATGTAAATGGGGAAATGACGCTTCTAGAGCGCGGAAATATTCAAATGGTTGGGGGTCAGCGTAAATGGTGACTTCCTGTCCGTTGACGAGAAATTTTAGGCATTGATGGTATGTGGAGGGGACGACTTTCATAGCATGGAGCCACGAGCAACCAAGGAGGAGATTATATGGCAAGTCCAGATCAAGGACATGACAGGTAGTGTATTGAAGCATAGGTCCCACTTGGATAGGAAGACTGATGATTCCCTTTGAATTTTTTTCTGCATTATCATAGGCTTTGATTGTGATGATCTGATTACTTAAATCCGCTTGAGTATACCCCACCTGTTTTATGAATTTCAGAGTACACAAATTGAGGGCATAACCATTATCTACCAAGACCCTTTTTATTTTATGATGGGCAACCACGACTTCGATATGTAAGGGGCAATTATGATTGACATCGATATTTGGCATATCGTTTTGGCTGAAGTGCAGTTGATAAGATAAAGCCAGATGACCTACCAAAGCTTGGAATTGCATGGGGTCGATGTCATTTGGCACGCGGGTTTCTTGCAGGGCTCTATTAAGGATTTCTTGATGTACAGGGGAAGAGTTAAGAAAATCCAAAATGGATATATGAGCAGGGGTCTTTCCTAAGTGATCAAGGATGTTGTACTGAGAGTTTATAGGAGTTGATTGGGCGGGTGTAGAGGCTGCAGGGATAGTGATGTGGGCTCGTCGTGTAGTAACAACACATTGAGGGTCTTTGGCTTTGACATGTATCATGGATACACGAGGTTCCACCTGTTCAATGTAATGAATAACACCCTCGTAATTGAAGGGTACATTCTTGTAGCTCACATTATTTGTGCTGTTTCCTTGGGGATTACTGCTAGATGTGCTTAGGCCTTGATTATGGTTCAGAAAGGCATTATGATATATCTGCAATTGAGCATTGGACAATGAGGCTTGACTGGTGTCAACCTTGATATCTCCTCGATCAATGAGATCTTGGACATAGTTTTTTAGACCCTGACATTTATTCAAAGAGTGTCCCTTGATTTTATGGAACTCACAATATTCATTTTCCTTAAATCATGCGGGCTTGGGTTTGGACTCATCAAATGGCTTGGTGACAGGGTATGTGATGGGGTAGTTGATTTGTAACAACTTATTAAAAACAACACTCATAGGTTCTCCTAATTGAGTGTATTGACGTTTGGTGTTCCCCTGATTGTTCTGGTTCAACTGTTGAGGAGGGCGAGGTGTCCCTTGTGGTACAAAGATGGCGTTGGGTATAGACAGTTGTTGTTTTTGGGATGTATTAGCCACTTGGACATGTTTAGTGTCTGTCACGCCGTCATTCACTACATTCTTGTTCTTGTTCCAGAATCGTGGTTTATCGCCAAATGACCTCTCTTTATCATGACTATGTATTTTGATGTGTCCTTTGGTAATAAGGGCACGTTCGAGGATGGGTCCCTTTTCCACTATCTCCACGAAAGTGGTGACACAATGTAACCTAAAATTATGGGCCATGTCAGGATGAGAGTTTTCCACGAAAAGAGTGACCATGTCTTTTTCTTTCAGAGGGGTCTTCATTCGGCTTGCTAATGCATGCCACCTTTGTAGGTAGCTAGTAAAGGTTTCTCCCTCACGTTGTTTCTCTTTGAGGAGATCTAAGGTGTCTGTGTCCTCCAAATTGAAAGAGAAGTAGGATACAAATTTTTCTGACAGGTTTGCAAAAGTTTTTATGGACCCTTTTTTGAGAGTCATGAACCAATCGAGGGCGTGGCTTGTTAGGCTTCGTGGGAATATGTGCAAGAGATAGTTGTCATTGTACATAACTTCTTGACACTGGGAGTAAAACTCTTGCAAGTGGGCCTTAGGATCTTTGTTCCCCTTGTATTTGTCAAACTTTGGCATTTCAAAATGTTTAGGGAAGGGGATCAATGAGATGGACAGATCAAATGGATATGGGCATATGTCTTCAAATTTGAACGATTGTTTGCCAGCCCCAGCTTGAAGATCCTTCAAGGCGACTTTGATTTCCAAGAGATCCGAGTTGGCCGGTGGCGAGTTGGGGGGATATTGATGATAGGATGATAAAGGATCTTGCCGAGGGAGTGTCAGATTGTTGAAATACGGATTTGGACGGTTGGATGACAACATGCCTTGTTGGTAAGACGGGGGGTTTTTGTTGATATGGGGGCTGTTGTTGTGGGGGATAGTATGGATTTGTTTGATAAAAGTGTGGGGTAAGCTGTTGAGGAGCTTGGATGGGATGTTGTGTATTGGTTTACTAGTGTTGATGGTACTGTTGTGATTGTTGGGAGGTTGCGTAAAGCGGTTGTTGGTGAAATTGTTGCTGATTGTGATAGTAGTAGTGTTGAGGGGGTTGTTGTGTGTGATGTCAACTATTGTATGGGCCGAGATGTGATATTGTGTTGTGGTTGAGCCTGCGGATGCTAAATGGATGTGAGAAAAGGGGATATGGTCTAAGCAATAGGTCGAGATGGATTGCCTTGTGGTTGGTAGGATGGTTGTTGTGAAGAGACCAAAACATTATGTATAGGTGGTTGCTGATGAGATGGCTGAGGTAGCGTAGAAGCATTTTGTAAAGGGGGTTGTTGGGTACCACCCGGAATGTTCAGCTGGGATGTTCCTTGTGGAGGTAATTGAGGCAACATGTTGGATTGGTGAAGCTGTTGAGATGTATATGAAGATGATGGCAGATTTGTGGCCTCAGGAGGTGGAAGCAATGTGGTAAAGGGGGTGCCCTCAGTGTTGACTGGAGGTTGATTCGAAAGGGGGGGTGCTGTTAGCGTTAACGGCGCGGGTTGTGGAACATTTTGTGGCATACCATAGGCAAAAGGATTATTGGAATCATGAACTTGAGGACCTCCTATGACTGAGGTTGAAGCATGTGGGGGATGGTTAACATGATAAAGAACAACATTGCCAAATTCAGGTTGATGCAACCCTCAACTGGAGGAACATTGGGGAAGTACGAACCTTCTGGTGCATTTTGTGAACCTTGGAGTACATTAGATGGGGAACTCCTATATTTGGACAAGTCAACACCTGAGCGGGGTTTGACACCCTTCTCAATTAGGTGGGCCAAAATTTCTTCCCCATGTTTTTCAAGCAGACGGTCAGTCATTTGCACATTGGCGGGATTACTAAAATGTTCCTCAAGCGTGAGTTTAGGTTGATTAGCCATACTCTCTTCATCGTGTGGTGAGTTGTTCTGATTTTCGGTGTTGGAGTGCGATGAAGTACCATTATGAGGATCTTGGGGGACGTTGTTAGGATCTTGAGCAACTTTTGCACCATTGGTGGGATTTGTATTGCTATTAAGGTCTTGAGACATGTTCGCTTGGGAATTTTGACCTTGTTGTTGTTCCATTTGTCTCTTAACTTGTGACCTAGTTTGAACGGGCATGCAAATGTGCTATGGGTGGATTATAAAGATATTTTTGACGAATGACTTGATTGTAGTTGGATGAGATGTGATCTTGATGGGATTTGGATTTTGATCAGATTTTGTTTAGATATATTGGATTGGATCAGATTTTGATGGGATCGGATTTTGATTGGCTAGATAGGATTTTGATTGAATTAGATTGGATTTTGATTGAATTGGATTAGATTATTAAGATCAATAGGATAGCATTGGTTGAACGGATGTGATTTGGTTGATTGGGTAATTTGATCGAATGATTGGTTTTGATAGATTTGGATGATTGGATGGGTATGATTGGATGATGAAAGATGTGAGAGAGACCTTGAGTTTAATCAAAGGAAGTTACCTTTAGTGACCCAGAGTTTTGATTGATTAAGAGGATGATCAAGGCACCGAATCCATTTTAAGATAGGAATGGATTGATTGGGCCGAGAATGATAACTTATGACACCGAATTCACCTCAAGATGGAAGTAAATTGATTTGGGTCGAAGTTAACGACTAATAATCAAATTCAAGTGCTATGGTCAATTTGGGTAACCACTTTGTAATACAAGGTTAAGGCGGTTTGGTTATGAGTGGTGTTTAGTGATGTAAATGGTAAAATGATGATGTTCGCTAGGTGATGGTGTGGACTTTTGAATGGAATATGAGGAAATTAAAATGAATGGGTGGATTAAGGACGATTGTGGAGAGTGAATGGGGATTTAGAATGGTTAAACAAAGGTTTGGAATGATAAGATGGAGGTTTAAACTGATCAAATGGAGGTTTTGAGAGACTTAGAGTGATGAAACAAAGGCTTGGGATGATGAGATAATGGTTGGGAATGATTAAATAATGGTTTAGAGGCTAAACGGATCAAAATGGGGTGATTTCGGGTGTTCAAGAGGGAAAATTCACCCCTCTGCAGTAAATCAAGGGCACTTCCACCTTTCTGTAGTAAAACAGAGGGCGCTTCTACTTTTCTGCGGTAAAACATGGGCGCTTCCGCCTTTTTGCGGTAAAACAGAGGGCGCTTCCGCCTTTCTGCGGTAAAACAGATCTTGGTTTTGATGGAAATAGCTATGGCAAAGACTCAAAATGATAAAATAAGGCCAATGTATCAAAGATTTCACGAGTTTTTCACAAGAAAACACTTCAAGCAAGCACAATCCTATGATTAATGTTAAAGGTATGGCCAGGAAAGGTCTTAATCTACGATGCACAAGGCTTCTAGGGAGTCCTCGATATACTCTCGGTACGTGAGGCACAACCGTCAACACCAGCTCGTCACAAGCGTGAGCTGGGAACCCTAGCGAGATACTGAAAGGCTCTGACCAACTTTTTACGTCTATCTAGGTATCACCCTAGCTTCGACGCTCCGCCAATTACGACGTGACTAGATTGGGGTACAACATTCATTCTCCCCCCTTTATATACCTCGCCAATATGCGTGGTTGGAATCATCCCTTGGGGTGATGAAATCCCCAAGCAGGTCCCACTAGAAAGAAGACACTAACCATTTCCAACTACTCCCCAGGCTCACACGAAGTGCAAGGGGAGAGTGAAAACAAATTAATGCCCCCTTGGGTGACACAATAATAAACAAACACAACAAGCAATAAATATTACTTCCCCCTAATTAGACTATGTTCAAACATCAAGGATAATTTTTTTAAAAATTTGATCAAATAGATGGCCCTACAAGCAAACGTTAGCTATCTCTTCGTTCTTGGATTACACCATAATATGCTTCCAAACTGTGTTGCTTTGGGGCGTAGCCGCCTTTCTATGGTAAAATCAGGGCGCTTCCGCCTTTCTGTGGCAAAACAGGGGGCGCTTCCGCCTTTCTGCAGTAAAACAGAGGGCGCTTCCGCCTTTTTGCAATAAAACAGGGGCGCTTCTGCCTTTCTGCGGTAAAATAGGGGGCGCTTCCGCCTTTCTGTAGTAAAACAGGGGCACTTTCGCCTTTTTGCGGTAAAACAGGGGGCACTTCTGCCTTTCTGCAGCAAAACAGGGGGCGCTTCCGCCTTTTTACAGCAAAATGTTAGAAGAAAAGAGCCTTTAAAAAATAAAAGGGCGTATCCGCCCCTCTGCAGGAAACTTTATCAAATTTTTAAAAAAGAAAAGTTGTATGCCCTACTGCAAGAAAGTGTTAGAAAAGATCTTCTAAGCAAAATGACATATACACTTAACTGCAGCAAACTGTTAGCAAAAATCAAATTTTCAGATATAGGGCATGACCGCCTTTCTGCAACAGATAAGAGGGCGCTTCCATCTTTCTGCGGTAAAAAAGAGGGCGCTTCCGCCTTTCTGCAGTAAAACAAAGGGCGCTTCTGCCTCTCTGCAGTAAAACAGAGGGCGCTTCCACCTTTCTGCGGTAAAACAGATGGCGCTTCCGCCTTTCTACGACCTTTTTCTGCAAAATACTTAACAAAAATGAAGGTTAAATGCAAGAACCCGTTTGTGGGTCCCACCGGGCGTGCCAAAAATGTGTACCTTAGAGTTTTACCCTATTTTAATGTGCAAAATATCTTAAAATGCAAATGATAAAATACTAAGAACACTTCAATGATTAGCCTAAAAAGTGATAAAACAAGGAAAATAGATGAAATAAAATGCAAATCGATTATACCTTCCTTGCTATTGAAGACTCCTTGGTTGGCCCTTGATTTAGATGAATTTATGTGCTCTTTAGATGGATTTTGATGTTACTAGATGCAAGATTGATAATGCAAAATGACTAAATGGATGGCTAAATGATAGCAAATGCTTGAGAATGCAAATTGGCAGCATAAGGTTGCTCAAAATGAAAGTCTTGAAAATGCCCTTGAGGAGGGGGGGATTTATAGAGGAATTTGAATTCTCTAGAGAATTCAACGGTTGAGATTCATCCAACAAGGTCAAGATGAATGACTATGGTGGGTTGAGAACTCACAAGCCCTCACATCTTGACATGTGGATGGTGAAGTGGCTAAGAGGAGATGAGGTGTAAGTGAGGTGGCCAAAAGGTACATGAGGTGGAGGAAGGACAAGTTCCTTCCAAGTACCTTGGGGAGTGAGAAGATTTCCTCAAAAAGGAATTTCTTGTCCCCAAGTGAGAGTGAAAGAGACATTTGAGGAATTTTGGAATTCCTCAAAAATTTCCATGGGAAAATGAGAGGTGGTTGGAGAAATAAATATTCATATTCTTGGGAGAGTCTAAAGGATAAAAGGTGAGCTCCAAAAAGGTGGGACTTGGACACATGTGGATGATGTGACAAGTCCAAGGTTCTAGAAGCTTTGGAAGATAGAATGCGAATTAAAAATTCACATAGAATCTAGGATAAATAAATATGAATTAAAAATTCACATGGGAAAGAGGGTCAATGCTAAAAAGAGATAAATGCAAAGGTTGACTAAAAAGGTGGTGCTAAATATGGCTAATGACCTTGGTTAAGGTTGTGCAAATATTGGATTAGAATAATTAATGGAAGATTAGAGGCAAGTGGCAAATGTAGGAGGATGTGACATTAATCTTTGATTAAGATGATGCACATCATAATCATGAATTAATTAAATTAATTCAGATTAGAGCAAGATCATGGAGGATGTGACAAGGAGAGAGAGAATGCATAATTTTAAATTGATTTTAAATTAAAAGGATAAAAAATGACTAAATTAAATAAATTGGTGTATTTATTTAATTTAGAGAGGAAGAAGGTGAAAGATAAAGCATTTAGTTATTAAATTAAATACTTTATAGATATGAGACAAAAGATGTAATATTAATTTAATAAATTAATATTTAATATGATAGACAAAAGGGAGTAAATTTAATCATATGGGAGTGATTAAATTTAGATGTCTACAAGTTCAAACACTCCTAATTGGGTATATTGGCGTTTGCCATTCCCTTGACTGTTCTAGTTCGATTGTTGAGGAGGGCGAGATGCCCCCTATGGCACAGATATGGCATTAGGAACAGATGGTTGTTGCCTCTAGGATGTACTAGCCACTTGAACATGTTTAGTGTCAGTGACACCATCATTCATTGCGTTTTTGTTCTTGTTCCAAAAGCATGACTTATCGCCAGATGGCCTTTCTTTGTCATGGTTATGTATCTTGATGTGTCCTTTGGCAATAAGGGCACGTTCAAGGATGGGTCCTTTTTCCACTATTTTAGCGAAAGTGGTAACACAGTGCAATATGAAATTGTGAGCCATGTCGGGATGTGAGTTTTCCACAAAGAGAGTGACCATGTCTTTCTCTTTGAGAGGGGTTTTCATTCGGCTTGCTAGTGCTCGCCACCTTTGAAGGTAGCTAGCAAAGGTTTTACCTTCACATTGCTTCTCCTTAAGGAGGTCTAAAGTATCAGTGTCTTTTTCCAAATTGAAAGAAAAGTAAGAAACAAATTTTTCTGAAAGATCCGCAAAGGATTTTATGGACCCTCGTTCTAGACCCATGAACCATTCTAGGGAATTACCTGTCAAGCTTTGTCAAAATAAACGCAAGAGGTAGTTGTCGTTGTGCATAACTTCTTGACACTGTGAGTAAAACTCTTGCAAGTGAGCCTTAGGATCTTTGTTCCCCTTGTATCTATCAAACTTTGGTATCTCAAAGTTCTTTGGGAAGGGAATTAGTGAGATGGTTGGATCGAATGGATAGGGACATATATATTAAAATTTAAAGGATTGTTTACTAGTCCCTGCTTGGAGATTTTTTAAAGCAGCTTTGATTTCCAACAGGTTCGCGTTGACCAGTGGCATAGGCATTGAGACAGATGGGTTGGGTGGATATGAGTGGTAGGATGATGAAGGATTCTGTTGAGATAATGTCTGAAGGTTAGCGTATGGATTTTGATAGTGAGATGATGATATCCCTTGCGAGTATGTCGAGGGAGTTTGTTGGTATTGGGGTTGCTGTTGTGCGGTATAGATTAGATTTGTTTGATAAGAATGCACGACCGAATGCTAAGGAGCTTGAATGTGATATTGCGGATTGGTTTGTTGGTATTGAAGGTATTGTTGCGACTGTTTGGGTGGCCACATAGGGTGGTTGTTGCTGGAACTATTGTTGGTTATTATATTAGTAATGCTGAGGAGATTGCTGATGTGATGTCGACTGTTGCGTGGGCTGAGATGAGATGTTGTGTTGTGGTTGGACTTGCAGACATAAAATGGATGCGAGGAAAAGGGATATGGCTTGGGTGAGAGGTTGGGATGGATTGCCTTGTGATTGGTATGGTGGTTGTTGTGAAGAAACTAAATTATTATGTGGGGGTTGTTGCTAATGAGGTGGTTGAGATAGCGTAGAGGCGTTCTGTAAAGGAGGTTGTTGGGTATCAACTAGAACATTTGGTTGGGATGTACCTTATGGAGGTAATTGAGGTGGTAGGTTAGATTGAGGAGGCTGTTGAGATGTGTATGGAAGTGGTGGTAGATTTGTGGCCCCAGGAGGTAGAGGCAATCCAATAAAAGGGTTGCCCCCAGCGTTGACGGGAGGTTAACTCAAAAGGAGTGGTGCTATTAGCATTAATGGAAAAGGTTGTGGAATATTTTGTGGCATACCGTAGGTAAAAGGATTATTGGGATCAGACACTTGAGGAGCCCCCATGACTGATATTGTGGCGTGTGAGGGATGGTTAACATGATAAAGAATGACATTGCCAAATTTAGGTTGATGCCAACCCTCTACTGGAGGAACATTGGGGATGTATGAACCATCTGGTGCGTTCTATGAACCTTGGGGTATATTAGATGTGGAGCTCCTATATTTGAATAAGTCAAAACCTAATGGAGGTTTGACACCCTTTTCAATTAGGTGGGCCAAGATTTCTTCCCCATGTTTTTCAAATAGGCGGTCAGTCATTTGCACATTGGCGGGATTACTGAAATGTTCCTCAAGCATGAGTTTGGGTTGATTGGCCATACTCTCTTCACCATGTGGTGAGTTGTTCTGATTTTCGGTGTTGGAGTGTGATGAAGTGCCATTATGAGGGTCTTGGGGAATGTTCACTCCATTTTTAGGATCTTGAGAGACATTTGCACCATTTGTAGGATTTGCATTGTTATTAAGATCTTGAGACATGTTCACTTGGGAATTTTGACCTTGTTGTTGTGCCATTTTCTTCTTTGCTTGTGACCTAGTTTGAACGGGCATGCAAATGTGCTATGGGTGGATTATAAAGATGTCTTTAATGAACGATTTGATTTTTATTGGATGAGATTGGATTTTGATTGGTTAAGATTGGATTTTGATTGAATCAGATTTTGATTGGATTGGATTGTTAAGATAGATTGGATTGAGTTGATTGAATGGATGTGATTGGATCGATTAGATAATTAGATAAGTGTGATTGAATGATTGGATAAAATAGATTGAGTGATTGGATAGGTGCGATTGGATGATGGAAGATGTGAGGGACCCTAAATCTAGTTAAAAAACATCACCCTTAGTGACCTAGAGCATTGATTGATCCAGTGGATGATCACGGCACCAAATCCTCCTCAAGATAGAAATGGATTGATTTGGGCCAAGGATGATAACTTATGACACCGAATTCACCTCAAGATGGAAGTAAATTGATTAGGGTCAAAGTTAGTGATTGATATGAAGAATAACAGTCAAATTCAAGAGCTAAGGTCAATTTGTGGTAACAACTTTTAACACAAGGTTAAGGTGATTTGATGATGGGTGGTGTTTATGTGATATGGATTAGGTGATGAAAATGGTAAGATTTTGGTGAATCAAGCTCAGTAGGTGATGATATGTGCTTTCCATATGAGTTACCAGAAAATCCAAAACGAGTGGGCGGATTGAGAGAATAAATGTATGGATGCTTGGGATGACCAATGGAGATTTTGGATGATTAAACGAAGGTTTTTGGAGGCTAAATAGAGGTTTGGAATGATAAAATGGAGATTTAGAATGATCAAATGGGGGTTTCAAAATTTTAGAATGACAAAACGGAGGTTTGGAATTATTAAATAGAGGTTTGGAATGATTAAACGATGGTTTAGAGGCTAAACGAAGCTAAATGGGGCGATTTTGATTGTTCAGAAGGGAAAATTTGCTCCATTGCAGCAAACAAGAGGGAAAATTCGCCCCACTACAGTAAACAGGGACTTAGTTTCAATGAAAATGACTGTGGAAAGGACTTAAAATGACAACAATAAGGCCAATTTGTCAAAAAGTTTACTGGTTTCTCATAAGAAAACACTTTTAAACAAGCACAATCCTATGATTAGTGTTAAGGGTATGGCCAATAAAGGTCTTAATCTAGGATGCACAAGGTGTCTAGGGAATCCTCGATATACTCTCGGTACGTGAGGCACAATCGTGAACACCAACCCGTCACAAGCATGAATTGGGAACCCCAACGAGATACTGAAGGACTTAGACCAACTCTTCACGTCTATCTAGGAATCACCCTAGCTTCAACGCTCCACCAATTACAATGCGACTGGATTGAGGTACAAATTTTGCTCTCCCCCCTTTGTATACCCCACTGGTACGCGTGGTTGGAATCATCCCTTGGGGTGATGAAATCCCCAAGCAGGTTCCACTAGAAAGAAGACACTAATCGCTTCCAACTACTCCCCAGGCTCACACAAAGTGCAAGGGGAAAGTGAAACAAACCAATGCCCCCTTGGGTGGCACAAAACCAACACAACAAACAATGAATATTACTTCCCCTAATTAAACTACGTTCTTAGATTAACGAAGAAAACAAGGATAACTTTTAAAAATCTGAGCAAACAGATAGCCCTGCAAGCAAAATGTTAGTTGTTTTATCCTTATTTATTTGCCAATTACACAAGAATATGCTGTAAAATGTTAGCAAAAACACAAATATCCTTGCAAAAAATAATGTTAAGGGATTAAGATATGAAAATAGCAAAAAACGGGAGCAAAAATGAAGCTAAAATGGCTATTTTACCTTTCAAACTATGTTGTTTTGGGGCGTATCCGCCCCACTGCAGTAAATAGGAGGGCACAGTTGAACTTCTACAGCAAACCAGAGGGTGTAGTTGAACTTTTGCAGCAACAAGAGGGCACAATTGAACTTTTGCAATAACAGAGGGCGTAGTTGAATTTCTACAGCAACAAGAGGGCGTAGTTGAACTTCTGCAACAACAGGAGGGCGCAGTTGAACTTCTACAGCAGTAGGAGAGTGCAGTTGAACTTTTGTAGCAGCAAGAGGGCGTAGTTGAACTTTTGCAGTAACAAGAGGGCGCAGTTGAACTTTTGCAACAACAAGAGGGCACAGTTGAACTTCTGCAGCAGCAAAAGGGTGCAGTTGAACTTCTGCAACGAACCAGAGGGTGTAGTCGTCTTTCTACAGTGAAATGTTAGCAAGAAAAATTCAAACCAAGCCGTAGTCACCCTTCTATAGTAAAATGTTAGGAAAAAAAGTTTAAATAGGGTCGTAGTAGCCCTTCTGCAGTGAAATAGAGGGTGTAATCGCTTTCCTGTAGTGAAATAGAGGGTGTAATCACCTTTCTATAGTGAAACAGAGGGCATAATCGCCTTTTTGCAGTGAACAGGAGGGCGTAGTCACCCCTCTGCAGTGACCAGGAGGGCATGGTCACCCCTCTACAGCGTACAAGAGGGCGTAGTCACCCCTTTGCAGTGACCAAGAGGGCGTAGTCGCCCCTCTATGACCTGTTCCTGCAAATAATCTTAAAAATAACAACGTAAAATAGAGGAACCTGCTTGTGGGTCCCACCGGGCGTGCCAGAAATGTGATATCCTCGAGTTTTACCTATTCTAAATGTGCAAAAACAACTAAAATACAATGGAAAAACAATAAGAAACACCTTAAAAAGATTAGCCTAAGGAATGATAAACCACATAAATAAGCTAAAATGAAGATTGTAAGATGATTATACCTTCTTTGTCGTTGAAATTCCTTGGTTGGCCCTCGATTTTGATTACTTTATATGATCTTTATATGGTTATTGATGTAGCTAAATGCAATATTAACTATATGGTGGGATGCAAATGCAAATGACTAAAATGGATGGCTAGATGAGAGAAAATGCTTGTAAAATGAGTGCACAAAATAACAGTATAAGGTTGCTCAAAATGACTAAGTCTTTTTTAATGCCTTAAAGGAGGGGGTATTTATAGAGGAATTTGAATTCTCTAGAGAATTCAATGGTTGAGATTTATCCAACAAGGCCAATATGAAGGGCTAAGGTGAGTTGAGGACTCACAAGCCCTCACATTTTGACATGTGGAATGTGAAGTGGCTAAGGGTGAGATGATGTGTAGGTGATGTGGAAGGAGAGTACATGATGTGGAGGAAGGAAAAGTACCTTCCAAGTACCTTGGGGAGTGAGAAGATTTCCTCAAAAAGGAACTTCTTGTCCCCAAGTGAGAATGAAAGTGACATTTGAGGAATTTTGGAATTCCTCAAAAATCTCCATGGGAAATGAGAAAGTGGTTGGAGAAATAAATGTGAATTAACTTAGGAGAATCTAATGGATAAAAGAGGGTCTCCAAAAAGGTGGGAATTGGTCACATGTGGATGAGGTGACAAGTCAAATGTTCTAGAAGTCTTGGAAGGATAAAATGTGAATTAGAAATTCACATGGGGAGGAGAGAAATCTAGGATGAATAAATGTGAATTAAAAATTCACATGGGAAAGAGGGTTAATGCCAAGAAAGGAAAATGAAAAGGTTGACCAAAAAGTGGTGCTAAAAGTGGCTAATGACTTTGATTAAGGTTGTCCAAATACTTGATTAGGGTAATGAGATATTAGAAGCAAGTAGAAAATGTAGGAGGATGTGATATTAACCCCTGATTAAGAGGACGCACATCTTAATCATGAATTAATTAAATTAATCTAGATTAAAAAGGGATTATGGAGGATGTGACAAGGAGAGAATTTTTTTTTAAATTGATTTTAATTCAAAAAGGTTAAGATGACTAAATTAAATAAATTGATGTATTTAATTTAGAGAGAAAAAAGGTGTAAGGTAAAGCATTTAATTGTTAAATTAAATATTTTAAGAACTTTAGGCGCAAAGTGTAATATTAATTAAATAAATTAATATTGATGGAATGGATGAATAAAGAGGTAAATTTGATCGTATGGGAACAATCAAATTTGGATGTCTACAGTATCATTCCACATATCATTGATTTTAGAAAGCAAGAAATTGCTCTCTACAATAAAATCTATCTTCTCAGCTTTAATGATTGTTGCTTTCAAGTGTTCTTCATTATTGTATGTTTCATTTTTGTATGATAATGTGAATAAGAACTGCTTAAGAATAACACTTCTTATTACATTTTCAATACTTGTTTCTACCTCATGATTGAATTGCAGGGTATATAGTTCTTGTGCAGACATTCCCATGACTTCTATTGCTATCTCATCAAAAGCAACTGGCCATATTATATGTATATGATCCTCCAGTTTGACTTGAAGTATGTACCTATAATTGCAATCTTCAATTGTGGTTTCACACTTTGAGCAATACCCTTTATCCTCTTCATTTTGAATAAACTTTTTCTTACATTGTTTTCCATCTAATTGAAGGGGACAAGCTGGATAACAAAAGGAGTTAGATTTGATGAATAGTATTGTTGCCTTTGCAATGTATTGGACAGTTCTATTATTTTTATTGATTTCTCTTGAATGTTGTTAATTTTCTTTCTTGTAATAATAGTAGACATATCATCAAGCTTTGTGGAGGACGGTACAACATTAGCCCCATTATGTGCAAACCAAGTTTTAAGTTGTTTTGCTTCTTCTATATCAGGGTCTATCGATAGGTGTGTAGTGACTAATGTGCTTATTACTTTTCCATTATAGTCACAAACACATCCATTTTTAATAGATATTGTTCTAAGTGGTACATGTATTGAAGTTATGTGCCTTCTTTCTGAGTTGTTGGTCCTCATAAAGTTACATCTATTGTTGATGCAGACATATCTAATATTTTGATGCTCCACCTAATCCTCTATACCATCACTCCTTATTGTAGAGCTTGGGTCTACACAAACAATGATTCCAATAAAATCCACAAGTGAATTATTACTTTTAATCACAATTTCCTTGATAGGTGTGAAAGAGAATTGGTGTTTTGGAATAGTGAGGTCATCTTCACAGAGAGACACCTTTGATTCAACCATTAAGGTGATTTCTATTACACTATTTAGCTTGTTGTAAAGTTTATTAGCAGATTTAATGGTCCCACTAGATAATGTATATATACATCCAATATTAATCTTTGCATAATGAAAATCTACAGCTTCATTAAAGCAAGTGACACATGTTTCTATGTGTTCACTGTCTATAATATCAAAGCTAAAAACTTGTCCACTTCCCTTTTGATTGGTGTACTAGCGTATTTATTTTTTCATAGTTACATGGCCTTTGATAGTCCACCTTGTTTGAAATGGATTCAAACTTTTGATAGGACTAATGCTAGTAGTTACATCCTTCCTAGATTGAGATGGGTCTATTCTAAACAACATTCTTTTTGAGTTTGGAGTTGTGGGTGATATAGGTGAATCAGATGTATCTATAGCATTCTTTTGTAGATGTTCTTCTTGCTTTGGAAATAGGAAGACATGTTCACCAAAGATGGCATGATCCGTACATGTAAGTTCTAGTTGTGAAATGATAATCCACCTATGTAATTGTAAGTAAAAATTTCATTAGTAATATATTGTAAAAGTTGGAAAGTTAATAATAAGGCATAGAAATAGTATTGAACCTGCATACTAACCTTGAAGTACAAATGATGG
Organism: Sequoia sempervirens; assembly: GCA_007258455.2. NCBI lineage: Eukaryota > Viridiplantae > Streptophyta > Pinopsida > Cupressales > Cupressaceae > Sequoia > Sequoia sempervirens. The sequence continues at coordinate 939,776,173 of VDFB02271358.1, forward strand.
GGCAATTATATTCTTTTAGTTGTATTATAGATCCCTCATGAATTTGCGTAGAAGTTATATAGTGGTTGTACTTTTTTTGGAAATGATGCTCTTTTTTTATGCTCTCCGTCAGAAAGATTGATTCTATATCGATGTTTCTCTCAAGACCACAACCAAAGTTTGAGGTAGCTAATACTTGGAGATGGGGATCCAAGCCTAGATTTCCATAATTTATAAGCTTGATTGCATTTTGTAGTCAATAATGAAGACATAGCTATATTACTCCTATAAAACTACATTGGATTAGAAGTATATAGTGGTTAACAATTGAAACTATATTTTATTAATTTTTCAAACAACAAGGAATGAATGGATAAATGAAATTCAAAATACAATATTCAGTTAATCAAACATTTGTAAAACTACATTGGATTAGAAGTATATAGTGGTTATCAATTAGAACAATATTTCAAATTGGTTATCAATAAGAACTATTTTTCATTAATTTTTCAAACACCAACGAATGGTCAAACAACCTTGCAAATCAGAACACATTGATGCATGGTGGGAAAAATATTTTCTCGTATGGTAAGTTTTTTAAAACTATTCACACTAAAAACTTATAGTATGTGGCCACAATATGAAGATTGGACATTCTAAATCAATTGGCACATCCTTTGGTAATTCAATGTCCAAATTCAAGTGATGCAGATCTTGTTGGATGTGGAGGAATCGTTAGAAATGGTCAAGTAATTTTCTTTCTTGAATCTGAACTATCCCTAAAGAGATAAATAATATATCTCAACTTAGCTAAAGCAAAAGGAAACACGAGGATAGAATTTGAGACTGATTCTCTCATAATCTCTTCTCAATGGCTCAAAGTGATACTACAAGAAGCCAAAAGCATCATAAAGTTACACAACGCATATCCTTCAAAACTACATTACAAAAAGTAAATGTATTCATAGTTCTCTTGCAAACAAAAGAGTCTCCCTAGGTTATAAAGTCCTTGATGCATGCATCAGCAACAATGTAGATCATCTTGGTGTCCTAAAGTGATAATATTTCATTCATAGCTTTGAAGTTTGAACATAATGAAATGTCAAGTGAAGTATGAGTTAAAAGATTTTATGATGATATGATTTGGCACAAATTTGCCTCTATGCACTTAGGGGAAGCATCCAGTCAAATGGGGATATTATTATTAAATTATCACAAAGTAGTAGAAATATATTAGTCACGCTCTTAAGAAACAGTTACCATAGATCCCACCATCAACTGTTTCAACATCTTTGCCTTGATGCATAAATTTGTGTGTACAAAATTAATAGTATTCAACAATATTGGGTCACTTGGAGGTTTCCAGTGAGTTTACTATCCATGTGTTCACATAGGTTCCATTCATGAAACTTAGAGATTGAAGGAGTTTTTCTATGGAGTGTGTTTCCCTTCAATAGATGTGACTGCTCCAAAGCCATAGGTGGAAGTAAGCAAGCAAGGCAGGGTACAATATGATATATCCTATCAATGCTAATTGACCTTTTGAGGGTATCAATGCTATCAATGAGATTAAAGGTTGTGCTCAGGAAGTAAGCAAGCAAGGTAGGGTACAATATGATATACCCTATCAATTCTAATTGAATTTTTGAGAGTATCGATGCTATCAGTGAGATTAAAGGTTGTGTGAATATTGTTCTTATCCCCACTTACACAACATCAGATGTTCTTAGATGCACCTTTATGTTAATGAAGTTCACTTTGAATGCAAAATTTGTAGTGAGAAATTAATTGACGACTTTAGAAGAATAATATAATATTAGTAGAAGATTTGGATGAGTACTCTACTTTAAGTTGTGTGCTTTATGTGGTGGAACCCTATGTATTTGTGTAACATCATTTTTTCTAGAAATAAAAGGCTTAATTGTAGCCTTATCTTTGGTTAGGGAAATATTTCTATGTTACCAGTATGTTCTTGGAAACCCCACAATATGAAGATTGCACATTCTAAATCAATTGGAACATCCTTTGCTAGAATTCAATGTACAAATCCATGTTGTGGGTTATGGAAGGTGTTAAATTTATTCAGTGCATTATTCCTAGCTAGAGGGGTTAGTAACACCCTAAATAATTTGACTGCATGAAATCAACCAAAAGTAGAGTAAATTTTTAGGAGACTCAAAATGTGATGCAAAACTTGTTGGATATGGAGGAATCATCAGAAATGGTCAAGTAATTTTCTTCCTTGCATTTGGACTATCCCTAAAGACAAAAATAATATATCTCAACTTAGCTAAAGCAAAAGGAAACATGAGGATATAATTTGAGAATGATTCTCTCATAATCTCTTCTCAATGGCTCAAAGTGATACTACAAGAAGCCAAAAGCATCGTAAAGTTACACAAGGCATCTCTTTCAACTATATTAGAGAAAGTAAATGTATTCATAGATTCTCTTGCAAACAAAAGAGTCTCCCTAGGTTACAAAGTTCTTGATGCACGCATCGACAATAATGTAGATCATCTTGGTTCCCTAAAGGTATAATACAAAAGGTTTGATTTAAGGAGTGGATCCTTAATTTTCCTATTATCATTTTTCATACAACTTTGATAAATAATACATCATTCATAGCTTTGAAGTTTGAACTAAATGGAATGTCAAGTGAAGTATGAGTTAAAAGATTTAATGATGATATGCTTTGGCACAAATTTGCCTCTATGCACTTTAAGTTGTGTGCTTTATGTGGTGGAACCCTATGTATTTGTGTAACACCATTTTTTGTTGGAAATAAAAGGCTTGATTGTAGCCTTGTCTTTGGTTAGGAAAATATTTCTATGCTACCATTTTGTTCTTGGAAACCCCCATATCTAAATAGAAATCATTAAAAGTCATGGCCTATGCTTTCTCAAAGCAAACTTCTTAAGAAGTGGATAGACTGAATTTGTAGTGGATAGGGACTTCTTACAACAACCTACATGTGGAATGATCAATGGTTTCATGTAGGATTCTCGGCTTTGGATAGAGGGGTTGCAACTTGTGCATTGTTCTATATAGCTTCACCCCTGCAATGTGCAAGCTATGAGTTAGGGGAGACAATGGTACAATTTAGAATCTGTATGTCTTTATCTTTCCATACTTTGCAATTGTGTGGTGAAAGTGGATATAAGGAATGGTATTGCAAGGTTTGAAATAGGTGAGAGAGAAGAGCGGGACAAAGTGTATGACTATGATTTGTACAATGATTTGGGAAAGTAGGAAAAGACAAGGAACACAATCATCAAAATCAAAGACTAATGACCAAATGCATAAGAATCAAAGACAACACTTAAATTCAGAAGTCAAATAATGAAACATAATTGTTTGATGTTTGCGAAGAGATTAAAAAAGTTAAAAATCACCGAAACTGTGACAAGTGATTTACCTCAAGATTCTGGTCAAATTGTGTCGTGGAAAGAATGATGCCGATGATGAATAATGCGTGAAACCCTACCATGAAATAATATTGGCAAATGAGATGAATCTCCCTTCACTTGCTGCTTCAATCTCTTCACAATAAATGTATGTAGTAGCTTGGGGGCTTGTGTAATTTGAAATATATCTACCTTCACTTGTGCTTCAAACTATTCACAGTCTTCTACCCTTCAATGTCTTCTATTGGGTATCAATCTGAATAGTTTTGAAAAGGTCGAACCAGTCCAAGCACTGGTGAAAAACTATTAACAAATGTAAAATATAGGACTCGAAAACAACATTACCCAAGACAAATTTGAAAATATGAAAAGGGCAATATTCGCTAAATAAGTGAAACTGTGGCAAGTGATTTACCTCAAAATAGTGGTTAGTGATGTTTGATTTTATAAGGAATTTTGACCAGTGGTTGTCATGCAAGTTTGTTGCAACTTTATTGCCAGTTGTGGTTGTGGAAATTTTTTTGGTGCATTTCACACACGACCACCGCCAACAATGGTTTCTATCAACCATTTGAATCATGTCCATCTTGCCCACACAAATCATGTCAATCTTTCCCACACAAACAGATCCTCCACCTGTTGAAGCCCTCCCAACACAACCTCTCTCCAACGACCACCATTTGGTATGTGAATCTAATGAACTCAAAATTTGGATCCCATGAACTCCTCAACTTCCTCTTCATTGACCAAAGACTCGGTCGATCATAATTCAAGAGATCCATTGACTCAAGTTTACTGGTAACAGTAACCATTTACAGTCAAACTCTTATTTAGGCAGCCAAATTAATTTTTGAAATTTTTTATTCAGGCATGAGACAAAATTAGTGGGTTGTTCCCACAATAAATAGCATGTTGGCTAATTAAAAATGGTATAAAAGCATATTTACAAAGTTTAACAAGATTAAGTATATAAAAAAAGTGAAGTATAAACAAGGTCAAGTCTAATAAAGTCGAAGCAGTTAAAGCAAAATCAAAAGGGAAGGGTCCTAATCATCAAGATTGTCTCAAACATCTCTAAGCATAGAATTACCAGTTAGCTCTCAACCAATTAGAACACCTTATTTTTTATAAGGGTTATCTAAGAGTTAAGCACAAACAAGATAAATGGTCAACCCTAGGTGAGAGACATTGTCAAGGTTGAGCCAACTAGGAGCACTAAAACACCCCTAAGGGGAGGAAAGAAGTGACTTGGAAGGCTAAGACCATCCACCACAAGCCACATTGTCTCTAGAAATCAGGGGCCGAGAGCCACGTGTGCCATGAGAGTGAGATCCACAATGAGTCTAGCAAGTTGGTTGTGCCCACACTAACACCCTCGAGGAGGAGAGGAGGGATCTAATAGGACTGGCAATAGTGCAAGGGGTATTCCTCTAGTGATCCAACAACTCTTGTAGATGCACAACTTCAAGTGCAAATTTTCTAGCTTGCAACTAAATTTGCATGAGAACATTAGAGCAAATCATGGCTTTAATGATGAGTAGCAACTCAACAACTAGAGAGGATAGCATTATTCCTATATTTTCAAATGTCAAAGATATTTTTCACTCTAAAAATATGTTAAATATGAGTATACTTGTGTAAGAGATAAGGCATATCTCCAAGAATAACCATATGCCAAAAAAGGATCCAGTTTGAAAGGCTTAAAGAAATCATGAATCTAATTCCAAGCCTCTTACACTCTAGGATAAAACCAAAAGAGCTACTTGAAGGATTCAATCTGTCCACAAAAGGGGCAATGAGGAATAGTAACATCCATATGAGGCAAACAACCACCCAAAGGAAGGCATTGGTAAAGAATGCACAAGGAAAAGTCAGCCAATTTAGGCTCCAAGATTGCTGACCAAATCTATTAGAATTGGTAGTCGATTCTTACAAGAGGATTGAAGATACCATATAAGATTTAGTTGATCCACCATAGGAATATGGGAAGATAGCCACAAATAGCCCTTGATAGGTTTGTAATTTTAAAATTATGTATCTAGGTGTCATTTCCAATCCTTTCACTAAGGCTTAAGAGACCTAACCCCAATTTTATGAAACATTTAGGGAGGTATAACATTTGTAGACACTTAAAAATATCCTAAATGATATCATACACTTGAATCAGGCATACTAACATCATTTCCTCTTGAAACCCATCCTCTTTTCACTTAATTGATTAAATTATCCTAGCTATTTAATTAATTACCTCATTTGCATCTATTAACCTCATCGATTTAATCGAGTTAATTCACCCCTTTTCATGCTAACATTTTATCTCATTAAATTAAATAAATCAAACTATTTAATTTAATTCCCTAAATATTTTTATTTAATTAAATAACCCTAAGTTATTTAATTAAATGTCATTTCACCTTTCCCCCATTCATTAAATCATTTAATTTAATGAACACTTTATTCCTCTAAAAACCCTTAATTGTATGATTAAACCTTGTTAATTAACAATTAATCTAATTTCCCTCCAAAAGGGGAATATTCCCATGGAATATTCCTTACCCCTTTTTGCACAACTAAAACTTTGTTTTAATTTATAAAATACCCTTTTTCCTCACCCATGAGAATATTCCAAAGAATATTCTCTCTCCAATTATTTGAAAAAGGGAATGTTCTCACTTGGCTTCTTAAACAAGCTAAACTTGAAACCTCTTGAGCAAGTTAACTTTTCACCTCCTAAACAGGTCAAAAGTGTGTTTGTTTGGAAGGAATGAGAACCCTTGATTAAATCTCATCTTGCATTCTCACCTGTTGATGAGAATCCATGATCCATTCCTCTTATTTCCTCCATCCTTGACTGTTGATTAATCTTTTTGATCCAAACCCTCTAGTTCTCATTTGCTTTCTTATAAATAAGTTACTATTTGGAGACAAATAGATCCATTTTTTAATTTTCAAACTTATGTTGTTGAAATCACTCATAATCACACTCATCTTTGCACACATTTAGCATTTTTTAGTTTAAATTAGTTACATATTACCTTTAAGCTTCCATTAATGGCTTCCATAATGCATCCATTTAGCTAATTAGGTAACTAGGGTTTGAATTTTTTAGTTTTAATCTCATTTAAAATTAGCTTAGCATTTGTATATCTTCATCATTTTGCATAAAATCATGTTTAATTAGCTTGCATCATGCTCATTTAGATTAAAATAATGTTTTCATACACATCTCACAACCATTCCATTAGTTTTCTTCAATAAAATTGATTGAAATAAGCTCATTTATCCATGGGATTGGGAAAGTGTCATCATTCCACATCAACGCGACACCACTCCCACAACGGGATAAGTTTTAGATGAGTTAGAGTAGACATTTAAACTCTTTCATAGTTTAGAATGCTTTGTTTTAATAAATGTTTACTTTAACTTTCATTTGAATGATCTTGTTGAGATTGAGTATTAGTGGCATGAATATGCTTCGATTCTTCATGGATCAAGCATAATCGGCCCATGCTAATATCCTCGGTCGACATTCTGATGCTAGAAGGAGAGAAAATTGATCAAATTTAATCAATTTTTATCTCAAATTTTGTTCGTTTTGGTTCTTGCAGGAAACAACAATGCCTGAATGAATTACAATGATGCACTTTGCAAGGCATCACCATATAGTGACGCTATCATCATTCCAAACAATGACACCTATTAAATGCCCCAACGCCGATTAAAAAAAGGGCTACGCAAATACTTTATAGAGGTATCAAAGATTTTTAAACGGTGATGCTTGACCAAATAGTGATGCTATCATGCTCACTAGTTTCTCTGTAGAGCGATGCCTAAATTCACTAGAGCAATGCCTAAACGATTTATAGCAACACTATCGTGAATAGTGACACCCTTCTCTAGTAAGCAAAAATAGTGATCGATTTTCAGCATGTGCTTTAATTTTTTACTTTATTTGAATGCTAGCATGTCACTTACTTCTCGTTTATGCTTTTTAGACTAATTGGTTTTGTAGATTTGGAGAAAAACTAGGAAAAAATTTACCCCAACTTGTTGGGGTCATAACTTTCTACTTGTTGCTCAGAATTCAAAACAGTTTGCACCATTGGAAAGCTCTCCAAGAGTACTAATTTAGTCCCTAAAAAAGGATGCTTACAACATGCCCATTTTTAGGGACTGATGTAAGTTTTGACCCCAAATTCTGCTCCGAAGACCTCTAAAAATGCAATTTACTACAACATAGAAAAAATTTAAAAAAATGAAAATTTGAGTTTTTCATTTTTTCTTAGTTTTAGTTATTGTAATAGTGTTTTGACACTTGGGAAATTATAACCCATCATATGTTGTTTTGGTTTTTGTTTTAGGATCACTAAATTTCTATTGGGTTTTAAAACTTACAATATTAGGACCAACTAGCTTTCAATTGGGCTTAAAATTCATTTTCACACATCATCATTTTACTTCGGGCTTAAAATTGAACAAGGCAACTTAACATTTCATTTGGTGCATAAAATGATTTCATATTAGCTTTAGGGGTTAAAATTAACGGGTGTTTTTTGTGTTTTAATTTACATCTTTATTATTGAATGTGTATGCAATTCTCTCTTGCCACTCAGTGATCTTGAGAAACAAAAACATTCCTTAACACTTTGTATAATCACCTACATCTTTTAATTAGATTAAGAATGAACCCCTTGCTAGTGTAGGGAAAAGGCATGGTGTGTGTTCTCTCCTTGTTTCATGCAAACTGGGATGATCGAACTACAAACGTACTTCCTTGCTATTGTTTATCTTTAGAGGGCCTACCTCCTTGCTTCGAAAGGAGGGAATGACCCAAGTGATAATGAGCTAAAGCCAAGCTCTTTCAAGTCGCTATATAAAAATGTGTTTGTGACGAAAGCCATAAACAAGTGCAGATGCATCATACCAAAAAGTGTCACCCCTAGTATTCATGTGATACGTTTAAATATCTTCTTAGGAAGATACTAGGAGGCCTCTTGATTCTCCATAATATTGAGCTAATCTTGCCACGTGTATGGACACCTTGAATGAAAGCCCTTATTACGAACCAACTATTTAGAAGCTAAAATCCTTAATACTTGTTGGTGCAAGAACGATCATTCTAAAATCACCTCACATTTGTATTATTCATTGTTGAAATAGAAAAATCCATAGGATCTTAGGATCTTCAGGATTTTGAGATTTGGTGGTCCCAAGAAGTGTGTGCGGTGGAGGAGAGTCAATGTCGCCAAATCTCCAACTGTTCGCAATGTCTTAATGTTTGGAGAAATCCAAGTGGGGACTCAACAAGTATAGCCATTTCGAACCTAGGATTGTAAATGATTGTGAGTTAGTTTAATACATTGCTTGGTTTCAAAACATTACAAACATTCACTATCTTCCTCAAAATTTCAAACACTTTGGCTTAAATATGGATATCTTTTGAAATAGCCTTGATATTACTGCTTGTCCTAAGGATTTCTATCCTTAGAGATTTCTAAATATCTTGACTTATATCTTAATCCATATTTTCCAAAGACAACATAAGCAATTATGGCTTCAAACTCATGATTCTCACAAAATGGACATTGTGAAAGTTATGATGTTTTTGACATAAACATTTAGTTTGAAAACTTAAGAGAGACAAGTGTATGTGGTAAAAATAACTTCATTAATCCAATATCAAATCAAATGAATACCCCACATTGATGTATGTTCAAACTTTGAATCCCTAAAACAAGCAAATTGAGACAAGGAAAACATTGCAAAGTGTTGAGTCCAAATTTCATTATCCAAAATCATTGAGTTCTATTTCATCAAAATTATTAAGTTCTTAGGGTTTGATCACTTTAAGAGGTATGTCATTTTTCTCATCACCTTTGTCTTTGAAAAAAAAGGTTCAGTATAGGTCAACATTGGGTCAAACATCTCATCCACTCCTTCATCAAAATTCATCCTTCATCTCACCAAACTTTGCAAAAATTTCAAATGTACCAACACCTTTTGACTTAAAACATCTATCAAACCAACCCCTAACTTAGCTACTTTGTATGTGAAATGAATTATTTTCCATCCATTTAGTTAAGTTAGTTATCACTTTTGGACTAGTCTATCTTGAAGGTCACAAGTCTACCCTAAAGATTTCCAAGTTCATCAACATCCTTTATCCAAACATCAAAACTTCAAACTTAAGTCAAAAGTGTTGTCCCAAAATGTTTGCAAAGATCACTCCCCACATTATTCATCCTTTTCATCTCCCATTATCACCATTGCTCCAAAATGGCTTAGAGTGTCTCTTTTACCAAAATTTGAGTCAACTAGAGAGTTCAAACATTACAAATCTCAACATAACTCTCCCATAGGCGACTCAAAATCTATGGTAAAGACAAGATCACAACACACGAGAATCATGGAGAAAATCAAAGTCATATTCACTTCAAGTGATCCAAATCCTCAAGAATTTGATCCAAGAAGTCAAGTTACCCCATCACAACAACCCTCATCTCCATCAGGACCGTATGAGATAGAAGATGTCACGAACTATCCATTTGGACTTACTAAGGAAGAAATCATGGAGTACAAACAAGAATATCAAGCCTTAGAAAATGTGGCTCCAATTTCCCCATCTTTTGTTGCACAATCATTGACACAAGGCTTGACTTCATCTACGATTCAACGAAATCCATCCCTTGTTCCAAGTCAACCCTTAACATATAGTCTTGCAACTCAGCTAGGAACCAACCTTGGTCTCACTTCATGTCGAGGAACAAACACAACTGTGGGTATTCACAACATGACCATTGCATTAACCACCAAACTTCCCCAAAACACAAGTTGGACACCAACATTTGGAAAACCACTTACACTCCATGACGCCACAATGACCTCTATATTTTGAGCGCAACCATCTTCATCCATCACCCCAAATACCCCAAGTGTGCCCAATGTTACACAAAGTAATGTGAACCAAGTGCTTCAAATAGGACAACAAGGGAAAGATAACACCCTCACGCAAGGGAAACCCTTAGCAAGTGGTTCCAACAACCCCATTGACACATCAAAACAAGTGGTTACCTAGGCTACCCAATTCAATCCACCATCCACATCAAACCCATCTATCATCAACCCAAATCAAAACAACACCTTGGTTACGAATCCCATCAACCAAGGTAATACCTTGATCACACCTCAAATTCAACAAGGGAACCCCCTACCCATCGGTCAAGGGAACACTTTCTATCAGTTACAAGGTTTGAATGTGCCATTACCATCGCAATATCTAATAGCATCGTCATCTTTCTCCATGGTCCCTCTCACCATGTAAAATCAAATGGGACCTGAAACTTACATTCCTCCATATCAATCCATCATCTTGTAAGGAATGTTGAACCAATGTAACCCCCAACAAAACATCAACAACCTAAAACCCACACAAAACATCAATGCCCAAAACCCACAATAGATGTCCCAACCGCTAACTAATCCTACATTGTAAGCACATTCCCTAGCTTTACAACAAGCAAAACAAACTTATCAACAAGTCATCCAACAACAATAAAAAACCCTAGCATCCCAACAATAGCAACAACAACAAGCAGCCTTAGTAGCCCAACAAACAACACAACAACAACAACAAAAACAACAAGAAGCAATGTAACTATGTGCAAGTGTTATTACCTCTAAATATGCAAAACTAACTAAGAAATGCAAAGTAAAGAACACTAGACCACCTCAACTCAAACAAAGGAAAGATAAAATAAAAGTGATTATACCTTTTATTTGTGTTGATCTCCTTGGTTTGCCCTTGATTAAAGCTTTGATGTGTGCTCTTTTGGTGGCAAGATGATCTAAAATGATATGGTAATAGGTGAAGGTGCAATGGAGGATATGGGTGTTCTAAGAGATGAATGTAAGTGAAGGAGATGCAAGCTTGGAAATGTGCAACTATGAAGGATATGAACTAGTGCTTGAATGCAAAATATGAGCAAGTGCTTGATGAATGCTTGAATGGCTTGAGTGCTAAATGAGTGTGATAAAATGCATAATGTCCTTGAATGAATGAGAAGGGGGGTTATTTATAGAACTAGAGAATTCAACGGTCAGGATTGAGCCACCATGGCCAAGATGGAGGGCTATGGTGAGTTGAGGACTCACAAGCCCTCACATCTTGCCATGTGGAGGATGAAGTATCCAAAGGACATGGTGAGATGGAAAGGGTACAAATGTTGTGGAAGAAGGAAAAGCACTTTGAAAGTACCTTGGGAGGGGAGAATATTTCCTCAAAAAGGAACTTCTTGTTCCCATATGAGAGGAAAGTGACATATGAGGAATTTTAGTATTTCTCAAAAATGTCCATGGGGAAGAGAAAAGTTGTTGGGGAAATAAATGTGAATTTTAAATTCACATGATTGGAATATATAAGGTGGTTGGGAGAATAAATATGAATTTTAAATTCATATGAGGAGAACCTTTTGGATTAGACAAGGTTCTTATGAAGGAGGATGAAAAGTACCTTGTGGATAAGACAAGGTTCTTATAATAGAAGGTTCTTGGCTTCATGTGACTGATGTGACCTTTCAATGATCACATGGGGAAGAGGAGAATTCTTGAAGGAATAAAAAGTGAATTTTAAATTCACATGGGGAAGACAAAAAGGAATTAAAAATTCTTTGGGGGATGAGAGAGTTGACCAAGATGCTGATTAGACTAACTAATCAATGATTAGAAGACAGTTAGTGGCTAATGAAGATTAGGAGCCAACTTGCAAGAGTTGGAGGATGTGACACATCCTAATCAAGGATTAGACACGTGCACATCCCTAATGATGAGATTATGAGGTGGATTAGGATTAAGGAAAAGTGACAAGGGATGTGCCATGTGAGGAATTAAATAAATGTATTATTTATTTAATTCTTTTGAGGAAAAGGGGAATAAAGGGTAAGGTATTTAATCATTAACTAAATACCTTAGGGATTTAGAATAATTTAAGGATATTAATTAAATAATAGCAATATTACTTAATTAATGCAAATAAGAGGATGTTTAGATGAAAAAGGGATAAATTTGGACCAATGTATGTCTCCAAATTTAGGTGTCTATAGTAACAACAACAACAGCAACATCAACCAGCCTTAGCAGCACAACAACAAGAAGAAGAAGTAGCCTTAGTAGCACAACAACAACAACAAGCTCAATAAAATACCTTAGTAGCACACCACCACCAACAAAAACAACAACAAGAAGTAGCCCTAGTGGCCCAAAAATCCTAGCAGTATGCCCAACAACAACAATTGATCGCACAACAATAAGGTTCCTACTAAAACCCTCAACAAAACAACATCAATCCAAACACATTAGGAACATATACACCCACACAATCATCACCTTATCCTACACTGCCATATACGCCATACAACACCTCATCGTATCAAAATCCCATGTATGCTTTATCTACCATCCCACAATATGCAACATATGTTTCCCCACCAAACCCACAAGACAATCTAGCATCACAACTTAAGGCATTGTCACAAGAAATGCAGGACCTTCAGATGGGAAAGACAAAGAAGCCCCATACACAAAACTTATGTCCCTATCCATTTGATCGAAACATTGCAATGGTATTGTTCCCTCTTGACTTTGAAATCCACAAATTCGATAAATACAAAGGGAGGGGAAATCCTGTAGACCACATCAAAGAATTCAATATCATGTGTATGGAGGTTACCTACAATGATTCCAACTTAATGTGCCTCTTTCCACGAAGTTTGATAGGCCCAACCATGGACTATTTTTCTCCATTGCCTCCAGGTATTAAAAATTTCCATGAAATCATTGATAAATTCATTGATCACTTCTCCTTTAATCTTGACATGGACGTAAGCCTAGAAGACTTATACACTCTTAGACAAAACAAGGGAGAATATTTTGCCAGTTTCTTGCAACGATGGAGACAAAGAGCTAGTAAGAGCAAGTGGCCAATTCCCGATGAACAAAAAGTGGGCATTATCATAGCAAATCTAGACCCTAATCTATCTTTCCACTTGAAGATGCAGTGCATCACATCTTATGACGAGCTTTTCCCTAGAGCCCTTAACATCGAGAGAGCTCTAATCTCACAAGGAAACTCATAGGTATATAGAGACAACCGCCCATCCACTAGTTTTAACGAAAAGCCTTGTTATTAGGCCAAGACCAAAAATGTTACTAGTGATGGTGTTGTTGATGCAAAGGTGGTCTTAACTACTCCTAGACAAGAAAACACTCAACCCATGAACACACAACAACCATACACGTCATCATCAAACAATCAATCAATGATCAATGCTACAAACACTCAACATGGATAACAAAAAACAAATAATGCTCCTAAGCAACAATTCACTTCCTTAGGGGAAGCTATGGAGGATGTGTTGAAGAGGTTGATATAGTCTAATCTTATCACACTCCCAAATTTTTCAAACTATCAAGAATCACAAGTCAAACCTCGTATCTATAAAGAAGATCATTTTTGTGAATTTCACCGATACAAAGGTCATAAAACACAAAATTGTTTTAGACTCAAACATCTAATAGAAGATCTTATTGAATAAGGAGAAATTCACGTCAATAAAAAATTAGGGAATGAAAATCTAAAAATTTACACAAACCCTATGCTTGACCATACAAAAGCAAAAGATTCAAGAAATGCATCAATCTCAAAAAAATGTAAATACTTGTGATACCACGATGGGACATATTTATTTATCACAACATGAGGAATCAAACATATATCAAGATACCATTTTAAAATAAAGTCTAAACCCATCAATAGTGTTTAGCACTATTTTATACCGTAATGACATCAAGTGGATATCGGATTGTGATAGCTCTCCCACATATGACTCAATGATTGGGCGTGCTGAAGAAGTTCCAAATGAGCAAGAAATATCCCTTATTGCACCCATACCTACCAAATGTTGCGAAGTGTCTTTTACCAATGATCTATCATCCACCCAAGGATCATGTCAAGAGGAGGCTCTTGAGGATAACGAAAGTTACTTTGAATCAAGTCAAGATCAAGAACCCCTATCCCCATAGTTTCATCAAGAGCTAAGAGACATCTTCCAAACCATTTTAAACTCCAAAGATGTCCCAAATATGACCCTCGAGATGTTTATTTCTAATGGACATATAGGCGTTCCTCATCCAAAATATGAATCTCCCACTCTTGATATTCCTACACAAGAGCAACAATGGTTGAGATTCTTGATTCTTACAGTGATTGTGCATCATCGACATCTTTTGAGTCAGCATCAACATCTTTTGAAGTAGTATCAATAACTAACAACGACATAGAACCAGGAAAACAATTCATATTCATGAACTGCAGGAACCCATAGCAATATCATGTGTTCATGACAAGTCATATTCAGTTGCTATAGACCAGAGGAAACACTATTAGGGCAAAGGATTAGGTATTGATAATACCTTCACAACACTGGGGGAAATCTTGTCTACAACAAACATCAACATATGGGACATGAAGGATCCTTATGATGAAAATGTAGTCAATGCTACAACCAGCCGTATCATGAGTTGACATTCACCCATCATCTCATACACAAATTGGCACCAATGTAAAAAAGAAGAATTCCTATCAAAGCAAATCGAAGATCATCAAAACAAATAAAGAAAAAAGAAACAAGGATAAAATAAATACAAATTGATACCAAAGCAAAATAAAGAAAGTCATCCCTCCAAAACTCCATTAGTCAAAGAAATTATGGGGCAAAATAAAAAAGGGAAATCTATCCATCAAAAGCGTCTTCAAAAGAAAAAGCAAGCTTCTCAAGCAAGGAACAAAGTATATCTAGTGGCTAGTCCTAATTCCACGAAAACCTCCATTCCCAGCCATCATCGTTCATCTTCCCAAGTTTGGAGAGTCAAAGGTCCAAACTATCAACCAATCCATCTCATATTTCTCCATACATATCACCATCCATTCCATTTATGATATCCAATTCTTGCATTGACTGTGTTGGCAACTACTTTTCATCATAGGGATTCTAAAGGCACTCTATCATGATGTGTGCAAATAGACAAGGTTTATTCTAGTATCCACAAGGCAGATCATAGTTCTTCAAGGTTGCATTCAAGTGTTCGTATCTTAGCAAAGCAACTTCTTCAAACATGATACCATTGGAATGTTATGATAGTGGCCTCCACATCAGTACCACTAGGTGGTTCAACATGAGGCTAACATTTCTAGAAAAATCTCAAAAAATTTAAAAAAATGACAAAAATGACAAAAATCCAAAAAAATGACAAAAAGGATTGAAAACAGTAAAGATAAAAATCATCCTCCCGTGAAAACCACTATGGTGGCACTTTGGGAAAGTACCATGATGGAAACCTAACAAACAGGCATCATGACTAATCAAGAGTCTATATGATCCTTCTTAGACATAAGCATCTCATCCTTGTCATGATAAATCCAATGCTTCATCCATCCATCCAATACAGATTCATCCAGATATCCCATTTTATCTTGATCTTGACAAAAATTTGACGTATACTTCAACTCTACTCATGACAAACTTTTGACAGGCTCTTTACCATTTTATCTCGTGAAGTCCCATAGCCCATAACTAGCATGATAACTCTATTGAATTCTTTGCATATACATTACCTATCTTGGTTATCCATTGCATTATGAAGAATTGCTAAACACTGGGGATAGGTTCTTACACTCTTGTTTCTAAATAAATTTTGATCTATGTCTTATATCTCACAACGTGACATCGACATCATGATCTAGGTATTGTTTACCTCAAATATCATCAAAAATCCCAAAAAAATTCATAAAATGTTCATCAAAAAATCCAAAAACATTTGCAAAATCCTGTATAGCTAAAATCCAAAAACATTTAGAAAATTGTAAACTCAAAAACCAAAACATCCAAAACACATCAAAACCCTAAAAAGGTCGAACACCGAAAATCCAAAAATTGAACCTTGTTAAAATATGTTGTCTCTGAGCTTGAACATAGGCAAGGCCATCATTTATGTGCCCCCGAGACACCCTAGGTTAGTCCTTTAGGAGTCTGTCATAATAAATTGACATTCCATCAATTGTTCATATCTCATCTTCAATAAATCGAGTCAGTCGAACTACGTGGTCTCTGCGTGTATAACATAGGCAAGGCTTATCTTTGATCAACCCCCGAGACCCCTAAGATAGGTCCTTAGGTTAGGTTCTTGTTCAAAACTCTCGAAAATCCCAAAACATCCAAATATCTCAGAAAATCAAAACATCCAAATAATCTCTACAAAATACAAAAACATTCAAAAATAAAAAAAAACACAAAAACATTGGAAAATATTCCAAACACCTAAACAGCCTCATAAAATCGAAAAGCCCAAAAAATTCACATAAACTTTCAAAAAGACCAAAAATAGGCTCAAAACATCTTAAAAATACCAAAAACATTGAAATATTCTAAAAAATCCAAAACCATCTATCCCATCTCGCTTTCACCCATAATAAATCGATCGTCACCTTCAACCTTTGGCAAAACAAATAGAAAGCAAGTATCGAAAGTCATAAAGTGAGAACTTAAGTGTCAAAATCTAGAGTCTAAATCATAGGTAAATGTGTCAGTGAAGTTTGTATCAATGACTTATCATAAAGCTCATCATCATCCTACATCAAACAACCACCTGATCAACATGTCTTAGAATGTATCATTCTTGCAATGGACATCAGTATCAGGCATCAACTTAGCTAAGTTAAACTGGCAAGAGATATAGATAACACTGACTGTTTGTCTTTGATCTTTTCTTATGATTTATCTTAAAATTACCCATTTTGAGGACCTCTCAATGATGTCTATCAAAAAAATTTAGAGAGAAAGGAATGGGGCATCGATCATTATCTTTCGTTTGTTGTGCTTGTGGGTATTCTTGTAAAATAATCTTGGTGCATACTTGCTTAGTTGTGTGTAGGAAGGTTGTTTGGGTATGCTGTTGATTATGGCATATGCTTTGGTCTAATATGTTCTAAATTTCTAACTTACATTTCGATGAGGTTTCTGTATGTCAAGGTGTGAGCAAGAGCTATCCTATCTATTTGTCGAGTCAAATTCCATTACACTAGAGACAACTCCATCCTAGTTATCAATACCTTGATGCATTGTGTCTATGTGTTATATCAAACAATAAGGAACAACGGAAAGTCCCAATCCTGAAATATGAGCAAATCCTCATCATGCATTTCTCATCATCATCTCTAATAAATTCTTAGTGGATCATAGACTTGTTGGATCTTTGAGTCAATCTTTAAAATCAATGGTCATTCATCTTGTTTCTTCTATCTTCTTTTAATGCTAACCTAGTATCATGATAGTCAACAAAAACATCATCAATGCATCCATCCTGCATCCACAAATCATCAACATAATCATAACATATCACATCATACATCTTGCATTATCATTTAAGTTGTGAAGAATAATATAGATTTGTTATACTAAGCATCTTAAATCGTTGCATATCATAAGAAGACATCACATATTGTATCATAAGCATAAACATTTGCATTAATCATCCATACATCCATATGCATACATGATCATATCATAAATCTACATAGAAAATACACCAAAAAGAAATGCATTCATAACATTTGCATACATAATCATAGCATAACATATCATCCATCCCATAATATATCATGAAAAAGATACTAAAAAGGAATATAACATTACATCCATCCATATCATTACATCTCATGTATCATCGTATATCGCATAAGAATAAATGAAATGCATCCATACATGATAAAATATAAGCATGAAGTAAGATGAACACATCATATCGAATCTATATCCGTATCATATATGTCAAAAAATGGATGTCATGGTACAATATCTGGATCAGTGTATGTATATCGATCATAAATACAATATCCATGAGGCTATCAAAAAGGATCCCATGAATGTATATCTATGTCAAAGAATGGGGCAAAAAAATCAAAAAGTGTCTGTATGCTCGAGCTAGCCCTAATGGCTACTCCCCTCTCCAGTCTGTCTCTATGGATGATCCCCAGCCCTGGGTCATGCATCACTCCTTTACGAGTAATCAGGCTGTCTAAGTGGTGCTGGAACATCTCTATGATAATGCATCCTATAATAGGTTTCCTTGGTCACAACCTCTCTATATAGTTTGGTGGATACAGTCATGCCTTGTGTGGCCACTGTCATTGCTTCTAACTATTGGCGATGACCAATCTCTTGATCTCTCTCGGCATTCATAGTTTGTACTTGCTACTTGGTGTGGTCTCTCTCTGTCGTAACAACCACAACTTTTTGTTTGGCCTAGTCCTACTCAATAGTGATCACCAAAATCTACTGGCAGGCCTGATCTCGCTCACCTGTGAGAACTTGCACCTATTGCTGCTATTGCTAAATTTGTATATTTTTGGCATCCAGTGGTGGTGGCTGTACGGGCTACTACTTTATGGGTTGCTGATGAACAATAAGTTGTTGCCCAACTGGTGGGACCCTCAAAAATTTTCCATCTTGGCCACCCTATCCCTATCCTCTACCCCTGCCTGCTCCCATCCCTTTGGGTCTCCCTCGTGGAGGAGCACCCGCTGGATCTGTCAACCTCCAAGAGGGTGTAAACCATGCATTATAAGTAGGCGTCGTCTGTGCGACTGCTTGACCCTAGTTGTATTCCCATGGCTAAGCCACCAACTATTTGAAACCCTCAACCACCTCTAGAGTTGGGATAGTGGGTCCCCATGTGGGAACCTCTCGAGCTGACCTCGCGAATATGGCTCTATAGGCATCATCTGACCTATCTTGTTGCTCACCGAACTATCGTGCAACCTTGTCTAGCAGACATCTCTCTATGATGGTGTGCTCCTGACCTTGCATGTACTGAGTCTGTCTGGCAAAGAACAACTGTTACACATCATCGTACCACATTGGCATCTGTAGCCAGGGTCTCCATCTAAACATTATTATATCATCCAGTACCCACCATGAATACATAATCCCAATTTTCCCTGTTTGTTGTAGGGTGATGGTGCTTCTATAATGCCAAACCACAGGATCATCTGGCTTGATGTCGACCATTTGTACAATCGATCAGAGCAAAGCAATATGCTCCCACTCCCAAATATGCAGCAGGGTAATCCCCACGCCAATGGCTTTGCTATCGTAGTAGATGAAGTCATGCATATCATGATATAACCAGGCCAACATCATTAGCCCCCATCCAAATAGAGTCCTATGGATCATCATGTGCCATGCTAAGCCCTATCCTAGGCTAAACCCTCTGCTTCATTGGTCTAGAGTGACCAAACCTGAAATGATCATGGTGATAATCAACCTGAATGTGGGCATGTGACCTTTGTATGCCTCGAGGTCAATCTATGAGGTAACTAGAATGATGGCCTCCATCTCCATCACCTTGTGATAGGCATTATATCCAGCATCAACATCATAAACCATTCACTCTCCATGTATCAAGAAATGCAGAATATTCCATACGTCCTCTAATGTCACCATCGCCTCACTAGTGGGAAGGTGAAACAGTGAAGTCTCACTGTTCCATCTCTCGTACAACACAATCATCATAGCTAGATGTGTTTGGATGACGGGTGCATATGCAATGTACCATAAGTCAATCTCTCCTAGGTGCTCTTGGTGCAACTTAGATAAATCACCTAGTCTCTCCAAAACTGTGGGTTGGTGCTCATGCGACATCAAGGGTGGAATGATCTCATGCACCGACGAAGCGCATGACATCAAAAATTGACTTAGTTTGGAATTTTCAGACAATAGTGTCACTATTTGAAATAGCGTCGCTATATTTCAAATTCCAAATTGTGATGCTTGAAGGAATTCAAATTGCAAATCACAAATCGCGTCACTATAAACATATGCATCACGATTTTAAACTTTTAAAACCCTAACCCTAATTTTCAAATCGAAATGTGTGTCGCCATACACATATGTGTCACAATTTAAAATTGGAAACCCTAATTCTAAATTGTGAACTACGTTGCAATATACATATGCGTCGCTAAAAATCATTTTGGCATCGTCGATTCTCAAATGGGCATCACTATATAGCGACGTCACCAAAGTTTAAATTCTAAAGTGCAATAAATGCATCAAAAAGTCAAATTCCAAATCAAGTTTTGAGTTACATACCAGTGGTCTTGAGGCTGGAATCCGCTGATACTCTCGAACTCAATTAGAAATGTGTCATGGGAGCTCTCGTCGTGCCATTTCGTCAGAGCGTCAAAGCTTAAAACAACAAGAATTCTCTAAGGTGTGAATGCATAAATGAATTGAAAGTGACCCTTCTTGGCTTATTCATGCTAGAAAATTGGGGTTTTTTCTCTAATTTAACCTTCAAGCTAGGGTTTATCATTATTTTCACCAATTTTTCCAAATTGGACCTTATTTTGCATCATTTTTTGCATTTTTGGCATAATTCTTGCATCTTGGAGCCTTTTTGGACCCTTGTTGCAGCTTTTCACCTTTGTTGAGAAATCAACCCAAAATTCAAAATTTTCGCTCGATTTTTCAAGGGGGTAGGGAGTCAGCTTTATCCTTCCACTAGGGCATCTAAAAAAAACATTTTTTGATTTAAGTAGTAGTTTTTTAATTCGAGGAGCATCAATCTTTGAACTAAAGTAACAAGTACCTCACTTCAAAGAGGGGAAAAATGTAGATTGAAAAATGTCCTAAATGATATCATACACTTGAATCAGGTATACTAACATAATTTCCTCTTGAAACCCATCCTCTTTTCACTTAATTGATTAAATAGCCTAGCTATTTAATTTTTTTTTGCTCAATAAATCACAACTAAGGGGCAACACCTTGTATTTATTCAAAAATAAGAGTTTACATGAGTTTTTGGACACAAAAAAGATTTCTATGATGGCCTTCCCTATCAAAATGGCCCTTCCTACCTCCCTTTCCTCCAAGTTTTGTATGAATTTACAATTCCAATACAAAATGGCGTAGTTGTGACACAACCTATGCTTACTATCCCGGGACTGACTGCTATAGACTAGGCCTTAATACTTGCTAACACTATAAATAAAACCATAGAAATTTTGAGACTGTACTAGACTGACCCACTCCTTTAGTCTTCTTCATCATCTAGCTCTATGTGCTTCATGTAGGTGATGTAATTTGCAACCACCGGGCAGTTTGCTTTGCATTTCTGGTGAGTCGGGCCTTTCGCCTTCTGCTTGGGTTCTATGGGATCGTTCTATCACCATTCATCTCCATTGGTCCCGAAGTCCCAATTGTCATCGTCCCCTGCAACAATTTCCTCTGAAAGCCCTTCATGCTCCATGTACCACGTTTCCTAGCCTCACGACATGTTGGTCACCAATTTGGTTGCTCTAAGGAAAAAGGTAATGTTCTGGTCCTGTTCATCCCATAATTTTTCAAACCCTTCTAGGTTGATGGTTTGAATCAAGGGGAATTTCATGACCTCCTTGCCACGCATTCACATCATGTAGTAATTCAGTGGCATTAGAATTTTCCTATTCTCATCCACATTGTCTAGGGCTACATCGATGTCTCCCAAGCATGTGTGAATGAAGACCATTTGCGTCAGCTTCTTCCCTATTTCCTTCAAAACACCCATGTGCAGGAGGATGACCAAGAACCTAGCTGGAATCTTTGAGTTTGACCTAAAACTATGGTATGCTCTCAGGAATTCTGGACCTACAACCTTTTTGGTTGCCCAAAGAACCAGTGGGTGGGAGGAGGCCAGCAATCCCTACAGCCTCTTGTTCGACACTTCTCCTCGAAAGGATTGTTGCTATTTTTCCGTATCCAGCGCTAGCAGAGTCTCCATTGAATTATCACGACCCAACTACACCAGTCCATAGAGAATTACTATTGCTTTCTAACTCTAGAAGGCCCCTATTATGAATGGAGAAATTTACACCAACCGAGATTATTTAACAATGAAGGCTTTACTTCCTCATAATTGGCTTTTCTAAGATCCTGCCCTTTGGAGTGTGTTGGCTTTCCACCACCTTGTTGGTGGTACTTGGAAAAATTAATGCATGATAATATGAGCTTTGCCCAACCTTTTCTTATCCTCAGGACTTGTTCTATTTACTTTCTTTTTAACCTTCTACTAATTGCCCTTGTCTTGTCAAATATACCTCTAGATTTTGTCATTGATAACATGTGTTTTTCTTTTCACTGCCATTTGAAGTGCCAGTGACGAGAATTTCCCCGATGCCATTTCTCAAATTTTCCTATGTAGAGACCTCTGACGCCTTTTTTGCTAGCTCATCTGCCTTTTCATTTCCTTCCCAATATATGTGGCTAATTTTGAAGGCTTCAAACTTGTTCGCTACTTGCTTGACACTTTATAGAAGATGGTTGAGTTTCTAGTTTGGGGTGATGCCCCTCCTAATGGCATTGATCGTGATCATCGAGTCTCCTTCCAAATGGATTTGTTTCACTCCCAAGTCGAGCCCTAGCTGCAGGCCTATGGAAGTTGCTCTGAACTCCGCTTCATTGTTTGAGCAAATGCCTAGAGGTGTGGAACTCTCTGCTACAATCTTACCCTGTGCATCCCTTGCAATGCAACCAGTTCCAACTGGGCATGGGTTGCCACGGGCTGCCCCATCAAAATTCATCTTGATCCACCCTGGGTTTGACACTTTCCATGATACCTCTGCTCTCTTGGCCTTGGTTGACTGGCTTGATCCATTCCCATTCAACAAAGGGGATTTGAGGCCAATAAATGATTTGGTTAAGCAATCATCCCAACTTGTGAAAGTTTTATGTTTGCTTCCTTAGCTCTAGGCATCCTTGTTTACCAACTCCATAATGGCTCATTCAATTTTGTCCCAAATTCTATCTGTATTCATCTCTTTCCCTTGAAAGATTCTCCTATTTTTCTCTTTCCACAATTCCCATATCACAATGGATGGGGTTATCTGCCATATACCCCCGAACATAGATTTTTTTGCCCTTCTGGGGCCACATTTTGAACCAAGATGCTAGCTCTGCTAGCATTGGGCATTGCAAGTTCAACTTGCTTCTCACTATGTTCCAGCAATCATTTTCATAGGGGCATGTCAAGAGGAGATGGTTTGTTGATTCTTCATTCTCTTTACACAGGGAACATCTTCCCGGTCCTTATACTCCAAAGGTAGCTAGCCTATCCTCTATGAGGATCCTTCTCTGAATTGCCATCCAAGCAAAAAATCCAGCTTTGGGGAGGCACTTCTTACCCCAAAATAGTTTGCATGGCTAGTCTTGTCAGGCTATCACCATCTCCTTGATCTTTTAGCCAAACTTCACTTTGTATGTACCTGTTGAATACCCACACCATCTAATCATATCCTGGTCATTAGATGGGACAAAATGCCTATCTTTGAGGATCCTTGCCAGTGCATCTTTTTGTGTTTGGGGAGCACTGAGAGTTTAGAGGTCATTCTAGATCTAGTTGTAGTTTCCTTGATTAGCATTCCTCCTACCATAATTAGCCATCTTATCTCCCCAAAGCCTTGTTGTTTCTTCTTTAATTTCATCCAAGCCCAAGGTGTTGCTAATGGGTGGTTTACCACACCATGAATCATTACAAAAGGATGCATTATTTCCACTTCTGACTTCCCAAGTTACATATTTCACTATTATATCCCTACATTCTAGTATGAAATTCCAAATTGCTAATCCTCTCGAGGGGTTGATTGTAGTGAGGATTCTAGTCGGATCATTTGAATCTAGATACTTCCTCCTTAGGATTCTGACCCACCTTTGCTCACCTTTTGAGTGAATGTCCCATTCCAATTTGACCCCCATGGCCTGATTCATTATGGATATTTGCTTGATCCCTGCTTCACCAGCTTCTTTGGGTTTGCACACCTTATCATAGGCCAATAAAGGAATTTTTTTTTGATCCCCTATTCTGCTCTAGAAGAATTTCTTGAAAATTTGAGTGAGGGCTTCTTCCACTACCTTGGGTAATTTTAGGCATGACATTGAATACATTGGAATGGCTGACAAAATTGTTTTGACCATTAGTAATCTTCCCATTGGGGACAACCACTTGGATTTCCAAGTTACCAACTTGTTCTTAAAATTGTTAATTAGATTTTCCCAATAGCATTTTTTATCGACTCTTGAAAACATGGGCATTCCTAAGAATTAGCCTGGCAATGTTGCTATTCTCAATTTAAGGATCCTGGCTAAGTCTATTTGCATACTTGGTTGAGTATTCATAAAAAAATACCTCTAATTTTCCCTAGTTGATGCTCTACCCCGAGGCCTTGTAGTAGTCATCTAATTTTTTTTTGATAACTCTTGCTTCCCTCCTATTGGCCTCTCCCATCAAGACTATGTCATCTACAAATTGGAGATGTGCTGAGGGCTCTAATCTATTGGCCACATGAACACCTTTCCACTTTCCTTCCCTTCTCAGACTTTGTATTCCTCTACCAAGCACTTCTACCATGATTATGAACAAAAATGGGGATAGGGGATCCACTTTCCTTAACCCCCTTGTGGAGGGGAAGAAGCCATGAGCTGAACCATTTACTAGTACTAAGAATTTAGCTGTGGAGATGCAACTATTCACCCACTTGATCCAGTTCTCCCCAAATCCAAATCTCCTCAGCACTTCTAGGAGAAATTTTCTATCTACCATGTCGTAGGCCTTGAGAATATCTAGTTTCAGAATCATGCAGGCCTCTTTATTTTTTTGGCTGAGTGTATTGTCTCATGGGTTGTGATTATTCCTTCCACTACTAATCACCTTGGAGCAAAGCTACTCTATTCTTCTGATATCACCTCATTTAGTACTCCCTTGAGTCTATTTGCTATTATTTTGGTGACCACCTTGTATACTATGTTACACAATGCAATTAGTTTGAAATCACTCATTGTTTGAGGATCTTTCTTCTTGGGGATTAAAGCCAGTAAAGTGTGGTTCACTGCCCCCAACATTGTCATTCTTCTTGATTCTTCTACAACTGCTCCTAGATCTTTCCCTATTATGTCTTAGAATCTTTGGAAGAAGTCGACTAGGAATCCATCAGGGCTAGGAGCCTTGTCAAGGTTCATCTAGAAGACTGCTTCCCTGACCTCTTCCAAGGAGATCTTTTGGTACAAGTGCTTATTCTAATCCTCTTTTATGATTGTGGGAATTGCATTCAACATATTGTCCTATTTTCCTAGCTTTCCTTGTTTATAATTTCTTCAAGGAATTTAACTGCCTCATTGTTTACCTCCTTAATGGACTATGCTGTTTCACCATTGGCCTTTTTGATCTCTGCTATCTTGTTCCTTCTTCTATTAGAAATGGTTGATTTTTGGAAGAACTTGGTATTTTTGTCAACTTCTTTCAACCAAATTTCCCTTGATTTCTATTTCCAATAGCACTCCTCCCTCTTCAGGACTTCTGCCAATTCTTCTTTCAAACTTTTTTCATTCTCAAAATCCTCTGCATCCATTCCTTTCTCTATTATTTTCTCATTCAAGGCTCTGATTTCTTGTTCCAATCTTTCCTTCTCTTGGAATATGTTCTTGAAATGTGTCTTGTTCCATTCTTTGAGCTTGTTCTTGATATATCCCAATTTCTTGTTTATCTTGAAAAGCTCCAATTTATCTCCAAACCTAATCTCATTCCACCATTTCTCTATCAATTTTGGTAGATGATTATCTCTCAATCACATGTTTTCGAATTTGAAAGGGCTTCCTTTGGGGGGATCATCCTGCCCAAGTGTCAATGAAACTAGGAAATGATCTGACCCTGTGAATGGGAGAATGTGAGCTTCTTGTGAGGCTACTAGTTCTCCCCAGTCACTCGGAGGAGAAATCTATCTAGTCCCTCAGCTATGTTGGTGAAGTTCTTCCTCCTATTGGACCATGTGAATATTCCATTCTTAGTTTACACATCTTTTAATAGATTTTTATCTATGAACTCCTGGAAGTCTCGCTGTATGGTCATTGTTCTTCCTAGGCCTCCTTGCTTCTCTTCATTGTTCAAAGTTGCATTGAAGTCTCTGGCTATTATTCCCATCTTGTTTCTCCTATTGTCCAACTCATTTGAAATTTTATCCCAAACTTGTTTTTTTGCCTCTATGGCTATTGGCCCGTATACATTGATGCTAAATAAGGTGTCATACCTTCGAAGATCCTTGAACTTGATCACTTGCCAATTGTTCTCTTCTTTTTCTACTTCCCCATTTACAATTAGAGGGTTCCACAAGACTCCCAAACCACTAGATGCTCCTATGGACTCCTTGAATTGGCTTCTCCACTGCCTCCAGTTGCTTAATCTCCTCTATCGTTCTTCCTTACTCCATTTTAATTCTTGGACGAAAACTATGTTTGCTTTTGATTGGTCAATTTGGCGCTTGACCATGCACCATTTGTCAGGGGCATTGATGCCCCTGACATTCCACGTTATGATCCTTATTCTTCCCTAGGAAGGAGGCTATCCTTCCCAACTATCAATTTTTTCTAACCGGAGGCATTTCCTACAATCATCAACTTGGCCTTGTTTGTCATCCTACCCCTTTTGGATTTTTTCTTTCTGTTAAGAGCATTGATCTTTGACTCTGATTGTTCTAGTTGCCTCATCTCCAGCAATTCACCTTCTTCTGCCCCCCCATAGTTCATCTTCTCCTTCTGAGAACTGGTCACTCTCTTCTTCTTTAGACTAGGCCATATCATCCTCTTCTTCCTAGAGAGCATCATTGTTCTCTTTGGAAGTCTGTTCATTTTGTCCAATCTCCTCTCTTATTGTCTGGGATTTTGATTCTGCCCTCTCTACTTCTTTTGTTAGCTTCCAAAGTTGAGTTTTGATATCCTTCTAGAGTTCTTGTGCACCTTCCATTAGAGCATTGAGCACCTCCTCTACTTGAAAGCTTCCCATCCCCTGCTTTTCCTTTGTTGGTGCGGGTAAATTGTTGCATTCCTGAGAGGTTTCTCCAGTTTTCCCTTGCTCTAGTTTGGTTCTATTCTCCTAAAGTGTCTCTTCTAAGGAATTGGTTGCTATTACTTGTTGGGCTCCATCCCTTGTTTCTTCCCTCTCTTCATTATTTGAATGGTCCTCTACTCTCCTTGTTGAAGTACTATCTAGGGCGGAGTCTCTAAAGAGGAATTTCTTGGGCTCTTCTCCCTCCCATATTTCTATCTCTTGTTTCCAACTTCCATATTTTGTTAGGATTTCTATGTTTTTGTATAATCCTACCCCTTCACCAACCTCTACTAGTATGCAGGCTTCAACCCCTTTGATTCCATTTATGAAATACTCATCCACCCCTAGAAACACCCCTAGGGCATCACCTAATCTTACCATTGCATCTACATTCAAGAATTTTGAGGGTAGGTCCACCAACTTGATCTAGGTGGGGATTTGGTTTATTTTATAATTCTAGGGATCAAATCTTGCTCTCCAACTCAAGCAATGAAAACTATGACCATTCATGAACAAAGGTTTCCCTTCTACAATTTCCAGCTTTAATTTTTGGTCTATACATTCTATGAGAAAAAAAGAGTTTGGAAGTTGATGGATGCTTACCTAGTCTTTGTATTTGTTCTTCCACCATGCTTTGATTTCCTCTTTGGGGCATCTGGGGCCTATCCACTTTGTGAACATAGCTCTCTCCATCAATTTAAACACTCTTCATTCAATTGTTTCTGTGGGAATTTGGTACAATTTGCTTCCTCGCGGTCGCAACCAATCGCCTCCACCTGCTATGTTTTGGAGATTTCTTTTGTTTGTTTTCCTCCTGAGTAGGTCTCGATCTCTTTGATTCATTCTCCTTCCAAATTCAAATTCTTCACCTATTTTTTGGCTCAATTTGCCTTCATTCTCAGGCTTAGGGTTTCTTGAACCCCTGGCTCTCCATACTTTGTTGGTGCACTTCTGGATTCCATTGCTTATATTGCGCTAGCTAGGTTTCAATGGTTTCCCATGATGATCATTTTCCTAGAATCACCCACGCCCTGGTTCACACGTGCTCCAACCTTGCATGTTCCTTTGTCGCGCCCTTGTTTCTAGATTTTGATTAGGAGCCCACTTCACACTATCTCCAATTTGGCTTATGTTCTGGTTGCTAGCTCCATTCTCTGGTCTCCCGTTCTAGCAATACAACGGGTGGGATTTGTCCACCCATGCTTTGTTCATGAATACCCACTATGGGATATGATCCACCACCTATTGGACTACAACACCATCAAACATCTTCCTTGGTTCGCCCTCTTCCACCAAGTCGCCCCATTGGCTCTTCTTTGCCTTTGTGTTTTTTCACTCCTACTCGCCAACTTGCGCCATTTTCCAAATAATTCAAGATAGTTTTATAGTTTTTGCACTAAGTATTGTAACTCAACAACTTAGTTGCATCAAGAACAACATTGTCCTTTGTTGGTTGTAATATTATGGAAAGGTACTAGTAGATATCCAGCCTAGCTATTTAATTAATTACCTCACTTTCATCTATTAACCTCATAAATTTAATCAGGTTAATTCACCCCTTTTCATACTAACATTTCATCTCATTAAATTAAATAAATCAAACTATTTAATTTAATTCCATAAATATTCTTATTTAATTAAATAACCCTAAGTTATTTAATTAAATGTCATTTCACCTTTCCCCCATTCATTAAATCATTTAATTTAATGAATGTCACTTTATTCCTCTAAAAACCCCTAATTGTATGATTAAACCTTGTTTAATTAACAATTAATCTAATTTTCCTCCAAAAGGGGAATGTTCCCATGGAATATTCCTTTTCCCTTTTTGCACAATTAAAACTTTGTTTTAATTTATAAAATATCCCTTTTCCTCACACATGAGAATATTCCAAAGAATATTCTCTCTCCAATTATTTGAAAAATGGAATATTCTCACTTGGCTTCTTAAGCAAGCTAAACTTGAAACCTCTTGAGCAAGTTAACTTTTGACCTCCTAAATAGGTCAAAAGTGTGTTTGTTTGGAAGGAATGAGAACTATTGATTAAATCTCATCTTGCATTCTCGCCCGTTGATGAGAATCCATGATCCATACGTCCTATTTCCTCCATCCTTGATCGTTGATTAATCTTTTCGATCTGAACCCTCTAGTTCTCATTTTCTTTCCTATAAATAGGTTACTATTTGGAGACAAATGGATCCATTTTTCAATTTTCAAACTTATGCTATTGAAATCACTCATACTCACACTCATCTTTACACACATTTAGCATTTTTTAGTTTAAATTAGTTGCATATTACCTTTAAGCTTCCATTAATGGCTTCCACAATGTATCCATTTAACTAATTAGGTAACTAGGGTTTGAATCTTTTTAGTTTAAATATAATTTATAATTAGCTTAGAATTTGTATATCTTCATCATTTAGCTTAAAATTGTGTTTAATTAGCTTGCATCATGCCCATTTAGATTAAAATCATGTTTTCATACACATCTCACAACCATTTCATCAAATTTTTTCAATAAAACTGATTGGAATAAGCTCATTTATCCATGGGATTGGGAAAGGGTTGTCATTCCACATCAATGCAACACCACTCACACAATGGGATAAGTTTTAGATGGACTAGAGTAGACATTTAAACACTTTCATAGTTTAAAATGCTTCGTTTTAATAAATGTTTAGTTTAACTTTCATTTGAATGATCCTATTGAGATTGAGTATTAGTGGCATGAATATGCTTCGATTCTTCATGGATCAAGCATAATCAGCCCATGATAATATCCTCGGTCAACAATATCTATCAAAACTAAATAAATTTATTGGTCTTAAGTAGAAAACTTTAATTTCAATTTGAACTCAATTCAAGAGATAAATTTTTTGGTGGCTTTGTTAAGAAAATCAAGTAACACGTGAACATGTCCCTTTAAGAATTCTAGGGGTGGAATTCTTAGGCTCCCATATGCATTTGATGACAAATGTACCCTAAATTTTAATAGTTTTATGCATAGCGAGTAGAGTGACAGTACAAACCCTTACAAGTTGGGTACCTTGAAGGCACTCCAAAGCATGACTATAATTTTTTAGGCTTCATTTCCCTCAAGAAATTTGAAGATTCATTTAGCACAAAGGACAATGCATTTTCTATAGATGGAGATTAAACATAAACCTCTAGACTTGTCAAGTAAGCAACAAAAATCCTGAGACCACATTATGGAAATCATGACATCTTTAATTGGTATCATAGAGAAACTCTCCGAGTAGTTTTTCAATTCATGAGTAAGAAGCCTTGGAAGGATCCCAATGAGAAGAGTAAACATGTTTGTGGCTACAAATTTTTTTGAGAAAATTTGGAATTTACCTTTAAAAGAAAGTGGCTTGGTAATTCGATAGTTGAGCTCTTTTCAATTATATTAATCACCAGTTGCTAAAGTTTGGAGGGTGAAGCTTGGAAATCAAAGGGAATAACCATAAATCAAAACACTTCCATGTGATCGATCTATTTACAACTTGAATAAACAATTCAATTTGGCTTGGGAAGAAATGATTGCTTACAACATTAAGTCTTTTTCCAATGAATACTCAACTCAAAAGCTTTAGAGAAGATGTCCAAGCATTAAAGGGCTTAAGTGACATTAGTTTCTTCCTTGATAAGAGTAAGAAAATATCCATTGAAAAAATGACCATTAACCATCTATTGAGAATAAATAGGAAGAGTTATCCCCTTGATGAAGGATAGAGAAACTACATGAGATAGGAGGTAGCCAAATCATTTAGTAGTAATAACATAAAGTGTTAGGGAAAGAGGACACCCTTGATAGATGGACATGTGAAGCCAAAAAGGTGTTGATTGGTGACCTAGAATTATAATGTAAGCTAAAGCATTTGCAAAAAAAATCTCCACAGACTAAATGAAATGAGGCCCAACACTAAGTGCTTAGCTTGAGGCAAGAATAAACAACCATTCAATGCAATCATAATCTTTGGAAAAGTCAATCTTGATATAAATGATGAATTGTTGAGAATGGTGAGCCCATTCCATTCCTCCCCATAGAGCTATAATATTATCTAGAATAAATATGGATTTAATAAAGAACATCTTCTCAAGGAAAACAAGCTAAGGAAGATAACGGTGGATCTTGATAGCTAAAGCTTTGGCAATGATTATGTAAGACATGTTCAATAAAGTGATTGGTCACCAATTATGAATTTCTTAAAATTTTCCAACTTTAGGTATGAACTTAATATTTTCTTTGTTAATTAGATTCCCAAAATATTTGAAGTGAAATACTTTAGTATAGACCTGATGAAGTTCATCTCCCATAATATCCCAAAAATATTAATACAATTCACAAGGGAATCCATCCAACCCAATATTCTTGTGATTAGCCACCATGAAGATAGATTCCTTCAGGTTTTCTTTGGTATGAAGTTTTGAGAATTGGACACCTAGTAACAAACCACATTGAGCATTGAGTAAAGTAGCTAGCCTATCAGGAGTATGCTCTTAAGTAGCCAACACTTGCTAATAATGTTAGACAAATGCTTGAAGAATAACAAGAAGCTCTCTTAATATCTATTGTCCTTTACATATTTGTTTGATGGATTGAAAAGAATGGAAAGAACGCAAGGCCTAGAAATTTTCCTTTGAAACTTTATCACTAGTCGTGAGCCAATGAAGCCTAGCTTTAATTTGAGCCCCTTGTGTAGAATGAGCATTTACAACTTGCTTATAGTGGAGAAGTTGAGCCACACAAAGCTAGTAGAAAAATCAAATAGTTACAGGTTCTAGAGAAATATTGACTCAATAGAGGTCTAAGGTGTTAGGATTCAGGCAGATTGGAGCAATAAACATTAGTAATTATATGCATCTTAAATAACCCAGAAATAACAATGAAGAATAATGCAAAATATATCAACACAAAAATTTAACGTGGTTCACCCAATATGGACTACATCCACAAAAACTCAGTCACCCAATGATTTATCATCTAGTGCAAAAAAAATATAATCTCATGAATACCATACCGCAACATACATCCTAGCCACTTATAACAAGCTTTTTGGAAGCTTCTAGAATTAGGGATTTACAAAGTCATTTTTCCACTTGATGTGTTAGCGGAAAAACCTTGAAATGTTAATGAAAAAAGAAATCAAGGACTATGCCCCTGAACCCCTGCTATTGAGGGCTACCGCCCCCAAACCCCCACTATCGGGGGCTGTTGGCACCGAACCCTGGCGAGGATACATTATGAGTGTACAACATTTGCATGATTAGTCACCACATATCAACAATCTCCCACTTGGAGACTGACAAGGATCCACACCAAGCAATCTCCCACTTGGAGATTGATCCTGGATGACACTGCTGCACTTGCAGCTCCCACTAGATTACAGGTTTGGCTGGTTTCTTATATGCACCATTATTAGTCATGAAGGCCAACAAAAATTGATGAGGAAATTAGTTTCTCCTATGTAATAGGCTTTGTGAACATATCTACAAGATTCCCACTAGTGTGAACTTTCTCCAACTTCAACTATCCATCCTCCAAAACTAACCAGATGAAGTGGTATTTGAGTTGTATGTGCTTAGTTTTTGAATGTAGAGCTAAGTTCTTAGCAAGATGAATGGAATTCTGGCTATCAATGTACAAAGGTCTATCTTCTTGTCATTGTCCTAATTCCTCTAGAAAATAGTGTAACCAAATCATCTCCTTTCTAGCTTCTGTAGTAGAAACATACTTAGCTTCAGTGGTTGAAAGCGTAACAAACTTTTGCAGCCTTGAAATCCAACTAACTACAATACCTCTTACAGTAAAAACATACCCTGCAGTACTCCTCCTGCTATCAATATCACCTACCAGATTAGAGTCAACATATCCTTTTAGAGCAAAATTTGTTTTTCCAAAGCGTAGTTTCTTTGAAGTAGTACCTATCAAATATTAGAGATCCATTTTACCGCATTCTAATGTTCCATTCCTAGATTACTCATATACTTGCTCACAACTCCCACTACATGTGCAATATTTGGCCTTGTGTATACCATTGCATACATCAAGCTACCCACTGCTGATGCATATGGTATCTTAAACATTTTGTCTTCCTCCTCTAGTGTCTTTGGACACATCTCCTTAGTCAAATTAAAATGAATAGGCAAAGGTGTACTAACTAATTTTGCATTCTGCATGTTAAACCTTTTCAACACCTTCTCTACATACTCACTTTGAGACAAAAATAATTTTTTGTTTGTCCTGTCATGTGTGATCCTCATACCAAGGATTTGTTTTGCTACACCAAAATCCTTCGTAGCAAATGAATTTGCTATTTTTTTCTTAAGCTCATTAATATATTGCATGATAGACTCGACAACAAGTATGTCATCAACATAAAGCAACAAGATAATATAGCTGCCATTATTCAATTTCTTAAAATAAACAC
Source organism: Sequoia sempervirens (assembly GCA_007258455.2). Lineage (NCBI taxonomy): Eukaryota > Viridiplantae > Streptophyta > Pinopsida > Cupressales > Cupressaceae > Sequoia > Sequoia sempervirens. Next base: position 939,809,961 of record VDFB02271358.1, read on the forward strand.
AATAATCAGAATGACATCTTTTGTAACCTTGTTCAACCATAAAAATATCAAATTTCAAGTACCATTGTTGAGGTGCTTGCTTCAGACCATACAAACTCTTCTTTAACTTATACATAAATTCCTCCTTACCCTTGACCTCATATCCCTATGGTTGTTGCATGTATATTTCCTCTTCCAAATCCCCATGGAGAAATGTTGTTTTCACATCTAGCTGTTCAAGATGCAAGTATTCCACAGCCACAAGACTTAGAATAGTTCTAACAAAAGTCATCTTTACAATTGGAGAAAATATTTCATCAAAATCTATACCTTTTTTCTGTGCAAAACCTTTTGCCACGAGTTTGGCCTTATATCTTTTCTTGCCTCCATCTTCTTCTTTCAACCTGTAAACCCATTTATTTGGAAATACTCTTTTACCTATAGGTAATTGGACTAAGTCCCAAGTTTGATTCTACAAAAAGGAATCCATTCCCTCTTTCATGCCTAGCTTCCATTGCTTTTTGGTATCTACCTGCATTGCTTCTTCATAACCTTCAGGTTCACTGAAATTAGTTAATTATATAGAATATAACGATAGAGAAAATCTTTCTGGAGGTCTAGTTATCCTTGTAGAACGTCTAACACTTGCAAGAGTCTATAGGATAACTTGTTGCTGAGCATTAGGTACCACTAGCATTTTTTTGGAATCTCATCCAACACCACATATTCCTTTTTGGCATGTTCATGCTTCTTTTCCTGCAGCTGATCCTTATACATGACCTTCTCATTGAATATAACATCTATGCTCCTAATGATTTTATGATTTTCATAATCCCATAACCGTCAACCAAATTCATCTGCTCCATATCTAATGAAGGTACATTTCTTAGACTTAGCCTCAAGCTTCGTTCTATTTTCTATATCAACATGGACAAAAACTTCACAACTAAAAGTTTTCAGAAATGAATAGTTTACCCTTTTACCCATCCATGCCTCCTCTAGAATGCCACCATCCAAAGGATTTGAAGGTCCCCTATTTATTAAATAAATAATGGTATGTGCAACATCTGCCCAAAATTGTAAGGGTAGCCCAACATGCAATCTCATGCTCCTTGCATGCTCCATAATGGTCCTATTCATCCTCTCAAACACACCATTTTCTTGTGGGGTTCCAGGAACCATTTTCTGCCTACAGATTCCATTGTATGAATAGTAATTATCAAATTCTCTGCTATAATACTCGCCTCCATTATCAGGTCTGAGACGCTTCAACTTTTTTCCTGTCTCATTCTCAACCAAAGCTTTCCACTTTTTGAAAGTTTCAAACACTTCTGATTTTTGTTTTAGGAAATACACCCATGTTTTCCTAGTTGCATCATCAATAAAAGTAACATAATAACAAGAGACACCAAGAGAAGATACCTGAGCGGGTCCCCATACATCTGAATGCACAAGCTCTAATTTCTCACTTCTTCTCTTTCCCAACTTTGAGAAATCAAACTCTTTTTTGTTTTCCATAAACATAATTTTTGCAGAACTCCAAGTCAATTTTCTTCAAACCTAGTAGTAAATTTTTGGAGTGAAGGACCTTCATCCCTTTCTCACTCATGTGTCCAAGTCTATGGTGCCACACTTTTTTTTTTGTCCTTGCAACAAGTGCTCTAACTGTATCAGTAGCAGCTGTTTCTATAGTAGCTAAGGTAGAATAAGTATTACCAATACACAAATACAATGTGCATACCTTTTTCACCTTTAGCTACTATTAATTCACCCTTAGTGACCTTCCAGACTTTGTCAATAAAGGTAACTATGCAGCCTTCACTACCCAGTTGTCCTGCAGAGATTAAATTTCTTCTCAAATTTGGAACATGCCTTACCTCCTGTAGCAACCATTCATTTCCATTCTACAACTTGATTTTTATCTTTCCTTTTCCAACAATTTGACAAGGTTCATCATCATCTAAACATACTTGTCCAAAATCACCTTGAACATAATCTACAAAATATTTCCTATGGGGTGTGGCATGAAATGAAGCCCTTGAATCTATTACCTAGGAATCATTAACATTATCTAAACATAGAATTAAAGCATCCTTCAATTTATTACTTGCAACATCAGCTTCCTTATTGTCATCATGTTGTCCATCTCCTTGTTTTCCTTTTCAAGACCAACAATCCTTCATCAAGCGTCCTAGATTTCCACATTGCTAGCAATCCATTTTTCCTCTAGATTTAGATCTGCCTTTATTCGACTTCCCTTGTGACTTCCCACGATTTTTTGGGATTTTTCCTCTCTCCTTTGTTCTTTCCTATTCTCTACAGTCAAAGCATTACCCGATGTTGAAGTCTTACCTATGCTTTTTCATCACATTTCCTTGCTAAGGATAACACCAACAACATCATCAAATTTCAATGTATTTGAACTAGAGATAGAGTTGCGTACAACCATTACCAAGCTATTCCAACTTTTTGGAAAATAACATAAAACCAAGAGATCCCTCACCTCTTCATCAAAATTCACTTTTATAGAAGTTAATTAACTGGTAATTGTATTAAACTCATTTAAATGATCTATCATAGATCCATCTTCAATCATTTTTAGATTAAACAAATGCTTCATGAGAAATACCTTATTTGAGGTTGAGGGTTTTTCATATAATTTAGCCAAATGTTCCATCAGATCCATTGTTGTCTTTGCTTCTATTATATTGAATGCCATAGATGGTGCCATGCACAATCGAGTGGTTCCCAATGCCTTTCTATCTAGAATCTCCCATTCTTCATCAAACATAATAGCCTCTTTCTTTGTTTTTCCTTGCAATGGCTGCCATAGATTCTTTTGAAACAAATAACCTTCCATCTACATCTTCCATAATTGATAATTTTGGTTGTTGAACTTCTCAACCTTGAATTTTCCTTCTTCCATTACTCCCACTCAAATCTAGAGGTTTCCTGCTAATCAACCGAAATAAACTTGGCTTGGTTACCAATTTTTAAGATTCAGGTAGATTGGAGCAATAAACATTGACAATTATATGCAGATTAAATAACCCATAAATAACAATGAAGAATAACACAAAAGAGATCAACATATAAATTTAACGTGGTTCACCCATATGGGCTACATCCACAAAAAATCAACCACCCAATGATTTTATTATCCAATGCAAAATAGATTACAATCTCATGAATACCATACCACAACATACATCCCAACCACTTATAACAAGCTTTTTGGAAGCTTCTAGAATTAGGGTTTTACAAAGTCATTTTCCACTTGATGTGTTAGTGGGAAAACCTCGACATGTTAATAGAGATAAAAAATAAAAAAATAGAAATTTGGGGGTTGTGCCCTAGAACCCCTGCTAGCGGGGCTGTCACCCTCGAACCCCCGCTTGGGGCCTGACCCCGAACCCAAGCGAGGATATGTTACAATTGTATAGCCTTTGCATGATCAGTCACCACATATCAACATAAGTTGGTGGTTGTAAAAGAGGAAAAATGATAATTTAATCAAGATGTATTAGCCAAATGATTTTCCCTACTTTCACATTAAGATTGAGACTAGTTTTTTAAACAAAAAGATAATAGTAATTAACTTGAATGCTTAATTAATTAAACTAGTAAAAATTACTAATAATGGAATATTAAAAATCACTAATTAATTACAAAAATAAAATATACAGAGGATGGGGAACCTATTATTAAAAGGAGAATGCATTGGCTAGGATGCCAATGTGTTGCATAAACTTCTATATGGACAATGAATATCAAAAACCCATAAAGCATGAAAACCCAAATTTGCAATTCAACTAACCTACAAAACTAGAAATGAAAAACACACCAACAAATACTATGTAGTGAAAATACAAGGAAATAAACTAAATAATAAGATCTAAATGATTTAATAAAATAAATGAGCAATAAAAAAGCACTTGCAAACCTCCATGCAATTGAGTGCTCTCAAAATACTCTAGAGGCTTGAGAAAGCCAAAGAGAGTATGAGAGCTAGAGAGAATGATGTGAGAGTGTTGTGTGAGAGTGAGAGAGCAAGAGAGATCTTCTCCAAATGGAAAGATAGTTTAAGAAATGAGAAGAGGAAGGAAGAGGAAGAGGTTGATGAGTCATTTAGAATTGTTCCAAGCCATTTTCACTAACCTAGGAAGGTAACTAATGGAAAAATGCTTAGAAACAACCTTTAAATGATAAACTGTCACAAGATGCTAAGGTGACATATGGAATTATGCACGAAGCACTAGTGTCTAGACAATTTATGCCCCAAAATGACAAGAGAATAGAAAAATATAGGGTGAACACAAAAGTGACATGAAAAAGTGACCACAAAAAAGGAGGCTTAAGCACCTTAAGAATGACAAATGTTGATGCAAGGGCTAAAATGAGCCTACAAAAATACCAAGGGAATGAACACCAAAGTGGACACAAAATATGGGTGAAATTGCAAGGGTATGTAATTTTCAACACTATAGTGGTCACAAATGAGCGATAACAAAAGTGAGCTAACTATCACCCATAAATATAGAGGAAGTAGGAAATATGGGTAATAACATTATTCCACCAAGATATCTAGTTGGTCCCATGCATGGGATGGCGCTCTAAATTTAACACATTGAATGTGATCTAAAGTGACCTTGTGAGTGAGTATTGATGAGTTAAGCAAAAACTAAGTTTTCATCGCCTTGGGATTGACAACTTACCATTCAATATAAAATCATATTAGGAAGTGGTTCAAAAAGACAATGTTTGACAAAGGCTCCATTGGCAAGGAATAGTAGTTGGCAAAGGAGAAAAAATACTAAGTTCTCATCATAGCCAGATCCAACCTCTTTAAAAATATATCAAGCCCAACTCCACATATGCCACATCATATGATCTTGGTAGTGGCCATTATTGGGATAAAAAATCCCCGATTTAATATGCATGTAGAACCAAACCTCTCTTTCACCAACTATCGAATAGGTAAGGCCTCACATTTATCATAAGTCATCTTGATCATGTTAAAATATATGTACATAATCTAAGTGGTGGTTAACATTGAATAAGAAATTCATTTCTAGAGGGAAAATTGTTTAACCACATCATTTGAAGCATGAATATTAATAACCTCCTAAGAATGATTATTAATGTTAAAAAGAGCCCATAGTACTTGATTAGTGGGGTCACAACCTTGGTTAACTAAATGTTGATGTCACATAGGAAACAAAAAGGTATCAACTTCACCCTAACCTTCTTTACAATGACTACATAAAACACGGTCAGAAAGCCAAATCATGCAACATGCAATAGAAAGTAAAAAAACTAGAAACTTTAACCTCATGTAAGTAGGGAATATCTAAACTTAGGAATTGGAGAAAAACATCATGAATAGAGTATTTTTATGGGAGGTCTATCAGAACCTGGGCATTCCAAGAAATATAATTCATAAATGAGTGTTAAGAAGCATCTCCTCCTTATCTAGCTCGTTTAGAGTCTATAAACTTCCTTCATGGGAATCAAGAAGTAAAGAGGTACCTATTTCCATTTGGGTGGCACAAATTCTCATTTTTCCATTTTCCCAAGTGAGTTGTTAGCTCTTCATAACCCAATAGGAGGAGGCAAAGCAAGTCAGGTATTGATGATAGTTTGTCAAGATAAAGTTAATTCTACTTCCATTAACATTATCTTATTAATGTCATTCATCACTCCATTACCATTTACTCCTTAATCCACTATCATTAAATTAAATTATTCTTGTTATTTGATTAAATTGAGCTAACTTTTCACATTTCTTTGAATAAATAAAAATTAGTCATTTCTCATTATCCATCAAATATTTAAATAAAATAAAATCCACCTCATATTCACAATTTATCTATTTAATAAATAATTAAATCCTTAAACTCCACCCCAATTAGTTAACTAATCAATCAAAATTAGCTAACCCAATCATGCACTCAATCAACTCATCCATCTATTCTCCATGCATTCAATTAACTCTTGACTCGCTTATCTATTCAGTTGACTAATAATTGTTATTTTAGTTAAAAAAAATACTTCTCAACTCATCCGTAATTGCCACCTCTCCTCATCACATCCACAATCAATGGAGTTGACTCTTGATCCATTCCTCTTTCTAGAAATCTGTAAGTCCATCACCAAACCCATCATTTTCATACCCACTCCTTCAGGTAAAGTAATGTTGTTAATTTTATAATCCAAAGAATGATTTTCTTATGCTACTAAAATTGAGAGAAACCACACACATACATTGAAGTAATATTGTTTGTCTTGAGTATAATAGAGGTTTCTTGGGTGCATTTCCTCTCATCAGTCAATTAGAGGTGAAGGAGAAAGCAAGGGAATTGATTTAATATTTTGTATTTGAATTCTCTTGTGCTTTGTGTTATTCACTTTGCTTATTTTTCCTACTCATAGAAAAAACACACAAAACACTTACTAACACAAAAGCATCATAATAGAAAACTATTATCACATGCAAAAATTGCATTACTATACTTTTCCTAGTCACACACACCCTTTTACTTGGTATTGACTCTACACACAATTCCAAAGGCATTTAATCTCACAACTTTCTCAGATATTTAAGGGAGTTGATTGAAAGATTGAGGAAGTTCTATTATTTAAAACCCCTTAAAGAAAGTACCCAAAAATTCTTTTGACATAAAATATTTAAAAAATCAATAGTCAAGAGCAAGTGACTAAAAGTAGTTGGGATGCACAAAAAGGAGCAATAGGGGACATGCAAGAGGGAGTGAATCAAGGCTGAAAAAAAATTGATCTAGAAAATCATCTTGGATAATTCCACAAGAAAGAAAAAAATAAAGAAAATCAATGCACCAATCATTAATAGGAAATAGATAGATAAAGAAGAGGTTGAACACCAATAAAGCATTTGATCACAAAAAAATAGAAGAATTTTGAGATTGGAGTGAAAGTAGGAGATGTTAGACTTTCCAAAAACAACAAATCTACCTAGGACCTAATATCCATGAGATAATCACAAATCCAAATGAAGAATACATATATTTTGTATTCAACTATAGAGATTAATTATAAATAATGATATATAAGTATATAGACCTCTTGGATTCATGATTTATGGAAGTGAAATGGCCAAGAGATGAGAGTTTTGAATCGTAATGTGTATGAGCTAATCACAAATCCAGATGAAGAGTAATGATATTTTTTATTCAATAAAATAGAACTTAATTATAACTAGTAACATACAAATACATAGACCTCTGGGATTCATGAATCATGGAAGTTACATGTCCAAGAGATAATATTTTAACTCCTAATTTCTCTCAATCAAGAAGGTAGTTAACTGAATCTAACTAGCTTTAAGGATGGAATGTAAATAAACCTAGATTAGATAATTTTCAATCAAATGCACAAATAAAGGCACATTATAGATTGACACAACTACCAAAGTGTGCTTTGATAGATGAAAAAATAAAGTATCAATGGAAATCGTTCTATGTTAGGAAAAGGTGTGTTGTACACCTTACAATAATATATTTAATGTAATTATTATTGAGGCCACTTTATGTTGCATGTAACATTGAGACATAAGTTAAGTTGTAAAAATGTAATTATTTAATATTGGGGAAAATAAATAAATAAAGTACCTAATATTAAATAAGGGGACATGGTTTTGTAATCTCATGGTTTTGTGTAATACCACTTAGTGGTTTTGTGGGAGCTTACTTCTATAAAAGCAACCACAAAGATAGTTATTGTGAGATGCAATTTTGCATGTTAGCTCTGGTTAGCATTTGTGAGGGTTTGAAGCATGGCACATGATGTGTGGTTGCATGCTTGTTCACATGGATTTCTTGGAGAGGGCTTGTTTCTTCAATGGTGTTCATGCAGACTCAGAAGATGTATTACAATATTTATTGCTGAATAATACCTGAGAAATGGATGCTTTTGGAGGCTAGGTTTTTTCCCTCTTGAGGGTTTTCCTTGGTATATCTTGTATCATATTTTTATGCATATGTTGTCTATTCTCTTGCATGTGGATTTTGAATACTTAAATGCATAGATTTCTCTTTTGGGTTATGTGGAAATTGTCTTTAATTAGCTACAAGTTTCCAACATTCTAGCCTTGTGAACTAACATGAACCTAGACTACAAATAATATTTTATTACTCTAACACCCCCATTAAGTACAACTTAGGGAGAGAAAATATTCAAAGAATATATTGTAGCAACTAGGGATGATAAACTACATGTGTACAATGTGTTACCCTCAAAATAAGGAGAAACACTTAGGATAAAGTTTCTCATGACTCGAGAACATGAAAGAATGAATCTAGGAGTTTTTCATGTTCCTCAATGTCAATGTTGAATTATGACTAAAACCAATCTATAGGATCAAGTTGTCACACCCCATCTTGTTGTTACTGGTTTACTTTTACCTTCCTGGGTAAATAGGATGGTATATGTGTTGATGGGTGTTTTTGCACCTTCTCAACACAAGCAAAACACAAGTATGCTACCTCTCTTGAAAGGAAATCTCCAACAACAAGTTACTAAAAATTACCCCAAGGTCTCTCGGGTGTCAGGTCATGACATGCTTGGAATTTCTCAATTGGTTCAATGTGATTTTGCTGGTAATCACAGGGCAGCCTTACATGGGTTAAACTGGAGGGAATTGGTCTTTCAAATGGATTTCTTGAGATAGGAAAATCATTGCACCATTGCTGTAGGTTCAAACAACAGTCTAGAACTTCTATTTTAGCTTCAAATTTGGCTTTATAATGTGTAATGAACCTTGTTCAAAGTCACTATTTAAAATAAAAGTCAAAAGGGTAGGGAAGGGAGGAAGTTCCTAGACCTGAAACTACCAATGAATAGTGACAATGGAGGACCCTACTGCTGAAAACCTTCCTAAAACTAAGTTCCACTTAACCAGATTACTTCACAGTCTCATGAAAGTAGTGCAATCTTCTAAGGTCTACAAATTTTCAACCTTCCATTCACCATAAAGCATGAACACGAGATAGAATTTAAGTGCAAAATTCATATAATGTTCAGACTAGCTTTACACTATAGTTTATCATCAATAAACAACAAAAAGTATGAACAAGGGTATCGACACAACAAAATTCTTCACCACCAATGAACAACATTAACTAATATATAAAGCAAGCTAAAACACATAGAACAATAATGTAAATTTATCCAAATTCACTATGGGAAGAAGAATCATGCAACATGAAGTTGGAATTCAAGAATCCACCAAATCGATGAACTTCTATTAACATTCCAATAGTATGTCTTTACAACAACTCAAATCTCTCTTGAAAATGAGAGGAGACCCCCTATTTATAGTGTCAAAAAAGCAAAATGAATGGCAAAGATTCAATCTCATTGTGTGACCAAGATTCACTACAAATTAGGGTTTCACCTACCCTCAAATATTTTACAATTTAAAATTACATTTTGTCTTTTAGCCTATTTTGTCCTTTTATGGGCAACACTGTAGCTCTTTTGTCTTTTAGCTAATTGCCCTGCTACAACTAATTTGTGAGGAATTCATCATCAATAATCGGATTTCCCTCTTGCTTCCTTGTAGTAGTGTATTCCACAAACCTACCGATCAATTCTTGGAGCTTGTTCCATTCCATTATATTTGACTGAAGCACTTGGAAGTTCAGTTTCCTAGATTTTCCCGTAATCTCATCCCAATCCTTATCACATTTTTGCGTATTCTTTATCACCTGCTCAAATTGAGTGAAGGCTCGTGCAACAAAACCCATAAAATCTAGTGTTAGTGCATATGTGGTCTCGTTCTCCATCTTCTTATGGAAGTATGGCTTTATCTTCTCCGGGTCTAGTTCAATGACGATCATATCAAAATTTGTCATTAGCCTTAGGTATTCTTCATAGGTCATCCTAATTTCTTTGACCCAATCAATATCAAGCTCCACCTCGTGGAGCACTCATTCCAATACTTCCTTCCTATTGTCCAAGCCCAACTTCCATGTATCCACAAGCCAGTGGTTGTCTTTTACCAAAGCAAGCTCCTTCTCCCAGGATTTCTCAAGTATCTCAAGGATAGCCTCAAGTTTGGGATATGTAATTTTGTATAAATCTGGGAAGTCGGTGCTAAATTTATTTATTCCCTTGAGTAGCTTTTTCACGTAGCTTTTTCACCTCTAAGAACTTGTTGGTCATCCTGACAATGCGACCAATGCCCATGTTTCCATTGTAGAGGACTTGTTGGAACCAATCCTCTCTGGACTTTGTCTAATTCTTTTTTCTCTCTAATTTATCAATGTGGTCCTTGGACAATAGTTGTGGTGGTGCTGATGATGTGGTGGGAAGCTCCTCAATTGAAAACCATTGCTGAATGTAAGCTGTCAGATCTGCCACCTGTGCTTTAATTCCTCCTTAGAGGTCTTATATTTATGCATTTGGTGCACAATAGTGGCGAAGAACCCCTGAAGGTGGTCAATTTTCTGCTCTCTTGTAGTTGTTCCCAAAAAAAGGGTAGAAATAATATAGCTGACCCCTTCTTCTCCCATCACCAGGGTGGCTATCTACACGATCTTGGATTTTGAAGCATCCATTGTCAGATGGGATCTGACCCTCGACTTCTTTTCCTTCTTCATACTTATCTGTGCTTGGGCTAGAATGGCCTCTAGCCTTGCCTTCAGATCCATCGCGGTCGGGGTTTTCTTCTCTAATTGCTTTTTGAGCCATTCAGGCATCTGAGATTCCCCTTTCGGTGATTCATGATCACCTTCTTCTTCTTGGATATGTTGGATTTCTATTACTTTTTCACCTAGATTCTTTTGCTCTATCTTTTCTTCTTCTTCTTCATCAGAATACGGGATGAATACTATTTCTTTTCCCGGGCATTCAATGACTGTATGCTCCCTGGGGCTATTCTCTCCCTCAAAGGCCTTCTCTTCTTCTTCTTATTCAGGCTCGTGTTCTTCATGATGCTCTATTTTTGGGCTCTTTCTTGTCTCGACCTCTTCTTTAAACTTGTCTTCTTTTTATTCTCTCTCCTTTTCTTCTTGTTTATGTAGAAGAGGAACTTCTTCATCATGCTTGGGGCTTTCACTTCATTCCCCTATTGGAGGTTCAGTGTGCTCCTCCATTTTCTCACTTGTATCCTTCTCTTCATATGAGGGTTGCCCTTCAACTTCTTCCCCGATGTCCTTGAGTTGTTGGGCCAACTCTTCCTCAAGCTTCAAGTCAAAGGTTTGCACAATATACTTTGTGCCTGGTTCCTCAATATCCTCTTCAGATGACTGTTATTCCTCCTCTTCCTCCTCATGCACCACTTTATCAATTACTAAGAGTTGGTATTCAGGGTGCTTGTGATAATCATTTTCTTCCTCTTCCATCTCTTTTGTTGTTTCCCTCTCTTTCCTTTCTAATTCATCAGATCTCTACATTTTTTCCTCCATTATAGGTGGTTCACTCAGAGGAGGAGGAACAGGGAGGTTAGCAGCAATTTGTGCTAAGGAAGCCTACACCATAGGGTTCATCAACACCCTAGATAGCTCCATTGGTATGTTTTGCATGTGCTTGGAAAAGGCTTCCGGGAGTGTGAGGGTGAGCATTATTGTTGTCACGGTAGCTAATGAAAGAGTTGTTGGTGGAGACGTTGAGGAAGAGGAGAGCGGTGAAGTGGTGGCAGATGAAGATTCTATGACCATAACCTACACTGCAGGTGGAGTAGAGGCAAGGTGAACTGAGATGTCCACCGCGGGTGGAGAAGAGGCAACCACTGCTTGGGAAGTAGGAGGAAAAGAGACAATAGTGGCAATGGTAGCAACAGTGGTTGTGAGAGTGGAGGCAATAAGTGGGGACTTTGGCTACTTGGTATCTTGTTCCTCTCCTTCATGGAGCGGGTCTTCCTAGATAGTGGGAATTTCTGTGAAACTGCCCGACTTCTTGTGTTTCTTGGAAGGTTCACCTTCTAAGGCCTTCCTTGAGTACACTTTTTGTTTAGGTTGGCATTCAACTGTTTTGTTTCTCTTCTTTGACCATGTAGTGGGAGGAGACACTGAAGTCTCTCCAGTTAGGGTAGCAATGGCAGAGGCAATGTCAATTTCGCTTTTGAGTGGATCCTCGAGCTTACCACATATTAGGGTAACCCCTTGCAGCTTCAATTGGGCAATCTGCCCATTGATCCATTCTTTGGTTCTCGCCTCAATTGGATTCATCAGAACATCAAGGTCATTGACCTATTCTTCATTCTAGTCAACTAATGGCAGCAGTAGGTTGGAAACAACATCATATCTCGGATCTACTATCGTATTTTCTTCTTCAACAATTTGATTTGGCACTGGAAATAAGTTTACTATTTTGACGAAGTATGCCATCATGCACATGTAATGCTGCATACGCACCTCCTTATCATCCCTACAATTGGCCCAGAAGTCCTCCACATTATGCAAATGGGCATACTCATTCCCGATAACCTTCTTCAACTTTCCATAAGGGTCCATTTGTGGTTTGGCAGTGTAGAACTCCAAGTTGTATTCATTCAGTTCCTTGTTAGAGTACTCCACACACTAGGATGTAGGAATTGCATACATACCCTAACCAAATGTGAGGGGATAAGGGATCCCCACTCTATGCTTATCACCAGGAGGATGTGTGTACACTACAGTTGTTGGGAGAGTTCAAGTAGTATCAACCGGTCATTTGGGTACCGATGCAGCTTATATGGTTTCTCTGAGAAACCCTCGGCTTGGATATATGTAAATTTTAGAAATTGAATGAACAAAAAGTCAAAATGACGGATGAAGGCATTCGCACTGTGGGTGAATCTTATTTTAAAGTCACCTCCAAGTAGTATGATGATATGCCCAATGAAGGCATCATTGACCCTACAATAGTCTTTCTTAAAGTTCTAGAATTGAAGCTGGGGATATTTGTCATAGACCTTTAATTCCCTGCCTCGAGTTGGACTTGGTGCTACAACTAGTCCTTAGTATTGGGCACGGTCGGCAAGTAAATAAAACAGGTATGATGTCATATAAAATTGTGAAGTCTTCTTCATGGACACAAATTGCTCGAGCAAGCAATTACTAATCATCCCTGCCCAGTAGAATTTGGCTTCCCCTCAGAGGATTTCTTCCATGAAGTACAACATCCACTCCTGAAAGAAGGTTGCAGTTGGAAGGCCCATAACTCTACTTAGCAAGGTTACCAAGTCATGGTAATGCTTGTAGAAGTCACTTAGGAAGAGTTCTCGGGGCATTTTATTTGTGCTGCCCCTCTTCTCCTTTAGCTAGTATTGATTGATAAGCTTCTTGAATTTGAGGGGATCAACATCTCACATCTTCTTAGCATATTATTTGGATGTTTCCTCTGTCTCGTTGAAAGTAGGGATGTGGAAGGTTTTCCCTATTGACTTGGCAGACAAATCAACTAGTATATTCCCATCTTTTCCACTATTCTTCTATTATCTTCTTCATATGCCTCTCTGCAGGCCATCATGAGCTCAGAAGCATTGAGAGCAGGTGGAAAACCAACAGCCTTGGCCAATCCACTACTTTTAATCCTTCTAGAATTTTCTGTTGTGGGGTTGATTCAAACCCTTTTTTTGAACTCATCGATATCAATGTCCCTGATTATTATTTGAGATCTCCTTCCAATCTATGGTGACCCTAGAATTGAGGGTTTCCCCTTGGAACTTGTATTTCATTTGGTCTTTATCCTCTTTTCCTTTGGGTGCTTTAGCTAACTTCTTCCCCTTTTCCTTTTCTACGGTCACCTCTGAAGGTCCTGCAACTAGTTCCATATATCCTGCAAGCAAGAGAGCAGTAAACATATTCAAGCATAAAAACATGAGGAACGTTAGTCAAAATCCAACAAAATGATGCTAGACTAGGTATTTCATCATTCAAGGATCCTATCATTTCTCTTAGATCATTTTTAGATGTTCATTTGGGGAAGTTGTGGCAATGCGTGCCCAGGGGTGTGGACTTCCCAAGGTTGGTAGCCATTTTGAAGGCAGCTATGGACAGACGACGGACAGGGTATGATAGCCCACATGGTTCCACCCGCGCCAATATTTGATCATGATGTGGGGTCCACTAAAGAGATTGGGAAATTTTAGCATGTGGGTCAAAATCACTTCAAAGTTTTGGAAGCATTAAGATCGTTGCTTAGGTGTGCAGAAGTCAAGGGTAACTTGGCTGTTTGGGACTTCGCTGTTGAAACAACACTGGTAGAGCAAAGTTCCATAGGCTGCATCCCGCCATGTGGGATATGCAGCCTTGGTGGATGGCATCACTTAGTCTCTGGAGTTCAAAACTATTTAAAGGAGTGCGAACCAGAAGGTGCAGGAAGGCGCTAGAGATTGGCTGTTCGAAACAATGAAGGCAGGACGAAAGTCCAGTAGGGGAGTTCTGCACTATTAGGGTTCGCAAGGGGCTTTGGTATTTCCTATTTGTTATTAAAAAATCAGAAGGAAATGATGGGGTTGGGCCCCGGGTAGCGAACTGATGAGAGTCAATGTCCGTTTTGGAATGACGGGAGTAGGACGAAAGTCTGTGAATGATCGCCCGCAAGAGGTCACCCGTCTAGGGTTTGACACTTGATCGTTTTGCATTTGGGCTCATACATAGATGGAAACTACGAGCTTCACAACATGGGGAGTCAGTTACACAAAGCTTTTTGGAACAATGAACTCGCCACGACAGTTCGCAGGGAGAGGCGCGCGAAGAGCCAATAGTTAGTCATTTTGGTGCAATGGAAGATCAGACTACAATGAAGGAGTTAGGAATTGTCGGCCGAAAGGATACCTAGGTTTCATTATTTAAGTTGGTTGTTTGTACAGTGGTGAAAGGTCGGCAGAAACCTGTAAAGGACAGTCCGCATAAGAAAAGTCACTTTGTTTCAAGCTTAGGCAGTGACTATGAAAGCAGGGCCCGATAGGTGGATGAATGGGTAGTGAGGGCAGTTTGAAATGATGAACCTAGGATAGAATCTTGCAGATGGAAGTCCACAGGGAGAAACCTATAATAGGCCCGGACTTAGGTAGTTTTGTCAAGGTCAAGTTCGATTGGCAATGACTAGGGTGAGACCCGCCTAACGGGAGGACGGTACTAGAAAACTGTTTGGAACAATGAAGTTCAAAGGGCACTCTGAAAGTGGAGGCCCGTACTTGCGAACCCGAGAGGGTTGAAGGATCCACCTTTGAGGCTCATGAATTTTGGTAAATTCTTGGATGGCCAAGCCGAGGGGGCTTCCCACAGGGGTAGGTCCGATGAAGGTATTCACTATTTTGAGTTTTAATCATTTTTAAGGGAAGGTGGCAATGGCGACAAGCATGTTGTAGACCCACAGGGCATGAATGCCTTGGCTCAAGAATAGCTATGAGAGGTTCAAGTTTCGTATGCGACCTATGGGCAATTTTCAATAGATTTTTAAAATTATAAAAAGTGGGTTTTGATCGCCGGGGCTTTAACTATCTAATTCTTAAGTTTTCCTTCCAAGATTTAACAACTTTATACAAAAATAGAAAAAAATTAAAGTATGGCTTGCGGTGGACGACTAACCTGTGAAACCCGATGAAGAAGGATGAGCAAACAACTAATGAAGGCCTCGAAATGGTGACGAAGCTCGGCTGGTGCGACAACGACATGGGCGGGAGGCTTTGACAAGTCCTAGAAATCCTATCGGTGACAATGACAACTCAAGATGGGATATTTATAGAAAATGTAGCATTTAATTCCCATCATAAATGTGGGTACATTGGCATTTAGGGTTGGCGAACGAGCATTTCAAAAATGGCAGCGAGAATGGCGGAGTTTGCTAAGCGGATAGTGGTCAAGGATCAGTCGCTTGGGCGTTCGATGGTGAAAACAACCAACAATGATGTAGGTCCCATGATACAGAAGGGTGTCATGTGAACGCCGCTTAGAATGGCCAGGGAGCCAAGGAATCCCGCAAAGAGTGGCTCGTAGGGGCAGACCCGCCTTGCTCCAAGGATGACAATTTTGAAAATTGAAAGTAATCAACTAGGGAAATCTCGCAAAGGCCTAAGGCCTTGAAAATTTGAGGGTAGCAAAACATGGTCAACTCAACATGACTCTTCTAAGATTCCTTGACCACCTAGGAATCAAAAATAGGGGGCATGCAAAATGAGGCAGTGACAAAAGTGATCCGACAAAGTGAAAAGAGAGGGTCCTTGTTCCGAATGGGGCATGTGTGCTATGGGCACAACAATATGCAATCATGATTTTGATATGTTTGCTAAATGAATGGAATATTGAAATAGGTATTACGTGATTTTTTTAAAAATTCTTTGAAAGAGTAATTATGTTTACATTGATGATGAACATGTATTGCTATATGAATATGCTTAATTTTTATGATGCATATGGATTTATTATGAACATCTAACTACCATTGAAAATGTGTTAAGCTGGTTGCAGGGATAGGTTCAATCCTCCAGGTGGAGGGGATGTATCACTCAGGATAAGTGATTGGTCGGGTAACCCTAAATGAAACCTATCTGAGCTCACACACATACTCACAATAGAATGGTTGAGTCAAGTTATAGTATTGGGAATGGAAAGTCATCCTTAAGTATTATGTGTTTGCTTTAGTAAGGGTTTTGATTACTATTGAGTGCATTCTTGGATGATGTTTATATGTTTGAAACTTATGAGTTCTTCCTTGTGTTCTATGCTTGATTGTATGGTTGAATGAAAGTTTGAGATATACGTCTATATGCACATATATGCACATGTCGATATACATGTATGCTAGATATAATGGGATGTCCATATGAGTAGGTCAACATATGTATGATTATACATATATTTATATAGATAATAATATGATGTTATATGTGTGAATTCTTCCTTGTGAGTGTATGCACGTATCTACATCACTAAGAATATATAGATCGGATGTATATATGTTTAATGCCAATTCATTCATATGATTATATTATATGCATAGGTGTCGGTTGCATTTATGATATAGGCATATACCTACACACTTTGTATCTACTTATCGATGAAGAAGAACACGTATGTATCTAATGCTATAAATATTAGATAATGCTAATATACTGGTATATATATAGGTGTATATACATGTATTTGATAATACATGTATACAAACATATATATATGTATTAATATATGATATACCTTGAATGTATATATTAGAATATGAATAGGTGTTGATATACGTTCTACCTTGGGATATAAGTACATATATATACATATATATGTATAAGTGTCTATGTGAATGTTAACTTGTTCATTTTCATTTGTATATCAAATGTATACATACTTTATCGACATGATATATATATATATATGAGTGATATTACTGATATTCATATATATGTATATGCACATATATGAATATATATTTATATCTAAATATATGCTTGGAGATCGATTAACACATGTAATGCTTAGAGGCCAATTTATTTACATGAATATAGACCAATTTGTATGCAACATATACAAAGCATTTAAAGGCTGAATATAACATATATTGGCATTGGATAAAGGGAAAATTACATATTATGTATTATGCAACAATATGGTCGATATGAATAGTGAACCATAGTCAATACTATGGAATGCATTTTGGAAATATTAAACAACAATTACTCAACATTGAATGCTTTTATATAAAGTGATTAAATAATTACTATGAATTGCAATATTAGTATGGGACGATTAAACTTGATCCATGAAGAATCAAAGCATAATGAAGCCACTAATACTCAATCTAAATAGGATCAATTGAATTGAAAGTTAAACTAAACATTTATTGAAACTAAACATTATAAACTATGAAAGCATTTAAATGTCTACTCTAACCCATTTGAAACTTATCTCATTTTGGGAGTGGTGTCATGTTGATGTGTAAGGACGACCCTTTCCCAATCTTGTAATCAATGAGCTTGTTTCAATCAATTCTATTGAAGAGAATCGATGAAACGGTTGTGATATGTGAATGAAAACATGATTTATGCTAAACTGAGCATGATGCAAGAGTTAATCTACCATGATTTTATGTTAAAAGATGTAGATATGCAATTGCTAAACTAATCTAAATAAGATTTTAGCCTAAAAGATTCAAACCCTAATTATCTATTTAGCTAAATGGATGCATGGAAGCCATTAATGGAAGCTAAGCTATTATGCAACTAATTCAAACTAAAATATGCTAAATGTGAGTTAAAAATGTGTGTAAGCGTGAGTTATTTCAACAGTATAATTTTGCTCTGAAAGATAGATCTATTTGTCGCCAAATAGTGCTTTATTTATAGGAGAGCAATGAGAAATAGAGGGTTGAGATCAAAAAAGCTAATCAATAGTCAAGGTTGGAGGAAATTGGAGGCATGGATCATGGATTCTCATCAATGGGTGAGAATGCAAGATGATATTTAATCAATGGTTCTCATTCCTTCCAAACAAACACACTTTTTGTTGGTTCTCAGTTGTGATCATATGGTTTGTCCTTGATGACAAAATCCCTTTCTGTTGATTCTACTTGTTGAAAGTTTCAGATTGGTTTCTCATGCTTGATCTTGGTACAGTTTTGTCTATATGGTTTACATGTCTTGGCATTCTGTGGACAGTTTACATTCAAAATTTTAATATCTTATGGTATTGTTCAGTTTGAGCTTCGTGCAATCTTAGGTTATCTTATTTGTACATTGTTTTGGTGACAAGAAAGAACATATCAGCGTGAGAATGCTAGGGTCTCCCCGATCCTTTTTTTTCTTCTGATAAACATATGTGTTGCCTATCAGCAAGATGTTTCTGATGTCATGTCGATTGGATTTTACATACAGGTTGCTTTTGGCAGGACTTCTCCATTGTTTCAGCGATAGAAAAGGATCATATTAGCATGAGTTATACCATCGGAATGATGTCTTAGCGAACTCATCATGTCTCCCCAATCGGCAACAAAGGGTGCTCATTAGCAAGAGGTTTTTCTTCATTGTAACATCTTGGAAAACTTACTTTAGTCTTGCCGACCGCCGTGAAAAATTGTATATCGGCAGGAGGTCTCAGCTTCGGTGTAATGTCATAGCGAACCCGTCAGGTCTTGCCAACTAAGTCTTATGAGGGGCTTTCGGCAAGAGGTTGGTATTGTCTTAGCGACTCAGAGTGGATAAAGTTTTTCAGTATGACATAGTGTGCTCTCTGAGAGGTCTCCCCAACATTGATATGTCTTGGCGAAGCATAAAACAAAAGGAACAATTTGGTATGACTCATGTGCTCAAAGAAAGGTCTTGGCGAGTTTGAATTCTTATACCGACCGACAACATAAAGGTATACATCTCAGTAAGAGTTAGGGTTTTTGGCGTGAGGTCTCGGCGAGTGACCTCCGGTCTTGCCGATGGAACACAAAAGGACTTTGTCGGCATAGGATCTGACTTGTCTCAGTGACACACAAGATGGTGGGTGATTTTTGGTATAACAAAGTATTATTTGATATGATTTCTCCTCGACGGTTGAAGGTTACAGTGACACATAAGAGATAAAAATTCTTTCGGTGAAACATAATGAAATCTACATAATGTCTCCTCGACAGTAGAATGTCACAGTGACAAACAGAGGGATGACTAACGGCGATAAAGTTGCCTTCGACATAGGTATTGAATTGTCTCGGCAAATAGGAATGATCATGTGGGCTTTCGGTAAGACACAGGATGCTCTATGAGAAGTCACCCTGATTATGCATTGTCTTAGCGAAGGTGGATGAAGGATACATCTCGGTGAGAGAACTATTTTGTCTCAACGACCAAAAGAATGGTACATGGCTCTCGGCGTGACATATTGTATTCGTTATGACTACTCCCTGACTCTGATGGGTCATGGCGAAAGTGATAACTAAGGGGAATGATTGGCGATTTAATTGCCTTCGGTAGGACTATCTAGATGTCTCAGCGAATGATTAACAGACTCAATCACTGTGGCCGACATGGGAATTTCTAAATATAGTTGCAAACTAACATCATTGGTTGGCATCGAATCTCAAAATGGTTACATGGCAGAATATTATTTGAGTTTATGATTTTCTATTTTGGGCAGTCGTGGTTTTGATGAGAATCTATCAGTTACATTTTGAAATCTCCAGATTTAGCGCAGAAATTAAAGCTCTCTGGACAGGTGTTACTCTAATTTTTACCATCATCTAAAGATTATCATTATTCAGCTTCATATTCTTAAATTACCAAGAGAGTTTCAGATTCTTGTGAAAATTTCTTTTTGAAGATTTCTTCATGACATACATACTTGAAATGTATATATAAAAAAAAAAGGCTGGATAGAAATTCTGAGACATAGTTATTTTAGCTGTATCAAGAGATGGATTGGAAAACTCTGTAATACAAAAATTGGAAAACATGATGTAGAGCAGAGTTGTAATTCTTTTCTATTTAATATTTTAAGGATTCAAAGAGTTGGATTCTTAGGGTATTAGGTAGATAAGGGTGTTGAGTTTCTTGAGCTTACTAGAAAACAGAGAGATCCTCTGATATTATTATTCTTCTGAAAATAATTTGAGGGGTTGGTGCTCCTTGAAATTGGTGTTTCAAAATGAGGGGTTGGTGCTCCTTGAGTTGGTGCTCAGAAATTAGCCTATAAGGCATTGTTAATAGTGGTTTTTGAAGATTAAGCCAATAAGGTAGTTTAGGAGTGGTTTTTCTACCCCAGGAGGGTTTTCCACTTGGCAAATCCTTTGTCTTATGGTCTCTTTGTTTTGGTGTCATAATGTTTCTTGATTGTGATCATTTTTATCTGTCTAAACATTTTTGAATGATAGTTCCTTCATATCTGCAAATATTTAGTTCAAATATCTTGCACAAGTCATTGTTGAAGAGTCTAATTCAAAAGGAAGCTTAAAAGTCCTCATTTGATTCATTGCTCAAGAATAGTTATAATTTGCTAAAGGTGTTTGTTGTCTCAATACCTTTCTTCTCTTTAAAGCTGCATTCAAATCAAATGTTTAAGGAGTCAATAATGTTGATCATCATTTGCACAGTCTTATGAATTGCACTTGCACTGTCATCATGCTTTGATTGTTAATCAATGTCAGCCATAACTGTTTTGGAAAATGCAAGATATCTCACTCAAATCACATGTTCATAAGTTGTCTAATAGACTGAGTTAATGTTGTCATATCCTTGTGCTTTCAAAAGTGATTACTCTACTCTTTTGTTGAAAGAAAAGGAAATCATAATTAAAAATCTTGGTCGAAGTAGAAAAAGTTTTGACACTGATTCACCCCCCCTCTTAGTGTCTATCCATAACTCCAATACTTTTGACTTGTACAAGAGGTCAAAAGTTAACTTGCACAAGAAGTCACAAGCTAACTTGCATATGAAGCTAAGTGAGAATATTCCCTTTTTCAAATGATTGGAGGAGAGAATATTCTTTGGAATATTCTCATGGGTGAGGGAAAATGATATTTTGCAAATTAAAACAAAGTTTAATTGTACAAAAGGGGAAGGAATATTCCCATTTTGGAGGAATATGCAAAGGAGGAATATTCCCTTGTAAGTGGGAGGGAAATTAGATTAATTAATAATTGGTAATTAAACAATGTTAATTATACAATTAGGGGGATTAGAAGAATAAAGTGATATTCATTAAATTAAATGATTTAATGAATGGGGGAAAAATGAAATGACATTTAATTAAATAACTTAGGGTTATTAATTAAATAGGAAGGCTTAGGGAATTAAATTAAATAGTTTGATTTATTTAATTTAATGAGATGAAATGTTAGCATGAAAGGGGGTGAATTAACCCAATTTGATGAATTAGGTTAATAGATGAAAATGATGCAATTAATTAGATAGCTAGGTTAATTTAATTAAATAAGTGAAAAGAGGATGGGTTTTAAGAGGAAATGATGTTAGTATATATGATTCGAGTGTATGATATGATTTGGGACATTTTCCAGTGTCTACAGATACCAACTACAAAATAAAGTGAAATGCATGAGAATAGGAAACACATACATCAATACAAGGAATTGGTCAAAGTATCATTTATGAGCCAAACAACTCTTTACTCTGTTTTCTGCAAAGCTTAGACTTAGTCGAATTTGAGCATGTGTTGCATTATGACTGTAGACTATTTCAAAAGGTAAATCCATGCCAAAACAAATAGGGAGAATGGCTGCATACTTGGCGCCAGAATACAAAGTTCTATTTGTTGTAGAAGTTCATCTTTGATACAATTTGACTGTCATCATTTTAACATGAGCACAATTGAAAAGTCTCTTGATACTATCAATTAGATGGGTCAACCTATAGCTTCTTATGGTGAGTTATGTTCAATTTTCTACCACCTTTTAAGCTAAGTGAAGTGAGTTGACTGCATGGATTAAGCTATCAGTTTACATGGCTTTTTTATAGGCTGTGAAATCTCCTTTATGTTGTATAAATAGAGAGGTAGAGCTCTCATTTGGGACACACTATTCTGCTTTATTTTGCATTTTCATTCTACTGTATTTTGTGAGAGCCTTGAGAATTTGTGAGGAGCTATATTGTGAGAGTTTTATTGCAAGAGCATACTATCAACTTATGAGAGAAGTCTTGCTTGAGAGGATTAGGTGAAGCTAGTGAGCTGTTGTTGGAAGGTTGAGCATCAAGTCAATCAATGGAATCAAGCGTATACAGGCATGTGGATTTAACCTTCTTTATTTGTCTTTTATTATGAAAGAATGAGTCTTGATTGCTTTGATTGGAATAGCTTGAGAAATGCTTTCTTTACTAAATCATAGCATTTGATTATGAAAAGGGATAGAAGTTGTGTTATGTATTTTTTGTATTTACTCCATATTAGGAAGGATTGTTTATCATTAGTATAAGTATAATAGGAATATTAAATAAGGATAGCTTAAGGGTTATTCATTGCAAGGTTATTTTATTGCATTAGATAGCTTATGATGCTAGGAGACCTTAGGAATAGTAAGGTATAATAGAGCATAAAAAAGAGATAATAAGAACTATGATATGACAAGATGTCATATTACTATTCTATATTTATGATCACTTGATCATTACCTTGTTATTGAACAAAATCCTAGGTTGAGAGTAACCTATTTGGGTTGAGAAGTATATTGAAACCTTGGTTAAAATTTACCTACTAGGTTGGAATATTACTTGATTAACCATTAGAACCAATAGGTTAAGAATAACTTGCTTGGATGGGATGGGTGTTGTTCTTGTTGGAACACATAGGTTAGGGTTAACCTACTTGATTACACTGATTATTGATTACTGATTATATCTGGATTAGGGTATACTAAGGTTGAGACTCACTAATGTGAATAAGAAAATCACTTGAGTTTATGAGATACTATATGTATAGAGACATAGGTGGGATAACCTATTGAGTTAGAGTTGCTACTTGATTAGTTGCTTTACACTCTTGAGAAGAATTCATATTATGGACAAGATTCTTCTCTTTTGAATAACTCTTTTTGTTAAGGAGATTACATTTTCGAATGAGATCATCTATTGATATGATTATTCTTCGATTGAGTTCATTCATTGATGTGGATATATTATGAATGAGAATCACTTATTATGTGATATATTACTGATTGGAGTTAGTTATTTGTGAATATTTAATCTATGATTAGTTGAAGCTTATGCAGCTATACTTTAGCTTATAAAGTTATACTTGAGACTAGGTTGTCTTTTCAAGCAAATAGCTTGTCTATGTAAATTTAATTCGTAGACTAGGAAGCTCATATGTTATACCTAGGATGGGATTATCCATTGAAGGGGTAACTAATACTTAGGCTTAATTGGTAGAGTTACCATAGTGTCTTGGGAAAAGGGGCATAGGTTATTTCTAAGGTTAGGGATTACCTATGGAAGGAAATTACCTAGGCATAGTATAAAAATGGTCATAATCCAAACTGAGCTATAGAAGTGTATGTGAATAGGAAGACTGTCACTCAAAGTACTAGGTGAGAATACTTTGCCCAAAGTAGTGTAAGTAGCCACTATTTACACTATCATTTCACTGTGTTCCTTTTATGCATTCTAGTTTAGGATTTCCATACTCATAGAGAGAATGATTATATGATCAGGTTCTAGTTTGTAGGACACAACACTAAGATTGGATAGGCTATTGTTATGGGGTTTACCAACCAATCTCTTCATCAAAGGGTAGGTCCATCTTTCATATGTGATAGATGTGCGAGGGACTGCATTTGAGTCCATAGTTGGCAAAAAAGTGCTTGAGTGATGCTTCTCTTCATCAAATGGTGGTTGAGGTTTGTAGATGTTTGTGCTAGCATTGGGGATAGCTGGAGTGTGCACCAAAGAGCGAGGACATCCAAAAGGTATGCACCATTGCGGTAGAATCAGGACCAGTATGAATATCTATTGCTAAATGAAGCTCATAAGAGCTATGAATGTATCATGTACCCATTTATATGGAAGGATGTAATATTGAATGAAAAACTTGAGTTTATTCAATATGAAATCAATCTTATGGAAAGATATGTGAAATTACAATGGAATGTAATGGAAGTTTGGAAATAGTGTTGTTTCAAATATGCATGTAGTTTACATCAAGGAAAGAAAAACTTACATTTCTATGTTATAACTTCATGGTTTATTCACTTGAGGTGAAAACATTGAAAAAATTTCTGAGTAGAACACCGAGGTTGCTACACAAGTAGTATGCATATTAAAAAATATTAACACAATGAATGGCTCTTAATTTGAGATGTGAATTGGGATGTATCAAGTCATAAGAAATATATGGTGAAGAGATAACAAAAGTATCTAAAATAATTGATGCAACTAAGTGTTATCATGAATATGGATGTGGAATCATAGTGCATTTCATGTGACTAGACATTACTTATCTCAAAATATACCCTAATGTGTAAATCCACTAGAATCCCATGGATTAATCTCCCTACAATATAATTTTATTTCAATTAATGATTACAAAACACCCATGTGTAAGCCCCCAAGACAAGCACATCTGCGATGACACTTTATAAGTTGAGTGCATTTAAAATAAACCCCATCCTGCCTCCCAAATAGCTCAATTTACACACCCTTAGCAAGATACGCTAATTAGCACTTGTGTGATTACAAAGTTGTAGCTATTTTTTAAGTTTACAACGTCCAGTGGAAACCAAAAAGGTGAAATTATAACCAAATGACAACATAAACAACAAACCTACCTATATATATGATGAAGATGTGGTCTTCCAAATTTGTCCTTCAAATGTAGAAATTTCATTAGTGAGCTAATGGGTGGTAGGCTAGTGGTGATGCAAGTGGCACAACTAGATGAGTGGTGCTTGGGCTAAGATGAGGCAACACTAAGTTGGTGTGCTATTGGGTAGAGGACAGACACCATTGGGGTAGCTTTGTAGCATAGCAATGGCAAGAGAAGAGAGATACTTAGATGGTTACCAAAGATTGGTTGGGTGCTAGAGAGCATCGATTATGTTATAGTCTTTTTTTTGGGGGTGGGGGCAAAAAGGTCAATAACCCCCAAAAAAGTCTTGTAGACCTTACCATAATAAGGGCGTGAATAAGGCTACAAGCCCTATTGCTGTAATATGGTGGGGTATAGAACTATAGTTAATATCACCTTAGGTTTTAAGAAAAAAATTTAAACTTCCTATAAATCACTTTCATGCACTATAATTTTTTTAATAAAATAAAAAATTCCATGCAATCATTACATAACACTTGTGTGATAATAATTTATTCCCCTCTACATATTTGTTATTGTAGACACATAAAATATACTGATTGACACTGCACATCTGATCTTGATCACTAACATCGCTTCATCCTGAATCATCCCTCGGTCTAACCATTTAATCAAATACCTTTATTTGATTAAATTCATCAATATTCCTCTCCTAATTAAATAAATCATTTATCTAATTAAGTCATCCTTTCTTATTAATTAAATCAATCAGTCTGATCTAATTATCCCTATTTAATTAAATAATCAATTTTATTTGATTAAATCTCTAAAGTTCATCCATTAAATTAAATAAATTAAAACCTTATTTGATTTAATCCAACTTCATCTCCTTGATTAAATAAAACAAAAATCTTTATTTAATTAATCTTGAAACCATATTCTTCTCATATTTTGATTTAAATCAATCCATAAATCTTATTTTGATTTAAATCAATCCATAAATCTAAATCAATATGTCACATCAATCTAATCTCTTATTAAATTAATTAACCTTGATTAATTTAATCTTCTCTCATGTCCCATCTTCTAGCTTTTGTAACTTGCACAAGAAAATAGATTTAATTCATTTATTAAAAACTCTATTTTCTCTCAAAAGGCATAAAAAAGGAATATTCTTCAAATTTGAATTCAAAATCCAAGTGGACTTTGTCCTTCCAACAAGGCATTTACTCCACCTAGAAAGTCCTTTTGCCTTGATCCAAGTGGCATTCAATGCACCTTCTTTCCCTCTTACATGTCATTTCAACAATTTCAAAATTCAAATATATGCATTTATTGGCACATTCTTCAAAACTTGCACATCCTCCATCCATTCACATATTGAAAAGTGGCACTTTGTCATTGGTTGATTCTTAGTCCCACATTGCTCTATTTTGGACTTCTCTTCAACTTGACATTCTATAAATAAGAGGCTTCATCCCTCATTTGATCATTCACAACTTGAGTAAACTTACTATACTCAAATCTTTAGCAATATTCATCCATATCATTGAGTTTATAGCTAGGTTATGCAGGTTTTCTCTTGGAGCATTCATCAATCTTCATCAAAGTGGGTCAATCTTCATCACCAAATCAACATTGCATCATTGGAGTTGGGAAAGGGCCAATTTTCACATCAAATTGGCACCAATTCCCTCAAGAGATCAAGAGTTTGCTTTGCATTAGAATAGGATTTGATATGTTTTAAGTTTCTTGTGTTCTTCATCTCATTTCCTTTCCCTTTTGCAATTTAAATGGATTTCTTGAGGAATCTATATTCTAACTTGCATTTGACCTTATTAATGTGTTCATTTGTTGTGTTTTTGCAGGTATAGGATCTAGGTTCACCATTTTGGCACTAGAAGGAGGGCAAACCAGGAGATCAAATCACATTTTTTTAAAGAAATTATGTGCTTTTTAGGTGATTATAGAAAACTCCACCCCTGGAAGCTCAGCGTCGCTATTTAGCACCGCTCAGAACTCAACGTCACCATATAGCACTGCAGAAAATTTCAAATTGCGACGCTTTAGACTTCCTGCCCAGAATTCAAATTTTCAAACAGAACCGCTAATGCTTTCTAGCCTATTGGAATCTTTTCAAAATCCAAACTGCACCACTGATCAAAATAGTGATGCCTTCATGCTCACTAGTCTGGCTGCAGAGCGACATTCACTGGTAAGTAGTGCTATACAACATTGCTGGTGACTTCAAACTGTGATGCCTTCATGGATTACATCGCTGGAGGGAAGTAAAAAGTGACAAGTTATTTCTAACATGTGTTTTTTATCAAATTCTGGTTATTTGGCATGTTTGCTGCTTTCTTGACCTTTGTTTTTGTAGAATCTAACTAATTTTCTTGTAGGTTGAATTGGTCAAAGGTGAAGAAGAAAATAAGCATGATGACCTCATCTTGTAATACCAAGTGTTTTTAAACACTCTAGTGTTTGTTCAACACTCTTAGAGGATTCGCTATTCCTCTTAAGGAAAAATTTGCTATCTTTCACACTTAGGACTTACTAGCTTCATTTTGGGCTCTAAAAAGAACTCTTTAAATTCTTGTTACAAAAGGGGCTTAAAAAGAACTTCAGGGCACAAACTCACAAGATTTTGTTTGGGACTAATAATTGAACAAGGCAAATTATCACACTTCATTTGGTACTATAAAAAGAAATCATTATTGCTTTTGTTGGATTAAAAGGAACATGTGCAACTTTGCTTTGTAATTACTTACTCAAACTAATGCCATTGAAAAGACGTATGCGCTTCTCTCGTGCCTCACGACGATCTTGAGAATCAAAAGGATTTTTGATGGTCTTAGGGTGGGATAAAGTGATCACCTCCACTTTTCATTTTGGGGTTAAAATTGAACAAAACATTGTGCGAGTGTGATTAAACTTATTGCATGTGTTCTCCCTTTGTTTCTTAATGAAGGTTGATCGAACTATGAATATGTTTACTCACTTTTGTTTATCTTAGAGGGCCTTCCTTGGGGAAAAAGTACTCACCCAAGGGAATGACTCAACTGGTAACACTCTAAATCCAAGAGTATTTCCAGTCGGGATATAAATGTGGGTATTGGAATAAAGGCCAGTATCATGTGGTTGACTCCAATGAGAAGGGAAGCAATGGTTTCTCTCCACGTTGGGCCAACTCCTACGAACAAAAAGCCTGAATTAAAAACCTTATTTTAGAAAGGCCAAAATCCCTATCTATTTGTTGGTGCAAGAACGGTCGTTCTGAAGCTGCCCCACACTTTTACGGTCTTTAGTAGAAATGGAAAGCATGCCATGGGAGTTTCATGGGTGTTGATGCTTGGCTGGCCCATATAAGTGAGTGTCGTGGAGGGGAGCTAGTGAGGTCAAGCATCTAACCATTCGCTAAAGATAAGCGTAGTTGGACTTGTCCAAGTGGGGACTCAAAAAATATAGTCTTTCATATCCATAAGGTTGTGCTTACTCTTGGTTACAAAACACTTTGCTTGTTCGAAAATATTTAGAAACAAACATTTAGCATCATCATCAAAATTTCAAACCCTTTATGAGGCAAATACAATTTACCAAATTCATGTGTTATTGCTTTCCCTTGGGATTTTATCCTTAGAGGTTTCTAAACACTTGGATTTACATCTCAATTTTCCTACTAAAGTTAAAAAATAGGTAACCCTTGCCTTGAATTCATCAAAATTCCACATAACATACTTTGTGGGATTCGAAGAAATTGAGACATTGGACATCTAGTTTGGAAATCTAATCAAAGAAGTGTTTGTGGTAAAACAAAATCACTAAGAAAAGATAACAAAATTGGCTCTCACATGCGTTAATTCCTCATGATTTCCAAGAAAGTCAAAATCCTGAAACAAAAGTCCTTGAGCCAAAGTTCAAAATTTAGGAGTCACACTCGAAAGGTCATCAAGAAATACATTAGGAAGTGCAATCAAAAGCAATATATCAAAATAAGCAAAAAATTCATAAGGTTCTATACACTCATTCCTTTGAACAATCCAGAAATGTATGCTCAGTTTGAGCCACTTCTTAGTTATAGAGGTCCTTAGAAGTATCGTATGTTCTTTAATACCGAGGTCTAGTAAAAAAGTGTCTTTTTAGGTGCATCCTAGGATCAAAATAAAACCTTCATCCATCTTTGAACATCAAAACCAAAATCATCTCATCATCAACTCTTCGAAAAATCTTGGAAAAATCCTTCATGTTAAACTTTGGGCAAATCATTTGAAACCAATCCAAAGTCACCTTGTTTGATTGAATGTGTGTAGATGCATCCTTCTCCACATATTTGATCAAATTATCAAAA
Source organism: Sequoia sempervirens (assembly GCA_007258455.2). Lineage (NCBI taxonomy): Eukaryota > Viridiplantae > Streptophyta > Pinopsida > Cupressales > Cupressaceae > Sequoia > Sequoia sempervirens. The sequence continues at coordinate 939,839,475 of VDFB02271358.1, forward strand.
CTTGGGAGCAAATTCATCCCTTGATAACATCCAACATCTTGGGATTTAGGAGTTCATTATCAAAATCATATTGTTTGGATAGGAGTGTTTAGATGAATCCTTCTTCTCACACCTAGACAAATTAACATCTTGTGAATGATTTAACTCTAGGACAACATCCAACCTCTTAGAGTTTATGAGTCCACCAAAATTTGAATCCAAAACAAATCAATCCCAAATCAAGTCCTAAAATTTAACATACCCTTCAAGATTTTCTCAAGAGTTCCAATCATCCATCTTACATCCATATCATTATCACCCTTTGATCCTTAAATCATCCTAAATTTTCTCTTTTGTACCTAAAGTTAGATCAATCCAAAGAATTAGAGAATTCACCTTCCACATTATTGAAGATTGATCCCTATTTTATGGTGCAAACTAGATCTCAACACAAGAGGAACATGGAAGCCAACAAAGAAACATCCACTACAAGTGACCTAGGTCAAACAAATTCTAAAACAAATCTCGTTGAATCAAGTAATTCTTTAATCAACTTTCCTACATCATCACAAAACCCTCAAGAGGAGGTAGAGGATCATACCAATAATCCCTTTGGAATATCACACGAGGAAATCACCGAAATGATTCAAAATCTAGAGAACCATAAGATTATCAACATCATGATGAGACTCAACCCTTCACTATACGTGCTTGAATTAGCAAAGCAAGGGGCTAAACTACCTTCTGATTTCAACATGATCTCTATAGTGGAACCATCTTTAGACGTCATGCCTCCAATTTCATCCACACTCCCCATCTCATCTACACCCCCATCCCAAAGCATCACTCAAAACATCCCGCAAATCACAACATCTATTGCTCCAACTCAACCTAGTGTTAATAAGGGAAGTACATTTCTCAATGCCATTCAAACACACCCCCTTGTCAATTATCAAGACTTGGATGCAAACACCATTTTGGGGAAAAATGTACCCCAAAATCCATTACATAAGTATTCCTCTCTCACTTTCCATGATCCCAATGATCCATCATCATCATCCTTTCGCGCAACACCCCAAACCTCTCTCCCCATAACCTCGCAAGGAGAAGGTGACATGTTCAGACCAGGGGGCATTTTCAACACTACACCATTTCCTCAAGAGATCACATCCCTCATGTTTTCACCACTTCCACCATTTCCATCATCATCCACACCACTTCTTGGCTTAGGGATTCCCCCTTTACCAAATATCAATCAAAATCAAACCAACATCCCGAACATCAATCAAAGCATCACACCAAACTCTCAAAACTTGTCATCGATATCGCAACAACAGATGACAACTACACAAGAAATCACCATGTCATCAATCACCCCCTAACATATTAAAACATGATTTCTCAAGGACCAACCACATCGATTTCACCATCCACCACTCAAACTCCAAACACAACAACACCTCTCACCACCACAGTGAGCACCATTCCGAATCCACCACCACCAAGCTCCAACATATCAAGCCAATACAACATGGTGTTGCAAGCCACTCAAAAATATGCCTATCAAAAGGCATTTCTGCAAGTACAAAAACAACAAGCTGCACAACTAGCTACTCAAAAAGCCGCACAACTAGCTGCGCAACAAGTTGCTCAAGTTGCACAAGTTGCTCAAGTTTCCCAAGCTGCATTACAAGCACAATAGGCTGTCCAAGCCTAGATCTGATTGAAAAAATGACAAGCCACACAAGCTCAAGCTCAAGCTCAGGCACAAGCTCAAGCATACGCTCAAGCTCAAGCCCAATATCAAGCACAACAAGCACAAGAACAAGTGCAGTAACTTGCACACCAACACATAGCACAACAACACACATATCAACAAACACTAAAGCAATATCAAGAACAACATGAAGCATCCCAATTAGCAGCTCAACAACAAGCATTGTTAGCACAACAACAACAATAGGCTCAACAACAGACAATCCTGGCACAACAACAACAAGACCAACAACAAGCATTATTGATACAGTAACAAGTACAAGCATACATGGCTCAACAAAATGTGCAAATACCACTAATCACCACATCAACCAATCCACCCATCACACCCACAAGTGAACCAATTCTGAACACTTTCATCCCACCTCCTGATCCACAAAAATATGTTGCAGCACAAATCAAATTACTCTCACAACAGGTGCTCGATCTTCAATTAGGGTGAACCATGAAAAAATCTAGTAACTTGTGTCCTTATCCATTTGACAAGATCCTTGTCATGAAACCATTCCTGAAGGGATTTGAGATCCCTAAGTTTGACAAGTACCGTGGGATGGGAAACCCTGAAGATCACATCAGGGAATTCTAGGTTCATTGCATGGAAGATGCGTATGACAATACCTATCTGATGCGGCTATTCCCTAGGAGTTTGGCTAGCCACGCCATGGAATGGTTCTCTCTCTTACCTATAGGCATCAAGAAATTTGAAGAAATTATAGACACATTCATCAAAAATTATGCATGCAATATCACCATGGATGTCAGTCTTGAGGAACTATTGGCTCTGAAACAAGGTAAGAATGAATCATTCTCTTCATTTCTACAACGATGGCGACCCAAGGCCAATCAGAGCAAATGGGTCATGCCCAAGGAACAACAAGTGTGCACTATCATATCTAACCTTGACAGCCTCTTGGAATTCCATCTCAAAGTCCAAGGGATCACCACATATGACTAGTTGATTTTGAAGGCACTCAACATCAAACAATCCCTTATGACACAACCTGGAGGATCAACTACACATCCTAAAGAATAGAATAATTGCCCACCCACAAATTAAAATGACAAACCTCACACATGGGCAAGAAACAAAAATATTACCAATGATGGTGTCGTTGATGCCAAAATTATCATCAGTACCCCTCGTCAAAACATACCCACACCACAATAACAAATCCAAAACCATCATCAAAAGAACTATCAAGCAAACACAACAACCAAACAACCAAGCGATCAATAATGTCAATGACCAAAGAGGACCACCCCAGTGAAACAATAATTTCATCAAGTGAAAGTACACCACCCTTGGGGAACCACTTGAAGTCATCATGAAGAAAATAATAAACAAAAACCTCATCAAGATTCCCACCTATGAGAACTACCAAGAACCAGATGTTAAACCTCCTTGGTACAATGAAAATTAGCTCAACAACTTCCACACAATCAAAGGGCACACCACTAACAATTGCATGAGGTTAAAGAACATAGTCCAAGACCTCATTGATCAAAGAATCATAAATGTGGAACAACCAACAGGAAACCAGAACCTCAAAATATACATGAATCTGATGCCTAACCATAACAATAAAGGGAACAGTAACACTGATAAGGGGAAAGGCACCTTCAAAAACATGACTCATGTGTATGAAACTGTCATCACTTCCCTAGATGAACACTGTGTAGTAATCACTATCAAAGGAGCTTAGGCCGATTGTGGAGTCACCACAAGAGGCAGAAAAGTTACTATTGCAGGATCATCTCAACCAAACCGAACTTTCATGTCCAATTCAAAATCCATTCCCAATGGTTACAATGTCCTTGATCAACTAAAAAGAATGCCAACACAAATCTCCATCATGGAGTTATTAAAAATCTCATCCACCCACAAGAAAATCCTTGAGGAAGCATTGGCTTCATCCACCGTCCCCGTAGATCTTGATGCAGAACAATTCCAAGCTATGGTTAGAAACATCATTACCCTGAATCTCCTTACATTCTTCAACCAAGATTTTCCCGCTCAACCATCTCGTAACCGTGCACTCCATTTAGAGGTCCTAGTGCAGAAAAGTAAAGTCAAGCGAGTCTTGGTGGATGGAGGTGCAGGCTTGAATAGTTGTTCCCTCAAGCTCATTAAGAAGTTAAAAATATTAGAGGATTCCATCGACAAAGGAAAAGGTATTACAATCAGATCATATGATGATCAAGAAAGAGTGTCCCAAGGCACAATTAGAATCCCTATTCAAATAGGGCCAACTATCATGGAAACCACCTGTCAGGTCCTGGACCTTGACTTGCTTTATAACATTCTCCTAGGACGTCCATGGATCCATGCAATGCAAGCGGTAGCATCAACTTTCCATCAATGTGTCAAATTCACATATGAAGGACAAGAGGTCACCATCCATGGAGATCCTGAACCATTCTCCTACTGCAAGAACCTTGAGGAAAAATACTACAAAATCCCTCAAGTGCCTAAAAATGATGAAGGCCCATCAACACCGTACATTGATCCAGTCACTCTCGCTTCTACTTCTGTGATAGAGACACCCACCATTCCCGTCATCCCCACCATCTTTTATATCAAAGTCATCATCCAAGATAATGGTTGTGAAAACTACACGATTCCCAAAAATGGTTTTGTGGTAGGAGAGTTACCACAATCTCCCAGATCACGAGGACATCTGTAATCAAATCAAGCCTCCACTTCTCAAACATCCCCTGAAGAATATCCCAACTTCAAAAGTTGGGGAGATCTCGGTCGAGAAGTCATAGAGGAGGACCCATCTCATCTCCTATACTAAGATAATAGAGCAACAACCGATCTACCAATGGATGACAGAAGCAAAGGTTTGCAAATGATGCTCGCAATGGGCTATGATAGAAACCAAAGACTTGGGAAAAATGACAATGGGCTTATAATACCCCTCATTCCTGAGATGTGAATGAGAAATCTTGGCCTTGGATGTACCCCTCTGAGTATAACCATATGTGGATGAGGTCCCCCAGTTAAAGCAATCAAGACTGGCCATGAACCAACACCAGCTGAACTTCGCTTACCCATATCTACAGGTCAAGTCATAGACAACTTCACATTTGACACAACTGATGTCTATAGTAGTAGTGATGATGAGGATCCCATAACCAACCTACCTAGGCTCTTCGAGGATACCACACTTCTCATGATCAACACCTTATCCTTTGATTTAGACCATCAAAATCATGAAATCCACCTAGTTTACCCCCAACTCATTGATTATGACCAATGAGGACCACCAATTCTTGACACATTTGAAAATGATGAGGCGCTCTCAGAATTCATGGGACTACGGGATAATATTCTGTGTGGGGATCACAAAGCAAGATTCATCATTGAGCTAGATACACACACATACTATGGGGAAACGATTGAATCCCTTAGTAGCAAAAGTGAAAAATTGAGAATAATATTTAAGTCCTTGAGTGAAAACCACACTGTGGCACTCTCCGACATGAAAAAAGTAAAAATAAAGGATGCATCCAATGGTGAAAACCTCTCTGAGGCACCTGAGGATGGGGGATTCAATCTTCCTTTTAGAGCCCTTCATTAAGAAAAATCAGCGGTCCTAGCAAAAAAATGCAATCCAGTTAATCTAGGAACAAAGGAGACCCCGCACATCACATTCTATGCAGAGTCATTACTATTAGAGGAACAAGAGCTCCTAACAGCTTTCTTGAGAGAAATACAAGATACTTTTGCATGGAGCTATGCTGACACGCCAGGGCTCAATCCAGAAATAGTAGTTCATCACCTAGCAGTATACTCTGAAGCAAAGCCCGTTAGACAAAAGCTTAGGAAAATGCACCCTCAGATTGTCCTGCTAGTCAAAATGGAACTAAATAAGCTATTGGATGCAAGATTCATTCGACCAATTGACTATCCAGAATGGGTGTCAAACCTGATTCCTGTCTCAAAACCCGATGGGGGCATCAAAATCTACATAAATTTTAGGGACTTAAACAAAGCATGTCCAAAAGATGATTTCCCATTGCCTAACATTGACATAATTATAGACATGACGACGGGACACAAAATGTTTTCCTTAATGGATGGTTTCTCGAGATACAACCAGATAATGATTGCTAAAGAAGACCGACACAAAACAACCTTCACTTGTCCATGGGGGACTTACTGTTGGAATATGATGCCATTCGGCTTGAAGAATGCATGAGCAACATACCAAAGAGCCATGACGTTAATCTTCCACGACATGATCCATAAAACTGTCGAAGATTATGTCGATGACATACTAGCCAAATCCAAAAAGAGGAAGGATCACATAGCAACCTTAAGTGCTATTTTTGACAGGCTGGAGGAATACAAGGTCCAATTAAATCCAAAGAAATGTGTCTTCGGTGTACAATCAAGAAAGTGGCTAGGATACATAGTATCAATGAGAGGTATTGAGGTAGACCTTGCTAAGGTAAAAGCAATCCTTGAGATGGAAGCACCCAAAACATTGAAAAAATTGAGAGGTCTCCAAGGTAGGCTTTAGTCCATTCAAAGATTCATAGCACAACTGGCAGATAAACATAACCCATACTCTCACCTACTTCACAAAGGAGTAGTGTACAAGTGGGATAACAAGTGTGAAGAAGTCTTCAATAAGATCAAAGAATATCTGCTTACACCACCAGTCTCATGTCACTGATCCCAAGAAAGCCATTAATTCTCTATGTGTCAGCAAAAATAGTAGCCCTTGGAGCTCTCCTAGCTTAGCACGATGAAAATGGAACAAAAAGGGCCATATATTATATCAGCAGGACAATGGTCGGTCATGAGTTAAACTACTCATTCATCGAAAAAGCATGTTTAGTAGTAGAGTTTGCTTCACAAAAAATTAGACATTACATGTTGGCGCACAAAGTCAAACTCATCGCCAAAATCGACCCTCTCAAGTACTTACTGTCAAAAGCAATGCTCACTGGAAGAATGGACAAATGGGTCATGATATTATCAGAGTATGATGCTAAATATGTGGAGCAAAAAGCAATTAAAGGTTAGGTAATTGCAGATCAGTTTGCAGAAGCACCTATCTATTTAGAGAATCCTCTCATCTCAGAGTTTCCAGATGAATCCATCTTCAATCTCAACATAACTGACCACTAGAAACTTTACTTTGATGGCTCATACACACAACATGGATCAGGAGCCGACATCTTCTTTATCACTCCACAAGGGGACTGCATACCTAGATAATATAAATTGGCATTCCCTTGCAACAACATCGCTGGATACGAGGCTTTAACCATAGGTCTCAGAATAGCAGTACAGTGGCACATCATAGCTCTTAGAGTATACAGAGACTCCCAATTGATAGTAAATCAAGTGAATGGTGAATACCAGACTAAGGATGATAAGCTCACCCCATACAAGAAACTGGTGGAGACTCTCAAGGAATCCTCTATCGAGATCACATTTGAGTAGACTCCCAAAGCAAACAACAGAGCTGCAAACTCCATGGCAATGATTGGATCCCTACTGGACATCCCTCGCAACGTCCTAAAACATGAATTCTTGGTAGAGCAGCTTCTCGTGCTTGCATTCGAGGTATCAGAGTCAGAATTTTTGTGCAAAATCGTTGGTCCTGGAGATCCCTGGTATCATGACATTTATACCTACCTATGAATAGGTTTCTTACCTGCTGACTTACCCTCAAGCTTAAAAAGAACTTTTATTAAAAATTCCTCTAGGTTTTTCATCCTAGGAAATACCTTATACCGTAGAAGCATAGAGGGAACCTTATTGCGCTGCCTTAATATGGACGAAGCCTTCACTGCTTTAACTAAGGTGCACAATGGGATTTGTGGTTCACACTCAAGTGGAATGACCTTGGCCAAGAAATTGCTGAGGATGGGGTATTATTGTCCCACTATGGAGAAAGAGGCACACAACTATGTCAAGAGGTGTCTACAATGTCAACAACATGGGGACCTCATCCATGCTCCAGCTCAAGAACTTCATCCCATCATCACACCATGGCCCTTTTCATAGTGGGGACTTGATCTCATCAGAAAAATCACTCCCACTTCATCTAATGGCCACAAATTCATCATAACCACCACCGAGTACTTTACCAAGTGGGTGGAAGCCATACCCATGACATATATAACCGGGAAGTGTTGGAATTGTTGCCTCAATCTCACAGGCTAAAACCTCTGAGAAAGCATGGTCGCTGTGACATTCATGTTTTCTGGACGACTGGAAGTTTAGTAACCTTGTGTTTTGCTCATGTCGCTGAGACTTTGCTTCTGTCTTGCTGACTGATGATGTCGCTATGACTTGTGGCCTTTGCTGTAACCTTCTGCTGAGTGGAGACCTCTGGCCGACGGTTTGGTGCCTAGTGGATGTCAGGGAAACTCATGGCGACTGGATTATTGGGGTAACTCAAGTGTGTCGGTATGTGGTCCTAGCGACAGGGAGATGTCTCGCCGATTGTAGTCATCGGGGTGACTTGAACACTCGAGAAGATCTCTTGGCAGTAGGGAGATGTCTGGCCGACGGTATACACTCGGAGTAACTCAAGGGTCTCGATGTGAAGTCTTGGCGATATGTGAAGTCTTTTCGATATTGCTTGTGGTCATCGGGGTAACTCATATGTGTCAGAATGATGTCTCGGTGACGATAGGAAGTCTTGCCGATATCAACATGACCTTTGGTTTGTCTGGCCGATGTGGAAATCGATATGACTTGCTCATATCAGCATGAAGTCTTGGTGACCGGGAGATTCTCAAATAGTGTTAGGGGTCATCGGTGTAATGTAAGGCTTCAGTATGAAGTCTTGGCGATGAGCGTTTGTCTCACCGATGTGGTGGGATGTGTTCGGTATGACTCCTGAGCTTGGTATGAAGTCTTAGCGAATATGGAATGTTTGGCTGACAAAAGACTTCGGGGTAACATGAAGGCATCGGTATTATCTCTTGGCGAAGAGCGATTATCTTGCCGATAGGAATCTTGATGTCAGTATGACTCTTGGTGACTGAGGAACACTTCAGAATGACTTGTGAGCTTGGTGTGATGTCTTGGCGAAAGCGATAAGTCCTGCCAATAGCGATACAAGTGATGTTCATCAATATGAGGTCTTGGCAACAAGTTGAAGTCTGAGCGATAGCTTTCTGGACTCGGTATAATGTCTTGCCGATAGTAAAGACTCTTGGTGATAATGACGATATGGGCTTTGTGGCATCGGGGAGACACTGTTAGTGTCTCACTGACATGTGACACAGGTTGAATGCTTTTTGACCGAGTGAAGACTGTTCGACGTGGTGCGACTTGGACCAATCTGAGAAGAGCAGAATGTGAACCGTTTGTAGTGAGACCATTGCAACCATTTCTGTGTGAAAGGGAAAAAATCTACACAAGGAAATGGAAACATCTTCGATGATAATGATGCTGAGCTGGAGATTGCTATTTGACAGTTGAAAATGAAGCTCGTTGAGAACGAATGCATATTTGTATGCATCAGACATTTTGTATAAAGTAGCTGATAAGCCAAGGAGCTGAAGAGCAAAGAGCCAGCGAGAGAGCGATAGAGTGAGGACCGAGTGGTTGGCCGAAAGGCCGAGGCCATGAGGTTGAAGCAGAGGAAGAGAGAGGAAGGGGTATGCTGCTGGAATCTCCTTATCATGAATGCCATGGTTGATCTCTTAGGGAGAGTTTGCTAGTAGATTGTATCCAAAATGAACAAGATGTAATCTCTGAAAAGGCTAAGAGCCTGAAACTGTATTGTAACTTTCTGTTGCTGAATAATACAAATGGATTGAACTTTGGAGAGTGGGGTTTTTCACCCGAAAGGGTTTTCCCCATGTAAATATTTGTGTTCTATTTTTTGTCTCATCTTTCATGTTTGTATTAGTTCTGTTAGAGAATTTGTTAATGCATGCTGTTGAATTTACATGTGCATCTCTTAGAAGGATTAATGTGGGAAATAAATTGTCTGTTTCCACTTTAGGACATAGTTGTACGTGTCTTTGAGGCAACCTAATCGAAATAAAGTTACTGAAGGTACTACTATTTGGAGTTCTATGAGATGCCCTCCATTGATTTCCTAACAAGTGGTATCAGGGCCTTCTTTTGGTTGTTGGTTCTGGATATTTCTCTTGTGAAGATTTCTTAGCTTGATAGGCTGGAAGAAATTTGGAGGAATGGATTGATGTTTTGATCCTTTGTTGAGTGGAAGCCTTGTGATATTCTGAGACAACATGCAGCTTGAAGGATGGTCAAGATGGAAAAGGGAGCTGATCATGTTGTGATATGTGTCTCCTAACTGGTAGAGGTATAACCTTGGAGTATGAGGTGGATTTCTTTGCTTTGTGTCTATGTAGTAGTAAAGTTTTCATATTGGGCGTCTGTGTGTCAGGCTTCTGGGTGATATGGAGAAACCTAGGTTGTTTCTCAGTCATGGAAGTGAGTGCTTATGCTAGGTGGTGGTTCCTGGTGTTGGAAGGCACTATTTCCTGTTAACCTCAAATGCTTGAAGGCTATGGAGTTAATCATTAGATGATTTGCAAGCTTCTGAAATAGCCTTTCTCTCTTTCTTGGATGCATGTACATGTTGTTGGTTTTAGAGTTGGTCTGAAAGGGACCTGGATTCTCCTAAACTGTTGTTTTCCTTTCTAAGGATGTTTTGTATTTGCATGGCTCTGTGGTTTTGCAGGTTTTACATGGTTAAGTAAAACTTGTGATCATGTGGAGTTGCTGTTAAGCTATTGTCTAGACACTAGTTCTTTGGGGTGTTACTGGATGAAATAGTTATAGTTTTGCATGCATGCTTGGTGCATGGCTTGAGGAGGTATGTTTTCTTCTCTGCATGGGAGTATTGGTACATGATCTGTCACTCAGCATTCCTATGGTGGTGCTTGTAGGTTCCTTGATTATGGTACTCATTGTGGACATGATTGGAAAATCAGATTTGGTGTGATCCGGTGTTTGAGTCATGTTGTCTATGTGGTTATTCTCTTTGAGATCTCAGTTTTTGCATTTCCAATGCGATGATGGGTTTGCACATTTTTGTTGAATGGATCTATGGGTTGTGCAATGTTGTGGGCTGTCTTTACCTACATGTTTGCTATGGGACAACTCGGAAGTGGACTATCTATATCCACGAGGTTGATTCATTGTTGGTGCAAACTTGTTAGCTGGCCTTGTCTGTGGTCACTTGTGCATTGGTGTGGTGTTTAGAGATGAGAGGATGGATACTATTGAGTACCTGAATAGTCAGTTATGGGAACCTGTAGTAGGTGGTCATGATGCTTGGAGAGCTCGGATGTCACGTTTCAGTGGGAGCTCTAGCAGTGACCGTGGATTCATCACATGGTGGTGAATAGTCTTCTTTAGTGTTGCAAATGTTTCTTGGGAGAGCTCTTTGATCCTGTTACTGCAGAAGGGTTCTTTCACATTTGCATGGACATTACTTGAAGATGTGCAACATCTTGGATCCATGGAGGACACTTGGAGTCTTTGGCTAAGGTGTTGGTGGTGCTTGACAGGTGATGTTGTTTTTTAAGTCTATTTTCTTTATGTCATGGTATACTCTTGTTTGTGCATTGGAGTTTTGGCAGTGTGCATTGTACTTGAGACAATGGTGAAGTCACTTGGAGAATGGTATCTCCTATGGGGATGTGTAGATCATGGTGTCATGATAAGTTCTTGATTCAGATGATTGGAGTTTTGACAGTGATCTGGTAATTCTTTGTGTATTGAGTGCTTTGATTATTTTCTTGATACTTCGTGATAGTGCAGTAATGCAGTTGAAGTTTAGCATGAGATGATCAATTGTTAGTACTCATTGATACATGAAGAATAAGGTGAGGCTATTTTTCTCTTATGAGAGAAGTGCTATTGATTGGTATTCCTAATGAATTTTTTCAGCAGAAAGTCCGAGAAGCCTACACCTTGATTGAACGTGAGTTCAATAAGAGACCTATGAGGAGATTGCTCTTGGATTAGTCATGATGACTTGCATATCTTGAAAGGAGTATTCTCGTTCCCACTCTTGGTCTACTCGACAGTTTATCTGAGAGGTATTTGTCCCTTTATATCTTTCAGATGTGTTTTATGTTTACTTTCATGATATGGATCTTGAATTTTTGTTTAATGGTTCTGGAGGATTCATAGTGGAAGTTGTATAGTTTCTTTTATCTCCTTGAGTTTCTGTGTTATTTACTAATGAGAATTGGTAGGAGATAATGTATGGGCTGATTTCCTGAAATGGGGAATGAACTAGCTTGATCTTCTTTGAGATGCTTACATCCATTTTGTTTTTAAAGATGGTTTGATCTTGGTGATTGAATGGATGGATGTTGTTAAGGATTTCTTTTGGGATGTGAAGAAGATCATTCTTGGCACAGCTGGCTGTTAGAAGTGTATGTAGGAGGATGTTCTATAGGAAGATGATGTGTAGAGTTTCTCTCTGTGGCCGTGAAGGTTTGTGGTGAGAGAAATGTTTCTTGTGGCAGGTTCTTGTAGGTTGTGCATATCATTGTGGATTTTTCTTTGGTACTATAGGGTTACATTTTCTATGTGCTGGTATTGGTAGACTTGTGATGCCTTTGATCATTCAGATCTGGATTACTCAGGTAGTGGGAGTTCCTATATGTGTCTTGTCTTCTTTGACTGGTAGACACTGGAACTTGTATTTGCTATTAATGGATTGGCAGAAGTTTACTAATGGTGATACCTTCAAGGTATGTGAGATTGGATGGAATAGCACGAGCTGTGGGTGCTAGTTCCAGTCGCGTGAGTTATCAGTTGGATGGAAGTAGTCAGTCTGATTGTTGTTCTAACTGATGTTTAGTTTCTTGTTTTTGGATAATGACTTCATTGTTGTGTTCTAATTGAAGCTTTGAAGTGGGTGAAGCCATAATAGTGGTTTACAATTTGATGGAGGAAGGAAAATCGAGAAAAAATAACCCCATGGCAAAAAAATTGGTTTTAGGGGTTCGCATGAACCTACATGTTCGACCGAACCATAAAGGGGTTCGACCGAACTAGGGTTCGACCGAACCCATTAACTATTGGGCCCACATTTCCTGCCCAAAAAGCAAAGGAAAAATGCATATTAGTGGGGTTTGAATGAACCCTGGTTCGCTAGAACCCCCTTTTTCCCTAATTTTTTAATTTGTTCACACAAAAAACCAAAAATTTTCCGCTTTCAAGCTCTGGTTGGGGATGAAAATGGGGGAATATTTAGAAACCAAACTTGGAATCGAGTAGCCTTTAGACGAGCTATCCAATGAATATAATTTTAGTATGTTTTGGTTTTATTATCTATCTGCTTTTTAAGTTTTATTAAATATAGGTTTTTCATCGAAAACAAAAATCTTTGTTCTGCACAAGTGGAAAAATAGAAGATTATAAAAAAAAAAAATTTAAAAATATGAGTGCACCAGATATTGAAGTCCTTGATCCAACAAAAAAAAGAAGAATTTCGATACATACAGTAAAGTTATGCGTTATCTGACGCACTATGTCTGAATTATCATTTGATTGACTTCAAAACTTGATTAAAGAAAAAATATTCAATAAAAAACTATTTAACCAAGTGGAAGCACTAGATATCAGTTAGAAATCTAAATTTGAAAGAATTGGAATTTTATCCTTCATGGAAAAAGTTATGCATTATAATGAGCGCCACTTTTTAAAAATGTTGTTTTGAAAAAAACCAATTTTTGTGGGAGATGGAAAAAGAAGTGCAATCTAATTCCAAAAAAATTGAAAAAAATATTTTTAGATTCTACAGACAAAATGTGACAAGACTCTTCTTTACATCATCTTCAAATTCCTTACGGTTTAATCGCTATAGGTGCTTGAATGTGGAGATTGTGTTAAAAAAAAATATCAGTGTCTAGTTAGGCCAAAAAGTGTAAACCACTATTGTGGGATCACCCAAGTTGATATTGCTTCTGTATAGCGTTTAAGCACAGTGAAGTGGTAGCAGTATCTTGTTGGTGATATCACTGGGATATTTTGCTTGTGTTCGTTGGAATGGTGCTTATACACCTTGGTTTTGTATCCTTCTTCCACAAGTGGCATGTTGGAAGATGATAAAATTGTTGCCTGAATGGTGGACATCTTGGATGTTGGAGCTGAATTCTTGATGGAGCATGAGAGCATGTTTGAGGTCTATGTGGTTTCCTGGAAGGCTGTGATCAGTTGCCTTGTTGACAGTGAGTTGCAGTTGGATGCTTGGTCTTTGTTGCAGATTTTCTGGTGGACTGTTATCTGTTGAATCATGTTGATTGGGTGTCTTGAGTGTTGCAGGGTTTGAACTGGTGCAACTAGTGTGATCTTAGTTCCTAGTTGCTTTGGAGGTTCCTATGTGATCTTCGTCAAGTGGGAGATTGTTGGAATTGTTGCCTCAATCTCACAAGCTGAAACCTCTGAGAAAGCATGGTTGCTGTGACATTCATGTTGTTTGGCTGACTAGAAGTTTAGTAACCTTGTGTTTTGCTCATGTTGCTAAGACTTTGCTTCTGTCTTGTCGACTAATGATGTCTCTGTGACTTGTGGCCTTCGCTGTAACCTTCTGCTGAGTGGAGACTTCTGGCCGACGGTTTGGTGCCTAGCAGATGTCAGGGAAACTCATGGCGACTAGATTATCGTGGTAACTCAAGTGTGTCGGTATGTGGTCCTAGCGACAGGGAGATGTCTCGTCGATTGTAGTCATCGGGGTGACTTGAACACTCGGGAAGATCTCTTGGTGACTGGGAGATGTTTGGCCGACGGTATACACTTGGAGTAACTCAAGGGTCTTGATGTGAAGTCTTGGTAATATGTGAAGTCTTGCCGATATTGCTTGTGGTCATCAGGGTAACTCATATGTGTCAGAATGATGTCTCAGCGACGAAAGGAAGTCTTGCCAATATCGTCGTGACCTTTGGTCTATTTGGTTGATGTGGAAATCGATATGACTTGCTCCTATCGGCATGAAGTCTTGGCGACTGGGAGATGTTTTGGTGACAATGATAGGGGTCATCGGTATAACGTAAGGCTTCGGTATGAAGTCTTGGCGATGAGAATTTTTTCTCACCGATGCGGTGGGATGTGTTCGGTATGACTCCTGAGCTCGGTATGAAGTCTTAGCAAATATGGAATGTCTTGCCGACAAAAGACTTCGGGGTAACATGAAGGCATCAGTATTATCTCTTAGCGAAGAGCGATTATCTTACCGATAGGAATCCTGATGTTGGTATGACTCTTGGCGACTGAGGAACACTTCATAATGACTTGTGAGATCTGTATGATGTCTTGGCGAAAGCGATAAGTCTTGGCGATAGCAATACAAGTGGCGTTCATCAGTATGAGGTCTTGGCGACAAGTTGAAGTCTGAGCGATAGCTTTCTGGACTCGGTATAATGTCTTGCCGATAGTAAAGACTCTTGGCGATAATGATGATATGGGCTCTGTGGCATCAGGGAGATACGGTTAGTGTCTCACCAACATGCAACACAGGTTGAACGCTTTTTGACCGAGTGAAGATTGTTCGACGTGGTGTGACTTGGACCAATCTGAGAAGAGTAGAATGTGAACCATTTGCAGTGAGACTGTTGCAACCGTTTCTGTGTGAAAGGGAAAAAATCTACATGAGGAAATAGAAACATCTTGGATGATAATGATGCTGAGCTAGAGATTGTTGTCTAATAGTTGAAAATGAAGCCTGTTGAGAATGAATGCATATATGTATGCATCAGACGTTCTATATAAAGTGGCTGATAAGCCAAGGAGCTGAAGAGTAGAGAGCTAGTGAGAGAGCGATAGAGTGAGGACCGAGTGGCTGGCCGAAAGGCTGAGGCCATGAGGTAAAGCAGAGGAAGAGAGAGGCAGGGGTATGCTGCTGGAATCTCTCCTTATCATGAATGCCATGGTTGATCTCTTAGGGAGAGTTTGCTACTAGATTGTATCCAGAATGAACAAGATGTAATCTCTAAAAAGGCTAAGAGCCTGAAACTGTATTGTAACTTTTTGTTGCTAAATAATACAAATGGCTCGAACTTTGGAGAGTGGGGTTTTTCACCCGAAAGGGTTTTCCCCATGTAAATCTTTGTGTTCTATTTTTTGTCTCATCTTTCATGTCTGTATTAGTTCTGTTAGAGAATCTGTTAATGCATGCTGTTGAATTTACATGTGCATCTCTTAGAAGGATTAATGTGGGAAATAAACTATCTGTTTCTGCTTTAGGACATAGTTGTACGTGTCTTTGAGGAAACCTAATTGAAATAAAGTTACCAAAGGCACTACTGTTTGGAGTTCTATGAGATGCCCTCCATTGATTTCCTAACATGAAGTAGATATCAAAGTTCATCCTGAACTATCTCATATGTCGATATGGTGTCCCACAAGCTACTATCTCATATAATGGAACACCATTCAAGAATCAGGATGTCCATGATCTGTGTGAAAAATTCAAAATCCAACATCGCTTCTCCACCCCATACTATCCCCAAGGCAATGGCCAAGTAGAAGCCACAAATAAAACCATTTTAAAGATCCTTAAGAAAACAGTCAATGATGCAGGTCGTGACTGGCATCTGCAGCTCAATCCCACCCTCTAGGCCTACTGAACCAACATCCGCACACCCATCGACGCCACCCCTTTCTCCCTAGTCTACGGATCAGAAGTAGTACTCCCCATTGAAATCGAGCTCCCGTCACTTAGAATATCACTGCAAAACCTCATCACAGATGAAGAGTACCGAGTATCAAGACTGAATGAGCTAGAGCTACTAGATGAGTGGCATATAGATGCTTTAAATCATTTGTCAGTCTATTAGAAAAAACTCAAGAGGAGCTATAACAAGAAAATCAGAACAAGACTTTCCAAGTTGGAGAACTGGTACTAAAGTAAAATCAGAAGAACGTCCCAAATCCAAACAGTAATGGAAAATTTGAACCCAATTGGTTGGGACCATTTGTTATCACAACAAGCTATAAGTCAGGGGCATATCAATTATCAACACTTGAAGGGGAACCTCTGTAAGAGCCCATGAACAACTCTCATCTCAAAAAGTTTTATGCCTAATATTTCAAGGTATAGAACCCAAAAAATAAAAAAAATCAGAAAATGTCCTGAAAAAATAGTTACCTTGATGAAAACTTGGAAAACTTGCATCTTGGTGACCAAAAAAAATAAATCCAAAACAATAAAAAAGGATTAAAAATAGTAAAGAGAAAAATCGTCCTCTAGTGAAAACCACTTCGGTGGCATTTTGGACAAGTACCTTGGTGAAAACCTGGAAAATAGGGTCTTGTGTAAATAAGCACTTTCCATCCACCAGGATCTTTACGGCTTGTTCTGTATCATCCATCCATTACATTTCCATCATCCATCGCATTTAGATCTCCATCCATCACCCATCTGTTTGGTATCCACATCATAGCTTGGTCCTGTGTTCGTATCATGATCCCTCCTAGTATTACTCGACCCATTCTCAAGGTCAGTTTGTCCTACTTTTATCAGAGTAGTCTATTGCATCATGTTGGGGGCATGTTTTCATCGAATCGGATTCGTGTATATTCTTGAAGTCCTAAAATCTCAAAAAATCCAAAAACATTAGAAAACCAGAAAATCCAAAAACATTCAAAACATATCAAAATCCAAAAACAGGTTAAAAAGTCAGTCAAAAAGTAAAAAACAAAGTCATCTTGTTGAACTATGGGTCTCTAAGCCTTGAATGTAGGCAATGTTGATCTTTGATCATCCCACGAGATACTTAGGTCAGTCCTTTAAGAGTCCGTCATAATAAACTGACATTTCATCATGTATATCTTCATTTGTAAATCGGTAAAGTCATCAGTCGAACTACGTGGTTTTTGCATGTATAACATAAGCAAGGATAATTTTTTGATCAGCCCCTGAGGCCCCTAGGATAGGTCCTTAAGTTAGTCTCTTGGTCAAAATCTCAGAAAACCCAAAACATTGAACAATCAAAAATCAAAACATTTGTAAAATCTAAAAAAAAAAACCCAAAAACAGCCTCAAAACATTTCAAAACTCCAAAAACATCCAAATATTTGAAAATCCATTTTGTCCCCATCTCGCTTTCACTTGCAATAAATGAAATTCATAATAAATGATCATCATCCCCAACCTTTGGCGAAACAATCGAAAACATGTCTAACAGGTCAAAAGTGAAAACTCAAACATCAAAATCTCAAAATCTAGGTTAGTACGTAAACAAGTTGGTCAACTCTTTATGTCAATAGCCTATTATCGAATCAGTCCCATATCAAATCATCTAATATCGCCATGTCCTAGGATGCATCCTTCCTACAATGGACATCAACATCAGACATCACCATAGTTTAGTCTTGGCTAGCGGTATTGAAAAACATCAGCTTGTTTGTTTACTGTATCTTTATCTTTTGATCTATCTTATTGCTCCCATGCCAAGGACCTCTCAATGATGTCCCCAATGAAGGGGCTTAGAGAAATAGGAATGGGGCAACGGTCATTATATTTTTATCTGTTGCACTTGTTGGACATTATTGTAATATAACCTCAACAAATACTTGCTTTATTTAGGTATGTACGGAGGGTGTTTTAGATATTTTGTTGACCACATAGGAAGGCTTACCTTTCTATGTCTTGGTCCGAGATGTTTGAAGTACCTAAAGTGCACCCTGGTAAGGTTTCCGTATGTTGGGTGTGAACAAGGATACTCCTATCCAGTTGTCGAGTCAAAGTCCATCACACTAAATACAACGCCATCCTAGTTCTTAATACTTTGATGCATCGTATTTATGTGTGTTATCAAACATAAGATAATTGGCCTTTTGAAAATTTCAACTCCACGACAGATGTTCATCATCATCATCACCTTTTGTCTTGTTGAAATTCTCTTCTTTCTTCTATTTCTTCTTTCTTTTCATGCTAACAAGGTACTATGACATTTAATCACCACCATCATTAACCCTATACCTACAAATTGTAGCACAATGCATATCATATAGAAACATTAATCATCTCATATGCATATAATATAGATTTTTTATTTTAAGTATCTCATAATTATAACATTACATACACATTGGCATATAAATAAAAAATCCATCACATCATCCATATAACCATTATCACATCACATAAATAGATTAGACATTCGCATCCATTTTCATAAAGCATACATCATAATAAACATGCATATCATCCATCATTCATCCATATCATATAGAACATCTCATAAATAACCACATCGCAATCATTTTGCATTTCATTTTACAAATCATTCCATATCATTATAAGCATTCAGTGCACAATTAAACAAAGCATAATAGGAACATAAACATTATAAAATCCATTACATTAAAAGCATACATCCATCCATAATCATATAAAACATCTCATAAAAGCATTTATTATACCATTTTCACATACACATCATAATAATCATTACTCACATATCACATCATAAACATCGTCACAAGTGCATATCATACATGAAAAATCACGTACATCCATACATTCATAACCGCATAGCACGATCACTGCATCATCATCACCATAATGGAAAAATAAATCATTGCACAAATCATCGCATTTGCATCAACATACATAAATCATCATATAGATTGCATCATCATATAAACATACATATCATCTATCATCCATCCATATGGCATATCATATAAATCCATTTGCATATCATATGTCATTCATTAGAAGCATAATATAGATCTATTAGTTGCATAACCATCACATAATGCATACACCATCAGAAAAAATGCATCCATCATATAACACCATAACAATATTGCATAGCATATAGAAATAGAACCATCCACAAAAGCATAATAAATAAATGATACACATCACATCATATCAGCATCATCATATTATATATATATCATCGGGTAACTATCATAGTACAAAATAATCAGATCACTATACATGTTTATGTCAATAAGTACAAAAAGGTCCAATGGGCTATCAAAAATGAGCCCATGTGGCACAAAAGAATAATATCTCGATCAAAATGAGGTCTAACCCTCTTGTCTGCTACCCTCACCTCTATCACCATGACCCTCTTCCAGTATGTGGCTGGTTCATTGTGAGTAATCTAGGGCCTGGGCTGCTTTGGGTACAACCTGATGATAAAGAAAATGATAATAGTTTGCCTCTCAGATGGCCTCCCTATAAGAACGGAGAGGCACTGTGCTGTGGGAGGAGGAGGCCGCCATATTCTAACTATTGTCTCTAGCCCATCTCTACAGCCTGCCTCTGTAGCACTGCATGGTCCCTCTCTACATGGGCCTAGTCTCTCTCTGCTATTAAGGCCTGGACCTAGGCTTGCAACTATGCTATTAGCCTGTCCCTCCGGCTAACCCGCTGGCTATCCTGGCAGAGGCTGCATGTGAGGCTGGTCCTCACCCTCATCTCATGGTGGTGCGGTAGCCTGATCCTGGTCCCCATCATGTCAACCCTCTGGCCCCTGATCTCAATCCTACATCTGTACATCAGCATGAGGCTGATGCATCTGAACATGTCCCGACTGAGCCTATCCTGGCTGGACCTGCGGCGGTTGGACCTGGGCAAGCTAATCTTGTGCTGGTTGTCCTATGGGAGGACTGCCACCTCCTCATCCTCAGCCTGCTTCCCTAGCCCTAGCTCTTCGTCGAACCAAGGGTGCACCTAGAACTGTCAAACGTAGAGGTGATTAGAACCAATCTCTGTATGCCTGGGTAACTCCTGGATCTGCAACCCCCTGATCATATGCCCATGGTTGGGCCACCAGCTGCCTAAAGCTATCAACTACCTCAAAGGCATGAATGTATCACCCTTAGGCACCTTGTGACATTGTACAAGAAAAAAATGGCCACATAATCATCATCTGGCCTATCCTGTACCTCCCCAAATTGATGTTGAACTCGCCCGGGCAGGTATCGCTCAATCATGGTATGCTCCCACCCCTGCATAAATCAGTCCTGGTGGGTAAAGAATAACTACTGAACATTATTAGTCCATCTGGGCTAACCAAGGTAGGGGCACCATGTAAACACTATCATCTTGTCAATAGCCCTCCTCTAGGGAGGGATCCCATGCTCACTTATGTGTGTGAAGGACACACCACCCTGTATTGCCAAACCACTGGATCATCTGGTCCGACTGGCACTGGAACAATTCATGACTGAAGAACAAAGATGTGCTCCCATGCCCACATGTGAAGAAGTGTGACACCTACACCAAGTTCCCAGCCATCCAAGTAGGCATACTCATGTAAATCCCTATAAAGGGAGGCAAGAAGAACCAGACCCCATGCAAAACAAACTGGCCGGTCACGAACCATCCGCTCCTAGCAAAGCCCCCAGCTAGGATTGAAATACCAACCTCGTCAATCCGGGGCAACAAGACCTGAAATGATAGCGACTATCACTAAATGGAATGGTGATGTGAGCAACTGATGACGTGCGGCTCTATCTGGCCCTCGTAGAACATAATCTCATATGTGGTCAAGAATGTATGGTAGGCATCTTGTTCGACATCCATATCGTAAATAACTCACCGACCATGAATCAATAATCTAAGGATGCGCCACACGTCCTCCAAGGTAATAGTGGCCTTGCCAGTAGGAAGATGAAAGGACAATGTCTCACTGTGCCATCTCTCAACAAGTGCAAACATCATACCAAGGTGGGTCCGCACGGGGCGCTGCATAAGCAATATACCATAGCCCCATCTCTCGCAGTCAATCCTGCTCCTTGTCAATCAGATCACACAAATAATCAAATATCTCCCATGATTTTTGCTCACAAGAATAGAGCTCCCTCTCTCCCTCTCTCATCAAGAAAGATCACCGTGTTAAAATCATCGGGAAATTTTATCCCGAGCATTCAAAAAGCTAGTCCAACATTGTAAACTGTGAAGGTGTCATAGTTTGAAATCTGCAAATAGCGATGCTAGGGTCTCAAAATCCCAAACTGCACCATAGTGGTGCACTTTGCGTAAGCACCTCGAGCCCTAATTCTAAAGTCCACCGTGATGTCAGAGTTTGAAAGTCCAGCGCTCCATTTCATGAAGGCATCGGAGTTTGAGGAATCTTCTCAAACTCCAAACTCCACCGCGGCAGTCCATCTTGTGATAGTGGTTCAGTTTGGAGGACCGAGCGGTCCAATTTGAAATTTGAGCGGTGCTATATAGCACCGCTCCAAATAACCTAGTTCTAAAAGCAATAAATAAGCACGTAAAATAAAAAATGAAGCTCAGGTAAGGATCACATATCGGTGCATCGATGCCAGGAGGTCGCTGGTATGTCTGTACTCGGTCGGAGATATGCAATGGGAGCTGTCGTTGTGCCATCTCGTCAGGGAATTAGAGCTCAAATTGCGAAATCTCTTAAGGCTGAATGTGTTCAAATGAATTGGAAGTGGCCCCTTGAGGCCTATTTAAGCCTAAAAATTAGGGTTTTTTGACCCCCTTCGGCCATCCTGCTAGGGTTTTGGAACCCCAGTTCCATTTTTGTCTATTTGAGGGCCGTTTTGCACCGTTTTTTGGCGATTTGCTTCATTTTTTGACTTCCCAGAGCCTTTTTGGACATGTCAGGTACCTTGTCCTCTCTTTTTTGCAAGATCACCCAAAAAAAATAGAATTTTCGTCTGATCTCTTGAGGGGGTAGTATGCTACCATAATTTCCTTCACTGAGGCAGTAGTGAGGCAACTTTTAAAAATAAAAATAAAAAAATTGGCTTTTGATCGAGACCGTTTATTCTTTGAACCAATGCAACAAGTGCATTGCTTTAAAGAGGGGCAGAATGTAGACACATAAAATATATTGATTGACACTACACATTTGATCCCGACCACTAACATCGCTTCATCTTGAATCATCCCTCGGTCTAACCATTTAATCAAATACCTTTATTTGATTAAATTCATCAATATTCCTCTCCTAATTAAATAAATATTTATCTAATTAAGTCATCCTTTCTTGTTAATTAAATCAATCAGTCTGATCTAATTATCCCTATTTAATTAAATAATCAATTTTATTTGATTAAATCTCTAAAATTCATCCATTAAATTAAATAAATTAAAACCTTATTTGATTTAATCCAACTTCATCTCCTTAATTAAATAAAACAAAAATCTTTATTTAATTAATCTTGAAACCATATTCTTCTCATATTTTGATTTAAATCAATCCATAAATCTAAATCAATATGTCACATCATTCTAATATCTTATTAAATTAATTAACCTTGATTAATTTAATCTCCTCTCATGTCCCATCCTCTAGCTTTTGCAACTTGCACAAGAAAATAGATTTAATTCATTTATTAAAAACTCTATTTTCTCTCAAAAGGCATAAAAAAGGAATATTCTTCAAATTTGAATTCAAAATCCATGTGGACTTTGTCCTTCCAACAAGGCATTTACTCCACCTAGAAAGTAAAGTAATTTTTCCTTGAGCCAAGTGGCATTCAATGCACCTTCTTTCCCTCTTACATGTCATTTCAACAATTTCAAAATTCAAATATATGCATTTATTGACACATTCTTCAAAACTTGCACATCCTCCATCCATTCACATATTGAAAAGTGGCACTTTGTCATTGGTTGATTCTTAGTCCCACATTGCTCTATTTTGGACTCCTCTTCAACTTGACATTCTATAAATAAGAGGCTTCATCCCTCATTTTATCATCCACAACTTGAGTAAACTTACTATACTCAAATCTTTAGCAATATTCATCCATATCATTGAGTTTATAGCTAGGTTATGCATGGTTTATCTTGGAGCATTCATCAATCTTCATCACCAAATCAACATTGCATCATTGGAGTTGGGAAAGGGCCAATTTTCACATCAAATTGACACCAATTCCCTCAAGAGATTAAGAGTTTGCTTTGCATTAGAATAGGATTTGATATGCTTTAAGTTTCTTGTGTTCTTCATCTCATTTCCTTTCCTTTTGCAAATTAAATGGATTTCTTGAGGAATCTATATTCTAACTTGCATTTGACCTTATTAATGTGTTCATTTGTTGTGTTCTGGCAGGTATAGGATCTAGGTTCACTAGTTATAAATTTTTTTTGTTAATCATATGCCCAATCCTTACAACTTAGGTTAAAAAAATTGACTTTATCATCAACTACACCAAAATTAATAAATTGTATATTGATCAATAAGCCTCTGGCCCTTCTCAATGCAATAGTGTGGTCCATTTTAGCAACTCACTTCTTTTTGAAGATTCCTACAAAAAATAAAGAAAACCCTCCCTTTATTTTTACAACTTTAGGTTGCCAAATTTGGATAAAACAAAAGTGGATCTAGGATAATTTGGTTGTTATAATAGCTCCACCATTCATCAAACAGGCCTAAAAATCATACACTCTCATTACCTAAAAATGCTCTAACTCTGTGACATCATGACTTTGATACCATGTTAGAACTTTCTATCAACAACAAATCTACTTAGGACCTAATGTCTATGAGCTAATAAAAAACCTAGATGAAGAAAAAATATATTTATATTCAATATAACAAAGCTTAGTTACAAAGGGTAGCATACAAATGTATAAAACTATTAAATGTGTTATTCATCAAAGTGACTTGTTTAAGAGTTAATAATTTAACCCCTAACCACTCCCAATCAAGAGGGGAGTTAACACTTTAATTATCATGATAGATGGAGTGCAACTCAACCCAAACTGGATAAGTGTCATTTAGTTGCATAGATTGAAGCACATGACTAGTTGAACCAACCACCTAAATGTGCTTAAATAGAGAACCAATAAAATATAAATGAAAATTAATCTATTGTAGTGAACAAACATGAACCCAAACTAGTGAGAATATTTTATTACTCTAATAGTGTTGGACTTAAGCAACACTAAGAGGGGGGGTGAATCAGTGTTGTGCAATTTTTAACATTATTAATCTATTCTCTTCAAGTATCTGTAACATTCAAAAAGAAAGATGCATGAACATAGAACAATAATACACAACACCATAACAAAAAACTTTTTACGTGGAAACCTGGTTAAGGGAAAAACCATGGTGGAGGTCAATCCACAATTTGAGTACTCAAAATATAAGTGTTTTACAAAATGGGGAATGCACTTGCATTAAGGCACATTGCCTAGAGCTCACTGCTCAAAATCAAGAAGGGTCACTTCCTTACAAAGATTTGGATTACATCAAAAGGTTGAACTGAGAAAATAGCATCTATAAATGCCTAATTACAGTTCCGGTTAGGCTCATAGATCAGATTCTAGACCTTCTGTCTGATTCTGCACTTGGCTCTACTCTGCCTTAATTCGCTTCAAAAAATCCTCTTTTGCACAAATGAAAATTGCTTAAATACTCTTCTAATATTCACAATACACATCCACACCAAAATGAATTAACTAATCTCATATATATATCCGCTATCAAGAATTCAGTCGCTATATGTTAGCATCAATAAAATAGGAAATATCTTCCAACTGTCGGCTCAAATCATGAATAACATTTAATGCACATCCATCAAAGTTGGCCATAGCATAGTTAGGACCGAAAAAAAAATCTCCAACACAAAAATACTTCAAACAGTTTCGCTTTAAACACCTGCAACACCTTACATTCACTTAGTCGGCCTTCATTTATTGATGAACAAAAATCGAACAACTAGATCCCATAACTCGTACACCACTTGATGTGACAACACAAAACTCGAGAATAACACATTTCATATATCCAACGACCTTCCCTAAGATCCACAACAAAAACTATTAAACTGATAATGCAAACCACTTGACGAATTCAACTTCAACTAAATACCCTGTTCTTCACTCTATCTTCTAATATAGTCAGATACTACAGTGCAGACCAGATCAATGACTTTAGTTTCCATCAATGACAACACTAGAAGCCATATTCCAACAATCTCCCCCTTTGGCATTGATGGCAACACTTAGTGAAAAATGACTAAGTGTCAGAACCTTTAAAACTTCAAAATGCCAAAGTTGACACTATTCAACAAAACTCCACCTAAGTTTGATAAGGCATTTTTCATTGCTCTCTCTCCCCCTTTGACATAAATGAAAAAAATATAATAAAATATTTTATTTCTCTCCTTATGAAGTGAAACTAAAAACTTATGCAAAAATTGAAGGAATACAACTACTA
Organism: Sequoia sempervirens; assembly: GCA_007258455.2. NCBI lineage: Eukaryota > Viridiplantae > Streptophyta > Pinopsida > Cupressales > Cupressaceae > Sequoia > Sequoia sempervirens. Next base: position 939,865,368 of record VDFB02271358.1, read on the forward strand.
TTTGAAGATTATTTTGTACTTTTCCTTCATCTCCAAAAGAAACTGCTTCCATGCTTCAATTGCAATCCTGGTGATTATGATCATGCTCATGTTTTTTAGATGTTCGGTTGATAATCTTGATGAGAGATTCCATAATGGTAAAGGATTCTTCCAATACTACTCCCTTCCTTAGTATCTCAATCAATTGTTCTAGCCTTCATTCAGTTATGTCCTTCACTTTCCAAAAGGTGTCAACAATCTTGTTCCTAGTTTTTTGAACATTTGTATGCTTTGCCTACAATTCCTGAATCCTTTTCTTGATCGCACCATCTTGATCTTGAGACATGTTAAAGTTTTGTCCAATATTGTTCATCTCCATTTCAATTTTTTCTAGCTTCTCTTTGTACTTGCTAATTGCATAAGGCCATCGAAGACAATAGTTATAAATGTTGTTTGTTGAGCTTATGCATTGCCTTAGTTCATTCGTTTGCCTTTTTAGCTTGGTAAGTGATAATTTGTATTGCTTCTTTAGGTGTAGGATCACTTCTTCCTCGTTCTGATATTCAAATTCCATGGTTTCCTTGATACATTCAATCAACTCTTCTGGCAATTTATCCTGCAAACTCTCCAATTGAATATGATTGTGCACATCATGAGCACTTAGTATGCTTAAGATCATGTCCTGCTCATATGAAGGTATAATAGACCATATATTCACAATTTTATGCATTCCATCTTCCTCATGAATAAGTTGCAATAGCTCTTCCTTGGTTAAATCACCTTCTCCTTCACTTCCTTCTTCCATTTACTTTTCTTGTTTTGATTCAACTTTTTCCAGTTCTTTTCCTAGGGTGTCCTCAGATTCCTCATCTGGTATGTCCATAATCACTTGTTCTTTCCCTTTGCCTTCAACTTTTAGAGTCTTGCATGTTGGTGGAGTACTGATATCAATTTCTTTTTCTTTTCTCTTCTTTCTCTCCATCTCACTAGAGGAGGAACCAACTTCAAGTCCTCTTACTAGAATGGAAATACCAGTTGATCCAAACTTTCTTTGCAAACCCTTAAAGAAAATTTCATACACTTGATCACAGTTTGCCAAATTATTAGAGTATATGTAAATCTTCTTGCAAACTAGTTCACTCTCTTCCCACATTACGTTGTTATTCAGGGGTAAATAATTCAAAAAATACATCACAAGGCATATAACCAAAGTACCAAACCTGAAAGGGTAACCTGTCTCCTTTGTCAATTGGACATTCTCCATCAATTGATCTTTCAGTAATCCGTAAAGATCAAAATCTTGATCTTCCATTATCATCTTGTGTGAAATGTAAACAACACTTACCGAAGTTTCACCTTCTCTGTTTCTAAAAAAGATTTTGTAGGATATTCCATGCACAATGTACCTTGTCACTGAATCTTTGATTGTGGATATTATCAATGCCCTTTGATCTCTAGTTACTCTAGTTAGGGTTTTGACTTCTTTGTTTCAAATTGACTTCTTCTTCGGCACATCCCCAATTTTGCATAACCCGGTTACAGCTGCATTCACTTCTTTCGAGATATAATAGGGTTTATCCAGAGTCAAAATATAATCATTCAATTTGTTCATAATAAACTTAACGACTTTTGCGCTTTCGAAATAGGGAAATTCACTCCAAATATCCAAGATTTTGTGTTTTGCCTCTTTCAACCATTTTAATTCATCATGCGACAACATGTTTCTTTTGGCTCTAATCTTCTCACAACTATATTTATCTAGTTTTACAATTCCTTTGATTTGTTCTATTTTCCCTTTCGTACACATGTCTCAAAAATACCAAAGAAGTTCTTCAACCGAACACCAAATTAAAATTTCTCAATATAATAGAAGTACCCGATGGATTAGGGTTTCACCGCCAAATTCTCTTCATGCATTCAAAATTATGGTGTAGAGCGCTCTCCTACTTCTTTTCTTTGACACAAAGTGGCAAATGAGGGTTTCAAGTTGCCTTTTATATTTCACACACTTAAATTTTGTTGTAATAAATGCTTTTACCCTAACTTATCCGGATACCCTATTTTCCCTATCTGCAAAATATAACTCCTCTGTGGATCCTCAACTCAGCATGACATCCTTTCCAACTATTCCAACAACATATGTAAATCATCAGTGTAGCCACTGCACTCATCCACATCCTGGTGTCAGTTACTGGCAGGGGGTTTGAAAGATTTTCTTGAAAGCTCCCCTAGGCCAAAGGCCTAAAACTAATTCCCAAAGGAATTACCAAAAGTAGGTTTTGGCGTGGGCTAATTTCCTATAATAGAGTGACACTTCTTCACCCATGTATTCTTCATCTAATCTCTTATTTCATCCATAGTCACTTTCCCTTTTCCTTTATCACCTTTCTGCATATTTTTTCCTTTGTATACCGGACCTCTTCTATCCATATTCTTGTTTCTATAGAATCTTGCAATGTGACCATATTTTGTTGCAATTAAAACACAAAATTTCCTTGTTCAGACCAGTTACTCCATTGATTTCTTCTTGATCCACATTGGTTAGCAATATGACCAAATCTTCCATAGGTATAACATCGAACACTCCTATTAACAGAGTTGTTTGACACATTTCCACATTCAATTGACTTGTGACCAAACTTATAGCAATTGAAACACTGACTGAAAAATGATGAATCACTTAATTTCATTTTTCTTCTACATTGAGCAGCCATATGACCAAATTTATTGCAAGCAAAACAATATTCATTAAACTTTTGAGTATTAGGTTGTCTTACTGTATGCCTTTTTACTTTGTTCATCAAATTTCCTTGCTTAAAATTCCTTTGTCCAGATCCAAAACTTTCTCCTTTCTCATAACCAAGACCTTGCTTATCATTTGCATTCTTCTGTCCTTGAGTTAGCTCATCAAGCTTAACAAAGCTAATCTTGAACTTCTCCTTGTATTCATTTGCAGTAATGAGTTCATCCTTGAGAATAACAATCTATTTTTCAAGCTCTTCTTCATTGTTTCTAAACTACTGCAGCTCAATATCTAGCTGAATGAATTCTCCATTAATTCTGCTACATTCATCAGATCTCTCTTTTAGGGACTGGACAAGATTTTCCTCATTCTTCTCTCTTTCTTCAATCTCCTTAGTCATCTTCATCACCATAGACTCCATCTCATGCTTTAGGGTAGCATTGTCTCTAGCAAGCTTTTCACATTCTTCAATTATTTCCTTCAAGATTTGATTCAAGTGAACATCAACCATTCTTTTTCTCTCTTTCTACTTAATCTTATCACATAGATCCTTTCTCCTTTCCCTAGACTTAATAATTTGATCCCTCAACTTCTGAATGAATTTCTCAGCATCCTTAAGATTTGCTCTCAATTCCCAGACTTCTGCTTTAGACTGATCAAGGTCATCAAGTGCCACCAAAAGCTATTGTTGAAGACTACCAGAGTCCATTACATTCCAAGATCCACCTCAAGTTGTAAAAATTCTTATGAGGAACTTAGCTCTGACACCAATTGTTGGACACAAGCAACACTGAGAGGGGGGATGAATTAGTGTTCAATTTTTAACATTATTAATCTGTTCTCTTCAAGTATTTGTAACATTCAAAAAGAAAGATGCATTCAAACATAGAACAATAAGCCAAAACACCATAACACAAGGATTTTTACGTTGAAACTCAGTTAAGGGAAAAACCACGGTGGAGGTCAATCCACAATTTGAGTACTCAAAATATAAGTGTTTTACAAAATGGGGAATGCACTTGCATTTAGGCACACTGCCTAGAGATCACTGCTCAAAATCAGGAAGGCTCACTACCTTGCAAAGATTTGGATTACATCAAAAGGTTGAACTGAGAAAACAACATCTATAAATTTCTGGTTACAGTTCCAGTTAGGCTCATAGATAAGATTCTAGACCTTATGTCTGATTTTGCACTTCGCTCTGCTTTGCCTTAATTCACTTCACAAAATCCTTTTTTGCACAAATGAAAATTGCTTAAATACTCTTTTGATATTCGTAATACACATCCACACATATTAAACACCACACACACACACCAAAATGAATTAACCGATCTCATATATATATATCCGCTATCAAGAATTCAGTCTCTATATGTCAACTTCAATAAAATAGGAAATATCTTCCAACTATCGGCTCAAATCATGAATAACATTTAATGTGCATCCATCAAAGTCAACCATAGCATAGTTAGGACCCAAAACAAAATCTCCAACATAAAAATACTTCAAAAAATTCTGCCTTAAACATCTGCAACACCTTACATTCACTTAGTCGACCTTCATATATTGATGAACAAAAAATTGAACGACTGAATCCAATAACTCATACACCACTTGATGCGGCAACACAAAACTCAAGAATAACAAATTTCATATATCCAATGACCTTCCCTGAGATCCACAACAAAAACTGTTAAATTGATAATGTAAACCACTTGACAAATTCAGCTTCAACTAGATACCCTATTCTTCACTTTGTCTTTCGGTATAGTTAGATACTACAGTTCAAATTGGATCAATGACTTCAGTTTCCATCCACGACAACACTAGAAGCCATATGCCAACAAATATGAGAGAAAAAATTAGACCCAAAAGAAGTTATGTAGATATTTCAACACAATTTGTGATAGAGATAAATTTTTAAAAAGAAGCAACTCAAGTTTGAAACAAAATTCAAAATCAAGGAAGAAAAGGATAGCAAGAACCCAAAGAAGGGATAGATGGACACAAAAAAATTTATTGAACATCTACATCATAAGAACAAAAATTGATCCCTATAGGAAGAAACATGAGATAAATAGGAAAAAAAGAGAGTATCACATTAAAATTAAAATCTTAATTCAATAACTTGTGCTTGGGAAATGAAAATCAACCCTCAATTTGGTCACCCTAATTGAAAAATTTAATGGAATTTGTGCCACCAAAGAAAACATTGAGAGGTGGATAAAAGAGAATTGGGGAGATTCCCTCACCATAAAATTTCTTCTAAAAGGATTTTTCTAGTTTAATTTCATTGTGAGTTAGAGGGGGATAAATTTTTCCAAGGGGGCTCATGGATTCTTGATGGATTTGGTCTTTCCAAAGAAACAAACTCCTAATTTCAATTTGTTGAAATTTTAAACAAAATAAGTGTCAAAATGGATTAGATTATATAGTCTACCAAAAGATTGTTAGGACCATCATTTTGGAGCATATTGACAACTCACTAGAACATTTATAATGTAAAAATGATTTAAAAATAAAAGAAAAATCTAGGGTATATGCCTAAATTTTCATCACAAAAGATATCTTCACTTCTCTACCAAAATTCATTTTGTTGGAATCAGACACAACTTTGGAGACAATCAATAGAATCTAAGGTAAATTCAATATTTTATACTCATTTCAAATATAAGATCCATTGCACTAAAAATTATGCCAAAATGCCCGACAAACAAGGAAATGGGTCAAAAGGCTCAAAAGGATCACAAAAAAGGCTCACTAAAAATAAAAATAAAAATTTGAGAAAGTGGATGAAAATGTAAATTACACAATCATCATAAGTTATTCAGTAAAAGGGCCCAATCCCACTTGTCTAAATTTATAATAAGAAATCCTCCTAATCAAGGCCTTAAAGGAAGAGAAAGGTGTTATATCTAAACCTAAAAGCTCTATAATAGATAATATTGGACATAATTTTTTAATTAAGTAAAAAATAGAGATAGATGAGCTTACATAATATCAAGAGAAGGTAGATAAACTAGTTACTACAAACATTCAAATAATTTCCTAATAGGAATCTCAAAAGATTGAGCCCAATGGTGGCCCCAAATCAAGCAAGGGTAGAAAGATAATGGAGGAAGCCATAATTGAAGAGATGAGATCAATATCACAATCCATGTTAAATCTCCCTAATCTAAGGTGAAAGCTGGGGAGAAGTTCCCCCCATAGTCACAATTATGATCTTAACTCAAAATTTTAGGGGCCTTAATGCCCCTAACAAAAGATGCTTAATCAAGTATAAACTATATTTACAAAAAAACCTAATATAATCATTTTACAATAAACTAAACTCAACTCTGAGGAAGTAGAAATATTAAAATAACACAATCAAAATAGAAAGGGTATTTTATCAATACGTAGAGCCTCAAAAAGCTAAGTATCATCTAGTCCAAAAACTTAGTCAAGGTAAGCATTCCAAATCAAGGGACTAACTAGAAATTTTGGTAGGTGATAGGCTTGGTATTTGAGTTGCGATTCTTCATCTTTAATATTTACAACTCCACTACCCCTATTCTCAAAAGATGATTATAGGAAAATTTCATCAATGTCTAACTCTATAAGAAATAACTCACTCATGATATGTGGTAATTAGAATTGTAATCCATAGTTTAGAAATGCAAGTAGGAAATAAATACAAGCAAAGATGCTTATCCTAAAGCAAAACAAACCTTAGATAGAGCATGGAAAAGGCATTAAAACAAAGGAAACAAAACAAGTATTACCATAAAACCCCATTTGCAAGTTTTATTTGATTTAATGATTGGGATGTGGCTACTCTTGTGCATAAAATTTACCTATTTTGACAACATATAGTGAATGGATTGACTAAATGCATAGGATGGTGTAACAATTTATAGATATTTGGGGGGAAAATGGACGGTGGGGATGTGATAAGAAGATCAATGATAGAGGATGAATGATAAGACTTTCCTAAGATTGAGGAAAAAATGAAGGGTCATGGTGGGGTTTGTTTTAAAATTAAGGGCTAGAATACATTTACTAAAAATAGTATTTTTTACAACCATAGGGATGTGAGGGAGAAGTGCATTTAAGACCCCCCTTATTCTTGGAATTTGGTGGAGGGAATCTAACCATAATTAAATAGTAAAGTTAGTTAATTATTTTATCCAAGCGAGGTGGAAAATAGGATAATTAAATAATGAAATTATTTAATTATGTGTGAGAGGGAGAAGAGGATAATTGAATAATAGAATTATGTAATTAGGCAAGGTACATTAGGTGAGGTGGATTAACTAAATAAAATCATTTTATTAATTTGGAAAAGGTTGTTTTAGGAAAATAATAGGTGTCTACACAAATATTGTATTGACTTTAGATGACAAACAAGGAGGCATAAGACATGCTACGTAGTCCTAAAACAACTTATACCCTTTGTACAACAAAATGAATTATTGGATATCACTCTAAAAAATTAAGCATGTACCTAAACGAATCATTGCTTATGCTTTTACAACAGACCAAAGATATTGGATATATATTTGTCATCCCCTAAGTGGTTAGAGTTGAAAATAAAAAAACGAAAGTGAAATTATATTATTCTTTGAGTTGGATCATTTCCCCCTCATCCTCTAAATTAAAAAGTATATGCTAAACGCTAAATGTCCCTTTGAGTTTGAGAACATGTGGTTTCAAGATCAATCTTCTCTGGGTTTAGTTGAGGATTGTTGGAAGGTGATTCCTAAGGTGAATGGCACAAGCATGTACTATCTAGTCAAAAACCTATCTACCTTAAAAAGCATATTGAAGGAGAAAAACAAAAAGACCTTCAAAAATGTCTTTTTGATAAGGAGAAAAAAGAAAAGGAAGTCCATTTCCTCAAAAAATAAAAGATAGAAAGTGGAATTGATCAAAATTAATACATGAAATAAAAGTACTTGCTTTCAAAACTATTTGGTGTTAAAGCTTAGGAAAAAATTGACTGGAACTAGAATTCCATCGAGATCTAACTCAAGAGGTTGATAATAACACTAAATTATTCCACAATTCTATGGAGGATAAATAAATTTGAAAAAAAGTTATTTCATAGTGTTCAATATAATGATTTCTCTCACTACATTGACATCCATCAAGTTCAAAGCAATATCCTTCTTCAACTTTCCACTTGAAAGTGGGGAGGCATCAATTTTGTAGTCACAAATATATTTTCTATAATTCAACCTCAACTAAATGATACAACCAAATTTTAATGGCTTCATTCATTGAATATGAAATCAAATTACACTTCTCAAATGCACCTAGACGAGTCCTTTGGCCTTGAATCCCATTTTCTATAACCTTCTTTAAAACATGTTGGCATACAGTTGCGAAGGATGTGGTGACAACTTGTAATGAAGCATTTAGATACGCAAAATCTTAAAATCACTCACTTGCATTTTTATTGCATTAATTCTAAATATTTATAATTCCCTTGTGTCTTTTATAGATTTTAGAAAAATCTCTCTATGCAACACACTATATAAAACCCTCTCAAAGTCAATAGCCAACTATCCTAAAGTAATGATTGCCCCTCTAATCTCTCAAGAGCGAAGTGGATTCATCCTAAAAAGGGCTATCATTGAAGTATTATTACAATGCACAAAATTATCCATTCCATTTCCAATTTAAATAAAAAAGTGTGATTGTGAAATTAGACATTAGGAAATCTTATGCTAATTTAAACTAGAGATTCTTCATGAAAATACTTGAAATTTTTGCTTTCTACCAAACTAGAGTGAATGGGTATTTGAATTTACATTTAACCATCATATTCTATTCTGATAAATGGAGGACTAGAAGGGTTTTTCAAAAAATTTAAAGGTCTAAAGTGAGGAGACTCACTCTCCCCATACTTGTTCATTCTAATAGAAAAATCACTAGGTTGCTATATCACATACTCCCACACTAATTGGAAATGGAAAGGAATTGTTGCATGTAAAGGGGTGGATGATTTCATCCACTTACTATTTGTAGATAATATAATAATATTTGTGGAAACTAAATTAGCTAAATCCACCACCATCAAGAACATTCTCACTTCATACACTTTTTCCTCTGATCAACACATAAGTGATAACAAGTTAGAATGTTTTTCCTTAACTCTTCTCTAATATTACAACACTAAATCAATAAAATTCTAGGGTTTACAATGGGAAAGATCCCAAACAAGTACATTGGAGTTCCATGTTCTATAGGGATTTAAAATCCTCCTTATGAAACTCTCTACATGAAGCATTCAAAGCATATCTTTCATCTTGGTGAGGTAAATGGTCATCCTTTCCAAGAATAATCCCTATGATTAAGGTGAACCTATGTGCACCTCCTATCTATATTATTTTGGTCCTCAAGGTGTCAAACCATATAAAAAATTATATCAAAAACATAATGAATGACTTCATGTGCCAAGGGATATAGCATAGTAATAATTATCCTTTGATAGCTAGGGACAAGGTTTGTCTTCCACATAGCTCTAGTGCAGAAAAAATTAGGCAACTCCCAAGATAAAATATTGCTTGAATATTTTTTCCAACCCAAGTTCTCACTAGAGCACATTCATAGGGAGAAATTACCTTAGTCCCATGGAAGAGAAAAATGTTCACCACCTTGAATCCTCCTCCTAGCTAACATATTTAGAATTTCATCATGAAATGTAAACACATAATATTTGACCACCTTTCTTAGGAGGTGAGAAATGGTAACAAAGTAAAATTCTGGGAGGATTCATGGAATAGTCATATGCCTCTTCAGGATTAAGATGACCTCAAGGAAATCAAAGAATATTTATGCATTGTTTGGGGAATAAATCATATGGTGGACTACATCTATTTAACTACATCAAGGGCATAAGAAAATACCAATGAAAGGATCTAACTACCACACTAGTTCCTCAACATAAAATTAAGATACTAGTTGAGATCCTCTAAACCTAGAAGATCAACATAAGTGAAAATAAGGGTGAATTAAGATGAATTTGTTCAAAAATTAGGGCATACTTAGTAAAATGTGGTTACTAATCTCTTTTAGAACCCTCTACAAACCAAGAATGGTCTTACACTAAGTGTTGGCACAAATATTTCCTACTACAAGGAAGGGAATTTGCATGGGTCACAATCCAAAGAAATGTGCTCACTAGAGATAGACTCGTGAGGATGAGTTTGATAAGCCATTTTAGATGTACTCTTTGTAAACAAGAAGAAACAAAAGACAACCTATTATTACATTGTTATTTACCCAAATATGTTGGAGTTTACTGTGTGATTTCCTAAAAGGGGTGATAAAACTTTGAAACTCACTTCTATAGCTTTTCAAAGACTATCCCCTCATAAAATTGGTGGTCATTTATCTAACATATGGATCATTGAAACCTCACTACTTATATGGCATGTATTGAAAGAGAGGAAAAATCACATTTTTTAAGACACTACTCCAAACTAAGAAACCCTCCTCTTCAAACTTAAGTTTTCTATATAAAAGCCACAATGAACTGGGGCACAACAAAATCATAAATAAAATGTAGATTCACAACTTAGAATAAAGATGTGTTGAAGATCTAGGGGAAGTTAGTCTCCCCTATTCATGGGACTATCATGTTTAACCACACCGTTATGAAGGATTCAAATTGACTAGATTCTCCCATAATGGCATGACAAAGTTGAACTTCAATGCTATGTTTAGGATTAATCTAGGAATAACAAGCACAAGTTACATTGATAAAATCTACATCTAAGAAATTGTAGGCCAACACAAATAGTGAAGTGAAGGTTGAATCCCTTCTCCTTTTCCTTTAGTTGGTAAAATCCTCTAATATAGATTAGATCATCATTGAAGGGGATTCAATCACAACAATATTATATATTATAAAGTGACAATATTCCAATTGAAAAACCAATAATAATAGTTTTAAAGAGGCACGTGACATACTAGACACTCCCTTCTTTTGTATTAACACTATTAGTGTGAATGAAATAAAATAATAGAATACCTCTCAAATCAAGGGATAGACAATGAAAATTAAATTATCATTGGAAATGACATAAACTATTGTCTAGATCTAAGGATGGTATGATATGAAACAAAATTATTAAAAATGATGAGATGACGAGACACTAGGCAATCATAATTTATCTAAAGAAAATAATTAACACACAACTTATATCAACATTAATACATTGAGCTAAAATATAGTACTCATGCATGATTTTACACATTTGAAATGGTAATATCTAATCGTGAAAGCTCACATCTATATATGCCATGTTTGTTGCTTTCTTCTCTACCAAGACACTTGGACTATATTTATTCAAGACAAATTTAATCTAGCATTCACCTCCATGGAGAGCCACAAAAAAATATAATTCAAGGGTGAGATCAAGGAGTTAAGAATGAGGAAATTATTTTTCTTTCAATGTGGTGACATTAATGATGCAACCAAATAAATAATAGTTTTGGAAGAGTGATTTGTCACTTAGTGAACTTTGTTTTCATCTTCAACATCTATGCCATCAGTAATGACAAGGAGTTAACCAAATCCTTGGGGTGATACTATACTTGGGAGAAATACATTTTATATTGAAGGAAGTGGTGAGTAGAGTGGAGTGGAGTTGGCTGAAATTAATTATCTCACAATCTCTAGTACCATTTTTTGAGGGGTGAATTTAATGGATATTATGAGAGTAATTGATAAATTGATGAAAGCACTCACTAAGGGGAGGATAATATATAAGGGTACCTCACAAGAATAATGGGATTTTACTCCTCCACCATCAATGCAGTAGAATTTAGTAATCATGTCAAAACCTCTTCATTGCAATAATATTTCAACATAGTCAAGGTAGGAAAAAGTAATCAAATTTTGACAACATCGAGTTAGTCTGGTAAAATACTAATATGAGATGTGTGGCTACAAATTCATCAATGAAGATAATATTTTGTCCTTTATTTTTGTATGGTTCTTTCAAATAATGTTTGTTTTCTATAGAAGATTATATAAATTTAGATGATTGACCTACCCATTGGCCCTTTTGTAGATACTCATCTTGACTTGCTTGTATTTAACCTTTTGTAAATATTTATATATAGAGAATAACTCATCATATAATCTTAATTTTATGAATGAATATAAGGGGATATATCCCTTTCCCCTCACTCAATTATCTAGATATTGAATTCTACTGATAAGTGAAGGTTTTAGAGCTCTTAGGGAGATTGCAATGACCTTATAGGTACTTATACAAGAAATAAATTAGATTATGATCATGCAAATGCCATCACACCAAACAAAATTAGATCTTGTGCAAATTAGTCCACCTAACATAGAGCTCATGGACAAAGAAGAAAATTTTATTGCAAGATGTGAATTCCTCCTCCTAATATATAATAGATAACTAGGATACATTAAATAACAAATAAACTACACCTTCTATCTCTTATCTCTCAAATATTTTTAGTGAGAACCATTTGGTATTTATTCCTAGTTTACATTAAATGAAATTTAATGTTTTAAGATTTTGTGATTTTTACATTCAATTAGAGAGTAATCTAAGGATAATGACAAAGGGTAAATAAAACTTATGAGAGAATCCTTTCTCTCCTTTTCATTTTGGTGAATCCAACAACCTACATGACTATTACAATTCTTCTTTCCTAAAACATTTATTGATTTTTTTCTACAATATGGGTTTATGATTAAAATTTATTTTTAGGGTTTATATTTTAAAAATAATTTAATCCTCCCTTCCTTGACCCTTTATTCCTCTTTTCTTATCAAATACATTTCCCCATATCCCTTATCTTCCTTCACGTAAAACCCAAATATATTTATCCATGTTGTCTATTGGGACTCAATATGCTAATGTCAAAATTTGCTTGAGTCCCAACTCCTTTGTGTATTTAGGCCTCATTTTCCTATCATCAATAATTTATTTAAGAGATCTTCAAATGGGCCCCCCTTTATCAAATTTGCAATTGTTGTTCTCCTTCATCCCCCATGTGCCTATCATATGTTGAAAGTTATAATATATTAAGAAAAATCTAAATTTGGTGTGTTTTTGGTCATTTTCTAGTGCCTCTATAGTGTTGTGGACTTTTAGTGGACATACAAACATTTCTTTCTAGTCCTAATATCCAATTCCTATGTCCAATCCCACCTAAAAGTCTTGCAAGGTCTATCACTTCTTTCACATATTCTATTTCTTTTTGTTCCATCCCTTTTGTGGGATCTTGTTATGGATCTAGACATTTCCTCCACCTTTGTCCATCCCATCATTTCCTATGGTCATTTCTTGCATTTTTTTATTGGGCCTCTTCCCTTCCTCATTTCCTTTATTTTCCTCTTTGTCCATTATCCCAATCCCTTGTCCATTTTCATAAGCGTTTCATGTATTCTTATTTATGTAATTCCCTTGCATATATAAACATTCCAACCTCCATCCAAATGTTCACTTCCCCATCTAGTTTCACATCTAGTTCTCACAAAATGTCCAATTTCCTTTTGACTTTCATTTATTCTTTTGTGGACCTTGACCTAACTTCTAAATATCTTTCCTTCCATTTGGTCATATTTTCTTGATGTCCAATCCTATGCATTTTTCTCACATATTACCCATGATGCTTTTGTCCATTCTTTTCACTCATTTTTAGAGTTTCAAAGTGCATGTGGAATCCATTTTCGATGTCCAATTCCAATTTCATGTTTCATGTAGAACTCTCACATCTCCCTTTTCATCATCTTGATCCATGTCAAATTTTAGCAACCTCTTATGTTCACCCTCACCACTCTTCTATATTTCTTAGAATGCCATTAATTCTTGATTTAAATCTTACAAATACCAAATTTGTTTTTCCCACCCAAAAAACCTTGCTTATCCCAAGGGAATGGATCCTAGTTCAAAGTCAATGATGGATGATGAAGAATGATTTAATACCATGAATGTGATGGTTGAAATTTTAGATGAAGGTAACCCTATTCCATCTCCAAGCTACCATATCAATTAATTTCATAGGATGTCAACTTGTTTTACACAGATTTTATGAGATCTATTTCTGAGTCAAATTGTTACAAGGATTCAATAACCAAACCAAATAATATAAATATTAATTTATTTAACATCTAAGTGGTTGGTAATTTTTTATTTTCATGCAACTACAATTCATAAGAGATTCTAGGGTTCCAAATCTTGTTAGTCCAATCACCTATTAAGCAACTCATTTTATAAATCATGAAGAGGTAGCTTATTTGTTGCAAATATTTATAAGTGTTTTCATGGCCATTTGTAGATCTTCAAGAAGACTTCCAAGCAATATAGTGTGATGCATTCTTCTTAGCTTAGGGTTTTATTGTTAGGAATAAGTGTTGTACACCTTGCATAACATTAGATTTATCCATCGAATTTGGAGAATGTTGACTGAGGAGAAGACTGTTGTGGAGAAGACCGTTAGTGAGGTAGGGCTAAGTGATTTAAATTTGAACTCAATCCCTAGTGATCATGGTGATTTCTAGTTCGGTTAGCCTACAGATTTGGTGCTTTCTGTTGATGTTGCTAGGAAGGACAAATCTTGTGGTGTGGATGTGGTAAAAGCTGCAAACTCTGAGGGTCGATGTGTGTTTGAGGCTTCCAAGGAAGCATGTGTTCGTTATCCATCGGTGGAGGCATTGGTTCATGCTCCAAAGGCCCCTAGAGGTTATGTGGTGACTCCTGGTGATACTGTGCAAGCCCCAATTGGTGAATCATCTATGACTAATCCAAAATATTCCTGGATTGAGCATGTTTCAGTGGAAAAGAACCGATGGGTGGGGTAGTTGTCTTTACTCGAGTAGAGATGGGCCAACATTTTCTCTTCAAAGCTTAAAGGTAAAGGTGTTTCTTCTAAATCAGTTTCTTCTTCTAACATGGAAGGTGGCTTTTCTTTGTCCATTTCAGACTCTATTGTGGATAAAAACATAGCTAGAATGGACTTTTCTCTAGTGGGAAATTTTTTGGGTCTTAGACCAAATATTAAGGAGGTCCACACTTGGGTTTGTAAAAAGAGGGCTCTGAAGGGGCAGGTTGAGGTTGTGGCTATGGCTAAAGGATTTTTTTCCTTTTCCTTTTCTTGTGATGAAGACATGAGATTGGTTTTTGCAAAATGGTCATGGACTTTTGGGCATCTTACCCTAGTGTTACGTCCCTGGGAGCCTGGGATGGATCTTTCAAAGTGTCTTTTTCACTCCGCTTTGGTGTGGGTGAAGCTGTCGAATCTGCCTTTGGAATATTGGGATGAAGAGGTGTTTAAGGTGGTTGCTAACTCTTTTGGATTTCTAGTTTCTATTAATGAGGCCACTCTTTCTAGAAGGTGTCTGGTTGCAACGAGATTTTGTGTCATGATTGACCAAGATGTTGTGATGCCTAAATTTTTTTAACTTAACTCAAAGGTGGGTTGCTGGAAGCAATAGGTTGTCTTTGAATCCTACCCATTTGTGTGCTTCAAATGTAAAAAAGTGAGTCACTAGGCTAAGGACTGCCTTGCTAAGCGGCTCCACCCAAGTTTGTACCTCAATCCAAAGTTTGGAAGGTTAAGGAGGCTAAGGGGTCTTCTACTCCCCCTGAGTAGGATGAGTTTGTTGGTGGCAAAGTTATGGAGGTTGTAGACAATAATGAGGATCACATTGCTCCACACCCTGAGGTGGGTGAGGAAACCAAGAAGTATGAGGATGAGGCTACTGGATAGTCTGAGGATCTGGATGTTGATCATGTTTCAGATACTTTCTGCTCCCATAAACATGCTATTCTGGAGCCAAATGTTGCCCTTTCTTCTCCCCTAGATCGCATGTTTGGGCTTGTGGGTGGAGAGGGAGTTTTAGTGGTTGATGATATAGGTAGCAAGGAAGAGGAGGGATATATTATGGTGAGAGGCAGAAAGAAGAAGTCCTCCTCTTCCCCTCCCCCTCAACCCTACAAAGGTGTTACCACAAGAAGGAAAAAATCAGACTGTGGGTTTGAACAAAGGGGTCAAGGGAGACCCTCTTTGTAGAAAAGTAGGGAGCCAGACTGTAAGTGAGATATTGCGGAAGGGGTTCAGAAGACCCTCTTTGATATGTGCTTTAAGAGCACCCCCTCCTCGTGCAAATGAAGATTATTTCCTGGAACATCAGGGGGTTAAATAATGTGCACAAATAGGACCTCCTGAAGAACTTGATCTGGGACCATAAGCCAAACATTTTGTTGATTAAAGAAACCAAAATGAAAATTGAAAATTTGGAAGCTTTAAAGAATTTCTTCTTCAAAGACTATGGATTTCATGGGGTTAGCCCTAAGGGAGCCTCAAGCGGTCTTGCTACCTTTTGGAATTCTAGGTTTATTAAAGGTGTCTTGGTTGTAGATGGATTTAATCATGTGGAGACGAAGTTTGTTCTGCTTCAGGATTCTTACTCCTGGGTTATTTCCAATTTTTATGCTCCCAATCTGAAGAGAGCTAGGAAGAAAATTTGGGATGATCTTGGTTGTCTTCGGGATAATTTTCTGGACCTCCCCTAGCTGGTAATGGGAGAATTCAACACTCCCCTTTGTGATAATGAGAAAGTGGGTGGCTCTCAGGCCAATCTTGACAGTCTTCTGGATTTCAGAATTTTCATAGATGATAATGCTCTTATTGATGTGAAGATGATGGGGGTCAAGTTTACCTAGTCCAACAGGGGTGTTGGTGCTGAAAATATCCAAGTTGGATGGACAGAGCCCTAACATTGGACTTGTGGTTTGTGGATTTTGCTTGCTCTCTCTCAAAAATTAGTAGATGTGGTTCAAATCATTTCCCTATCTCATTTGTGGTTGATAGAATTGGGGGTAAGAAATGCTTTCGTTTTCATTTTGAAGCTATGTGGTTGAGATATCCCAGGTTTATGGATTGCATCAAAAATTGGTGGCAAGTGAATATTGATGGTTGTGCGATGTTTAGAGTAGCTAGGAAGTTGGATTTTGTGAAGAAAAATCTCAAGAAATGGAATAGAGAATCGTTTGATCATATTTTTGACTCTAAGAATTCTATTATTCAACGACTAGATAGTGTTCAAGAAGATATTCAGTCAAAGGGTTTATCAGAAGAGCTCTAGCTACAGGAGGATTGTCTTCTAGCTCAGCTTCATGACATTGTTGAAAAAGAGGAAGATTTTTGGAGACGAAGATCTCGCGCTATTTGGCTCAAG
This sequence comes from Sequoia sempervirens, assembly GCA_007258455.2. Lineage (NCBI taxonomy): Eukaryota > Viridiplantae > Streptophyta > Pinopsida > Cupressales > Cupressaceae > Sequoia > Sequoia sempervirens. The sequence goes on from VDFB02271358.1 coordinate 939,882,308, forward strand.
TATGGGGACCGAAACTCCAAGTTCTTTCATCTAACTTCCCTCAGACATAAATCGTCCAACATGATTTCCTCCATCATGGCTGATGGTTTGTTATTGGCAGAAGAGTAGGCTATTAGGAGAGCTGCTATAAATTTCTTTGAACATATGCTTAGAGATGATCTAGTTTGGGACCAAAATAGTGCGAAGGCTTCTTTGGAAGTTATCCCCCATCTAGTATCGAAGAAACCGAATAGGGAGCTTACTACCATCCCCTCTGCTTTGGAAATCAAGGATGTAGTTTTCTCTTTTGAAGGGAACAAGGCCCTTTGGCCTAATGGTTTTTCTTTTCTATTTTACAATTGTGCTAGGAGATTGTTGTGGAAGATGTGATTAATGCCACTAAGAAGTTATTTGGATCCAGAAGATTACTTAGAGAATTGAATGTGAAATTCATTGTTTTGATCCCCAAGATTGTTGATGACAAAAGCTTTGAAGATTACCATCTAATCAATCTTTGTAACTCCATCTATAAGATTTTTTTGAAGGTACTAGCCACTAGATTGCAAATGATTCTCCCTGATTTGATTTCAAAACATCAAAGTGTCTTTGTTAAGGGGTTCCAGATTCTGGACTCCATTATAATTGTCCATGAACTTGCTCATTCTCTTAATTCTAATAAGAAGCCAGGTTTTTTTTTTTTTTTGAAACTAGATCTTCTTAAGGCTTATGATAGGGTTAGTTGGAGGTTCTGGATTGCAGTTTTGGATTGTTTTGGATTCTATCAAAAGTTTCTACATCTTGTTGAACAACTCATCTAGACTCCTTTTGTTGTTTTGGTGAATGGTTCTCCTTCTCCTTTTTTCTGGAGCTCGCATGGTTTGAGGCAAGGAGACCCTATTTCTTCATTGTTGTTTATCTTGATGGCAGAAGCCCTTGGTAGAAATATTCAGAAGGCTTTATCTACAAGTTCTTTGAGGGGTATTTCCCCCTCTTCCAGATGTGAGCCAGTTAGTCATCAACAATTTTTAGATGACACTATCTTGATAGGTGAATCTTATGTTCATGAGGTTAGAGTTGTGAAGGGGTTGATTAAGGCTTATGAGAAGGCATCTAGCCAACGTATTAATCTTCGTAAGATTCAATTTTTTTTCCTCAATACCCCTAAAATTCTCCAATTGAAGCTGGTCAGGATCCTTTTTTGTAATACGGGTGAGCTCCCATCAACCTACTTGGGGTTACCTTTGTGTATTTCCAAGACTCCAGAGTCCTTCTAGCTTGGTCTATTGGATAAGTTAAGTAGAAAACTAGCGGGTTGGAAAGGGGTGCTTCTCAATCAGACAGGGAAGGTGCAACTCATTTCCTCTACTCTTCAGAATCTTCCACTATATGCTATGAGTCTTTTTAGAATCCTGGTTAATTATGAGGAGAAAATGGAACATATCATGAGAATATTTTTGTGGTCGGGTGTTGAATCTAAAGCTAGAATTCCTCTTGTGTCTTGGGACTTGGTTTGTAAGCCTAAGAAATGGGGCGGCCTAGGTATTAGAAACTTAAAAGCTTTCAACAAGGCATTACTATTGAAGAACATTTGGAGGCTTCTCAGTGGGGAAGCTGGTTGGGCTTCTCTAGCTAGAAATAAATATTTGTATGGCTTTGGGAGAACTTGGAATATGTTGACTTCTAATGAATTCCCCGTTGGCTCTTATTTTTGGAGAAATATCATTCCTTGCAAGGAATTGATTGCTAATAGTGTTAGGTGGATATTGGGTGATGGTACTAGAATTCTTTTTTAGGAGGATTCTTGGAGTGATTTAGAACCTTTGCTCAATCATCCCTTTGCTCCTCCCATTGTTCCTTTATGCAAGCAACTCTTTGGTATTATGGTGGTTGACTATTTTCAGAATGGGGAGTGGAAGGATTTCCAAGATTGGGACCCGTTACTGAAAGGTTTTAAAAGATTTCCTATGTAATGTTTGAGTTCCTATCTATTTGAGACCGGATAGGGTAGTTTGGCCCCCCTGTGCTAATGCTAAATTTTTGGTGGCCTCTACCTTTGTTAATTCGTTGGAGAAGCCTGATTCTTTTCCTTTCTGGGGGAAATTATGGAACAAGATGTTGATCCATAAGGTGAATGTTTTCTTCTGGCTACTCATACAAGGTAAAGTCTTAACACAAGATAATCTCTATAAAAGGGGATTTGCAATTCTGAATAGGTGTGTCCTCTATGAAGTTGATGCTGAGAGTGCCTTCCATATTTTCCTTGGATGTGGTTTTTCTTCTCTTCTCTGGAGTAAGTTTCTTGGTGTTTAGAGCCTGGACTGGGTCTTCCTAGATTCTCTTTGTAATTTTTTTGAACAGTGGAAGTGTCCTTCCACTTCCCCCACTCTTTGGTGGCTATGGGAGCTTATGGCCTAGCATATTGCTTGGGGTATTTGGAAGGAACATAACAATAGAATTTTTTGTGATTCTAAACTCAAGATTGTTGGTCTTTTCATCAAGATTCGTAGGGTGATATTGGGGAAATTTTCTCTTATTGTGTTTGATTCACCATGTTGTACCTCATTCACTTGCTTGGTTGGGTATGACTTGTTGGTGATTTTTAACTAGAAGATCCCCTCTATACCATCTAATATTTCCAAGTCCAGCCTAAATGCTAGATTGAATACTAAGTGGAGGCCACCACCTTTAGGGTGGGTTAAAATTAATTTTGATGGGGCAGCCAAGGGTAACCCTGGTCCTATAGGTTGTGGGGGGGGTGTTGAGGAATGAGGATGGTAGGCTCTTAGGCACAGTGGCACTCTCGTTGGGAAATCAGACAAATCATTATGTCGAGGTGGAGGCTACGTTTATAAGTATTAAGTTTGTCATGGATAGGGGTTACTCTAAATTATGGGTGGAAGGAGACTTGTTAAACATCATCAATTGTATATGTGGAACCCATAAGCCTAGCTAGAGTGTTGATCAATTAATAAAGGATGCTATTATTATGTTGAGATCTTGTGAAGAAACCTGTGTTTCTCACATATATCGAGAAGCTAATTCATTGTCATATTTTTTTGCCAATGAAGCTATCAAACTTAATGAGTATAGAGCATGGGAGGAAAACTCTCTCCTTCTCAAGGTAGTTAGGATCTTAATGAGAAATGATGGTTTTGGATGAGTTTATGTGGTGGTGTTATTTAACCATTAGTACCAAATTTTTACTCACATGCTTTGTGGGTATTGCTCGACTTGTTGGCTATCAAACAAACTCTACTTTCCAGGGTTTTTTATTGCTATTTCTTGTAAATATGCAACGTGACAGAAGTAGAATTGAGCCTCATTATTGTGTGATATTGAGAAAGAAGAAGAAAATTTAGGTTGTTCTTGGAAAGGTTGCATGGACACGATCTGAATGCTTCGACGAAGTTTGTTTCTTGTTGGCACAATTACAAACTCTAGATTAAGGGCTTGGTTGTTGATATCAATGAGGATCTTATAGCTACTATGACTGGTGATGAACCCAATTAATAGATTAATTTTGATAGGGTTCATTATATATTTTTTGTTGCTATCATAGACTTTGACACTTGGTTGTTGACATTTTCCTTAAAACCATAGACCTTGGGCATAAGTTTATCCCTGTGAATTTTAATGATATTATCATTCTATGTGAATTATCTATGTTGATTTTACAAGTGGTTGAATGAATGTTACTAAGGTAGTTATAAATATACAATTGTTTGTGCATGCTAATGTTATTATGTAGGTTTCCACTAAAATGCTGATGTCAACAAAGCCTACCAAGTGGGAGAAACTCTTGCCAGCTGGTTGGTTACCAAGTGTAGACACCTAAATTTGGCCACTTATGTTTGGTCAAATTTATCTAAATATCCTCTTATTTGCATTAATTAAGTAATATTAATATTATTTAATTAATACCCCTAAAGTCCTCTAAATCCCTAAGGTATTTAGTTAAATAATTAAATACCTTACCCTTTATTATTTTCTTCCAAGGAATTAAATAAATAATCCATTTATTTAATTCCCTTTATCTCCCATGCCTCGTAATCTACACTTAATCCTAATCCACCTCCTAATCCCATCATTAGGGATGTGCACATTCCTAATCCATGATTAGCATGTGTCACATCATCCAACTTTTGCAAGTTGGATCTTAATCCTCATTAGCCACCTAACCTTCTTCTAATCCTTCATCAACTAGTCTAATCAACCCCTTAGTCAACTCTCCCCATATCCCAAGGAATTTTTAATTCTTTTTGTCTTCCCAAGGTCCTTTTGAGGAATTTTTAATTCCTCTCTCATCCCCCAAGGAATATTAAATTCCTTTTCTCTTTCCCAAGGAATATTAAATTCCTTTTATCATTCCCATGCATATTAAAAAGGAACTTTTAATTCCTCTAGTCAACTCTTTGATCTCAACCCTTGATCTTCCTCCCTCTTTCAATCTCCACCATCCATTCTACCTCCCTTGGCTAAATGACTAACACTTAGCCATTTTTGCAACCCTAACCATTCTAAAGCTCTCAAGCATTCATCCTCTCAATCTCTCAAGCTCACACTACCATCTTGCATCCATAACTAAATCCACCATCCTTGCATCCAAATCAAGCAAAATCAAGTCGTTATGCTGCCGAAATCATTCTAGGAGCACACATATCAAGCCGTCAATGAGGGAAAACAACTTCATCAAGCTCAAACAAGGTAAAAATTTGGTTTATTGTCATATTTAAGTTTGAGTTTCATCTTAAGCCCAATCTTGAGTGTTTTGCTTGTTTTTAGTCTCTTGCTTGATTTCTTTCATTTTAGGTAGATTAAAAACACTACACACATTTCTGACATGCCTGGTGGGACCCACATCATGGGTCCAAAATTATACATTTGCTATTGTTTGAGTTTTTGCAAGTTCAAGTTTCACACGCAAGGGTGAATTTGCACTTAGAAATAGGTGAATTTTCCTATACAGGGGTGAAGTTGCAGAAAAGGAAAAATTTCCCATCCTCACAAAACAACCAAATTTTCTCTAAGGAAAATTCACCCATCCTCACAGAACAACCAAATTTGCTCACTAAATAGCCAAATTTTCTCTGAGGAAAATTTTCCCATCATCACAAAACAACCAAATTTGTTATGAGGAAAATTCACCCATCTTCACAAAACAACCAAATTTTCTCACTGAACAACCAAATTTTCTCTGAGGAAAATTTGCCCATCCTTACAGAACAACCAAATTTTCTCACTGAACAACAAAATTTTCTCTGAGGCAAATTCGCCCATCCCCACTGAACAACCAAATTTTCTCTAAGGAAAATTTTCCCATCCTCACAGAATAACCAAATTTTCTCACCAAGAACAGGTGAATTTGCTCCTGACAGGGGTGAATTTGCTCATCTAGACAGGAAAATTTGCCTCACACAGAGGTGAATTTGAGGTAAATCCAAGACTTGAATTTCCAATTTTCACCATCGTTTCAATTTCATTTTCAGGTACTAATCCTCTAACTCATCTGTTTGTGAGTGTGCCTAGTTTTCACTAACGATTTGTACAACTTGTCCTCGTCCGTCCAAGACCGGTGGTTGCAAACTACTAACGTATTTTCTGTAGAACGATCGATCCAAGACCTTTTAGTTAGTATGTCTGTTGTTTTCCATACTATCTAGGCACATGTAGATTAATTAGAGGGTCAATTAACTTGTTTGTTGTGCTTGGGAGTGATTGTTGTTGTATGCAATCCCTTTGCGCCATTTGGTGATCCTGGGTGATGAGAAATCACAGTTTACTCTAGTCCAGTTGAGTCTACCTAGGAGGTGCTAGTGCATCTAAACTCTCCCCTTGTGCTATGTGTGAGTCTGGGGACCAACCGAAAAAGTCTAGTATCTTCTTCCCTTAGCAAGACCTGCTTGGGATTTCATCACCCAGGGGACGATCCCAACCATGTGTTACCAATGAGGTATATAAAGGGGGGAGAGCTAAATTTGTACCTCAATCCAGTCACATTGTGTTTGACGAAGCGTCGAAGATAGGGTGATACCTAGATAAGACCTGAAGAGTTGGTCTTAGTTTCTAGTACCTCGTTGGAGCTCCCAAATCACGCTTGTGATGGGCTGGTGTTCACAGTTGTTCCCCACGTATCATGTGTATATCAGGGACTCACGAGATAGCCTTGTTTAGCCTAGATAGAGACCCATGTTTTAGCTGCAACTTGGTGTAGTGTAGGGGATGCGGACCATACCCCAAAGTTACTCACCATGTACTCCCCTTGGATTGATATAGAAATTCTCATGGTGGACTATGATAGTCCTCGAGTGAGACTATGAAGGTGAGCCTGTGGCATCTGTTGATGACCCTATGCCACTGGAATGCTAGCTATCCACCTTCACAAGAAAGGGTGATCCAGAGAACCACCCTGGTATCATGGAGTATTAACCTTGGGTTGTCCGCTCAAGGTGGTCGGCCTACATCATGTTTGTAAACCCATATCACTAATTTTAGGATTGTGTTGCTTGGTGTGTCTTCATTGTGTTATACTAGTGCTTTTATTTTTAGTTGAGTTAGCCTAGCCTTTTGTCTGTTGTTTGTCGTGCTTGTTGTCCTTTGCCACAATCAGCGCCTGCCTTCATAGGTGAATTTTCCCTTTATAGAGGTGAATTTGCACTATAGACAGTCAATTTTTCCCTGCAAAAGGGCGATTCTGCATCTAGCCCAATCTAGGTCATTCATGGGTCACTTTTTGGGTGACCCCATTTTCACCCGTTCTCCAAAATAGGTGAGTTCGTTAGTCGTTTTTCATCGAATTCGCCCATTTTCCATAAAATAGGCTAATTTTCCATCTCTTAGGGGTGAACCTGCTATTCACAAGGGTGATCTTGTCTCCAATTCGAGTCATCCTGTTAGTCATCCCCTGTCAAATTTTCCCATTTTCAATAGATAGGCAAATTTCCCCCCTTTAGGGGTGAACTTGTTGTCATTCTAAGTCAGTATGTCCGTTTTCCCATCAAATTTGCCTGTTCTCTTAGGAAAGGTGAATTTTCCATATCCTTAGGAAAATTTTCCCTCTTTAGGGGTGAACCTGCTATCAGTCTGGGTCAATCTGTCCATCCTTTGTTCATAAAATTCACCCGTTCTCTTAGAACAGGTGAATTTTCCACATCCTTGGGCGAATTTGCTCCTCATAAGGGTGATTTTGCTTCCGTTTGAGTCTTTCGTCAGTCTGTGTCAAGATTTAGGTGATCCCATTTTTAGGTGAATCTGTTCCCCATCTATACCATTCAAGAAACATGAAAGTTCGTCACCCTATTAGGTGATCTTAAAAGCAAAATCTGCTTGTTTCCCTGAGTTTAGGCGATCTTGCTAATTGTTTAGGTGAACCTGCTTTTAGATAGGTGAATTTTCCTAGAAAATTCACCTGTTTCTTGTGTCAACTAAAGTTTAGGTGAATTTTCCCCCCATATAGGAAAATTTTCTCATCAAATTCACCTGTTCTTGTGCCAGCCCAATTTTAGGCAAATTTGCTTCACAAATTTTCCTGTTTCTTATGCTATCTGAAGTTTGAGTGAATTTTATCATCAAATTCACCTGTTCTTGTGCCATCTGAAGTTTAGGCAAATTTTTGTCCCTAGAACAAAAAAAATTGCTTCCAAGCATAGGCAAGTTTGCGCAAAACAACCCACCATCCGTCTTGTTGCAATCGTCATTTTTGTCCATCTAAAGTCATTGTTTCATTGGTCAAATCATATAGGTGCATCTTAGGACATCTCTAGAGTACATATCCATCATCGGTTCATCGATCCTAATCACCTAGACTTTGTTTTAGGGGTTTTTATCCAAGTTGACTTAGGTGTCTGATCTTGATCGTTATCAATCACACTTACTTAGGATTGTTATCCATCCTAAGTCAGTAATCATTACGACCCAATCAATATACTTCCACCTTGAGGTAGATTCGGTGTTGTAACCATCATTTTTCACAATCTAATCTGATCGTCAACACCTTACATCATCTAATTCAAATCTCTGAACTAGGTTTAAAATTCATTTCATCATCCTATCTGATCAATCATCCAATCCTATCTCATCAATCAATCTTATCACATCCCATCACATCCTCCAATCTAATCCTAATCTAAGCTTTAATCCAATCCCAATATGAGCTTAACCTAAATCCCAATTTGAGCTTTAGTCCATCTACATCCAAGATCTTCTGATATCGAAATAACTCTTAAGATCCCTTCTTCCATCTTCTTCCAATCCATCCTATTTATCATCTTTTCTTTCCTTCTAATCATCTATTCCTATACCTTCAATCCATACTCATCCCATCCAACATCATGAATCCTTATCCTTCACCAATGCAACCAAAAATAGTAGTCAAGGGAAATCCTAATTACGTTGACGATGATAAAGAAAGTCTTGTTGATTAAGATGAGTATGATATAGACCCCCTTGATGCTATAATTACTAGCAAGCTCTCCCCAAGCATCATCCAAAATTCAATCACTCATCCAAGCTATCCCATCACGCCTTCATCCACACCTAATAACAATCCTTATGATGCCTTTGACAAGGGATACCCAGTATATTCCTCATTTGCATATTCATCATATCCTTCATGTACATCTTTCTCTTATCCACCATCCATGTCCTCCTATCCTAATCCACCACCCCAATCTTCCCATCCTAATCTATTGTCCCAATACCCTTACTACAATCCACTACCCGCATCCTCTTGTACCAATCCATCATCCTAATATTCCTATCCTAATCCACCATCCCAATCTACGATCCCAATACCCTTACTACAATCCACCACCCACATCCTCTTGTCCTAATCCACCATCCATATCCTCCTATGTCACTCCATCTTCCACTCCACCATGTCCTAATCCTCCATCTAATCCTAGTCCACCAATCCATAATCCTTCGTCTATTCCCATCACCCCAGCTAAGCCTAGAATATACAAGTTTCTCACTCCAGAAGTCCTCCAAGGACTCATGACAAAGAATACATCTTCAACTCCACATCTTGAAGTCGTGGAACCATGCTGCTTCGCTCCCCCATGTACAATCACTAGTAATGAGATCATTCCCCATCCCACACCTATCATTACTGTTACCATCCCTAGCACCAATCAAACCATCAAAACCATCAAACCCACTGAGTCCATTGAACCCCCATATCCTATCCTGAGAGCCACTGAACCCATCGAAGATAACCAAACCCAATCACCATCTTCTACTCTTAGATCCACCCAATCCATCGAATACCCCCAAATCCAATCCATTCCCATGAACTTCATGAATCCTACATTCTTCCATCTCCCCCACTTGAGGAGTCCCTCCAACATTCTGTTATCATGCCTCCCACACATGATGAGTCATTCCTAGAGCTTGATCCAAAGCATACTAACATATCCCCTTATCCAAATGAAGATCCTATGATCCCATCTAGTCCACCTCAAGATCATATTCCTTCATCCACTTCAACCCATGATCCCCTTGTCACTCAAGATCCAACTGCTCCATCTCATGAGCCTATATCACCCGTTGCCACAACTCTAGATCCTATCATATCACCTAATCCCTCTCCTAATCCCTTACCACTCACTCCTCCTGATCAAGATGTTTTTACCCCATCATCTCCATCTCATGATCCTCCATCATCGCCTAAACCTACTATCCCCACACCACTTTTATATTCCCTTGGTACTCTCACATTCATCCATGGTGGATTCCTTGCAGAAGAGGAACCGAGCATATATGCCACCCATCATCCTCCACCTAATAATGGACTCGCATAATTCTTCCATAATAACAAGCATCCTACCATAGAGTGAATGCTCAAAAGCATGAACTATCAAGGAAAAGGTTTAGGCCTTCATGAGCAAGGTATTTTAGAGCCCATCCATGTCAAAGAAAATATGTGTGCACAAGGTCTTGGATATACCTCTCAAGACTCACAATCCAAAAATGTTGGTACAACCTCTATACGTCCTCAATGAGCCTCCAAAAGAATAATAGGCCCTTCCCCTCACTCCACTAAACCATTTTCCGACATTCCCCCTCCATTGTATCACCTCAAAACAACCATCCATATTCCTCCTTCATCTTCTGAATCTATTTTGGATCCTTATGTCCCTCAATCCACCATCACACATCCTCCAGCTACTAAGTCTATTTTGGGCCCTTATATCCCAAAATCACCTCCTCCATCTCGTCCTATTGATCCTTTTATCTATCCATCACCTATCCATGTCACCCATCATAAAAATCCCACTCTCATGTTCCCTAATCAGGTTCAACAAAGGCACATACCTATACCTCCCCCATCCACACACCATCTCCAAAATTATACCCCTACCAGTCCATTCACGTTTCCTCCACATCATCCATCTCCTTACACCCATCCCATCGCTAGGAATCACTTTGGATGCCAAAGTAAAAATGCATAAATCTAAACATCCACATGAATCTAAAGCTCCTCATGTCCCCTTAAAAAGACATATTGAAGAAAATCAAAATAAAAATCCAAAATCCAAATCAAACTCACATGCCACAAAGGCCCACCAAAGCAAAAATCAAAACCATGTGGATCCCAAAGAAAAAAGATGCAATACCTTCAAATGAAAAATCTGTAACAACATCTAAAGTCGCTAATCCAAAAGCTAATCATACACACCCTCCATCTCCTAAATCTATTTGGGTTCTTATGTCCCAAAATTCACTACCCAAACTCCTCCATTATCCCCACATCATCCATCCACTAATCCTCCTATCCTTTCACATCCTCCATCATATGTACCAATGTTGGTCCTGAAAACATTATCCCATCACACACCTACCCCATCATTCCATCCATACATTTTCCAACACCCCATCCATTATCCCACATATTCCCCTCATCTAATCCCTTTAATCCATTCCCTTGCATAATCCATTCATCTTCATAACCTTGGTTGTACCAACATCCAATAGTCACTTCAAACATGGGCTCTTATTACCTCATATGAAACTCAATGCTTGAGTCCTCCATCCATCTCCTCATCACATGTCTTCTAATTCCACTCATCCACATCCCTATCCTTATCCATCTCCATCTGCATACTATCCAAAAATCCAAAACATCCAAAAAGTCAAAAAAGTTAAAAGAAACAAAAAAAATAGTAAAGAGAAATAATTCATCCAATGGTGAAAACTTGGAAAACAAGCGCCTTGGATAAGTACCATGATGAAAACCTAGAAAACGGGCGCAATGTGTAAATCCCCCATCCAATTTTCTTCCAATTGGGGGCAACTGCATCCCCTTCACCCATCTCCTTCATCCCACCTATCTTACACATCCTGCCTATCATATCCCATTTATCCCAATCCCTCCATCCTCCTTGTGATCTTGATATAGATAGGGGCAAACATACATACATGCTTTGGACACCTCGACATACATTCCCCTCACCTATACACTATCCTAATCCTTATCCACATCTATCTACCTTCCTTGTCCACCTATCATGCTACCATCAATCTCCCTTCCTCATCCATGCATCCTATCCATATCCATCTCACTCCCTTATTTTCCCATCCTTTTATCTTCCATCCCTCTTGTCTCATCATACATGACATATATCAAGTGGGGAATATTTTGACCTTGTACCATATTCCTTGGAGACATCATTTATTGATCCTATCATCCCTTCTATACCACTATTACGATCTCCCCATCCATCCATCCAAACAATCCCTTTCATCTCCCCATCCTTATCTTCCTATCCATCCATCATAGCATCCCTTCCATCTCCCCATCCTTATCTTCCCACCTACCCATCCAAGAGAAAATACTTTCCATCCCCCCATCCTTATCTTCCCATCCATCCATCCAAAAATCCCTTCCATCTTCCAAATCTTTACCTTCCCATCTATCCAACCAGTAACCTTTTCCATATCCAATTCCTCATCCCTCTATCCATCCATCATAGCATCCCTTCCATTCCCCATCCTTATCTCCCTATCCATTTATCTCTATCCTCATCCCATCTCATAATCCCTTGTCATTGGTATCTAGCTATCGCCTACCCCCTCATGCAACCCAATGCCATTTATCTCACTATCATCACTCCCACCTCTTTCACACATCTTTCCAATCTCCTCTCACTTCTCATCACTTATCTCTCTATTGTATCATCCTCCCAATTCATCCTTTGATGATTTGGATAACTATCCCATCCCTGAGCTACATGTGATCACCATCATCCTATATTATCCACCAAGTCTATCTTGTCTCATCGTATCAGTTCCATCATTTTATCTACTTTTTAGGGTCATCTCATCATCCCTTATCCATGGTCGGTTGTTGACCTTTTGTTGAACTACATTTCCCCTACGCTTTCACGTAGGCAAGGTTGATCATTTGATCATCTCCTACGACATTTTTCTGTCCTGTCTTTATCCTCCATCATGGTCTCCATTTTCCTCTTTCCGATTTTATCTGTGATCTTTTATCGAACTACGAGGGCTCTGCACTTTCACATAGGCAAGGCTAATCTTTGATTATCCCCCGAGCCCCTAGGTATTTAGGGTGTGTTGGTCTTTTGTCTTGTGTCCTTGTGTCTCGTGTTGTGTCATCGAGTATGTCCCTATCTAGCTAGTTCTTAACAAACAAGATCCACTAGTATTAGGAGGTCCAATTAGTTTTGAATATCTTGTGTCATGTCGATCATTCAGTTTAGTCTCCATCTTTGGTCTTAATAGGATGCATCCTTCCTAATCAGACCGCATCAATCCCATCCACCCTTATGATCCTATGGAAAAGTACATTTTAAATTGATTGTGATCTTTTGATGCTTTTGGCTTTTGTTTATCATTTGAGATTCCTATCATACCTCGTTAGGGTTTCCTTGATCCATCATATCATGGTGTGCTTTGACAGGTAAACATAGGGGCATATTTTCATCTTTTTTTTATTTTTGTCGTCTTGGTTGTCCCATGTAGTACCCACCAAGATTCCTATGGTCTTGTGTTACACTGGGGCATCCTTTGTGTTTGTGGTTTTCCAACATTGGCCCTACCAAAGCCCTTGTGACTTTGGGATGTTGGACTAACCTTTTGCTTGTTATGTCAGTCCCATGCATGTGATATGAAGTCACCTTGGTTCCTCATACCCTGGTGCATAGTATCCCATGCTATATCAAATTTAGTGCTCATTACATGGAAAAATAATGCATAACAATTCAATTGCTTGATTTGGTTACTATCCTTTCATTACCCCACTCCATCCATCCTCATCATCACATCACCTCTTCAATATTATTAGGATAATATAGATTGGTTATTCTAAGCATCTTTTCCTTCTTACATCTCACTCCAATCCCATCCTCATCCATTCAATCTAGCACAAATCATCTAATCACATCCTTGGTCTTGTTCACAACCCTGCTATAAGCCTTGATCCAATCATCATCATCGAGATGTATCCTTCCCTATCCTTTTTTGTTTTTTTGGGATGTATCCTTCCCTTAAAAACACTTTTATCATCATCGGGATGTATCCTTCCCTATCCTTGTGTAGTTTCAGGATATATCACTCCCTCATCAACAACACTCCATCCATCATCAACCCATTTTGGCTGGTAGCTTGACTGGGGCACCATCATCTTTGTCCTTAAATCAATTTTTGCTTCCTTTCTTCTCACCTTCTCTTCCCCATCTCCTATCAGTTATCATCCTCTCGTATCCACCACTTTGAATCATCTTCCTCATATACTCTCGCATCAACTCATCCATTTCAAGAGCACACTCGTGTCCTCTTGAACTCACATGTCCTCTTGAGGGGGCATTCTCAATCCCTAATTTTCATCTTCACTCACATCATCTTTCTTCCTAGTCACTTCTTTAAATGACTAGGTCATCTTTCCCAATCTAACCATCTTATTCTTGGTGTTATCTTTTAATCTTCTTTGAAATGATGCTACTTCGTAACACCATCTCAAAGAGGGGCAAAATGTAGACACCTAAATTTGGCCTCTTATGTTTGGTCAAATTTATCTAAATATCCTCTTATTTGCATTAATTAAGTAATATTAATATTATTTAATTAATACCCCTAAAGTCCTCTTAATCCCTAAGGTATTTAGTTAAATAATTAAATACCTTACCCTTTATTCTTTTCCTCCAAGGAATTAAATAAATAATCCATTTATTTAATTCCCTTTATCTCCCAACCCCCCCCATAATCTACACTTAATCCTAATCCACCTCCTAATCCCATCATTAGGGATGTGCACATTCCTAATCCATGATTAGGATGTGTCACATCCTCCAACTTTTGCAAGTTGGCTCTTAATCCTCATTAGCCACCTAACCTTTTTCTAATCCTTCATCAACTAGTCTAATCAACCCCTTAGTTAACTCTCCCCATATCCCAAGGAATTTTTAATTCATTTTTGTCTTCCCAAGGTCTTTTTGAGGAATTTTTAATTCATCTCTCACCCCCCAAGGAATATTAAATTCCTTTTATCATTCCCATGCACATTAAAAAGGAATTTTTAATTCCTCTAGTCAACTCTTTGATCTCAACCCTTGATCTGCCTCCCTCTTTCAATCTCCACCATCCATTCTACCTCCCTTGGCTAAATGACTAACACTTAGCCATTTTTGCAACCCTAACCATTCTCAAGCTCTCAAGCATTCATCCTCTCAATCTCTCTAGCTCACACTACCATCTTGCATCCATAACTAAATCCACCATCCTTGCATCCAAATCAAGCAAAATCAAGTCGTTGTGTTGTTGAAATCATTCTAGGAGCACACATATCAAGCCATCAACGAGGGAAAACAACTTGATCAAGCTCAAACAAGGTAAAAATTTGGTTTATTTTCATATTTAAGTTTCAGTTTCATCTTAAACCCAATCTTGAGTGTTTTGCTTGGTTTTAGTCTCTTACTTGATTTCTTGCATTTTAGGTAGATTAAAAACACTGCACACACCAAGAAGTCAAGAAGATGATCATTAAGAAGTCAAAAGAGGGAAAACTCTCATGGAGGGTAATTCCTAATTTGAATAAAATAATGTAACTACCTTTTTAATGGTCATATTCATTTGTTGAGAAAATCTAGGAAGTGCGTTGTGCTAGATTCCTGTTGAAGCAAGTCTGCTTTGACCAATTTAGCACATGCATAACTTCCTCCATCTTTTTCTATGCTTTCAATAAGTGGCATCCTCTTATTTTGATGGAGTTAACTACCTAGGTAGTTAGGGTTAATTAGTAGTTTTTCTTTCTATAAATATTGGTCAAATGCCCCTTTTGATAAGGTTGAATGTTCTAAGTTTGTATTTGCATTTTCTAGTTTTAGTAATACAATTATATTGCTGAGATGTTGTAAACATGCTTTCAAGAAATAATATGATATTTTGAGTTGTTGCATTTGAGTTACTGTAAGGGAGACTCACCCAAGGGGGCCCACTTGGTGATAACTCCACCTATTTAGTTTAAAATTTATTTTGTATATAGTAGTTAATTTCAATTTTAGCAATTGTTTGTTCTTGCAGCCACTAAAATTATGTTTTGTGACTATTCCTACAACCAAGGCAAACAAAGTAGTTTCTTGTCTGTTTGCTAATATTTCCATTTCTATCCTTCATTTCCAATCTAGTTGTTAATGCTTAGTGTGCATGTTGATTTATGCTCAGTGTTTAAGTTGATTTCCTTCCAACATTTTATTTCGAGCATTCTTTCTTTCCTAGTTTATGGATGACTGCAGTAGAGTCCTAGTGCACATACAGTGTTGACCCATTTCAAGTTTATGTCCTTGGGTTGACAAATGAAATGCACCTTCATGATGAGTGAGATAGCTACTTAGTGCAGATGTCCAATCTCTAAGTCACAGCTCTAAAGGCTTAGTTATTAAACCATTACAGGAGGCCAACAACTGGGTTGCCTATGGTTGGCCATAAATTCTTCAAATATAAGAAGAGTAATGAGGAGGCAATGGCTCAATTTTGCAAAGATGACAAACAAAAAAAACTCATCAAGATGGAGGCTTGGGGCTATGAGTGGAAGTCTCTCAAGAAGATATGTGCTAATATTACGAAAATAATAATGCGGTATGTGACTCTGGAAGGTAGGTTCACTTCTATCCTTGTCAATCATTTTACTCTTTTAAATCATTTTAGGCATGGGTTGTTTATTTCCTTTCCATTCTTTCTCTTGTCCTCCATGGAGGTCTCTGTGTATGAACACTTAAAAAATAGGAGGGTACGGTCCTACATGAGGGCCTTATTCTATTAATTATGGAGCATGTAAAATCCCTTATCCCTGCCTCATCAATTAAGGGAAAGGAGAATATTCTTAGTGAGGATTCTGGCTCTTCTAACTTGAATACCAGCGTGGCTGAGGAAGGGGAGTGGAATGAAGAAGGTGAGGATGGGACCCCTTCCCATGTGGCTTCCCCCTCTAAAAAGAGGAAGAAGGGTAACCCTAAAGGAAAACAGGTAGCCAAGTGACTCATTCTGCATGATTTGGAGTCCCAGTCTTATGGTGATGATACGAAGGTGGGATCTGGGGATTCTACACCCAAGGATGAAGCTATGGACATTGGCTAGGGTGATACCAAGGTTGGTGGTAAGGAGGAGTTTTAGGAGAATATGACGGCCACGAAGGCTAAGGATAAGCCTAGAAGGGTTTCTAAGCACATTGCCAAGATGAAGAACTAGGCCTAAAAAGATATGGTAAAGGATACCATAGAGCTCTACAAGGAGAAGGATTTGGAGGAGAAGGCGGTGGAAATTGATTATTCCCTGGTTCAAAACTCTCCTAATGTGGAACCTGTGGGGTGAGAAAATGGTACAGGGGAAGGAGGATGTTGAATAGAAGCAAGCGAAGTCTAAGTCTCTAAAGGTTAATCCCCTGTCAGAGGAATTATCCTATCTTAATGATGACTCCACCTCTATGTTTGAGCTTCTTAACATGGCGAGGGCGGGGGCTATTGGCACTTTCAAATTGGAAAAATGGACTCTACTGGAATTCAATAGGGTCAACATCAAAATAAGGGTATTGAAGGAGAATTTGTAGAATATTCCAAAAGCTTTGGCCTCGAATATTCTAATTGATAGAATTGTTGATCTTGAATGTTCGTTCACTGATTTCAAGTCCCTTTGTGAGTAGTGTTTGGCTGGTTTAGAAGCCAAGGTATTAGATACCAATGCGGATATCAAGAAACTTCTCCATGCCTATCACATTTTAGTGAAGAATAGTGCAGACTCTTTGGAGGTCCTGTTTTGCAAGATCAGTGAGCTTAGAGAGGACTAGTTGTATTTTTCTAAGTTAATGGAGAAGGAACAATTGGCCAAAGGTAAAGGTAAAAAAGGTGCGAAGGATGATGGTAAAGGCCCTGCTGCTAGAGGGTTGGATGACTAGAAGAAGTCCTTTCAAGCTGAGAAAAAATAATTATTGGACATGATTGGGCTGCATAGGAACCAGGAGCTTGAGGTGGCCAACACCTTAAGTAGTATGAAGTAGTGTCCTGTTGTTTGTTTTTTGTTTGCTTTTTTGTTGTTGGGTCTTGATTTCTTTCTTGTTATTTTGATTTTTTTTGTTGATGGATGTTGTTGATAGTTTAGTGTTATATCTTTGGAGCAACATTTTGTAACTTTTGGTGTTTTGGGTTTTGGGCTACTGTTGATTTTTTTGTTTGGTAACTTTTGAGCAACATTTTGTACCTAAAGTTGTAAAGGGTTTTGGGTCCCTTCAAAACCTGTTTTTCCCTTATAATAAAAAAAATGGATTATTTTAATTGTGGAAATAAATATTTATTTGTGGTACATCCTAGGTGATGTGTTTAGCCACATTAAATATTTATTTGGGGTCACTTGTAAAGTTGTATGTAACATTGGGTTAGATATTTTATGTGTGGGTTGCACATTGAGAAAATATTTAATATTTAGGAAACTTAATACCAAAAAGTAAATGTGGGGTCAGTAGTTTTGTGTTGTCTTGGTTTTGAGTCACATATTTTTACTTAACCACTTGGTTGTATTTGTGTGAGCTTAAGTCTATAAGAGAAAACAAATGTTTAGTGGTTGAGTTTGGCTAGTTGGGATTTTGGTTTGGTTGTCATTGTATTGAGTCTTCTTTTGAGTAGTGCATAATTGAATCATGACATGGGATGTATGGATACATGCTTGGACACATGGAGGATACATTGGAGAGGTTTTATATTTCAAAGGTATTCAAGAAGACTCTGTAAATGTGTTGTAATTTTTCATTGTTTATTAATACATTGAGTGTGGGTACTTTTGGAGGTTGGTTTTTTCTTTCTATGATGGTTTTCTCAGGGTATATCTTGTGTTATCTTGTGATATGTATTTTATATTTGTATATGGTTATTTTGTAAGCTTGAATCCATTTTTTCTCTCTCATAGGTTATGTAGGAAATGGTTTGACCATTCTATAGGATTTTCCTAACATTTGGTATTGGAACCATGGTTGTGGTTGTGGGGTTTCAAAGATCCTTGTTTTAGTATAACCCTTGGATGAGTAGATCTTATGCAAATCTTTTGATTAGAGGTAAATAACAAGTTTTGAAGGGGCTCAGAACCCTTTACAAAAAAGGTAGTTGAATCAAAAGAGATCTACAAAAAGAAACAATCAGCCCAAACAGAGTGTACCAATAGAAAAAAGTTATCCAAAAAGGAGGAACACACCCATCAACATTACATATTCTTCAGTACATCTATCACCTCCACATCGCACACTACACCCTTCTGACCATCATCAAAGGCATAAAAAATTTCTTTCACAAGTGCACTAGCCATAGCTTTGGTCTTGTTACAAGTTTTGGCTCTAGGACCACCACATTTACCTCAGAAATCAAAAATTACTCACATCATCACCCTTATCACCAGACACCTCTCCCTCCAACAAGTTACCGGCAACACCAATCTCACCAAACTAAATAGTCTCCTTGCATTTTTTAGTAGTTTGAAAAGGGGAAGCAATACCATTAGAATAAAAAATACCCCTCGATTTTTCCACCTCCCCTCCCTTTTCCATGTTAGCATAAAGATTCTCCAAATGAGTTTCAAGGGAGAGAACCCTACCTTTAATATTTTGCTTCATAATAAACATTTCATCTACCACAATTTTTAGAGAATTCAT
This sequence comes from Sequoia sempervirens, assembly GCA_007258455.2. Lineage (NCBI taxonomy): Eukaryota > Viridiplantae > Streptophyta > Pinopsida > Cupressales > Cupressaceae > Sequoia > Sequoia sempervirens. Next base: position 939,901,431 of record VDFB02271358.1, read on the forward strand.
CAAATTATCAATCTAATTCTGGCCTGTAAACTCATCAGCTTTGCTTAACATACTACAAACTTTCACATTGGTCATATTCAGTTCGTGGAACAACCATTTAAATAACTTATAAAAAAAATGGAACCCTCACGAGCAGTTCCCAAAACATTAGAAATATTTTCCTTATCAATGTTGAAGAATCCCTGACCCAGAGCATCCTCCTCATGATAGGAATTTACCTTATCCTAACTAGTAGAGACTTCCTTCCCCTTCCCAGTTCTCCTTCCCAGTAGCTTTTGAAGTTTGGATTCTTCGAATAGACTCCACAATTCCTGCAACAACCACCCTTCTTTTCTTTTTCCTATTCAAGTCCACACCAGGAGAATCCTCAACACCCTACCCCACCTTAGCCACAACCTTCCTTTCCATTAGCAACCCTAAAACCTCAATCAGAGAATCCACATCACTAAGTCCACTCATAATCTTAAGAGGAGACTTCATCTCCAGCAGTTGACTTGCAGACTTAACAACCAACTTCCTATTGCTTCCCATATCAAACTCCTTTTTTTGATTCAACCCCAGAATAGGGGGAGGTAAAGAAACCTCACCAACCACTTCATTCCACTCCTTAATGCAAGTAATTGGCATTTCAACACCTAGTTCCTCACTGTAGGTTTCATAACCCTTGTTAGGGCTTAGCTCCCCATTTTTGGACTTTCCAGAAGCAGGGGTTTCCTCTTCCATGGTAGCAAGAGAGTCTAGAACATAATCAAAATCCTCCTCAGATTCTAACTCCTTGTCTCCAATGAGCTTCCTCTTCTTTCCCTTCTTGCTAGCCCTCTCCTCCTTAGAGATTGTATCATATTCTTCCTCTGACTTCTTTTGCTTAGCCTTAGGGCTAGTGATTGGATTAACCACTTCAAAGGATTTAGCGTAATTAGAGATTAAAAGGACAAGCCCCACATGCAAAACAGGGTTCTTCAGGTTCTTCTTATGGTCCTTTAGGCCAGAATCTAGGGAAGCCAAAAGATAATAGGGAAAAGAAATCCTTTTCTTATGGCGAAAGTGATTGAGCATAGTGAAATGATAGGAATTTACTGCCGAGAATCATCCTTCAAGGGTTATGTAATGCATGATCTCCTCGGCCACATCCCCCCACAACACCTTAAGAGAACTCCTCTAGTAACCTCCACTTGTTGTCCTCAAATCTCGAGCTTCATCGCCTTTGAAGAAAATTTGCATGGCAGACTGCGACTCCTTTTTATCTCTGAAGATTTTCTTTCCCTCCATCGAGAGCCCCATAATGTTGTCTATGAAATATTCATTCACATAAAACTTCGTTCCACCCAACTTGAGAACCTTTGTAAACAATGCAGTATTCTGCGGATTGTTGCCTTGTAATCTCTCCAGTTATGGAATCAACCCACCCTTTTCTAAGATTCTCCAAACCTCTGACTTCTTCTTGACAACATCACAAGATAACAGTTTAGCGCAGTTCTTGTCTCCTCCCATGGCTTCCAGAAATGTAGAGTTTGGAATTTTGATATTTTTTAATGCAATAAGTAGAAACCTTGAGAAGGCTATGCAAATAGTGCCCACAATCCATGTGAAAAAATAAAAATGGTAGGAGCAATTAATGAACCTAGTGATCCATTCCCTATGGATATCAATCCTTGTACCATCATCTCAATCCAAATTTTGATTACCATCCCTTACCATAATAGCCTACCACATGATGAACGTCATGCATATCCCAAGCCTCACTAAATCATCAATCAATTTAAATTTAGCATTCATGATTAATTCTGGAAATTTCTTCTATAGGGAAGGGATCGTTTAGTCCCCATTCCCTAGCTCCACTAACTCCTAGATTTGCAAATACATCAGCAAGTCCATTTCCGTCTCTTAATATATGAGATATGTAATATTAATCAAAGGACTTAAGAATATCAATTGCATCTTTAATCAAAATTTCAATAGTCCATGAGGGGGCAACACAAATTTTCAAATTATTTATGATATTGAGAGAATCTCCCTCAATCCATACTTTCTTAAATCCTTTCTTTTGTGGCGGTTTGAGACCATGATAGGTTGCAAAATATCTGATGCAAAGTTGAAGGCATGGCAATGTAGGAATATTTCAGACATTTCAAGGTACGAGACATATTTATAGATTGTTGTTTTGTAGATGTAGGGTTTTGGGGTCACAAGTTTGTGGTGATATTTTACAGATCTAGGGTTTGAATGAGTTTTGGAAAAAGAGTTTTTTTTTTTTTTTCTGGGTGTTCACCGAGAGGATTTTATGGGGTAATTTATGTAAATGACCCCTTTGGGACAAAACAAACCTCACCATTGGATCTAGAATGTCTGAGATATGAATATTGATATAAAACTCAACTTATTTTGGTGATAAAAAAGTGATTTTTTGCCTCTAGGCCTAACCGTATGACTGTACAAAGGAGATCTACAAAAAAAATAAAAAATTACACCTATGCAAGAAAAAAATTGAAAAATAAAATAAAATTAATGGTCTTTTGGGGGTCTACAAACTCCCCCATGTGCCAGGTTAGTTGGACTGACAACATTGTCAACATCACTAACCCTCAACGCCTAGTCCAAGTCCTCAATCTAATGGGGGACTAGTGTTGGAGTAATTAGGACATCACTTAATAATTAATTAATTATTAATTATTTATTAGGTCCCTTATTACTTTAATTCACTTAAGCTAAACTTAAGAGTGTTTTTTATTATTAGATTGGGCTATTTATAGGTCAAGTTGTCTCATTGCATGAGATTAGGACACTTGTAACAATCTAATCAAACCCTCATCTAGGGTTTTATTTTTTCCTTTTATAAGGATTCTCGTTCATTGTAATCATTAATTCAAATTAATTCATTGCACATATAATTGTTTTTTCTCTTCAAATGTGATAGGTTTTTTGATTGTAGGTGATTTTTGGGAGTCGTGGGGTTCAATATCAACTCTAACATGGTATTAGAGCACTAGATCTATGATTTCCTATCCAAATTCTAAGAGATCTATCCTTGAGGGAAAAATCAACTCATCTTGGATTGAAACGGGCATCACCATTCAGTCTAAAATGAACAAAAACCTAAGGATTGCTTGTTGTTTCGTTGAATTTATAAAAGTTATAAAAAAAATAAAAATTGTAGAGCTAGGCCCGTTAAGGGGCCGAGTTGGGTGAATCCAACTGCAAAGGTTTCTGGGGTGTTCACTTGGGAAAGACCTTTGGAAGGCTATTGGAAAATCAATTTCGATGAGGCTTTTAAGGGGAACCCTAGTCCTTCAGGGGTTGGCTTTATAATTCAAGATTGGAAGGGAGAAGTGATTGCTTTAGGGGTGAAAAAGTTGGTTGAGGGCACAAACAATTCAACAGAAGCATTAGCAACCTTATTAGCAATCAAGTGTGGGTGAAATTTAGGAGCAAGTAAGATACATCTAGAGGGGGATTCGCAAGTAATTGTGCAAGCGGTGATAAAGGGGACCATCAATGCTTGGCATTTGCAAAATTTCATAGAGAAAATTCATGAAGAATTAGCCTTGTGTGAAAACTTTATGGTGAGTCACATTAGAAGGACAGGAAACACAGAGGAAAATGTTTTATCAAAATGGGCCACAAAATTTGAAGAAGTTGGTGCATTTAAATTTCAAGATTTTAGAGAGGTAAGTTTAGAGGAATTATTAGAGTAGGAGGACGGGTACAAAGCATTTAATAAATGAGTTGGTGGGAGCTGTGAGGAAGTTTTGAAATGACAGGCTAAGAACAACAAGGCTAGTGATGCCTTTTTAATACCTAGAGCATTTATTTTGGTGTGCGACATTCAAGATGGACTTTAATTCCCCAACCATTGGGTTTTAGGAACTCATTTGCTTCTTGAAGTGGTGTTGTAGGCTCTACAAGAAGCAATAGGAAGTGGCGGTACTAGCAAAACAAAGAGCTATGGAAGCTGGTTTTACTTTTCACTTAAGAAGGCAATTACATCCTTTTCATGGCGATGCTTCGAAGGAAAGATTAAAGGGGCTATTTTTAATAGAGGATAGCAGGTTGGTGCAATGCACAAGAATGATAATTGGTAGAGATTTTGGGATCCTGAAGCACTGGTACAGGACCAACATGGACATTTATTCATTGATAGTTGCATGGGGTCTTGACTTGGGAGAAATAGTTGAAATGGTGAGGAAAGTGATGAAGAGAATTATCCATGAGGATTTTCTGGTAGACATGGAGTCCATTTTCGAATGGGCAATTCCAGGGTTAGGGTTTGATGTGAGTGAAGGGATTGTGGATGAAAAAATGGAGGAATTTTTTGGGCTGGGGGGATTGAAGCCATTCATTCGCTGGCCAGAAGGGAGATTCAAGGTGTGGTGTCATGAAGAAGCTCAGATCGGTTGGAAAGCTCTCAAAATTTTCATGGAAATGATGGACGTGGAGGAGATCATTGAGCGAGGGAAAGCGAAAGTGCAGCATTTGGAGGTGAAGGTACAAATCTAGAAGAAGAAGAAAGGGAGACGACAGAGGAAGAGAAAGCTTAAGTAGGTTGGTCAAAGAGTGATGGCACAGGACAAAGCGGTTTGATGGAATGGTCTCGGGTGGTGTTTGCAGTGTTTTTATTTAGTTTACTATTAGTAATAGTTTTGATAAAAGTGTATGAAGCTTGCATTTTCATAATTTTCTGTAATGGGTATGAAGAAATTTAAGCGATTAAGTTTTTTGTAGTTGGGGCTGCTAAATGTTAAGTAGTGGTAGAGGTAGATGTTAGTAGGACTTTTTTGCACGTTCAAGTGTTGGTGATCTAGTTTAAACTGCAAAGCTAGTGTTTTTTTTTATGGAATTCAAAGTGGAAAATGATGAATTGGTTGTAATCTTCATTTTTAAAAGCAATACAAAAAAACTATGTTACTAACCAAATTTTTTTTTTGTAGAGCTAGGAATATGTATGTCATTTCATACAATTCTATGGTTGTATGACTCCATACAACCCCGAATTTATTATTTTCTATTGCCGCACAAGTAAAAAAAATTGGTTTATTTTTTTGTAAAAAATAGTTTTAAAAAAATCATCAAATCACAAAAAATTAAAATATTTTTGATAGGGTAGAGGGTGTTGCACCTACATTATCGTGCCTTGTCTACCATCACATTAGGTGGTGTTGTCTTCACCACCAACGATGATATTAATCCCATTGGTAGCTAGTTCATTGTTGCTTGATGTTTCCTTCAAAAACCTTTGTCGGCTCTTTCCTTTGACAACAATAATATAGCAAGTATATATTGGTTCTTTTTAAATATTCTGGCTGATTCAAATTCCTGATGATTGAAAATCAACAATGGTGACAAATGCATATTCCCTAAATATTTCTGCAATCAAAATAGAATATTTTGATGACCTAAAAAGTCTTCCAACAAGTGTATTTTTGAGCGGATAGGGAATATTTCATTCGTTGATGTTATATTGACGTTAGCGTGACATCATCAGCCATATGACCCCTCTTTGCCCCTATTTTCCTTAAAAGAGATTTTTTTCTTTTTGGCATAACTTGGGCATATAATGTCGAAATTAAGAAAACAAGATATCATCAGAAAGCTAGTTTTGAGTACTTTCCAAGTGTTTAGGTCTCATCATTATATTTTTTTGCTAGTTTATTTTAATCTTAGTCAAACTCATATCTTCATTTTTTGCTTTTGAGCTCATAACTTTTTGACCATATCTTCAATTTTTGTGATTCTAATGGCGTTGGAAAGGTATTTCAAATCTCTTTAGATCTGCTCATGCAATTTTTCTAGAATCTTCCCCTAGTATTTTTTTTGGTGATGTCACATTTTTGTCAATTACTTGGATGTCTAGGCACATGGAAAGGATTTGTTGGCATGAGATGATTTCATTTGATCTGCTTTACATGCACCGAGGTTATTAGTCTTTAATTTTTTTCATTTGAGGAATTATCACAGGTTTTTTGTTCATTCTTTTGTGGTCATCTTGGAAAAGGATAACTATGAGTCTTGGTGAAACAACATCCTAACACATATTAGGTGGCTTGATATTTTTCCTTATCTTTATGGACACACACCTACAAAAAACACACCAAAGAGCTTATTAGGATGGGGTATTATCGGTGATCATGTTGTAGGAGTGATTTGTTCTAGTGTTGATCAAGACATTATGTGTGTTGTATCGAACATTGATTATCCCCACACTTTGGACTTGACTTTGGGAGATCCATGGAGACCCTTATATCTCTCCATTCTTAGAGGATCCTACTGTAGATTGTCTCATTCCTCTTGCAGATGCATATTTCATACCCTTTCATGATGATACTTTAGAGGAGCTTGAGTATATCATAGGTCTTGCATGTTTTGACTATTCAAAGAATTGTCTTCATGTTCCCACTCTTCAGATCAAGACACCATCTTCATTTTATGTTGTTCTTGATCAACTTGACATCACCACATTTGTGGCCCCTATTGGTTCAGTGTAGCAAGACATTCATCTTCTTTTAGACACAACTACATGGGATTAGTATCTTGTAGATATATCATTCTTGTTTGTGGAGTCTCAGATTACAGATTTGGAGGATTTCTTTGAGGAAATTCATCACCTCTTTGTTGATAGCCACATCATCATTGTTGGACCATCATATTTATCTCTTTTGCAACTTGTTCTACATCAGTCTTCATAGGTTTTTGGATTGACATCTCTTTCTAATATGTGGACACTTAAGAACTTTTCATAGGCATACATCATTTGGATTTGGATTCCTCATTCTACCATATTTTTGGAATGGCTTCTCTAATAACCAATGGATCTATTTCTTCCTAAGGGGAGAAATGTTGTTTGCAAGTGTAGGACCCTAAATCTGCATTGGATCAAAAACAAAAACCATTAGTATTGTTAGTAAACCAAAGCAAACCAAAAGATCCCCTATAAGATTTATTTAATCATAAGAATGATGCCAAAGAAACAAGTAAACATAGAAGGGCATCATTCTAATGAATCAAACTAGCATCTTATAGTGGATTGGTGTCACATGTGCTAGTGACCCTTTCCCAACCCTTGATCAAAGCTTAAATTGTGTAAATGATGGAGATGATGGAGTGAAATGGACAAGATCAAATCTCAAATGAAGAGAGTAACCTTGCATAAAATTGTGAAGGATTTGCTCAAAGATGAAGCTTGTATTTAAAGATTTTCAAAATGCTAATTGTTGAAAATGGACCAATGTGGGACTAAAGATTAGACAAATGAAAGGACACTTGTCATCATGTGAATGGTTGATGGTTGTGCAAGATTTGGGAAGAGTGCCCATGAGAGGGAAAATTTGAATTCAAATTTGCAATGAATGTTGAGAGGGGACAAGAAAAAAGCAATAAATGCCATGTTTGACTTGTCATGTTGAGGGAAAATGAGGTTTTAATAAATCAATAAAATTGATTTATTGTGCAAGTGGAGATATCTAGAGAATGCAAGTGGGATGGGATTAACATTTAATCAGGGTTAGATGATGATTATGCTGATTTAATGCTGATTAGATTATTTGACTTTCAAGACTTTGATAATTGATTTATTTAAATCAGAAAATGATGGAATATGATTTAGGATTTGATTTAAATGGCTTTTTGATTTATTATTAAAAGATTGATGATAATGCTCATTTGATTTTAAATAAATAACCTTAGGCCATGAGATTATTTAAATGAATGGATGAAGGTGATGAATGGATCTAATGCAACATCCAGTTCAGTTGATGAATGAACCTGATTAAATGCATAATGTAAATTTTGCATGTCTACGGTAGTAGACCATGTTCTATCTTCATGCGTTCTTTTTTATTTATTGGTGGATTCATATCCTCATTTTATCTCTCCTACTAGGGGGAATCTATTGTACTTGTGTGATAGAAGCAGTCCTTGGGGGTCACATTGAGTCCTCCTTCTATCCTTCTTTCACTAGTATAGTTATTTCATTTTCTCTCTTTTGGAGAGGAGTTTTTTCCCATGTGGTTTTCTCCTTTTCTCTAGTTATGAGAAATTTCATTTGTTTGCACATGGGTACCTCACCAAGCATTGTAGTCAGGACCCATCCATGCATCCATCATTACATTCTTCATTAGGGCTTTTTAGCTTCTCCCTAAGTTGATCTTAAGGGGGGGTGTTGGAGTAACTAGGACGCCACTTGATGATTAATTAATAATTAATTAATTATTAGGTCCCTTATTGCTTTAATTCACTTAATCTAAACTTAGGAGTTCTTTTTTATTATTATTTTGGGATTTTTATAGGTCAATTTGTCTCATTGCATGAGATTATGACACTTGTCATAATCTAATCAAACCCTCATATAGGGTTTTATTTTTTCCTTTTATAAGGATTCTCATTCATTATAATCATTAATTTAGATTAATTCATTATACATGCAATTATTTTTTCTATTCAAATTTGATAGGCATTTTGGTTATAGGTGATTTATGGGAGTTTTGGTGTTCACTATCAACTCTAAAAATTGGCCCCCACCACCAACCCCCTATGAGGAAAAAATAAAATTTTAAAAATTAAAATAAATTTAATATTATTTTGAATTCCATCGTCAACCTTAGCCCATGCATTTTCCAATGGGCCACCCACTAGCCATCCCTAAAGCGTAGATTAGAGAAATTTTTTCAAAAGAGCATACATTTTAGCTATGATGTAAGATTTTTTACTTCCAATAGTTGTTAGAAATTTCTCTTTGAGAACTATACAATTTTTCAGGTTCAGTTTGTTTATTTAACTATTTTTGTCATTTTTTGGTTTTGTGAAGTTAGATGTTGCTTTGGGTCATAACTTTTACGTAAGAAATTGAATTTTCAATTTCAAATAGGAGATGGAGAGAATTTGTAATATATTACACAATGGTGTTGATAGTTTTTCATTTGGATGAGTAGAGAGAGTTTGTTACTTGTTTGATCACTTGTAGGAGCTTGAGATTTGGGTTGTGATTTTATGAGCATCCAAACAAGTCAAGTGGTGAAAACTTGAGGGAGTACATTTTTTCATGATATATACATAATAGTATTGTAGATTATCATATTTGGTTCTTATTAATACATGTTTATAGTTGTTTTCATAGTTTGGACTTTGATGGTGATAGGTACATAGGTTGTATTCTAGTTTTAGGACATGGGGTTGGCATAAATGAGAAAATTGGAGTCTTGGTATGGTGAGAATTGAGTGTAGGTACAATATTGATGATTATTATGGTGTCATGGATATGTAGGTACATTTGTGTATTGGCATGACATGATCATGCGATCTAGTGTTTGAGTCTTGAGATCCACATGTTATCTTGGTTTGCATGTTATTAATGCGATGATGAGTTTGCATGTTTTATTGGTTGATGATCTAAGAGTTATGAAGTTGTGTGGATTGGAAACCCATTTGGTTGCAATGGGATGACTCAAATGTGTACTATATATATCTACAGGTATTTTCAATGTTTATGTAGATTCAGTTAGTTAGCCTTATCTGTGGTTATTTGTGCATTCTAGTATGTGTGCATTAAAATGAGAGGATGAATGATGGTTACAGTGTCTGGATTATCAATTGTTGGGACTTGTAGCATGTTTTTATCATGATTTCAAGATATATTGGTTACACATTTTAGTGGGAGTTTTTGATAGTGATGGTTTGGCAGTGTGGGATTGATTCCTAATATTTGATGGTAGTTATATTTCTTGGCTTGGAGATCACGGTTTTAGTTTACCCTTTGGGAGATCTTATTGAGTTATTTGATTGTGTTGGGGGCATGAATGATATTCATTTAGGATATTATTATCACGATGCATGGAGAGTTTGGTTACATGTTTCATTGGGAGCTTTGTCAGTGATGTGGATTCATCATTTGATAATAGATGATCTTCTTTAGTGTTTGTTAGTGTCATGGAGGAGCTCTTGAATATTTTTTCTATAGTGAGATTTATTTGACATGTTTAGTTTTATTGATAGGCTATGGTTATCTTCATGTTATTGGAAATATTGACACATTGGCTACCCATGGAGGACTCTTGAAGTATTTGGTTGAGGTGTTGTTTTATGACTTCTTTCTTTTGATAGGTGATCCTTGGTTTAGAGTATGGTTGCTATTATCTCATGATGTGATCTTGATTCTAGATTAGAGTGTTTCACATGATAGATTTTCTATTGAGACTAGGATATGCTCATTGGAGCATATGATCTCCTAGGAGGAGATGTTAGATCATGATTTCATGATTAGGTTCCTAATTTTATGGTTGGATCTTTAACAACAGTCTTATTAGTTATCTTGGTATTGACTACATTGGTCATTTTATTGGGAACTTCATCATAGTGTTGTGTTGCATTTTAAGCTTAGAATTAATTTATTAGTTGGAGGTGCTCATGGATACTTGAAGACTTAGGTGAGGTTGGAGTTATCTTATGATTAGATACATTTTTTGAGATGATTTCACTTTGATGAGATTTCAACAAGAAGTCTGATGAGTCTTCACCTGTATATGGATGTGAGTTCTTGATGGACCTATAGATTAATCATTTTTGAGGAGTTTTAGGAGATTTTATTGGGCTTATTTCCTTATATGGGAGTGGATTTGAGTTTGATCTTCCTTGGTTAGAGAGGCTTCCATCCATGTTGGTTTTACGAGATATATGTTTTATTTGATCTTGGAGATTGAATGGTTGGGTGTTGTTGAGGCATTTTATTTTGGGTTGTGAAGGAAATCATACTTGACATAGTTTAGCATTTAGAGGTGTGTTTAGAAAGACATGATATATGCTTTGATTTTTAAGTTCTCTCTTTGGTTTTTTTCTTTTTCTTGGATGTTTATATTCAAATAACATTAGGTTTGAGGTTTGTATGGAGCTATAGTGATCACTATGTTTGTGGTCATGTGTTGTTCATTATTCTTTGGTGACAACATGGAGGTTCCTTTATCTCTTTCCTTTGTTGAGTGTGGATAACTTGGAAGAGCTATGTAGACTTGTGCTGAGAGTTGTATTGTAGCATACTTGTTTGCATTTTTTTTAGTTTTATGGATTTTCCTTGGTACTACATGATATTGTTTGCACCCTCTATGTGATTCTATTGGTAGACTTGGTATGCCTTGATCATTTTCAGATTTAACATTACCCATGTAGTGGGAGTTTTTGGATGTGTATGTTCTTCATTGATAGGTTGACACATGGAGCTTGTGTTTGTAGTTTATGGGTTGGATATATTTTTGGCATGAGTTATACTTATGTTTGGATACCTTTGAAGTATGTGTGATTAGATGGATTAGCATTATTTGTGGTTGTTACTTTCAATCATGTGGGTTTTCTTCATTATGAAAACAACTTGGAGCCTTTCTTATCACTTGGATTTGATGCTTGTATTCTTTGGATTGTTCCTCTTCTTCCATAGGTGGCATGTTGGAGGATGAAATGATTTATTGCTTGATATGGTGGACATATTTGATGTTTTTGTAAGTATCTTGATGGAGCATGAGAGCATGTTGGAGATTCATGTGGCTTCATGTATTTCTATGATTATTTATTTCATTGATTGACCCTTATGCAATGTATACAACAAGTGGGAGCAATTTAGGAACATGTGTTTTACACCTTGCATAACATTAAATTATTTTTATTATGTAAAATAAGTATTTGTTTGTGGTACATCCTAGGTGATGTACTTAGCCACATTAAATATTTATCTGGGGCCACTTGTAAATTTGTATGTAACATCAGGTTAGATATTTTATATGTGGGTTTTAAATTGGGAAAATATTTAATATTTAAGAAGCTTATTACTAAAAAGTAAATGTGGAGTCAATGATTTTGTGTACTCATGGTTTTGAGTCATATGGTTTTACTTGACCACTTGGTTGTATCTGTGTGAGCTTGAGTCTATAAAAGCAAGCACATGTTTAGTGGTTGAGGTTGGCTAGTTGGGATTTTGGCTTGGTTTTCATTGTATTGAGTCTTCTTTTGAGGAGTGCATATGTGAAGCATGGCATGGGATGTGTGGATAGATGATTGGACACATGGAGGATGCATTGGAGAGGCTTGGTGTTTCAAGAGTATTCATGGAGACTCTATAAGTGTACTACAATATTTCATTGTTGAATAATACATTGAGTGTGGATGCTTTTGGAGGTTGGGGTTTTCCCTCTATGAGGGTTTTCCTTGAGTATATATCTTGTGTTATCTTATGATAAATATTTGATCTTTGCATATGGTTATTATTTAAGCTTGCATGCATTCTTTTCTCTCATGGGGTTATGTAGGAAATGGTTTGATCGACCTGTATGTTTTCCTAGCATTTATCTCACCATGTTTATTGTTGTGAATGTAATAGAGATTTGATGAATATCACATCATTCTAAATCATTCTTTGTAATGGTATTTCAATATTGCATATAGATTTTTAGTATTTGGAGAGGGATTAGTAAGGATTTTCAATATTGATAGTATATCTCTTTTGTCATTTCTATGTCGTGCCTTCTAAAAATTGTGACTTTGTAATTGAATATAAGACATCCATCTTGGAAGTGTTTGACCATCTAAGCACTTAAAAATGAAAAAAATATTTAATCATTAGATAAGAGTAAGAGTTATTTTATATTCACTTCATGATTTAATATTAGACCTATGGATCACATCTAAAGTGGACCATATGGTTTTTCATCTCAAAGAATCATGTCCTACATATCTTCATCAACTTAATAGTGGTTATTTTTAGTAGGTTTATATTCAATCTAGTGATATCTTTTGGGGAAAGGCATACATTGGATATTACTATAGTTGATTCAATTTTTATATCTTTGATTATGATTAAATTTTGTTAAATATTATTTTTACCTGATTTTTAGCTTTCAACTAAAATCAAGTTTAGTGTTTATTCTTTTTGTGTTGTTTGTTAAACATTTAAAAGATAAAGCATAAGTCTGCTAAGTTCAATATGCATGAAAAAAAATTGTCAAATGAAATGGATTACATTTTCATTCCAATGTTGCAATTACAACAAATGAGAAAAGATAATCATATGTGTACAAATGTAATCTTTTATTGATAATCATGAAGTGTACATGTCCCTCACAAGCCAAGGGACTAACTTTACTTATTCAATGAAAATAAAGAAACAATTTATACATGAATAAGTAGACAAAATAGAAAGTGCATATAAAGGTGGAGACCGGTCATTGCCTGAGAATGATTGGTTTTTGAAGGTGTCATCCTTGCCCTGCTGCTGCCCCCAAGCTGCTTGTTCCTTCCCAGCTCCGTAGTGCTCCTAGCTCTTGCATATGGCAATCACAATGACATTAGAGCAATGCTTTAAGCAATGAAAGATCTCAAACCTTACATGCACACTTTCCTATGCATGTATAAACTAATCTCTAAGTGCATTAAATAAGTATGCAAACCTTGGGCGTCTTGGAAAACAATGAAATCCATCAAACACATTCAAAATATGCATCTAATTTTCTACTTGTTTGCTTCATGTGTAGATTTAGGACAAGTCTGGTTGCTGTTCTAATTCAATTCAATGCAGCATGTGGGGTAAATGTGACTCCCACGAGGGTAGAGCTCAACATGCTTCAAGAGAAATAGGAAATTGAGCAACTTGATCAAAGATGTACATGTTATCAATGCATTAAATCAATATGGAATCACACCAGTTGATCAACTTTCATTATCAAATTCAAAGGATGCAACACATTTTGTTGGATATGTTTTTCAATCTTCTTAAGTGGACCCTTGATCCATTTTATAAAAAGAAGTGATTTTGGAGATGCATCAAGTCCAATCATAGATGCATCAAGTTCAATTATGCATCTATTAAATAAGGAGGGAGCAATCTAGGTATTGTCAGGTCCCTCTCACCTTAACCCTATTGGACAACCACGCATCACATAGGACGGTGAGATTTTAGGTCACCGACATAGGGGTGTCTTCCCACTAGGATCAAAGTGAGGAGATAGTGTTAATTGTGGCACATGATTGAAAAGGTAAACAAGTGTTGAGGAAATCAAGTAGTAAACATGTGGGGCAGCAAGCAATGGTTGGGTCAATCATGAAGCAACACAAGGTGACCTCTTTTGATGCCAAGGTCATGATACAAGTGAATAGGACAACAACTTTAAAGAGTCTATAGGGGGTGGTCCTAAGGGAATGAACTGGACAACAACAATGAATATAGTCATGAATGCATACTACAAGACAACAAGGTCCAACAAGCATGGGGTTTTCATTATTTGCTAGTGGTCTGTGTTATGGTGCTCTCCCAAATTTGCAAAAGCTACAAAAAACAAAAGAATAAACCAAAGAATGCTTATCATTGGAGGAAAATGGAATTACTTGCTTATCAATAGGTGCATTTGTGAAAATAATTACAGTGAGTAAGGTCATTGTCATTAACAATGATAGATGACATTGGTGATACAATGCATAGTTGACAATGTAAGGGTGCCTTTTAAAAGTTGTTTCAATAGATGACAACCCAGGACGATTGTGTGATAGTGAGGGTAGTAGGTTTGAGATGAAGGACATAAGATATTCCTATATGGTAGAGGTTCCCTTCTAATGTTGCAAGGTGTGGAATCAAGATTTTTGTCTCAGACTTACCACCATACTACACATTGTGTACTTTAACATCTAAGTCTTGAATGTTCTAGGTTCTTGATTATAAGGTCCAAGGCACATTGTATGAAAGGTGAAGATTTAAGGGAAAAATTCTTAAATGTACACAAGTTCCTAAGAGGTATGTGATCTTCAAAGAAGAAGGAACGATAGTCTAGAGTAGTTTTGGTATGACTGCCTACCCTGATGAATATAAAAAAAATGAGACACTATGCAGAGTTTAAAAAGATAAGCACAAGAACCAAAAAATTTGCAAATAATTATCAGTACTTAAGGAACAGTGATCAATTTAATAGCATAGTGGGGACAATCATGTGCATTGACAATCATGTGTGGAAATGAGAGTTTGGTCACAAAAATTAGGAGGTAGCAGTCATAGAAAAAATGGAGAACAGTTACAGTCCTGAAGATAATCATAAGTGCAAGTGCTATGATGCATAGGCAACCACATTCAATGAACATGGACGCAGTCCTTTATATTCAAAATGTAACAGTCATAGTAATGAATGTATTAGCTACAAATAATGACAATCAAGATCATGGGTACCATGCCCAAAGAACAAGGAATATATGGCCAAAGGCATAAATATTTGTCATAACCATGAAAAGACAAGAGATATTGCAAGTAAATATCAGCAAGAACAATCCTATGTGTGGTAAAAGAAGTAGATCATGAAACACATCCATAAAGACCACCAAATTCATGATTTCAAACAAGAAGTCCACAAAATGAACATGGCATCAAAGAAGCAGTGATCCATAATCTCTAAAAGATGACAATGTTATATGATGCCAAAGTTACAAAAAAGAGCACCATTGAAGTGCGTGCCTTCAAGGAGATACCTAGTAACTCCCAAGAAATTAGGGCAATCCATAGGGGAAAATGTATTTTCATGTCATATAGGACAACAACAAAGACAAATGTCTTTTGATCTTATTGAAGGCAAACAAGATATGGACAAGAGATTGCATCACAGATGAAGAAGAAAGCAAGGGTAGTAAAACTTTTCAACTTCCCTGTTTAGTGTCACATAATGATCAACCACAACTTTCATCTACATTTTCTTGAGTTGCTCAGACCCAAGGATTACCTCCACAAGTGATGTATGCAATGAACCACATGGAAAAAAAACACATCAAGCAATGCTTATGCATTGTCACATCAAGATAGAGGTAAGTACTTCCAATCCATTCTATGCATGTAAAAGGAAATGTGCATCTACTTTAAATGAATAGAGTTTTTCAATATATGGAAAAAATTTGGTATGCATGAGTGGAATTTATTGAATATGAAGAAGATGACTATAATCCTTCAAAGAAAAAAATGTGATTATGGAATTCAGAACTTAAGTAAGAAACATAATAATCACATTCAGTTGCAGAAAGAGTTATCTACATTGGAGTGTACAAAGGATTCAAAAGATACAACCACAAGATGCATTGGCTTTAAATTGCTAAGATTGAAATGTGTGCTTCAAGAATGAAATCCACATCAACATAATCTTTCATATAGACAACAATGAGTGGCAATCTTCCATTAATTTCAAAGGGACAAAATTTGTAATGCTTTGAAGGGTAGTGTTTTCATCTCAGGAGGGAGATGTTTCTGTGTCAATCTCAGGCTAATGGTATGGTTCAAGTTTTTCCAGTTGTAAAAATGAAAGTCTAGACCCAAATTCAGGGAAATAAAGCCTTCATGCATCCTTTATAGTGTATTGAAATGAGAAGGCCCTCATAAGGCACGAGAATAGAGTGGAATAGCCAAGCCATGAATCTGAAATACAAAATGTATGACTATGACTTATTCATAATAGTTGCAGCTACAGTTGTGACCCAAGATCTGGGGTTTTTCCTTCAAAAAAGCAAAAACCCACTTGGGGGTCTCTACATAAAAACAATCTGTTACAAATCGAAGGTAACCCACTTGGGGTTTTTACAAGAATCTGAAATTTCTGCAAATGAACAGAAACCCACTTGGGGTTTAAACATAGAAAGCATTTGGAGTGTTTTTTTTAAGTAAATCAAAGAGTGATGCTACAAATGTAGGTTCAAAATGACAAAAGGAGGCCATTCTTCTATCTACAACCACAACCTTAATGGTTGTGTTTTCTTCAAAACAATACAACAAAAGTTTGGGTTTTCTTCTTTCAATAGAAAATGCAAAGTAAAATGAAGAGTTTTTGCCTTTATTTACCAGATTAAAGGCCCGAAATGAGCTCTTATTGCTCAAAAATAAAATGGAATGGTTCGGTGACTAGAATAATTTGTTCATCTTTTTCTTGCAATGTGCAAGCATTCTATTAATAAATTGGCCTTCATTCAAGCTTGGAAAAATCCCAATGGCAGCTATGAAAGAAGCAATTATAATAACTCACATGAAAAACAACAAGAAACCATCAGATGAGTATGTGTGGCCGCGGCCTAGAGGGGCTCAATTTGCCTTCAATCAAATGCAAAAGACATATTTTGATGTTATGGAGGTGCATTTACCCTTTTTCTAGAAATTCCATGCAATTTTTATCAAAAATTTGTCAAGAATCGGCCAATGAATCTCCATTTCCTGTGCAAATGAGAAACCCTCATGGCGGCATCATGTTTTCAAGAATGGTTAACAACATAATGATAATGTTTTTTCTCATTCTTTTGGCTTTTGATGATTAGGGTTTGACCCTACTGGATGGCCGATGCGATTTTTTCCCATGTTTTAAAAAAAATGAAACATGTGTTAATACATTGTTGGGGGCCGAATGATAGCCTTTATGACTTAAGAACTTTTTTCCTTATTCTCCTCATTGAAACTTTGTGCCCTTGTTTCAAATATTTGCTAAGTGTTTCAAACATGGAGCATATAAAATGTGCTAAGTCCCACCTGGGTATATGCCTTTGAATTTGGTCATGAATGCATCATGTGCCTTGAAGACTTGGAATATTCCTTCCAAGAAGTTTGGAGGTCGGCCATATAGGCCAAATTTGAACCCTTGTTGTGCCTTTGAAAATCAGAGAATATTGACCAATGAATGGCCTTGAAATGCAGGATGAAGAAAGTAAAATAATCAAGTGCCTTGGAGGATTTTTGAGCTTGTTCAATGCTTTTGAAAGAATTTTGACATTACATTATATTTTTTGCATTTTGTTTCAAAATATAAAAATATCATTTAAGTGATTTGCTAATCACTTTGGTATTTTTCACTTGCAAATGTAAGGTAATTCAATTTGATGGTGGGCCCCCTTTTATTTTGCTTTGAAATGTAAAATAACTTGATTAAGTGATGTATTATGAATCAACTAATCAAGTTATTATCTTTAATGCCTTTTTTGGAGTCTTATGTTTTCAAAACACACATATTGCATGAGTCAAAGCTGGGAGACAAAATGATTGAATTGTAGACATGAGGAGAGTGTGGGGGTGAAGTATTTGACTGTTTTGGAGAAACATGTGCTACTTTGGAGGGAGTTTTGTCACACTTTTAGTAGGACTTGAGTCTGGGCTTGACTTTTCACCATTTTGGAGGCCTTTTGGAGTGATTTAGGAAGGTTCTTTTTTGGATTTTGTGCCTCATCCAACCAAAACCTTCTAGATGGGCAGGCATGAGAGTTGTGTGATATTTTTGCTTAAGTATGTTCATTTTGGTCATTTTTGGAGTTAGTTCTTTCTTTCCAATAGCAGGATAGCTTTGTTTCTTGGAGCTATTTTTCATGGAGCAGTATTGTAACTCAAATGGACTTGTAATACAGTAAGCACTTTGAATCAATAGAATAGAGAATTTTATCTTCTCTCTTCATGTTTCATGGTATGCCATTAATGATTGATCAGTTTGTCTTGTGAAAATTCATCTTTCCTTGCAAACTTGTCTCATGTTTATGCATCTATTGAGCAGAAAATGTATGTTAACAGGTTATAAGTTGTGTTGTTAGTTGTGAAACCTCTGTTTTCCTTTGAAAAGCACTGTTCATAGACCTCCTTATAAATTATTTATGTAAAATGCATTGGAAAGTGAGTTTTGTGAATCAAATTTTATGATATTGATTTGAATGTGATAGGCTGTTATCAGGTCCAAGTTGTTTTGGTGTATCACCTTAGGTATTTTAAGTATTAGGTTCATTTTCATGCAATTCTTACCCTTTACCTCAGAAATTAGTAGTTAGGTGTCATCAAAAGGGGAAGCCAACCCTTATCACTGGAGGTCTACTTTTGAATAGGATACCCAAAACCTAAAAGCAGTCCCATGTTACATCCAAATATGCTAAGTTCATTCAAAGCTTGGCATTTAGGGTGCAACTTTGGATCCCTAACAATTACCTCTAGCAATACCCTCCTAGGTCAAGTTGAGCCCAAAGTGAAGGATAAAGTATCTACTATGAGATATTGGCATATCATAACTCACTCTTTGTTGATGAGTTGGTCCATATACCTTTACAAATGAAATACCCCTAGCCTTAAAGTGCAATGATCCTCTAGAAGTGTGAGAAAAAATCTTAAGACCAAAAAAAATTATGACATTGCTAGGAAGATAGTAATTTTCCATTGTTAGTGAAGTGTCAATCTGATACATATATTGAGAAATATACTATTTTGGTGAAGCATTATAGCAATACATTTGGATAAGTTTACATCCCAACTTATGCCAATGGAATGGTTCCATTGTCGATTAAGAATTAATCTTGGTTTATACTTTAAAAGTCTCATCAACTTGCACTAGTAGAAGAATATCAAGGAAAATAAGTTCTTGGTTGATATTTAAAGACCTTTATTGAAGAAGAAAATCTTATATCTTCAAGATTGAAGAGTGGTGACTCTATTTAATGTCAAATCTAGAACCATCAAGTAGATCAAAGATATTAGAAATAGAAAGAAGAGGTTATTTAAGGGATCCCCAAGAACTAGAAGATATGACAATATGAGTAGGAAGACAATATACTACATGGAAAATTAGAAATAAAGGTATATATATTGGACCTCTTCCTTCAAATAATTAAATTGGTGTTTTAGGTAGATATATCATGCTTGATTTGAAAGAACAATTCCACATGCTTCAAATTTTTCAAGTGATGAAATGATTAGAAGCAATAGAAGAAATAGTAGGCATGAATATCATCTACTTGGAAATGACATAAAAAAAGTGGAGGAAATAGAAATTAATCCCTTATGAATTTTTAAAATATAAAATATGCTTTATCCTCTATATGTAAGAATGTTAAGGGTGGTTTTGCATCCTAACTCACCTATATCCTCCCATGGAACTGATAATGAGCAAGAGCTTATATTTCATGATGTTGATAGTGTCATAAAAATTGAAATTGAGTTTAGATATAAATACATTGACATTAGGATAGATTTAATTGATCACTTGAGGCAAAGGTAGCAAGAAATTCAAATAGATTGAGTTTCAACAAGGAAAACTTGCCCAAAATTCCTAGCAATTAGATCAAATCCAACATGTTCAAAATGTCTAACTACAAGATCAAAATTATGCCCCACATGTTCATATTTAATAATATAATTAGAAGGTTAATAATTATTAAATATGAGACCTCCATGTTGATATGTGGTGACTAATCATGCAAATATTGTACACTCGTAATGTATCCTCATCAAGGTTCAGGGCAGGGTGTTGAAAAATGAAGAACATCTCATTTTGTTGTTTTGTGTTGTCATTGATGTCACCATGATATATGAGTTGCAACTACAAGCTCAAGTCTGAATTTGTTTCGGTAATCTGGTTCGGTATCTAAACCGGTATAAGGCTTATATTCTCTAGTATTTTGGTATACCCTTCAATATTGTGGTCCACATTTGTTTGCTGGTGATTACTGTTGCTTACAATTTTGGGAGATGATTTATGGATTCTGTAAGCTAGTGGAACTCTTATTTTCATTGTTCCACTTGAGCCTGTAAGTTGTTATCATTCAACATCATTGGGGTTTAGGGTTTTTTTGCTCATTTCACTCGTACCCTTCCCCCAATCTTTTCATTGGCTTATGTTTTCCTAGTGATCGGCTACATCAGGTCACCCTTTGAGTTAAGTGGTTTTTATGACCCTCATCATCATTTTGTACCGACCCCATCTATCAAGTCACCATATGTGCCTGGAAATGCTCTTTCCTTATGAATGAATTATGTGCACATGTGGCTTTATACTATATGAAAGTTTCATTCATGGTCTATCGCCCATCGCAAGTTTTGTTCCAGAATCCTACCTTCAACACTCAATGAGTAATGGCCTTCCACCAGCACTGTTAGGATCTACAGTTATGGGTGTATCGCCCATTGTGGGTCATGATCCATTCACCATAAAGAAATTGGCGATGAGCGATATTGTATTTCCTTTTAAGAGCTCGGTTCATTTCCCATCACATGATGTTATTGTTCCTTGGAAAAGTTACCGGTGATGAGTGATGTTTGGTTTTTAATGACTGCAAGCTTAGTTCATCACTTATCGCGTGTTGTGCCCTTGCTTTTTGAGAGGTAACCTACGCCCAATGATGTAGTTACTTCTTGTGACCCATCGCTATCATTTGCACTATCGATGGTTTCCTGTTGCCTTTTAAAGAGGAACACGCGACCACCGATGGGTTGAGTTTTCCCCATCACACAGATATGGTTTATCACTGGTTAGGGCAGCCTACTGGGAAGAGGACTTGTGATGAATGATGAAGAACAAAGATTTATGGGTAAAATCCTCCAGGGGCTAGATCAATGGTGAGCAGCTTATTGTTGGCTCTTTAGCCATCGCGTGATGATGTTTTGAGATGGGTTTCAAACCGGCGATGGGTGATGCCACAAAGATATGGTTGGGATTTCTCCATGATTCAAATGTGTTAATGTGTTTTTTATGCACTTCTCAACAAAGGTAATGCATAGATGCATCACCTCTCTTGAAAGACAATCTTCCACAATCAAATTGCAGAACACTATCCCAAGGTCTCTAATGTCAGGTCTTGACGGTGCTTGGAATATCTCACTTGTTTTATGTGATTTTAATGGAATCACAAGGTGGACTTACAGATGAGTTACAAAGCATGGGAAGTTGGGCCTACAAATGCAGTTTTAAAGTGCTGGAAGTGAATGAACAGTGGCTGCCTACTCAAAACAGCAAGCTAAAACCCACCAAATTCATCTGATTTAGCTTCATGGTGATGCTTGAGATCCTACTCTAACCAAGGACTAAAAGAAATAACAAAAGGAGAAGGGTTAAGGAAGCTATTCTAATCCTAAGCTACAAATGAACAGTAACAATGGTGGCTACTACAGTAGATAGGCTTCCTAAATTAAGTTTTGCTTGACCAAGAGAAACCTACAGCTACACAAAACCAATGCAATCTTCTAAGGTCTGCTGATTTTCAAATTACACATACACATCATGAACATGCAATTGAACTAGGTTGGAACAATGACATAAAGAAGCTCAGGCTAACTTTGCATAGCAGCTTATCATCAACAAGTGCTAAAAGTATAGGTTGGAAGCTCATCAAATACTATAACAACAACACCATCATGACAGCCATTCAAGAAACTAATACTAAAACTAACATAGAAGGTAGAACCATGCATGCAAGATGAGAAAAATCAAAGAGAACATCCATAAAATCATGCAATGCTATCTTCTATTGCTGCAAATGCTTTTTACAACAACTCTCCAACCTTTTACAAATGAGGGGCAAGCCCCTATTTATAGTTTTCCAAAGCCCGAATGAATGGCTAGGATTAATTCACAATGAGTGGCCTAGATTTGATTACATTATGGTTTCACCTACCCCCCATTATCCAACAATTTAAAATACATCATTTGTCATTTTCCTTGTTTTGTCACCTAGTGCCCAGGTGTTGTAGCAGTTTTGTCATTTAGTTGATTTCCCTTTTACTGTAGCTGAAACTGCCTGAAAGTTGTCTTCTTACTTGATGTGTTTGCAGTGTTCTTCCTTGGATCAGACAAGCCCGCTGACGATTGGCATCAATGGATTGGTCGCCCCTGATTCGGGTGGACAACTCCCTTATGCTTTCTTCAAGGCCACTCCCTTGCATTTTTTTCCTTGACTTCCTTGGCATAGGCCTTCTTCTAATGCCAACCCTATTGGTGGGTGCTAGTGGGAGAGGCGAACATGAAATGAATGGTGACAGGAGCTATGTGCATTCCTTGTTCAGCTTTCTCGATGGGTCTCCTAACGGACCTGCAGTAGGCTCCTTGAATCCCGCGTACATGAAACACCGTAAGTGCTTTCATACACAAATCAAGGAAAACATTAGTCAAATCTTGCAAAATCCTTGTTAGATCCATCCATGCATCATCAAAAGATCATAATATTCATATTTGGAGCTCATTTGGACCATAAACATTAATGCGGGCCCAAGAGGGCGGGCAGCAAACGAGGGACAGCAAATAGGAAGGGAAGTTCACAGACCTCACAAAACATAGCAAAATCGATATTTTCAATTATAGCGCATGGAAAAAGGGGAAGGAAGAGTGCCCAAAAAACTTCCTTAAGATTGGACTCATTTGAAAAAATTGGAAGCTTGGAAAGGGAAAGGCGGAGGGTCACCGCCCTTTTGAAAAGGCAATGAGCACCTGCCCGAAAGGAAAGTCTCAGATGACAACGAAGGGGTGGAGTCCCGAAATGGCCACGGAGGGGCGGAGTCAGGAAATAGCCACAGAGGGGGGGATCCCGGAGGCCGGGTCATCGGGGCTCCACAGATGTTCAAAGCGCCACGGAGGGCTAGAGTCCCAAAGGTCGGTCAGGGGCTCCACGGATGTTCAAAATGACCATGGAGGGACAGAGTCCCGAACCGACAGGGGACGGGGTCCCGGAGGCCAGTCGCCAAGGCTCCACGGATGTTCAAAACGGCCATGGAGGGGCCAGTCCTGAAAATGGCCCGGAGGGGCCAAGTCCCAAAGGCCGGGTCGGGGGCTCCACGGATGTTCCAAAACAGCCAAAGAGGGGCAGAGTTCGAAACCCCCAAAACTTAACGAAGCGTTAGACGAAACCTTGGCAGTTCACTTAGGCACCACAAAAACATCAAAAAATCCACCAGAAAGTTGTCCCCAAAGTCAAAAATGTGGAAAGTGGACCGTCGGGGGTCCATGGATGTTTCAAAACAACCAAAGAGGGAGAGAGTTCCGGAGGGAAAGTTTCGAAACCACCGAAACTTAACGAAACCTTGACAGTTCACTTAGGCACCACAAAAACATCCCAAATCCACCAAAAAGTTTTCCCCAAAGTCAAAAATGTGGAAAGCGGACCATCAGGGGTCCACAGATGTTTTAAAACAACCAAAGAGGGAGGGAGTTCCGGAGGGAAATTCTAAAACCACTGAAACTTAACGAAACGTTGATGAAACCTTGGTAGTTTACTTAGGCACAACAAAAACATCCCAAATCCACCAGAAAGTTGTCCCCAGAGTCAAAATGTAGAAAAAAGTGAATCGAGCGATCAGGGACCAAGCCAGCAGGAACAAGACAAAAGGCAGAAAAGGGACGGGGGACTTTGTTTCTCCCCATATTTGAATACCCTAAGTAGGTGAATTTGGTAAGGGGAATTTGATCATTTGAAGGCACATGACCAATTTGGGCTTGGAAAATGGGGCACACAAAACAAGACAGGAGCAAAGCAGCCTGTCAAGAGCAAAAAAAAGGGGGGTCCCTACCTATGGCAGGGTGTGTGTGCAAAACATGCACAACAAAATGGTCGATGGCAGACAGTGCAAGGATGATCTGGTAAGGATGAGAATGGACACATGGCTACTTTAAAGCACTTCTTCACTATTTCCTAGCACGGTCTGTAAAGAAAGTGGCGATTCTTAATATGCCTCGTCGATCGAGTTTTAAATCTACAACGATCAATGGTGGAGATTTGACATGCAGTAATGGAGTTCTTGTTCACGCGAGCGAGCTGAGATGAACATTAATTGTAGTTATCCTTACATTCTCTTATTTAATGAGGATTTGTTGTAGATAAATCAATTCATCCACAAGTTATAGCCAAAGTTTGGAATTAATTGCTATGACTACGTGCAAGAGAGAATTATAGGAGGTTACGAGTGCAAGTGTTGCTAGGGTGGTGTCGTAGTGTCTTCTGGTGTGTGTACATTCTACATTGCTAATTGTGGCTCGACTTTGCTCTGTAACTTGGGTCTTGAAGTGTTTTGTTGCATACACGTGTGGAATTTCTGGGATTGTGGTCTTCATCCTTTTTCATCACCTACACTGGTTATTGTGCTATTTTGAGAAGATGAGTGAACCCAACACTCTTTTTGCACCGGTGCAAAGGTCCCAGAGGCTAAGTATGCAGGAGCTAGTTGCATACATACTAGAGGATAAACTTCCCTCAACTGAGGTGCTTGTGGTTCCTAAGAAGTGGAGGAGTGTATGTAGAAAACCTGAGAAGGTGGTTGTCAAGAGCACCTATATTTTAAGGAGCAGGATTGTCTCACAGAATCCAACTATTGGAAAGGAGAAGGGACCTCTGTTTGTGAAAGAATTAATTATGTTTGGTATGGGTCTTGGGGTTTGTTCGGAGAAACCCATTACTCCTATCCTAGTCTCTAATAGCTCGTCAAGTGATGAGGGAGGAGTTGGCCCTGGCCCTTGCTAGTGCCCTACCTCCCCGGTGCCCTACAATGATTTCAAGGACAACATTGTGATTGCAACTCCACTCTCTATGATACAACCTAGCAAGGGTGGTTACTCAGTGGCTAAGGCCAAGTAACACCCGTTTCCTTTACTAATGGTGTGGGGTTTTGGGTGATGTGATGATGTGGCTTTTGGATGGTGGGCTCTGTGGTTATTTTTGATGGTGACTAGTTCGTGGATGTGTTTTGATAATCACGATGGTGGTCAGTTCGAATATTGGTAAACGTGCCAATTTTGTTGATGCCTTTTGGAAGGCTTGTGTGGCATCTCTGACAAATGGGTTAGCACTCACTTTTCCTTTTTGCTTTTCCTATGCTTGTGGAATGATTAATGTGATGGTTTGGGAATTAACCCCATTGAAATGAACTTTGAAATGACTATCAAATGTAATTACATTTCGAGTCGGATGCTTTGTTGCTCTCTTGTGCTATAAAAGGGATTTCATGGCTCAATGTAAGGGGTTCTAGTCTAAAATTTTTTGAGTCTATTTTGTCTTAAGTATAAGTATATTGTAGCAAGAAAGGATAATATTGAACGCTCAATGAATTCACTGGCGAGTTGTCTTGGGTTAAGTCATATAGGTCATAATCTTAATGAGTTTTTTTATCGATTACTGATATTAGAACATAATTCAAAATCCAAATTACATGCTTTCCTTTGTATATTTTCATAGATTATAAATGAAATTATCAAGGATCATTTTATCTATTATCAATTTTCCAATTGAATGTATAGCTTGATTTCTTTGCTTTAACTCAAAGGGTTAAGTAAATTTCTTAGGAATAGTCATGGGTGTGTGAGAATTTACAAGGATTTAGTAAGAAGTAGCATTTGGATAGCATGAGTCTTTGCAATGTAAAGCATTACATAGATAGTTTAAATATATCAGAGTTAGATAATTGGTGTATTACTGGTTGTTTCATATTTGACTCCATTCACCCAATTTGATGAGGCACTGGTGATTTATTGATTGTTTAGTAATAAAAAAAATGAATCCCATATTAAGTTGTGGACTCAAAATCAAAACAAATTTTACAACATTATGCCAAAGTATTTGAAGTATATCCACATTCTTAGCAAAGTAAACATTAATTTGTTTAAAGGTATGCCAAATCTTTAACGAAGTTAGTGTGATTGCATCAAAAGGAATGAATCTATAATGAAGTGTTCTTAAAAATTGATACACCAGATGAGCACATTAAGGAATACCCTCCTTGGTCCTATAGAGCCTAAAGTGTAGGAATAGAGACCTCAGAGACCTCTATTCATCGTATTGGCCACTAGTCCTTGGTAATTTTTGAATATAGAGGTTGGAACCCTTTTAGAGAATTCCAAGGTTAGCTGGAAAAATCACCAACAGAAGCCCATAAATTCAAGATCCCATGTACTCAAATTCTTGTATGGTGTATCGGTATTACTCTGTTTTGCTATTAGGTCTATCCTTGGCCGACCTAATGAATGTATTGTGTGATGGTGAATTAATTTTTGTTATGTATGTGTGACCTATCTTAGGTCCGAGCTAACATGATGTAGCATGTTGGGTGTTTAAATTTCTATTTGGGAAGTTTTTGTGAATGTTTGAAGCCGAAAATTAGTATTTTTGGTAAATAAGAAATGCATCTAATTAGGTTTACCTAATTGATGCTTGTAGAGAGATTAGATATATATATTGGACAATTTTTTTGAAGATTGAGGGTGTGTGTGATGTTTTTGTTTTGAATGTGAATGTGAAAAAGAGTGAATATAATGAAGTGTGTCAAGTCAATTTACTGAGCTTCATTGGAACTGAATCTGCACTCACTAGGTGTACCTTATCAGTTCATTTTCTGGCTATAAGCCATTTTGTCATTGTAATTTTATAGGCAGTGAGCCTTGTATTTGGACAATGAGCCCTGGCAGTGAGCCACCCATTTTTGTAATGTCTTATAATCGATTATACTATATTGTGAGCTAGCACTCACCGTGGTTTTTCCCATTTTGGGTTTTCCACATAAAAATATCAATGTTCATGTGCTCTGTGATTTTAATGTTCTATTAATGCTCTTACTTATCTTTGCCATTGTATACATTGGAATAATTGGATGGTATCTGATCAGAAAATTTAAGAAGATACTGATTCACCCCCTTCTTAGCATCTTGGATATTCAAAATTTGGTATCAGAACTTGATTCCTCTGGAAAAGCCTAACAGCTTGAGGGAGATCCTGAAGATGGAAGAAATGAATGATAAAGGAGAGCTTTGGATTACTCTTGAAGATCTTGACAAAGTGGAAAGAGAAAATAGAGATCTGAAAGAGAATCTTGAAGATGCAAATGAATGTGTTTGAAAATTAAAATAGCAATTGAAAAAGTTCAAAGAAAGGCATAGGGAAGTAACTGATCAGTTGAAGAAGGGTAATGAAGAAATTACTGGTTTGAAAGCACAAGTAGAGGAGAAGAAAAGTATTGAAGAATGTATGAACAAATTGGTACAAAGCAAGTCTGATGAGTGTACCAAGCTTGAACAAGAATTTGTGAACTTAAAAGTGGATCTGGAGAAGGAAAAACTCTGTGAGAACAATTTCAAATCTAGCTCAAATAGGTTTGATGAATTTATTGTAGGACATAAACCAAGTAAAGACAAAGGTGGTCTGGGAAATAATATAGGTGAAGGTTCCAAGACTGTGAACAATCAGAAGACTCGAAATAAAGGAAAGCAGAAAGGAAATTCAAGGAACTTTGCTAGGAGACCCCCTGTGAGACAACCTAATGCACAAAGGTATCCTTATTTTAATGGCATTTGTTTTTCATGCAACAAATTTGGTCATAAGGCAACAAAATGTAGGAGTAGAATGAATCAGTTTCCTAGTTCCTTCTCTGGTCAATGTTTTGCATGCAAAAGAATTGGACATAGGGCAAGTGAATGCAGAACCTTGATAATGAATTAGTTTAATGGAGGAAGAATGAATCAATCCTTTAATGGCTACTATTATACTTGTAACAAGTATTGACAGAAAGCTAATCAGTGTAGAACAAGAGTCAGTGGAAGTCAATCTAATCAGAGAAATATTATCTGTTATAATTGCAATAAACCAGGACATATCTAAAGAGTTTGCAGAAGCAAGAAGGGTAAGGAGACCAATCCGATAGAAAAGAATGAACCTACGAAGAAGATTGAAAAAGATGAGATTAAGCAAGAAATGAATAATATTTGGAGGAGAAAGAAGAGACTGAGATGATAGATGTGGCTGCTCCCTCATCTGGTATAGACAATTCTTCTAGGAATTAGACCCTGCAAGTTCTAAGGGGGAGCTTTAACAAAAAATCACTTGAACCCCCTCATGTTTGGCATGTCAATCTTTGGCACGAACATATATTGTGAGAAATGATAACCTAGAGGTTATGCAAGTGGAACCAAAAGAAAATATGAAGGAATGTTCGTTTGTGGAGCAAATTAGGGTTTTTCTTAGTAGAGAAGAGTTTTTAGCAACTTTTTGAAATTTTCCACATTTAATGCGAATTAGGGAAGATCATCATTTTATAAAGAAAATGTGTGAGGCATTTTGATCATTCGTGCATTTGAAGAAATTGAAGAGCTTTTTGGAGCATTTTTTAGGAGATTTGGAGTTTGAGTCGTGCAAACCCTAGTTCTTGTTCTTCGTGAAGAAAGAGGTATTTTAATTTTCCATGTAGTTGTGGTTTGTGTTCTTTGAATTGTTTGAATTCAGAATTGGAAGAATGGAAACCCCTGTAGTCCTTAAAGTGTTAGAGAGACTGAGACCATCTTATAGGAAATATTCCTCGAAAGTATTCGAAGATGACCACATGAGCACATTCTCATCAATCCCTCATGGAGTTATGCCAACCGAGGACACAAGAATTTATATTCAAGTAAAGATTGAGGAATATAATCACACAAAATTGATTGACATTTAGCAAAATGAGCTTACTGGCGATGATTTCTTGATAAAACTTGAGTTTTCGAACCTAGTTGTGAAGAAGTTAGACAGATGGAATAATTTTCACAACTTCAGCTATGATGAAAAATTTGTGAAGCTAGTCTAAGCATAATTCATGATAAATTCTTATGGATTGGCCAACCACATCTGATAACTAAGGAGGAGATTAGGGCTATTACTAGCCTCTGGGATAAAGGTACAATACCTGTATTGAAAACCGTGAAGAATGAGGTGGTAATGGAACTTACAAGTGCCACATATGACAAGAGAGCTTTAATAACGAATTCCATCACCAATCTGGTTGTGAAGTATGCAACTATCATGATTGGTCACAAAATACACTTCACAAATAGAGAGAAATTTGCTTCAACTACAATAATTTATACTAGTTTTGATATGGTTGTAAATGGTGCAGAATATGACTTATGTGAGCTTCTCCAACAATAGTTTCTTGAGAATTTGAAGTCAACAAAGGAAAGAAAGTATGCTTTCAATTTTGGTTCATTAATTGTATGGATGTTGTTCTATTTCATGAAGAGAGTCCCTAGAAATAATGATGAAGTGTTATGGGACTCATCCAGACTGGTGGCACATTAATTTTTTTATCATATGCATAGTTTGGGTGATCTTAAAGCTCAAGAAAATTCTCTAACAACATTCTTTGTTGTATTTAAGAGCAACATGAATGAAAGAGAAAGGATTCCAAGGAAAATTGTTGAGAAATACAAATATGACATCATATTCCATGTTTCCTCTAATGAATGCATGATTGAAGTAGTAGAACCCCAGACCATATGGATTCAGCCATTGGGATATGAGATTACAGAAGATGAAGTTGAGGGGTATGTACAAATGTTGCTAAAAAATCCAAAGGATCCCAATGAACCCAAAATTGGTACTTATGCATAAAAGTCTATGGAAATCCACATGGAGCTCCAAAAGCCCAAAATAAAAAAGAAAGTGGAAAAGACACTTAAAGATGTTGGATTCACTGATGAGAAAATTTCTCTTGGAAGGGATAAGGGAGAATAGTTGGAGGCAGAATCATTTGGCCTGAGGAGATCCAACAAGACTCTTCCTAAACCCTCTACAGCCCTTGCAACAAAGATTGAACCCAGTATCTTTGATAAAGGCAAAGGCCCAGTTTCCTTCAGACCTACTACTAGATCTAGGAAGAGGAAAGAAACTCCTTTGGTGGCCCCTCGGAAGAGAGGAAAGAAAGAGAAAGCTACAAGGGAGAAAAACCATAGTGTTATAGATGATCAGGATGAAGAGGAAGAGGATCATGATGCAAAATTGGTAAGAAGAAAAAGAGGAAGTTTACCCTCTGGTGAAGGTGCTTCTAAGGAAGTTGTTGGTTCTAAGAGAGTGCATGTTGTATCATCTTCTGATGATGAGGAAGAACAAAATTTTGGTGTTCATTTGCACACCAAACAAGTTGAAGAAGGCTAAGGTTTATGGTGAAGCCTCTGTAGACCAGAGAGAAGAACAGGACAATCCGGTAAGTTTTGGTCCCCATTTTAAATTAAAGGAAACTCTCAATACCTTGTTACATTTTGAGAACACGTTGAAGCCTACAATAGAATATTATGATAATGTTGAAGAAGAGGATAAAAAAAATTTGGTTTTAGTTGTCATTCAATATGTTATCATCTTAGAAGTTAAGTGGGATGAAATAAAGAAAGATGTACCTAAGAATAGGTGGGAAGCCCTAATGAAAATGAGATTAGAGGTTGTTGAATATGAAGAGAAAATTATGAATGATGCATATGATAAGATTGGGTCTTCCTTGACCCCAGATGATTTGGAGACTCTGAAAAATATTTGTGCAAAGATGTTTCAAATGAAGAAAAGGGTAAATATTTTAATGACAAGGAATAAAAAGCCAACAAAGAAGATAAGGAAGGAAACAATAAAGGTGATTTGGGATACAACAAAAAAATATGGCATGCTTAAAGTTGGTGAAGATGTTGTTGAAAATGTTGAGGAAGATATTCCTCTTGACATAGGTAATGCAGATATTTCTAAAAATGTTGATGTTGAAAATGATGTCGGTGGTGAAAATGATCCCCCAGAAAGTGAGAAGTAGGATGAAGGTGAAGCTGATCCTAAAAAGCATAATGATTCTCCTCCGAATTAGACTGAAGCTAGAAAAGGAAATGATGAAAAAGGAAATACTAAAGAAGGAAAAGGTAGTGAAGAAGAAGAAAAAGATAATTCAAAAGAAGAGAAAAATGAAGATGGAAATGATGAATAAGATAGTAGGGATAAAGATAAAGAGGAAGAGGAAGAGGAAGAGGAAGAGGAAGAGGAAGAGGAAGAGGAAGAGGAAGAGGAAGAAAAGAAATAAGAAGAAGAAGAAGAGAATTTGGAAGAAGAAAAGGAGGAAGAAGAAAAGGAAAAGGGAGAGGGAGAGGAAGAAAAGAAAAATGAAGAATCTACTGGAAAAATGAAGAAAGTCAAAAGAAGATTGTAAAATCTCTTAAGCATCCCAGAGAATAATCCTCCAGTAATGATGTTTTGAAAGGCTTGCTATCAAAGAAAATCAGATTCCAACCAATAATTCCTTAGGAGCTTCTATATTTCCTATGATTGAAGGATCTGTTGATATGGAGAAGATGTCTCTGGTACATAAAGTGGTGTTAGGAGATGCATTGCAAGCATCTGGAAGGAAGGAGATTCTTGAGACACATCAAAAAGGAACAAAACTCATAGAAGATGCTCTTAAGGCATTGCAGGAGGTCACACCTGGTGCATCTATTAATGCATCCCTCACTCCTATTGAAAATTTGAGATTGTTGTTAGATTCTTTCAAGGAGTATACCTTTGGGCTAAGTGAAAAGACAAAACAAGAGGTTGAGGAGAAACTGGCAGAGAAAAGGCTATAGGCATTGCATGATAAGTGTGATCTTACACACTCAAATGTTGAAAAGAACCTGTAAGCCATGAAGAATTTTTATTCAAAGCCAAATGTTGTTATTGCTTATTGCTTGAAGTGGTTGGATGTCGCTCAGAACATTAAGGTTGTTATGGACTCCATTGAGTCTCAGTTGACTATTGTCTCTGGTACTTACATTATATCCAAAGATAGATATAGATAAACCTGGAATGCCATTACTGTGCATAAAGAAAAATTCTTTGTCTTGCAAAAGCAGAAGGAAGAGATTATCAGAAAATTTGATCAGTTAAGTGACATTATAAGAGTGGAATACACTCCAGTTGGCAAGGCTCTGGCAGGCACAAAAAATCTTGAGAAGATAAACTTGACTCCTGATACTTCAAATGGTGCAGAAGAAATTCTGGTAGAGTTGGAATCCCTAAACAAGATGCTGATTGTTGCAAAGGATAGCTGGGAGAATGGTCAATCTGTATGAGAAGGTATTCTTAAGGAGCTACAAGTCTCACCATCCTCCAATTGATGCATGTTTCTTTCTTTTTTTTCTTTGTTTTCATATTTCAGTTTCAGTTGTTGGGACACCCTTTGTCCTTGATGTCAAAGGGGAGAGGTTTGAAGAATAATGAAATGTTGGTGTTAAAGGGAGTAGTATTGTAAATAAAAAGTTTTGTAAATATTTACTTTGGCACATGTTGCCATCGATGACAAAGGGGGAGATTGTTGAAAAATGAAGAAGAACATCTCATTTTGTTGTTTTGTGTTGTCATTGATGTCACCATGATATATTAGATACAATTGCAAGCTCAAGTTTGAATTTTTTCTGGTACTCTGGTCCAGTATCTAAACCAGTATAAGGCTTATATTCTCTAGTATTTTGGTATACCCTTCGGTATTGTGGTCCGCATTTTTTTGCTGGTGATTACTATTGCTTGTAGTTTCAAGAGATGATTTACGGATTCTAAAAGCATGTACATTCAAGATCCCACGTACTCAGATGCTCGTATGGTGTATCGGTATTACTCTATTTTGCTATTAGGTCTATCCTTGGCCAACCTAATGAATTTATTGTGTGATGGTGAATTAATTTTTGTTATGTATGTGCAACCTATCTTAGGTCGGAGTCGACATGATGTAGTGTGTTGGGCATTTGAATTTCCATTTGGGAAGTTTTTGTGAATGTTTGAAGCCGACAGTTGATATTTTTGGTAAATAAGAAATGCATCTAATTAGGCCGACCTAATTGATGCTTGTAGAGAGATCAAATATATATATTGGACAATTTTTTTGAAGATCTAGGGCATGTGTGATGTTTGTGTTGTGAATGCGAATGTGAAGAAGAGAAAATATAATGAAGTGTGTCAAGTCAATTTACTGAGCTTCATTGGAACTAAATCTACACTCACTAGGTGTACTTTATCAATTCATTTTTTGGTTGTAAGCCATTTTGTCATTGTAATTTTGTAGGCAGTGAGCCTTGTATTTAGACAGCGAGTCCTAGTAGTGATCCACCCATTTTTGTAATATCTTATAACCGGTTATACAATATTGTGAGCTAGCACTCACCGTGGTTTTTCCCATTTTGGGTTTTCCACGTAAAAATCCTGGTGTTCATGTGTTTTGTGGTTTTCATGTTTTGTTAATGCTCTTACTTATCTTTTCCATTGTATACATTGGAATAATTGGATGGTATCTAATAAAAAATTTAAGAAGATATTGATTCACCCCCCTCTCAGTATCTTGGATATTTAACACTGGGTCGGTCCCCAAGCGGCGGTTCGGGGGTGTAGCCCCCAAATTTTTTTTGTTAAAACATCTAGGTTTTCTCCCTAACACATCAAGCGGAAAAAAGACTTTGTAAAACCCTAATTCTATAAGCTTCCAAAAGCTTTTTATAAGCAACTGGGATATATGTAGCGGTATGACATTCGTGAGATTGTAATTTGCTTTGCATTGGATAATAAAATCATTGGGCGGATGAGTTTCTGTGGATGTAGCCCATATTGGGTGAATTGCGTTAATTTTTTGTGTTGATATCTTTTGTGTTATTCTTCATTATTATTTTTGGGTTATTTAATCTGCATATAATTGTTAATGTTTATTGCTCAAATCAGTTTGAATCCTAACAACTGGTATTTGAGATGTGTGTATTTCAGTTGATTGGCAGGAAACCTCTAGATTTGAGTGGGAGAAATGGAAGAAGGAAAATTCAAGGTTGAGAAGTTCAACAGCTAGAATTATCAATTAAGGAAGATGTAGAAGGAATATTATTTATATCAAAAGGATCTATGGTGGCCATTGCAAGGAAAAGCAAAGAAAGAGGCTACTATGTTTGATGAAGAATGGGATATTTTGGATAGAAAGGCACTGGGAACCATTTGGTTGTGCCTAGAACCATCTGTGGTGTTCAATATAACAAAAGCAAAGACAACAGTGGATCTGATGGAACATTTGGCTAAATTATATGAAAATCCCTCAACCTCAAATAAGATATTTCTCATGAAGCATTTGTTTAATCTAAAAATGATTGAAGGTAGATTTGTGATAGATCATTTAAATGAGTTTAATACATTTACCATTCAGTTAACTTCTATAAAAGTAAATTTTGATGAAGAGGTGAGGGATCTCTTGGTTTTATGTTCTTTGCTAGAAAGCTGGAATAGCTTGGTAATGGCTATAAGTAACTTTGTCTTTGGTTCAAATACATTGAAATATGATGATGTTGGTGTTATCCTTAGCGAGGAAATGTGATGAAAAAGCACAGGTGAGACTTCAACATCAAGTAATGCTTTGAATGTAGAGAACATGGGAAGAACAAAGGAGAGAGGAAAAAGCCCAACAAATCGTGGGAAGTCACAAGGGAAGTCGAAGAAAGGAAAATCTAAATCTAGAGGAAAATGGATTGTTGGCAATGTGGAAAGCTAGGACACTTGAAGAAGGATTGTTGATCTCAAAAAGGAAAACAAGTAGACAAATAACATGATGACAACAAGGAAGCTAATGTTGCAAGTAATAAATTCCAAGATGATTTAATTCTATGTTTAGATAATGTTAATGATTCATGGGTAATAGATTCAGGGGCTTCATTTCATGCCACACCCCATAGGAAATATTTTGTAGATTATGTTCAAGATGATTTTGGATAGGTATATTTGGGTGATGATGAACCCTGCTAGATTGTTGGAAAAGGAAAAATAAAAAAATCAAGTTGTAGAATGGAAATGAATGGTTGCTATAGGTGGTAAGGCATGTTCCAAATTTGAAAAGAAAATTTAATCTATGTAGGACAATTGGGTAGTGAAGGTTGCATAGTTACCTTTACAGAAAAATTCTGGAAAGTCACTAAAGGTGCATTAGTAGTAGCTAAAGGTGAAAAGGTAGGTACGTTGTATTTGTGTACTAGTAATACTTATTCTACCTTAGCTGCTACAAAAATAATTGCTACTCAAATAGTTAGAGCACTTGCTATAGGGACAAAAACAAAATTGCGGCACCATAAATTTGGGCACATGAGTGAGAAAGGGATGAAGATCCTTCACTCAAAAAAGTTGCTACCAAGTCTAAAGCAGATTGACTTGGATTTTTGCAAAAAATGTGTTTATGGAAAACAAAAAAGAGTTTGATTTCTCGAAGTTGGGAAAGAGAAGAAGAGTGATAAATTATAACTTGTGCATTTAGATGTATGGGGACCCAATCAGGTATCTTCTCTTGATGGCTCTTACTATTATGTTACTTTTATTGATGATGCAACTAGGAAACATGGGTGTATTTACTAAAACAAAAATCAAAAGTATTTGAAACTTTTAAAAAGTGGAAAGCTATGGTTGAGAATGAGACAGGAAAAAAGTTGAAGTGTCTCAAATTTGATAATGGAGGCGAGTATTGCAGCAGCGAATTTGAAAATTATTGTTCATACAATGGAATACATAGGAAAAAAATAGTTCCTAGAACCCCACAAGAAAATGGTGTGTCTAAGAGGATGAATAGGACCATTATGGAGTATGCAAGGAGCATGAGATTGCATGTTGGACTACCCTTGCAATTTTGGGAAGATGTACATACCGATGTTTATTTAATAAATAGGGGACCTTCAAATCCTTTGGATGATGGCATTCTAGAGGAGGTATGGACGGGTAAAAAGGTAAACTATTCATTTTTTAAAACCTTTGGTTGTGAAGCTTTTGTCCATGTTGATATAGAAAATAAAACCAAGCTTGAGGCTAAGCCTAAAAAATATACTTTCATTGGATATGGAATAGATGAATTTGGTTATCGGTTATGGGATTATGAAAATCATAAAATCATTAGGAGCAAAGATGTTATATTCAATGAGAAGGTCATGTATAAGGATCAACTACAAGAAAAGAAGTATGAACATGCCAAAAAGGAATATGTGGTGTTGGATGAGATTCTAGAAAATAAAATGCTAGTGGTACCTGATGCTCAACAACAACAAGTTATCCTATAGACTCTTGCAAGTGTTAGACATTCTACAAGGATAACTAGATCTCTAGAAAGATTTTCTCCATTGTTATATTCTATATTATTAACTGATTTTGGTCAACCTGAAGGTTATGAAGAAGTAATACAGGTATATACCAAAAGGCAATGAGAGCTGGGCATGAAAGAGGAAATGGATTCCATGTTGTAGAATCAAAATTGGTACTTAGTCCAATTACCTACAAGTAAAAGAGCATTTCAAAATAAATGGGTTTATAGGTTGAAGGAAGAAGATGGAGGCAAGAAAAGATATAAGGCCAGAGTCGTGTAAAAAGGTTTTGCACAGAAAAAAGGTATAGATTTTGATGAAATATTTTCTCTGATTATAAAGATGACTTCTATTAGAACTATTCTAAGTCTTGTGGCTGTGGAAGACTTGCATCTTGAACAACTAGATGTGAAAACAACATTTCTCCATGGGGATTTGGAAGAGGAAATATACATGTACCAACCACAGGGATATGAGGTCAAGGGTAAGGAGGAATTTGTGTGTAGTTTAAAGAAGAGTTTGTATGGCCTAAAGCAAGCACTTCAACAATGGTATTTAAAATTTGATAGTTTAATGGATGAACAAGGTTACAAAAGATGTCATTCTGATTGTTGTGTTTATTTTAAGAAATTGGATAATGGAAGCTATATTATCCTATTGCTTTATGTTGATGACATGCTTGTTGTTGAGTCTAACATGCAGCATATTAATGAACTTAAGCAAAAATTAACAAATTCATTTGTTATGAAGGATTTGGGTGCATAAAACAAATACTTGGTATGAGGATCACACGGGATAGGACAAATAGAAAATTATTTTTGTCTCAAAGTGAGTATGTAGAGAAGGTGTTGAAAAGGTTTAACACGCATAATGCAAAAGTAGTCAGTACACCTTTGCCTAGTCATTTTAAGTTGACTAAGGAGATGTGTCCAAAGACACAAGAGGAGGAAGACAAAATGTCTAAGATACCATATGCATCAGTAGTTGGTAGCTTGATGTATGCAATGGTATGCAGAAGGCTAGTTATTGCACATGCAGTGGGAGTTGTGAGTAGGCATATAAGAAATCTGGGAATAGAACATTGGAATGCGGTAAAATAGATTCTCTAATATTTGAGAGGTACTACTTCAAAGAAACTATGTTTTTGAGGAACAAATTATGCTCTAAAAGGATATGTTGACTCTAATCTGGCGGGTGATAATGATAGTAGGAGGAGTTCTACAACGTATGTTTTACTGTAGGAGGTGCTGCAGTTGGTTGGATTTCAAGGCTACAAAAGTTTGTTGCACTTTCAACCACTGAAGCTGAGTATGTTGTTGCTACGTAAGCTAGCAAGGAGATGATTTAGTTACAATTTTTTTTGGAGGAATTGGGACAACGAAAAGAAGATATCCCTTTGTAAACTAATAGCTAGAGTGCCATTCATCTTGCTAAGAACTCTACCTTGCATTCAAAAACTAAGCACATACAACTCAAATACCACTTCATCTAGTTAATTTTGGAGGATAGACAATTGAAGCTGGAGAAAATTCACACAAGTGAGAATCTTTTAGATATGTTCACAAAGGCTATTACATAGGAGAAACTAATTTCCTCATCATTTTTTGTTGGCCTTCATGACTGATAATGGTGGATATAAGAAACCAACCAAACTTGTAATCCAGTGGGAGCTGCAAATGCAGCGGTGTCATCCAAGATCAGTCTCCAAGTGGCAGATTGTTTGGTGTGGAGAGTGATTAGTATCCAAGTGGGAGATTATTGATATGTGGCGACTAATCATGCAAATACAGTACACACATAACGTATCCTTGTCGAGGTACCTCAAGCGGGGGTTCGAGGGTGCAGCTCCCAATTTTTTTTCATTAACATGTCAAGGTTTTCTCGCTAACACATCAAGTAGAAATATGACTTTGTAAAACCCTAATTCTAGAAGCTTCCAAAAATCTTGTTATAATAGATTGGTATGTATGTTGTGGTATGGCATTCATGAGATTGTAATCTACTTTGCACTGGATAATAAAATCATTGGGTGGTTGAGTTTCTGTGGATGTAGCCCATATTGGGTGAACCACGCTAAATTTTTATGTTGATCTCTTTTGTGTTATTCTTCATTGTTATTTTTGGGTTATTTAATCTATATATTGTGATAGGGCAAGAATACTTGTTAGGAAAAGAGCAGCAAACAAAAAAGAGTGCAAATAACAACTAAAAACACCCTACACCTCAAGATTGGCCTAATGATTAACTTAACTAAGCAAAATGAAAGATTTCACTTTGTTGAGTTGTCCTTTGGTTGGCCCTTTGGTCTTCAATGTTGTATGCTCCTTTGGTGGCAAGAGATGTAAGCTATGGTATGAGATGAGGATGTAAAATGAGTGAAAATGGATGCAAGTGTGAGAATTTGGCTAAGTATGGCTCAAGAGAAAATTTTGCAAGAGTTTGGCTAGCATAAATGATCTCCCCCAAAATGAGAGAAAAGAGGGGGTATTTATAGATAATTTTGGACTCTCTAGGGAAATGGATGGTTGGGATTAAACCAACAAGGTCAAGATGTAGGGCTATAGTGAGTTGAGAACTCACAAGCCCTCACATCTTGACATGTGGCATGTGAAGTGGCTTGTAAAAGATAATGTGTGCATGAGTTGGAAGGAGAGTACATGAAATGGAGGTAGTACATAGTACCTTGGGATTTGGACAAGATTTCCTCATAAAGGAGGTCCTTGTCCCCATGTGGGTGAGAGGACATGTGAGGAATTAAAAATTCCTCAAATATCCACATGGGGATGAGAGAAAGAATTTAAAATTCTTTGGAATGCATTGGGGGATTAAATGTGAATTAAAAATTCACATGGGGAATGGAGTGCCTTCTCCAAAAATAAAAAAATATTTAATAGGGTTGACTTAGGACACATGACATGAAGATTAGGTTGACTTAATTAAGTGATTAAGGTTGTGAAAGTACCTGATTAGACAAATTAATGATAGATTAGAGGCAACTGGGAGATTAGGAAGAGTTCACATGTGACTTCATGTGACAAGTCAAAGATCACATGGGGAAGAGAAAAAAGAATTTAATATTCCTTGGAAGGATAAAATGAATTAAAAATTCCTTGAGAGGTTGATTAGGCTAGTTAATGAAGGATTAAATGAGGGCTAGGTGGCTAAGAGAGATTAGAAGCCAACTTGCAAAAGTTGGAGGATGTGACACATCCTAATCAAAGATTAGGTATGTGCACATCCCTAATGATGAGATTAGAAGATGGATTAGGATTAGATAAAAATGATGGAGGATGTGACATGTGAGAAATTAAATAAATGTCATATTTATTTAATTCATTTGATGAAAATGAGGATTAAAGAGATAAGGTATTTATTTATTAATTAAATACCTTAGGGATTAGAAGAGCTTTAGAGGATATTAATTAAATAATAGTGATATTATTTAATTAATGCAAATAAGGGGATGTTTAGATGAAAAG
Source organism: Sequoia sempervirens (assembly GCA_007258455.2). Classification (NCBI taxonomy): domain Eukaryota; kingdom Viridiplantae; phylum Streptophyta; class Pinopsida; order Cupressales; family Cupressaceae; genus Sequoia; species Sequoia sempervirens. The sequence continues at coordinate 939,941,485 of VDFB02271358.1, forward strand.
GGATAAATTTGGATAAATTAAGTGTCCAAATTTAGGTGTCTACACATATAATTGTTAATGTTTATTGCTCCAATCCGTCTAAATCCTAACACTCCATTCAAAATACATGCTTAAATATTCCTTCCCATTAGATAACCGTTGGGGGATAAAATATACAAGCAATTAGATTTATTTTGTATCCATAAATTTCCAATTATAATTCCAAATGAAATAAGAGAAAAGATATTGATATTTTAAGGTAACAATGTTTTTATAAGAGAAGAATATATAAGACACTTCATCAATGTTATTGATGAGTATGAGTTGAGAATGAGGATGTGATGATGAATTTATTTATTTAGTATCTTGAAGAAAGTGTAAAAGAGTGGTACAAGAGCCTCTTAGACAATAATATTTAGTCATGGGAAGAGTTTTTGGGAGCTTTCATATTATAGTATGTGATATGATATATCCCAAATTTGTTATACATGAAATTAAAACCATCAAGAAAGGTATAAATAAAATGATGGTTGAATTTAATAGTAGGTTCATCATGACAATGAGGAAAGTGCCACAAAATCTCAAACCAAATGACTCCATGTTTCTTTTCATGTACTGTGGTTCCTGTCGTGCCAAAATTGGATATTTCCTTCAAGAAAAAAATCCACAAACTTTGAGGGAATTATATTCTAAATCTACAAATATTGAGAGCAACAATAAGGAATCTGAAAATCATATAAGGATATATGTCCAAATCTCACAATTGGGTAGAGGAAGTTTTAATAAACCTTTCACAGTTATTGAATAAAAGGTTCATATATTGATGGGTGCAGTAAAGGACTTGTCATATTAGGTCGTAAAGAATTAAAAAGTACTACCACATCCTAGTTCTATAACACATTTAAATGAAGTTCAACACTTGCACAATAGACCATATGATATTGATTAGTCCAAAAGACCACAATAACATGATAGAGATGATTCCTATGCAAGATAATTTCAAACATCAAGACAAATAAAATATTTGTGCTTTTTTGAAGTAATAATATATATTTCCAAGATACATCATCATGGTGCGAAATTTTTTGTCTACCACATGATCCATTCAATTGTGCAATTGCAATACCAACAAGTAAAGATGAAGAACTCCTTAACAAGGAAGGTATTGCATAATATAATGAGGATGAGTATTATAAATTGGATACTCTTGAGTATGATTCCATGAATGAGGATACAAAATATCTTGATTATGAGTCAATTGACAAAATCCTTAAGTATGTAATGGTGCAAATAAAAAATAGTGTGATCTACATTCTCATGAATTTGAGCACTTCAAAGAACTCATGAGATAAATATACAAAGGGACCATACCACTAGTTGAAGAAATAAGAGCCCTTATAGATGCAGTGTAAGACATGTCTATAATAGATATCAACTAAGAAATAAGCAAGTACCTCCAAGAGATAAGGTTGTTGATATGCCAAGTAGGGATGATGTAAACACAAGCAAAGGAAAATAAAGGGTAGAAAAGTAAACTAAGAATGACACTAGTGCAAGGAAGACGGTGGAGAAAAGAAAAAGTGTAGTACAATAATAAGTATTTAGGAAGATACATGTGGCTAATCGTCATAATAATGCAATACCCTTAGGCATTGCAACTATTCCTAAGGGGATGAAACTAGACTGGTGATGAATACTAGTCATGGGCTTGTTGTGTCATGTGGCTAAGGTTTATCCCTAGCCATGATTTCTTCTTGTTCTTCCTATTTTTTGATGCATGTTATGGTTGTGAGGGGGTGTGTTTTCTATGTGTGGGGGTTGCATAGGTAGTTGGTGTGTAGGGTGGTGGCGCTTGGGAGTTTGTTGCTACCTTTGTCATTCTTTTTTCTATTATCTTCTCCTTTTTTGTTGGCTTCTATAGTGTTTTATCTTTGTTCTTTCCTTCCAAACATGGTTCTCCTTTGGTTTCCCTTTGGTATGGCTTTAGGTGAAGCATCAAGTATAAAGCTTAATATTGATTTTAGGGTGGCTCTGCATGGGAATTGTTATGCCTTTCATAACCACCCCATTTATTTTTGGTCAAAATGGGTTCCCCTTTCATTATTTTTGTCTTTGGTATTCTTGTTCAGGCTTTGGGAGTTGTCTTTTTCTCCTAAATCCTTGTTTTCTCTTGTCTGTCAGGTTCGGGTTTCGAACTGTCACTTGCACTTGCTACTTTTCAAAGTTCAAGTTTTTGTTTTTGTTCTGATCCAAATCCCCACACTTTTCCTTGTATTTTCTTTGTTCTATCAGGTTCAGGTATTAGATTGGAACTATCACCTTACACCCTTAAAATTATAAGTTCCTATTTTCATTATGATCTCAACCTCCAATTTTTTGCCTTGTGTGTTTGTCTTTGTGTCAAACTCGGACATCGGACATAAACCAAAACCAAGAACTTTTCTAAAGTTCTTATTCCTATTTTCATCCCGATTTTGATTTCCAACTCCCATTGTGTGTTTTGAAATCGGACATCAAACCAAAACTAGAACCAAGAACTTTTCCTAAGTTCTTGTTTCATGTTTCATCCTGATCTCAATTTATGCGCCTGTCTTTGTTTGTTGGGGTTTAGATTTTAGACCTTTGTTGGAACTTTGCACTCACTAAGGGTTCGATGTCGTGTCCTTTCCCGATCCCGACTCTCGCCTACCTTCATTCTTCTAATGGTGCATTTGTGACCTTGATCCCGATACCAAGGCCCAAACAACCCCACATTTATGTTTACCCGTTAGAACACATGAATGAGTTTTATTCCTGTTGCTCCTCGGTTTTCGCTCATTTCAACTTGTACAATTCAATGGAGTGAACTAGAGTGGCGCTAAGGGTTGGGATTGTGTTTTCACTTTGATTTCTTGCCATTAGGTTGGATTTTTTGCTATGTTTGTGAGTAGGCATCTTCTCTTTTTCTTTCCTATTTTTTTCATCTGTGTGTTTGTTTTGCCTATTATTTTGCATTTTTGGTTTCTTGTTTTCTTCTGTTGCTTATTCTTTCTTGTATGTTTTTTGTTTTCTTGGCACCCTTTGGTGCGTTGTTCTTTGTCCTCAAACCCTTTAGTTCATTTTCCCTTTTTCCCTTTTTTTTGTCGTGTTTGGTTTTGTGTTTTATGGGCGAGATTTTCTATTCTCACCATGCCCTAGTTTTCCTAGGGTTTCCATACTACCCGATCAAGTCTATTTTAAATTTGAAAACATTTAAATTTCGACCATTACAAATCAAATCTCGATCTCGAAGGAATGATTAAGGATATTGTTAGATTTATTTTTCATTCGTATTTGCTAATTGTTTCAAATCCTGATTCTCACACCTCTTTCAAATTTGGGATTTGGAACTACACTATGGCCTTTTTACCACTGCTTGGGTCTAGCCATTTTCTTTGACCTGATTTCGACTTATGATGTTTCATGTTAGGATCGAAGTTTGGGTTGTGACTTTAATATGCTCAAGGATTTTGACAATGTATCATCTTATGTCCTAATTTTGATCCCCACATTACCATCGGGATCAGATTTTGAACTGGCACCAAACCCTTGAAATAGTCTTAAGTTCCATCAGTTGGTGTCATTTTGATCCCAAATTTTGACATAGAATCAGAATCGAAACTCGAAGTGAACCTTCTCCACTTGTATTCCATAGGTTTGGTTTCAAAGAAAGTACTAATTTTGACTCTTGATATCTCATCAGGATTGGAACTCAAGGTGTTACTTAAATTTATTCACTCCTTGGATTCCAGTCTCAAAAAAAAGCTTGATTCTGACTTCTGATAACTCATCAGGATCGAAACCTAGGGTGATCCTTCAATTGATCCCGTTTTTAGAGTGTTGATACCTAGTGCCATCTCGATCCCAATTTTTGAACACATTGCGGGATTGAATCACGAAACAAAAGTGAAGTCTTCTCACTAGGATAGGTATAGGTGTTGAGTTAAAACCCGATTCCAATGTTCGATAGTATTGAAAGGGTGTTGTATTGGGTTCAGGTTCAAGGTTTTCCCTGATCCTGACTTCTGATATAGTTCAGTGTTATGCTTAGAATGGTCAAGTTCTTGGTTCTATCCCAAACTTGAAACCCGAAAACACTAGATTAACTTGTAAAATAGGAATCTCTCTTGAATAAATGGGATTTAATATGAATGTTGGTTCAAATTTTTTTCCTTACATTTCTTCTTTTGTCTAATAATGATCTATACTACAGGTACTAATAAATGTCTAATTTAGAGGAAGAAGTAGCTGGTGAAGAAACATCAAAGGGAACAAGGGTTAAAAAGCTAAAACTAGAGTAGGTTCCTGTCACTATGAAGTACAAGTTCCAGGGGACCCCAATACCATCCAAATTTGGTTATGAAGTCATGAAGATTACTGACACACTTGTGGGCCACATTGACTTGGAGCAATTTTATCATGATACTTTTTTTAGAAGATGCTTCCCCAAGGGCCAAGAGGATTGTTGATTTTGGGTTGGCACATGTGGCTACTTTCCCTATTGTTGTGCAATGTCCGAAGTTCATATTAACTATTACACAAGCTTATAATCCAACTTAGAGGCAGTGCATTGATTCACAAGGAAATGTGATCATTGATTTAACTCCTGGGATGATTAGGCTGGTTTTTCATCCTCCTCCTCATGCCAACCCCAGGATTATGTCTGAAGCTGATGCACTGAAATGAAGGGCAGCATATGAGGAATGGAACAAAAGGCTCATTAACAAGAGGTGGCTGAAAATAGAGAAGAAATCACTAAAGAAGTTACCACCTAAACCTAAGAGGTCTAACTTCTCTGAGTATATTGGTTATATGATCACATTGTTAGCAAGAGTATTTGGGAAAGAAGATTCTCATACCTTTGAGAATTGGATGTTCCCATTTATTCAACTGATTCTAGATGGATAATGATATTTGGATTGGGGACAAAAATTTGAGACAACATCCATGATCAAATGATTAAAGGGAAACCAAGACATTTTATGTGTCTTTATATGTGATATATTGTGTTGCAAGAATGAGACAGTTTTCGGGGTTAAATGTTGTGGGATCAATAGATGATGGTCTAGATCAAAAGAAAGCATGGGAACACTATGATCAGTTGGAGATGAAGGTAGTAAAGAGGCACTTCAAAAGAGACAATGATGCCTTTATGAATTAAATCAATTTTTAATTCATTTCTTCTCTCTCCTCATGTCACATCATCCATAATCCCCTCTAATCTAGATTAGTTTAATTAATCTATGATTGGGATGTGCACACCCTTAATCATCATTAGGGTCACATCCTCCATAATCTCCCACTTGCCTCTAATATGTCATTAATTCATCTAATCAGGTATTTGCACAACCTTAATCACATGCTTAACCCAACCTAATCTCCATGCCATTTATGGCATGTGTCCTAAGTCAACTACATTAAATGCTTTCTCCTTTTGGAGAAGGCACCCCCTTTCCCATGTGAATTTTTAATTCACATTTATTTGTCTAATGCATTTTAAGGAATTTAAAATTCCTTCTCCCATCCTCATGAGGATTTTTGAGGAATTTTTAATTCCTCCATGTCCTCTCATCCACATGTGGACAAGGACCTCCTTTATGAGGAAATCTTGTCCCCTCCCAAGGTACAACCTAGTACCTCCACATCATCTCCACATCATCCCTCTCCTTCCATATCACCTACCACATGTCAAGATGTGAGGGCTTTTGGGTTCTCAACTCACCCCAACCCTTTATCTTGTCCATCTTGGCTTAATCTTGACCATTCATTCTTTTAGAGGCACTTCCCCTAAAAATGGTGGAATTGCCCCTATTTTCACTATCCATTCTAGTAATCAAGCATTCAAACACTTAGCCAATTTTCAAGTTTCCAAGCCTTCCATCCACCATTGTTGTAGCATTTTGAGCCTTCATCTTGCATCCATCCAACTACCCACAATCTCCATTGCATTCTTCATCCTCTCACCATCATTTAGAGCTAGATTTTATGCTATTTTGCCACCAAGGAGCACACATATCAAACGATCAAAGAGCCAACCAAGACCACCAATCTAAACAAGGTAAAAGGTTCTAATGTCTTGTGTTTTTGTTTAGATTCAACTAGACCAATCTTGAGGTGATTGTTTTATGTTTTTCCTTTGTTACTTTAGTTATTTTTGCATCTTAGGGTAGGAATTTCACATTGCACACATTTCTGGCACACCCACTGGGACCCAGGTCATGGGTCTACTTTACATTTGCTTGTTGTTTGAATTTTGTAGTAACTGGTTTTACGCGCAAGGGTGAATCCACCCCCTGAGGGGAAAACTTGCTTGACACAGAAGTGAACCTGCATTGATAATAGGCAAAGTTGTATTCAACCTTTTGAGAAAGGGATGAACTTACAACCTTTGACCATAATCACCAAGTTCAGAGGCGAATTTGCTTAGGACTACCTGAAGAGGTGAAACAACTAAAGATAGAGGCAAATGCGAATGACTTATAGAGGTGAAAATATATATGCCCCTCCATCCGACAAGCAACCGCAACCTCGCCCATCCTTCCAAATAGGTGATTTTGATTCACAGACAAGGGCAAAATTGTCTCACACAGAGGTGAATTGGTAATAATCCAGAACTTGTAATTTTTCAATTTGAGCTATAATTCAATTTCAGTTTTGGATACCGACCAACTAACTTGTTTGTCAGTGATCTATGGTATTTAACTAATGATTTGTGCAGCTTGTTCCATGCTTGGAAAATACCAGGTAGTGAGAACTACTAATCTATTTTCTGCAAGACGATCAGTCAAAGACTTTAGTTAGCTCTCTTTGTTTTTTATCACACTAATATAGGCACATTTAGCTTAATTAAAGGGTCAATTAACTTGTTTGTTGTGTTTAGGAGAAAATTGTTGACATATCCAGTCCGCTTGCACCTCTCGGTGATCCTGGGTGACGAGAAATCACAATTCATTCTAGTCTAGTCTAGTCTACCTAGGAAGTGCTAGTGCATCTAAGCTCTCCCCTTATGCTACGTGCGAGCCTACGAACTAGCTCGAAGCATCTAGTATTTTTTTCCCTTAGCGGGACCTGCTTGGGATTTCATCACCTGGGGGACGATCCCAACCACATGTTACCAGCAGGATATATAAAGGGGAAGAACTAAAGTTGCACCCCAATCCAGTCACGTCGTGTCTAGTAAAGCGTTGAAGCTAGGGTGATACCTATATAAGATGTATAGGGTTGGTCTGAGTTTCTAGTACCTCACTAAGGCTCTTGATCCATGCTTTTCATAGGCTAGTGTTCATGATTGTTCCTCACTTACCTAGCGTATATCGAGGATGCACGAGATATCCTATACAGCCTGGATAGAGACCCGTGTTTTAGCCACAACTTGGTGTAGTGTAGGGGATGCACACCGTACCCCGAAGTTACTCACCATGTACTCCCTTGGGTTGAGATAGAAATCCTCATGGTGGACTATGATAGTCTCCAAGAGAGAGCGTGAAAATGAGCCTATGGTGTTTGTTGATGAGTTCCACTAAATTGTTAGCTATTTTCCTTCATGAGAAAGGGTGATCTAGAGAACCACCCCGATATCATGGAGTATTAACCTTGGGTTTTCCACCAAAGATGGTGGGCCTACATCAAGTTTGTAAAATCTTAACACTAATTCTAGGATTATGCTACTTGGCGTGTTGTCTTTGTGTGATACCAGTGCTTGTCATCATTTTGAGTCAGTCCAACTTTTATGTTAGTTGTTTGCTGTGTTTTTGTGCTTTGTTGTAGTCTACCTCTACCCTCAATGGCTAGTTCACTTCTCATAGAGGTTAATTTTCATTATGGACAAGCAATCCTACCTAGTAAAGGGGCGATTTTGTGTCTTGGTCTGGTCTAGGTCAACCTTTGGGCGAGTTTGTCCTTGTCAGGGGAAAATTTTCCTATGGGTCCCATAGTTAGGTGACCCTACGTCTGCCTGTTCACTAAATAAGTGATCTTGCCTAGCCCTTAGGCGAGTCTGTGTCTAATCTATACCCTTCGAGTCTTTTTGTCCCCTTGGGATAGGCAATCTTGTCACCTCCTTGAGAGAACATGTTGTTCGCAAGGGTGATCTTGTGTCTAATTTGAGTCATCCTCGTTTGCATATTCCCTAAATAGGCGATCCCGTCAAACTCTTAGGTGAATCCATGTCTCGTCCATGTCTTCCTCATCCATACATCCCCTAGAATAGGCAAACCTATTGTCCACAGGGGAAAATCCACATTTGTCTGTACCATCCTTGTCCATACAGTTTAAGACATAGGCGAATCCATTTGTCCGATAGGTGATCCTGTCATAGGTGTCTCCATTCCTATCCATACAACTAAGGAAATAAGTGAATTTGTCACCCATTGATAGCCAATTTTTCTTGTGTCTGTACATCCCAAGATAGAGGTGATCTTGCTTTATAGATAGATGACCCTGTCCATCATTTTTGCCTATTTCTTTTGAGCCCCTTAAGATTTAGACGATCCTAAGTCTTAGAAGGGTGATCCTACATCCTAGATAGGTGATTTTGTCTCTCATGTCTTCTCATTTCCTCTAAGTGCCCCTTAAGATAGAGGCAATCCTGAGGCCTAGAAGGGCAATCTTGTGTCCTATATAGGTGAATATGATTGACACAGAGGTGAATCCATGGTCCTTTAGATAGGAAAACTTGTCACCTAGAGGGGAAAATTTGTCAAACATAGAGGTGTATGCATTGCCCATACAAAAATCTTGAGAGTTAATCCTGTGGGCCACTAAAAGCCTGTTGTTATTGAGTTTGATTTCGTAATCAAAAAATTTGTATCATCATCCATCTGCCCATAATTTCCATTTTAGTCCTTTTGCATTTTCCATAAGTCATTGAAACCTTAATCAAATCACATAGGTGCATCTTAGAACACCCCTAGGTTGCATATCCATCATCAATTCATCAATCCCAATCCCCTAGACTTCATTTTAAAGGTTTTTATCCAAGTTGGCTTAGGTCTTTGGTCCTGATTATCATCCTTCACACTTACTTAGGATTGTTATCCATCCTGAGTTAGTAATCATCCATGGCCAGTCAATCTACTTCCATCTTGAGGTAGATTCAGTGTCGTAATCATCCTTTTTGTCGTCTAATCTGATCATCAACATCTCATGTCATTTAGATAAAACCTCTGTTGGTTTACTGTTAATCATATCAATCCAATCCAGTTAATCATCTGATCCTATCAATTGTCTAATCTCGTCAATCAATTTAATCGAATCCAATCCCATCGGCTATCCAATCCATCAATCAATCCATCATCTAATCCAATCCATCCTTTAATTATCACCCAGGTCATTCATTTAAGTGCATCCTAGAGCTTAGCATCATCTTAGTCCACCTGGTAGTTTTCATTTTCATTCCCATTACCCGATTGTAAGCAAGTAAACTCATGGCAGAACAACAAGCCCAAGGTGCTCAGCCTCATATTCCTCAGGATAATGAACCCACCAACGGTGGCTCATCACAATCCAATATTGAAATCCACACTACATCACCTCCTACTAATGAGAGTATGGTCAACCAACCTAAGGTCACAGTTGACGAATACCTCAGTAATCCCACCAATGTCCAAGTGACTGATCATCTCCTTAATGAACGCGAGGATAAAATCCCAACCACTTTATTCATGTAGAGTATCAAGCCACCGTTGGGGTTCAACTTATCCAAGTACATCAATATCACACCTCCTACACCCCCAGTGCTGCAAGATCCTCAAAATTCACAAAATAATCCAAGCAATTCATACATCCCTGAAGGTCCACCACAAGAGGGTTGGTATCAACCTAGGTTCAACAATGTTGTGCTTTATCAAGTACTACCCCCTATACCACCTCCTCAGGTTCCAATTTCAGTTATGGGTGCACCTGATCCAAATATTCCTCAAGGCCCCTATCCTAACAATCCTCTTGGTCTTGGTATGCTACAGGGTCCTCCCAATTTTCCAAGCATGAACATCCCACAAAGCTCAACCCCCATATCATCTGCACCACCTCTTTGCCTAACCAACCAAGTCAATTACTAGGGAATACTGGGGGAAATCCTTTTGTTGCACCACCTCCACCTCCTCAATCTACACCCGCATCAAACTTACTGCCACCTCCATTCACACCTCAACCACCACCTTAAGGAAATATCCCATCCTCGCATCAACCTCAGGGTAACCCGCAATAGGCACCACCATCACAACCATCTCATCAACAGTTATCACAACAACCCCCATCTCAATCTTCACAGCATATCCCAATTCCTTCGCAACCTCCACTTCACACACATGTTACTTCACAACATCAACAATAGCCTCCACACTAGCCGCAAGGTATTCCGTCACAACCCCCTCACCAATCACAAGCTCCTTCTCACCAGCCAACATCATCCCATCAATTACCTCTGCACCAACCACAAGTCTCTCAAAAACCCCAAATCCCATCTTGACCTCTATACCAACAACCACCACCTTACCAAGCATACACAAATCTTGATGCAACCGCAACAATCCTTCTAGCAAATGCTAGGAAACCCTGCTACCCAATATCTCTATCACCCACATAGCACATATTTTGCATATGCCACCACATCCAATCCTAATCCCAGTTATCCTTATCATAACCCCCAACAATCCCAACAACAACATTCTTATATAAATCCCCAACAACTGCAACAAAATCCCTACTATCAGTAGCCTAATCTGCAATGGCCTTAGTATGCTCCCCAACAATCAACTGTTGCTTATAATTACCAATCCAATTCATATTAATCCCAACCACAACCATTATATCTGCAGGGTGGTTCCACCTCATATTACCAAACCCAGTCATCCTATCAGCAGGGTGCCTCTACCTCATATTATCAGGCCTCACCATCCTATCAACAATCTTATGCCAATCCCCAATCCATGCAGCCTAATCCCTATAAACAAGCATCTTCATATTCGCCTCTACCATCATATGATCAAACCGTTCTGACCCCATCCACATCATATTAGCCATATTCTCCTTATAATCAATCCAATCTGAACAATCCTCCTCCATCAACACCTATCAATAAGGAGTGGGAAGAAATAAAATCTTCCTTAAAGGACTTGCAAGTAGGGTTGTCCAAAAAAACTTATAAATTCAAAGAAATTTGTCCCTATCCGTTTGATCCCTCCATCTCACTTGTACCCTTTCCTAAGCACTTTGAAATGCCCAAGTTTGATAAATACAAAGGAAAGAGTGACCCAAGAAACCATCTGTAGGAATTCTACACACATTGCCAAGAAGTCCTGCACAATGACAATTATCTTTTGCGGTTATTCCCCAGGATTCTAATGGGGATAGCTCTAGACTGGTTTATGGGTCTTCCATAGGGGTCCATTTCTTCTTTCGTAGATCTATCAGAAAAATTCATCACACACTTCTTCAATTTGGAGAAGGATATTGACACTCTATATCTTCTAAAAGAGAAACAATGTGAGGGAGAAACCTTCACAAGCTACTTACAAAGGTGGCGTGCCCTGGCTAGTCATCTAAAATCCACTCTCACTGAGAAGGATATGGTGGCCATTTTCATTACAAATTCCCATCCTGATATGGTGCATAATCTTAATCTTCATTGTGTCGCAACCTTTTCAGAGGTCATAGAAAAAGGCACTATCATTGAGAGGGTCCTCATTGCCAAGGGACAAATCAAAATCTATAACCCAAACAAGGGTAAGTCATTTGGAGACAAGTCCCACTACTAGAATAAAAACAAGAACGTTGTCAATGATGGTGTCACTAATACCAAGCAAATCCAAGTGGCCAACACCTCACAAAGGTTGCAATATGTCTCCAATCAACCAATGGTTTCTAATGTCATATTTGTGCCACAGGGGCACCACGTCCTCCTCCACAGTCCAACTAGTATAACCAAGGAAATAACAAGCGTACATTCACTACTCTCAGAGAGTCCTTGGATGTTGTCTTCAAGAGGCTCTTGCAAGTGAGTTATCCAGACACTTATCATGTAACTAATCCTTTCGACAATTCCAAGCCAAAGCCCACTTGATATAGGGTAAATGAGTACTATTACTTTCACAAAATCAAGGGTCATTCCACTAACAAGTGTCAAGGACTTAAAACGTATATCCAAGATCTCATATATCGAGGAGATATAGTAGTGGATGCTAATCAGGTGGTGTCATCCAATGGCCAACTACAAATATATCAAAATGCTTTCCCCAAGCACAATCAAGGTCCTAATACATCCAATGCTAGTCTTGGGCCTAGCAATAGCAATAATCAAAATAATAGCACAAACAATATTAGCTATATGAATGCCCTATAACTATGATGGAATAGTTATGTGCATTAGCAAGGTAGAGCCCCGCATATACATGATTAATGTTAAAGGAAAAGACCTGCAATGTGATATTACAACCTACCACACCCTCATATCCATTCTTGGACCTTCCACGTCATCCCAACCAGCTCCTGTTAGCTCCCAATATAATATTCTTGATCATCTTGGAAAGACTCCCGCTCAAATATCCATCTTGTATTTACTTAAGTCTTCCCCTGTCCATCAGGAAATCCTCACCAAAGCTCTTCAAGATACCCACATTCCTAATGATATAGATCTTACTCAATTTCAAGCCTTAGTAGGACATCTGTCATCCACATATCAAATGGGCTTCAACCAAAATGATATGTTGTCCATCGATTCAAACCATAACCATCCTCTCCACATTGAAGTCCTTGTGGCATGTCATAAAGTGAAAAGGGTTTTAGTAGATAATGGCTCTACCCTCAACCTTTGTACACTAAAGTTCATAAAATAGGTAGGGTATACCCATGCTAACTTGAATAATTAGACTATCACCATCAAAGCCTATGATAACACGAAAAGAGACTTTGAAGGAATCATTTGTCTCCCTATTCAGGTCAGCCCTGTTGTGTGGTATACCATGTACCACATCCTTGATTTGGGCCTCCCATTCAACCTTCTCCTTAGCCACCCATGGATCCATGACATGCAAGTTGTCCCCTCCACTTACCATCAATGCCTGAAATTCCCATTCAATGGGATGGAAGTAACCATACATGTGGATCCACAACCTTTTGAATATTGTCGCACTTTAGAATCTTCCTTCCCCTACTCTCACTACTATCCAAGATTTGAAGTGTGGGCACCTTGGGCATCATCTTCCAATCCATCCTCCAATCCATCATCCACCACCTCATCCATTCCATCCACTACATCTGAATCCACTATCACCAAGGTCTATATCATAGACAATGGTTGTGGAGAGTACGAGATGCGTACAACTCTAAACATGGCAACCATGCCTCTGTCTCCTCGTACCTATGGCCAACCTTCTCAGTCTGCACCAAAAGAAGAAGATAAGACAATAACACTCAGCTCTAAGAACATGGGGTCTAACACTTTTCTGATCCACAAGAATATGACAAGATCAGCCAGATGATGACATCAATCAATGGATATATAGGGAAGAATTTGAGCCTTTGCCCCCCCCCCTTATTGAGTATTTCTAAGAGACCTATCCTCGTGCGTCCAAGTTAGCTAAAAAAGTACAATTATCAGGGGGGTCTTGGTGTAGAAGAACATGGAAGATTGCATCCTATTGACACACCTGTGCGACCTAGAAATTTGGGCTTAGGCTATGATAAAAAGAAAAAGGGGTCTACAACATCCATTGGTACTTCTAATAATGCCAATGCAGATGATTTCCTTGATGACATACCGGAAGAAGAGGCCATCATACTCTCCTATGATGATGTAGATATCCTTGCCCTATTTGACTCCACATCCATCTTCACCATTATCCTATCCCTTCGCCATCCTAACCTCATTGATTTGGATTTACAGAGTAGTACACCTATCGATACCTTTCCTTCAGTGGACACTTATGTGCATCTCATGGGATTGGGGGAAGATGAACACCCTAAGGTTGCAAAAGTAAAAGGAAACAAAACAAAAAAGGGTCATTTAGTGAAAACCTCTCTGAGGTACTTCCTAACTCATCAAAAGTTAAAATAAAGGGTGTATCCAATAGTGAAAACCTCGATGAGGTGCTGGAGGATGGGGATGTTCATCTTCCCCTTGTTGGAACTCAGTTGTTTGAATGGTCTTCTATACTGATCAAAGAGACGCAAGAGGTCAATTTGGGAACAAAAGAAGACCCTAAAATTACTTATGTAGCCAAATCATTGTCAAAGGAAGAGCATTCCATCATTGTCAATCTCTTAAAAGAAGGAATCATCAACTTCAAATGGACCTATTTAGACATGCTAGGATTAGATATTGCCTTGGTTGTGCACCATTTGGATGTTTATCCAAATGCCAAACCTGTTAAATAGAAACTAAGAAAAATGCATCCTCAAGTGGCCTTGCTTGTCAAGAAAGAATTGGAGAAACTGCTAGAGGTTGGGTTTATAAGGCCTATTGATTATTCTGATTAGATATCCAATATAGTGCCTATCGCCAAACCAAATGGGAATATCATAATTTTCATAGATTTTTGGGATCTTAACAAAGCTTTCCAAAGGATGATTTCCCGCTTCCAAACATTGACATGTTGGTTGACCTCACAGTAGGGAATGCCATGCTATATCTTATGGATGGATTTTCTGGCTATAATCAAATCAGAATTTCACTTGAAGATCAGCATAAAATTTCCTTCACCACTCCTTGGGGAACCATATGCTATAATGTCATGCCCTTCTGTCTCAAAAATGTGGGGGCAACCTATCAACGTGCCATGACTGTTATCTTCCATGACCTCATTCATATCATAGTGGAAGATTATGTTAATGACTTATTGGGGAAGTTTAAGACTGGAGAAGAACATCACATGATTCCAAGGAAAGTCTTTGAACAACTAGAGAATTACAAGTTGCGTCTAAATCTGAAAAAGTGCGTGTTCGGTGTTACATTTGAAAAGTTATTAGGTTTCATAGTCTCTAGAAGGGGTATTGAAGTAGATCCTGCCAAGGTCAAGGCAATAATGGAATGCCTCTGCCACGTAATCTCAAGCAATTGAGGATCCTTCAAGGGAAGCTACAATCCATCAGGTGTTTTATAGCCTAGCTTGTTGACAAGTGTTAATCATTCACACATATCCTGTGCAAAGACACCACCTTCAAGTGGGATCCACAATGTTAGTATGGATTTGACGAGATTAAGGATTACTTGTCTCATCCACCCATCCTAATGCATCTTATTCTAGGTAAACCACTTCTATTATATATCTCAACTACATCAGTTGCACTAGGGGCATTATTAGCACATCATGATGAGTCTTCTAAAGAGCGTGCAATCTATTGCATCAGCCGAACATTGGTGGGTTATGAACTCAACTACTCCCCAATGGAAAATTCTTGTATGGTAGTGGTCTTCAATTCACAAAAGCTTCATCATTACATGCTCATTCATCCCATCAAGCTAATATCAAAAGTTGATCCACTTAAGTATTTGTTGTCTAAGACTTCTCTGACTGGTTGCATGGCCAAGTGGATCATGCTACTGAGAAAATTTGACATAGAGTACATAGACCATAAGGAAATCAAGGGACAAGTCATAGCAAATCAGTTGGTCGATGCTCCTTTGGTGGATGCATATCCGTTAGTAGCTGAGTTTTCCTGATGAAGAGGTCTTTACAGTTGCAGAAATAGATACATGGACGCTCTACTTTGATGGGTCATATACACATAATGGAGGTGGTGCAGGTGTCTTATTTGTCACCCCTCAAGGTGATTATATCCCAAAGTCATTCAGATTAGCATTTCCATGCACCAACAATATAACAGAGTATGAAGCTCTTATCATTGGTCTTAGAATCACCATCCAATGAAACATTACCCATCTACGAGTCTTTGGTGATTCCCAACTGATTATCAAATAGGTCAATGATGAGTTTCATACAAAGGATGACAAGCTATTACCCTATAAACGCATGGTGGATGAATTCAAGAAGTACTTCACCTTCATCCAGTTTGAGCAGATTCCTAGAGTCCAAAACAAGGCAGCAGATGCAATGGCTAGAATCAGTTCCCTCATCGACATGCCCAAAGATCGAACAGACTCTGAGTTCCTCATTGAACAACTTCTAATCCCATTATATGATGTCCCTGATAATGAGATGGTGTGCGATATCATAGGTCTTGAATCACCCTGATACCATGACATTTACACTTACCTCCATGATAACATCTTACCACTTGACCTTACCTAGAATCAATGCAAATAATTTATCCAACATATTTCCTACTATACCATCATAGGAGATACACTTTGTAGTCGAGGGTATGATGGCACACTCCTTCGGTGTCTCAATGAATCAAAATCCTATGTTGCATTAAACGAGGTGCATAGTGGTGTTTGTGGGTCCCATTCTAATGGCATGGCCCTAGCCAAGAAGATTCTGAGAGCAGGATATTATTGGCTCACTATGGAACATGATGCTTGTGGGTTCATAAAGAAATGTGTACCATGCCAACAACATACAAATCTGATCCATGCTTTTGCACAAGACTTACAGCCTATAATTGCTCCATGGCCTTTTTCACAATGGGGTTTTGACCTAATCAACAAGATTTACCCTCCATCATCCGACAGTCATACATTCATCATCACCACCACTGAATACTTTACCAAGTGGGTGGAAGAAATTCCACTCTCCCAAATCATGGTTATTCAGATATCCAAATTCATCCTTTTCCATATTCTCTACAGATATGGAATCCCTTCTACCATCATCATCAAAAATTGAAAGCCCTTCAAAAATTAGTTTATGAAACACCTTTGTGAGACATACCATATCTAACACCATTGATCCACGCGCTATTACCCACAAGGTAATGGTCAAGTAGAGGCACCCAACAAGTCCCTCATCAAAATCCTTAAAAAGGTGGTCAACAACACTAGTCAAGATTGGCACCTCCATCTCCATCCCACCCTTTGGGCCTACCGCGCATCCATCTGCACACCCACTGGCACTACCCCATATTCCATCATTTATGGTGCTGACGCTATCTTACCGATTGAGGTTGAGATCCCATCACTTCGAATATCTCCAAAGTATCTTATCAATGATGAAGATACTTGAGTTGCATGGTTAAGTCAACTAGAACTCCTGGATGAAAAGCACATCAGGGCCTACAATCATCTACAAGCATATCAACATCATCTTAGGAGAAGCTACAATAAGAAGGTCCATCCATGCCAATTCAAGGTTGGTGATCTATTCCTTAAGGAGAATCAATGCACCCAGCAAGATCAAGACAAGAAGGGAAAGTTTTGAGGCAAATTAGTTGGGTCCTTATGTTGTCACAACTAAATATGGTTTTGGGGCATATAGGCTCGCTACGCCTGAGGGGGAACCCTTAGAGGAGCCTATCAACATCATGCACCTGAAGAGGTTTTACACCTAAGTCAATTGGGCTATCCTATCTTGAAAAATACCAAAAAGAAGTAAAAAAAATCAAAAATACAAAAAAAAATAAAGTCAAAAAAAAATTAAAAAAGTCAAAAAAAAAATTATAAAGAGAAATAATCGTCCTATGGTGAAAACCACCCTTGGTGGCGTCTTGGATAAGTACGTTTGGTGAAAACCTGCCAACAGGCACCATTCGTAGAGGGCTTAATAATTATCTACCTTATGTCCTAGTTACTTTATGCACCCATCCATCCTATCCTCGCATCTTATCCTCACATCCTATCAATCCAGTCCTTCCATCTGCATCCGCTTATCCATCACTTGGTATGTTTTGGTTGAGCATTGGACGATTCAAATTGACTATCCGCAATCTTGAGCTTTTGTCCCAAATTTGAGCTTTCATCGTGTGTCCATCAGTGTCGCTTGTTGGTCTCATGTCCTCATCTAGGATCTCTCATCGTGTCAATCATCATTAGCTCTCATCTCGTCTTTTGTCCTTTTGTCGAATTACGTTGCCCCTGCACTTTCATGTAGGCAAGGCTAATCATTTGATCAACCCCCAAGGCATTTGTTTGTCCTATCTTTGTCTTCCATCGAGGTCTCCATTGTCCTCTTTTCACTTTTATCCATGGTCAGTCATCAGTATTTTATCGAACTACAAGGGCTTTGCGCTTTCACGTAGGCAAAGCTAATCTTTGATCAACCCCCAAGCCCCTAGGTCTTTAGGTTGTGTCTCTTTGTTGTGTCATGTCATAAAGTATGTCCCTACCTAGTTGATTCCTAACAAAAAAAATCCTTTAGTATCTTGAGGTCCAATCAGTTTCAAATATCCTAGGTCATGTCGGTCATTTAGTCTATCCTCCATCTTTGGTCTTAACAGGATGAATCCTTCCTAATCAGACCACATCATTATCATGTTCATTTTAAGTTGTTTGGATTAATCTCGATCGTTTATTCTAAGCATCTTAAGTTCATTCCATTTCAATATCATTTCATTGCATTATCATTTTAGGTTGTTTAGAATTATTATTCTAAACATACTAGGTCATATCATTGCATACATTGCATTACATTACATCCATCCATAACATTAACACATATGCATACATCAAATTTTTCATTCATTGCATCCCATTACATTTTCATGCCACAATCACATTATAATAATATGCTTGGAAAAATTTCCCACTAAAATTAAAAGCAAATTGATTGTACAGTGTACAACATAGATATCCATTTGTTGAATCAATCACAAGGATTTCTAAACATATCCATTGCAGGCATAAGTTTTTCATCTACACATATTCATTGCCACCTGCATCACTAACCATTAGTACCACATCCATGACATACATCATAAAATCATATATCATCCATCACATCTTCCATCACAACACGTTAGACATAATGCATAAAACATCAACATAAGCATAAATCATAATCATCATCTTAACCATATTCATATCCCATAATCATCATCATACATGTGAACATAAATAAACATCCATCCCATAATAACAACATAGTGTCGACAATGTCCATCGCATATCATCTATATCAAAATATATAATGTCCATCATAATCCATAATAAAAACCATAATAAGTCCATATTAAAAACATGACATAACAATTCCATCATAATGTCCAATGAAACCCATCAAATAAGATACAAGTACAGAGCTTTGATCAAGTACAAAGACTATATCTCCTCAAGGAATAAAGAATAAAGAATCAATGAATGAAATAATCTCTGGAATCTGTGCTAAGGAGTCTGTAGCCTCTATTTCTATATCCTGCATATACACTTTGCACCTGTCAAAACCTATATCCTATATCCACTCTCCTGTCTACCTTGAGTTGCTTGTATATGATCTCTAGGGGGAGTCTAGCATTGATCTTCTACCTTAGGGGGTGTCTCACGATAACTGCTATATCCTTGTGTATGGGTGGCCCCAAAGTGTGAAGGTGTGAGCATCTATGGCACGACTCTAATATATGGAAAGACCCTATGTGCTAGATCTGGGATGGCCTGATGATATGCAAACATATAGTATGTAGCCTTTGTCTTGCCATCGGCTTCCTCCATCGCCTATGCTCTCACTAGATCCCACTCTATCCTGTATCTATCTCATAGCCCAATGATATGCCTCCTCTCACTCTCCCATGCCTCCTGGGCCATCTGCATCTGATCCACCTATTCCTGCAGCTGAGATATCTATTGTGCTGCTACATCCCGCTCCCCTTGCAATGTTTGTACTTGGGCATTTGCTATCTCTGCCCTCTCTAGCAGTTTCACTGCATCCCCCATTGTCACCTTAGCACACTCTGCTCTATCCCGTAGCTCATCTCCCTCCCTCCTCATCTCCTCCAAGCCACGCTACATCTTTGACACTTGCCTCCTTAGGTCATCTCTATTTGTATAGGCCTCTTGTACCTCAGTGATGCCTCATCTGCCAGGGCCTCATAATCCCTGTTTCCATCCCTTTGTAAAGCCTATAGTTTGTCTACCTCCCTCTGTAGCATGTCCTTGTCTACCTCAGACTCCCTGAGTTGATGCTTGGCTATACCTAGTCAGGTTAGGGCTCCTGTCAATAGTACAACGAGATCCTCAGGTGGTGGGGGTACATACAACACCATAGCCAATGGGTGTATCTTTGGAGCATCCACCTCCATCTCCTACTCCTCTCCTTGTGCCTCCTCCATCTTAGCATCCCCATCCCTCTCTCTCCTCTGTCGATCACCTCTCCTCCTCCTCTATGGTCAAGCCAACTCTCTCTCATCGTCAGATCCAAATCCTAGTGCACCTACAATCGGCTGCACTATCATGGTCTCCCCTCTGCCCACCATGCAAAGTACCATACTGTGGTCTCTACGTCTGTTGATCCTCTCCTCCATCGGTACTATGTTAGTGGGACTATTTCCTATATTTTCCATACATACTGGGCCATAATCGACTCTCCCCATAATGTTGGCTCCTTGGTGATCCATTGGAACCTCTATGGTCCTGTAGGAATATCATGTTGTATCCTGAACTACCTAGTGACCCTATTTGGTTTGTGCAACTCCACAATATATGGATCTCGGCCAATCAAATGGTAAATTGAAAAGAAGTAGCCTTTGTATCTCCTATCATCGTCCCTCCATCCCTGAAAGCGTCGTGCCATGTAGGGTCTCTAGGTGATATCCCCCTCCCTCAACCTATCCAATATCCTTTTCCGTGTCTCCAACTCACTCACTTCCTAATAGTGGAGCCTCTATCCATACTCTATCCCCCACCAGTAAGCCATGGGAAAGGTCTCATCTCTCATGCTGACAATAAGAATGTCTGGTCTGGCCACACTGATATGCTCCCATGCCCACACCTGAAGCAGTGTCACATGAGTGATGCTCAACACTCATTTGTAATAGATGATGTCCATGTCCTGATACAACTGGGCTAGCACACACGCTCCCCACATAAAATCCCCCTTTCGTCGCTCCACAATGTATTTGACAACCTCAATCACCTTGGGGCTGTAGAAGCATCCACTCTTGTTTGGTAACAAGATCCTACTGATCAAACCATAAAGGTATAATGGTAGGTTTGGTACTTGCAATCCCAAGCAAACATCTAGATCTAGCTCCCTCCCCTGGATGGGTAGCTCAACTGGTCCAAATATAGCCTGTAGGCTCCTTTCCACCGCCTAGCTACATGTCTAGCTGATCAAGTGCCCTTGGATGGGCAATCGTAAAATCCTCCACATGTCCTCTAGAGTGACTATCATCTCCCCTGTCGGGAGATGGAAGGTCAACATCTCTGAGCTCCATCGCTCCATCAGCACTGTCAGCAATCCTCAGTGTGCTAAGATGTTGGGATATCCCAGCATGTGTAGTAGTCTCACCTGCACTAACGATCCATGGTCCTGGGCATTCATTGCCCTCCGTGTCACCTCCAGAACTGTCGAGTGCCTCTCGCGAGTCTTCAACATCTTGAAGTTTTGCATCCATACAAAACATTTTGTTAGTTTTCCAATGTGTCATCACTTTTCTATCATTTTGTATCCCTGCCTCGGGTTTGGTGAATTTTCCTCTATTCAAGGCGAGTTCACCCATCTCCCTTTCCCGCGTGTTTACCTGTCTAGCTGGCACTTTCACCCCTTTGTCATCCTTTCGCAAATTCGCCTATTTGTCCAACGAATCCAACCTTCTTTTCCTCAGGGGAAAATTCGTATTGGCCCTTTTTCCCCAAGGGGTGGTTTTGCATCTACCCCTGTGTCTTTTCTTCCTCGAGTGACGAATTTGTATTCTCTCTTTTCCCCAAAAGGCGGATTCACATCTACCTGTTTTCCCTTTGGGTGAACTTGCATTCAACTTTTCCCAATTTTGGTGAATTCAAATTTGCCTATCTCAATGCACACCTGCCCCTGTGTTGTGCAATGCCACCCTTTCCTCAGAGAGGCAGTTTTGAAATGGCCCCTCCCCTAGTGCATCTACCCCTGCAGAGCGCGAGTTCACCCGTGTCTTCGTCGATCCTTCTAGGCAGGTTAATTTGCTTGTCGAAAGGGTGAATCTGCCCTTCCATGGCGAATCTATGCCCTAATCTACCTGCCCACAATTAAACATGTGCTTAAAAATTAAAATCAAAATCATAAAGCAGGATTTGGGGCCTACCTGGTGTGGTACTGCTTAGTAGTAGTAGAACTACCGCACCTCCTCACCTCAGTGGATCAGCTCATCGTCCATGAATGCCTCGTCACCACTCCTGCTAGCCATCCTCATCACTCACTTTCTCTCTCTCTCTCTCTCTCTCATCTAGTCAGCTGCCAAGTGTGCAAAAGGTGAATAGTAATTTTTCAAATTTACTATTTATAATTTTCACTTTTTGCACCTAGTTAGCATTTTAATTTTTTGGGTAATTTTTACCCTTTATTTAACCTTTTCACCCTTTTCTTTTGAGGGCTTCCATTCGCACCCCGTTTGTCCATTTTCCTTCGTTCAAAAGCCATTCTTCATGGTTTTTCACACTTTATCACGTGGTATCCTCTGTTTCTCCATATCGAGAAGTCACTCTGGGCCCCATTTTCTTCCCCATCTACCCTCTCGAGGGGGCATACCCTACCATTTTCCTCCATCCTTCCATCCTATTTGCTTCTCTTGTGATACCGGGGCATCATTTAACATTCTTTTCCTTTATTGAGTCGTCTGTTTTCTTTTATTTTCTTTAGAACACTATTCTTCTAACAGTATTTTAAAGAGGGGCAAAATGTAGACACCTGGATTTGACCACTCCTATATGGTCAACTTCACCCCTTGTCCCACACCCCTCATCGACATTAATTAAATAATTTATTATTTAATTAATATTGTTCTACAGCCTAATGTCCCTAAGATATTTAATAAATTAATTAAATACCTTACCCCCTTTCACCTCTAAATTCAATAAATATCCCAATTTATTTAATTTAGTCACTTTAGCCTTTATGAATTAAATAAAATTTTAATTAATTTTTTCTCTCTCCTCATGTCACATCCTCCATAATCCCCTCTAATCTAGATTAGTTTAATTAATCTGTGATTGGGATGTGCACACCCTTAATCATCATTAGGGTCACATCCTCCATAATCTCCCACTTGCCTCTATTCTATCATTAATTTGTCTAATAAAGTATTTGCACAACCTTAATCACATGCTTAACCCAACCTAATCTCCATGCCATTTATGGCATGTGTCCTAAGTCAACTGCATTAAATGCTTTCTCCTTTTGGAGAAGACACCCCCTTTCCCATGTGGATTTTTAATTCACATTTATTTGTCTAATGCATTTTAAGGAATTTAAAATTCCTTCTCCCATCCCCATGAGGATTTTTGACATGTCCTCTCATCCACATGTGGACAAGGACCTCCTTTATGAGGAGATCTTGTCCCCTCCCAAGGTACAACCTAGTACCTCCACATCATCTTCACATCATCCCTCTCCTTCCATATCACCCACCACATGTCAAGATGTGAGGGCTTATGGGTTCTCAACTCACCCGAGCCCTTGATCTTGTCCATCTTGGCTTAATCTTGACGATTCATTCATTTAGAGGCACTTCCCCTAAAAATGGTAGAATTTCCCCCATTTGCACTATCCGTTCTTGCAATCAAGCATTCAAACACTTAGCCAATTTTCAAGTTTTCAAGCCTTTCATCCACCATTGTTGCAACATTTTGAGCCTTCATCTTGCATCCATCCAACTACCCACAATCTCCATTGCATTCCTCATCCTCTCACCATCATTTAGAGATAGATTTTATGCTATTTTTCCACCAAGGAGCACACATATCAAAATATCAAAGGGCCAACCAAGACCACCAATCTAAACAAAGTAAAAGGTTCTAATTTCTTGTGTTTTTGTTTAGATTCAACTAGGCCAATCTTGAGGTGATTGTTTTGTGTTTTTCCTTTGTTTCTTTAGTTAGTTTTACATCTTAGTGTAGGAATTTCACATTGTGCTTTGACCATCCTTCTCTTCAAACTTTCGATAAATATCTGCCCTTTTGATATGATTTTCCTTCCTTGTCATCAACAATCTCTATGCTAATAACTTTTCTTAGTCTCTATTATAATCTATTCTCAAGAATCTTTGATCCTAAAAAGCTATCTATCCTCATATGATTCTTAGTTCAAAATTTTCCATTATCATTGTCGATTTGGGACTTGACTATAAATGAACCACTATTTCTTACATGACTATCACCCTTCACTCTACTAAGTTGCCTCTTTCATGTTTTCATGCTATGTTTGTCTCATTACCACTGTCATACATTCACTATTGAGTCATCAAGAGACTGTCCTTTCATGGTCTTGTTGATGAAATCATTTCCAAACATCAGGTTCTTATCTTTGCTCTGAGGTCTGTCTACAAAATCTTCATAGTACATGAACCTCATTGTACATGCATTAATGTCAATTAAATTCATACACACAGTCATGTTTTCTAAGTCTTCATTACAAGGTCATTGATTGTTAAGGTCTCATTCAAAGTCACAAATCATTATCTTCAACTCAAAACCTCACTGTCATAGACGCTTGTGGTGATTTTCTTTTTTTATTAGGACTATGTTCTAGGTATAGATCTCCTCCTTTATGGCTCTTGAGAAAACTTCCTTCATAGCCTGACTATCCTTAATTGATAAAACTATCCCTTCACTCATAAGGATTGTCCTCAAGTTTACTCTCTCATGCACATAGATAGTCATTTCATGCTTGAACTCACTATTAGGTTTGTCATAATTTTATATCATCATGAAAAGGGTAGTATTCATGTTAACTTGACTGAACTTATTGACCTTTGACTGCCCATTGGGCATAATGCTCTTGAAACTCTACCCGTTACTCCTAACCTAGAGTCTAGTGAGGTTTTTTTCCCTACTGCCACTTAACTCATAACTACCTTGCTCACCATTATCTTCCAAAGATCTTCCTACCATAATTAATACTATCATCTTCACTTTTCAAAGAAAAAAACCTCTGATAGATTAATCAAAAACCTAGCCTAACATTCTCTTGTATCTCCCAGTTGGCATGACTTCAATCTCTTCATATTCCATTTACACTTCTCAAATTCATAGAGTTGTCTCTTCCTTTTTGGTTTGACCTACAACTGTAACACCCTCCATAGACTGTGATACATGTAATTCCTAACTACACCATTCTAAAACTCCTTGCAAGTTGATCTTCTCAACATGTTGAACCTTGCATGACAGTGCTTAGGGATTTGGGCTTGAAATCCAATTGAAGCTCCTCCTTTTGTTTGGTTTGTCTTCATACAATCCAACTTTAGTGAGTTCAACCCTCAACTCTTTCAACTACCTCATTACCTTGAAAAAGACTATGTTTAATCAATATCTATCCAATTTGAACATATCCTGTAGCCATAGCATTCTATGAGGTTTCAGTCCTTTGGGACATTCTAGAAAATAGTCCAAATGGCTTGCTCTTATGCTTACTCTGCTTTAAGACAACCTTGTCCTTTGGAGACATTGCTACCTCTAGAATTTCTTCACCATGTTTGCTATAGGTGGTTGTCCTTCAAAGTATATAACACTATACTCTTCTATTTTCAACACTATAGAGGACCACCCTTTTAATTTACAAGGTGGTTGTCTCTCCAGATTACCTTGCTATAATCATAATCTCTTCATATTTTTCATCACACTATCTTCCCTCTCAATACCAATGTTCGATGGGCCAAGCTAGTCTCATTGCTATTCTTGAGTTGGCCTTATGACTATCTTATACTTCATTTCAATCATTAACTGTGGAGAACACCATACTGCTTTCCAAGCTCTGTAAAACTCTTAATGGCACTGTACCTCTTTAAAAATGAGCTCACTGTCAAGAAGTATGTCACTACCTTTTTCTCTAAGCACTTGACTTTGCCCTGATTGAAAGTGATTGTCACTATCTTAGTTAACCCACAACTATCCTTAAGAATTTTGAGGTATAAGAATGATTTTTTACTAAGTGTGAAGGGAGGTGCTGATATGAACATATTCATATCTTCCTGGATTGTCCCTACATTCTTAGGTTGGAACCACTTTCTTTTGCAAGCTATCATCATTTTTAGACTCTCATAGACTGTACTATGCTTTCTCTTCAATCTGATTATTGCTTGTACTAACTATCATATTGATGGTTGTCCCTTATGTTTTGTGGTTGTTTCACTTGTCCATGACATTGTGACCTCAAAACAAAAATAGCCTTTATCTTGGCCTTATCACCTTTTGGTATGGCTTGTAGCACTCTTCACACAAATTTATAATGAAAACTTACTCACAAATTGATATGCATATCCTTCTACACACCGTCACAAGGGTCCTCTTCACAACAAACTATACTTCACTACCAATAGGCTGTATTTTATGCTTTAGACTATGAACTGCCTCTATTATCCATGTTGAAAACCATGATCTACACCACATTCTATAGAAATCTCTAACCTCTATCGATGGTCACCAGGGTTGTCATTAATGTGTGACAACCTTTTAAGCTTTAAAACCAATGTCCCTCAAATTTTCATGACATGGAAAAATCATGTGCTTCGCTATTAAGGGTTGCTCATACATCATAGTTTTCACAACTTCATCTCTCATTGTCTTTTACATTGTTGCTTCCTTATTATCAATAATTTCTTTGATAATAGCCCTTCATTTAGTGTCTTGGAGGTCCTTCCTTGAAAACATGGGATTGTCCCTCTATATGGTTTTGAATTCACCAAAATCATGAGAAACATTACTAGCTTTAGCCACTTAATAGCAAAACTTGTCCATTGTGCTATCAACTGAGTATGAAAAATGATTCTTTTTCTTTCTCCATGTTATTGATGTATCATCTGACATTGCCTATGTGAAAGTGGAGACTTAGTTGCACATGAATTTGACCATGAAGACTATGTGTTCATTAAAACTCCTTTGTAAAAACACCTTCATCAACCCTTCATGAGTAGATGCTAGATTTTGACAAGGGTTTCGTTGTGACTTTTCCTTTAGGAAATCACTTAATACTTGTTGCAAATTCTTTCAATAATAACATACTTCTATGCCTATACTGACATATTTTATTGGCAAGGATAGTTTATAAGGATTTAAAAGCATGCAGAAGTCGTATGAGGCTTTCCTCATTTGGACAACACACGAATGACCTCCAAATTGCAACCTCTATACTTCCTCAGTAGTCCTTAATAATCAGTTGTCACCTTTTATCTCTTTACCCTATTACTAGACTTGTTTAATGGTTGATGCGTTTTGGGGATTATTATGTATCTTATGAACCCACGTAGCAGATCACAAACAAATGATATTTATGGAAAAATCTATCATTATTTAATAGGTACTTGATAACACAATAAAATTCTTTTGAAAAGGAAATACACATACTTCATGAGGTGTAGAATACATACCACATAGTAGTTGGGCATTAACAATACTAGAAACATGTGGATTAAATATGAAAAACTCTTGAAATTCCTCTTACTAGCCTCCATCTCCCATTGTGACATGCCTTAAGAGCTCTCCTTGTGCCTCTATGGAAGACTTTCTCAATGTCAACAAACAAAAACCCTAACCAATTTCTTGCAATGTGGGTGGAATCTAAAGTCTTGAAGAGAAAAACTTATTCTTTTCCTTCTCATTTCTCACTTTAGCATCAGAAGTGGTAGTAAACCTTTGATTTTTTACCCCTTTACATTATATCGCTTGAATGTAGCCCAAAAATTTATTATTTCCATCTTATATTCTCTCATACAAAATATTTTTCTTTGGCTACATTTTAAAGAAAAATTGAAAACCTTTTTCTTTTCCATTTTTCCAAAATATCCTTTCTTCATTTTACACAAAAAATGTCAACATCTTTGGCGACCTCTCAAAGATGTTTGCTTGCTAAACATGGTGACTAGTTGCCTTATATAGTCCATTGGGCATACAAGTCACGAAAGATATTGGAAACATACTGAAATAAGACCTTGAACACTGTTGTAGCACACTCAAAACCATGCTTGACACCTTCCAACTAGCCAAACCTACCTAAGGAAAACCCAAAACATGACTAAAACTAATCGACCAACTGTGCATCAACACTTTGAGGAATGAAACGACACCTAAAAATAACATGCAACATCACTTATTGACTCAAAGAACCTATCCTAACCTACCCTAACCAACAATAAGGCTCACTCAAACAAAACCATCAACTGGATCAGTGAAATAACTACCCTTCCTTAACAACTTGCAATGTTTATCATATTGAAAAGTGGCCCCAAAGAGGCGTAGCAAAATTAGTAACTCAATAATCATCTGCAATGCTTCTAGAAGAACATAAACATACTGACTTATCCTTTGATTTTTACCATGCACACTGTTGTTTAGGACTGGATTAGTGAGCTAAATCTGGTCTTCTTCAGCCAAAACTTCATAGTCAGCCTCTTTCTCGACGGTAATTTCATGCTTGTGGGCAAGCATGAATTGTGATGCTTCATGGGCCTCCATGTTGGCTAAATGTCTAATACAACACCCTCTTGAATTAAAAAACTTCAAACTCTCATTATTGGCTTGATGTTTATGCACTTTTTCTTTATCATCATGCAGATAGGAAAGATTTGGTTTGGAAAGTTTTGGTTCATGTTGTTCTAATGAAAATATGGATGCTTTCTCTTCTATTTTGTGTTGCTCATAAATTTTTGATTTAGGAAGTGTTATCTTGACATCAATATTTGAGCAAAAGTCTTCAATGATGATAGAGAAAATGTCTTCATCAATTTCTAGCTCACTCTCCCCATGTTTGTCAATATTTACACCCTTCGAAACAACATTTTCCTCACTTTGCTCTTGGTATATCAACACCTTATCAAAATTGTTTATATTTTCCAATTGTTCCGAACTTGATACTAATGTCAATATACACATTTCCTCTTCACCTTGTTCAACAAAAGAAGGCAATTCATCAAACCTTAAAGTAGACTCCTATTTTTCACCACCTCCTTCTTGCTTTTCATTTTGTTGTCCCAACTGATTTGTTGACATAGATGTTAACATATCTTCTTCACCTTCAACAAAAAGTGGAAGCTCATAAAACAAGTCAACCAAAGTTTCACTTTCAACCCCTCTTGTTTACCTTTATTTTGTTGTCCTAACTAATCATGCTCATTAACCTCTTGCAACAAGTTTGATTTTTCCTCTTTTAAATCACCTGTAAGTGTACCAATAGCAAGAAACTCTTTTTGTTCTTCCTCAAACACTTCCTAGATTCTTGTTTACTAAACAAGCTATCTTGATAGACAATAGGACCACCTTTGCAAAGTCGAATGGTGATAGGGAAATAAGGTCGATCCTGCCAAGAAACATGGGAAGTTCGATGGGTACTTGGAAGAGTCAAAGGCTCTTAAGGAGATTGATTTTGAGAAACAAAGGGTTGAACTTGCACAGTCATAGTTTCTTGCAAAGGATGAGGACTCCTAAAACTTGGAATTTCAAACTCAAAAGACTTACTTGAAAATTTAGGAAGCTTATCTTGCTTCAAACTTGGAATCTTGAAGCTAGAAATCTCCTCTTTTATAGGCTGATTCAGAACATAAGTGATCGATTGGGATTCAAGCCTTTGTACTTACTCAAAAGACTTACTTGAAAATTCAGGAAGATTATCTTGCTTCAAACTTGGAATCTTGAAGCTAGAAATCTCCTATTTTACAGGCTGATTCAGAACGTAAGTGATCGATTGGGATTCAAGCAACAAACTCGTTTGCTCTTGTTTGGTTGAAATATCTTTTGCAAGAAACTCTTCATATTGCTTCCTTTGTATATCCATATCCTGCTGGTATTGATAGGCTTGGTAAGCCAATTGCTTTTTGAAGTCTATCAATATGCTCTTGGTGTCACTAATCCCCATATTGTCAGTATTTTGGGGTTGTAAAGGAAAGCAACTATGTTGGTTTGGCATAGACATGACTTCTTGGGGCTGATTTAAAGGCAGCCGAGAAGATTGAGCAGGGGTGTGTGGATGGTAAGCATGATAAGTATGTTGATTTATTGTTGTTATATGGTCATTTGGAATGAAACCAACAAGCTATTTTTTTGGTATGGCTAGTAAGAGGACATATAAGATGAATTTTCATGGAATGGAGGGTTATAAAACATACTTCCATGAAATGAGCAGATGATCCAACATTCAAGCAAGCTAGAAACTCTTGAAATAATCTTAAAATCAGAATACTACAGATTGATTTTTGTAAAAACTGAGCACATACCAACACTCTTAGTCTTCTTGAAACTAGTAGAATACCTCAAAGTCACTAGGTGTGTGAATATTTTACCTCCAAAGGCAGAAATTACTGATATACACACCAAATATTAGAAATAATAGGATAAATTTTATACTATAATAGCTCAAAAGGTCCCACCAAGTGTGCCAAAAACTATTATCACCTAATAGTGCATGCTTGTTGAGTTGCAAAAAACTCAGCCTACTAGATAAACATTGGATATCTTCCAAGTTTGTGGGTCACCTATGACAAAAGAGAACCTCTAGAGAGGGTTGTTCTTGTTATCACCTGAAATTGCACCCTGTTAAACCTAATGTTCAACACCTCAGTGTAACATGGGAAGACCTCTAAAGTTGTGGGTCACTTGTAGACAGAGGTCAACCTCCGGAGAAGGCTGGCTTCCTTTGGTATCACCTAAACTACTGATTCTGTAAAGGGAAAGGGAGAAGGAGTGCATAAAAATAAAACTAAATACTATGGTGATACACCGAACTGATAAGAGCAATGGAATACTTAGGCTACACTTGAAAATTGTCAATGACCATAAGATTACACATCAAAATCTGCAAGCCTTGCATTAATATATCACAAATAGGTTTGATTAACACACTTTTTTAAGAGAGGAAAAGATTTTTCACAGACTAGAATCCATATGTGATTATGTAAACACAGTGTGATTTATATAATGACACTTTTGCAAAGGAAGGCATGAAAACAAGATAAAGTTATAAAGGAATGAAAGAAATTCACAAAAATAACTTGATCATGAACCTGAAATGCACAACACTTTGCAAGAACAAGAGGGTAATCTGAAACATCAACAGTGACCAAGGTAAACTCTGTATTCTATGCTCCAAAATGAGTTACAAAATTTTGCTAATCTGAGAAAGGACTGCAAAAGTCACAGACTTTCGAAAAGCATAAGGATAACTCTCTTGCACTAAGGAAAAAAATCCATATATATCAAAAAGATGTTGGCCCCTAGGGCTTACAAAAATATCCGTCTTCAAAAAGATCTGCCCTTAGATATTTTCAAATGAAGTTAATGTTGCATCCCCGCTATCCATGTCGGTGAAGAGTTGCTCCAGGAATAGCCTCCTTGATCTTTTGCAATGCCCACATTAACTTCTGGTCTTGTGTCTATCTTCTAACCTCCATGTCGAGCTACTTTGAAAGGAAAGAGATAGGAATTGCCATTAAAATGAAATTCTAACATCCTAAGGTGATCCAACAAATGAATTTTGACCTACACTTGTTTAAATGAACATAACATAACCAACAACTTATACTTTGGCATAAATAACCCAAAATTTTGCATTTCTCTTGCATAAGTATTTCATTACTAGGCTTGATAACTAGGATAGCATTTAGAAGGAGCTGGAAACATTCTCACAACTTAAGCTTTACTCCTAGTTGGTTAAACATAAGTAATGACTTGCAAAAGTACATATTTTCTACATAAAGGAAATGAAAAATGGGCCTAAAATCAAGGGTAAAAACCTCACCAAGAGATCACATCAACCATTTTGTAAAAGTTTGCACAATGAAACAAGTTTGAGAAGGTAAAACAACTTGTCTTTATTGATCAAAATGTTTGTAAACAACATATAGATTAGAAAATAATTTACAATGCTTATTCTTTGCTAGAAAGAACCTTCATGGTTACAATACATAGCTCCAAAATGAGCAAGAAAACTAATTTTTTGAGTTACAATGCACAAAAAGGTCAAAAGAAATCTTTTTTCAGCTTACAATGCTTTTCCAAAGGTGAAAGAACTGACTAGAATGTAACAGGTCATGCCCTTTTGCATACAAGCCTTCCTAAACTTTAGTAATCTACTACAATAGGCAAGTCACATGTGTCACAATTTGAAAAGTCAAAAATCCTTTGGGCACCTAACTCCTGCTTACACCTTTTAAGCTCCTCAAAAGGCTCCATAATGTGTAGAATGACTCCTATTTTTGAATGCTCTTAACTTTGTCCAACTTGGAAAGTTCCTATATGCTTGGAAATTGTTGCTTTTAATCTGCTAGATAGGTGGATGATTGGTTGAACTACCCTATCTTCCCTCAGCTACCTGTCCAACTCCTCCAAATTACCCTATAAGCTTCCAACTTACCCAACTACTCATAATGCCTCAAAATTGCCACTTGCATACAAGTAAGACATGTTTGTAACTACCTCAACGACTTGTCCAACGTAGAAATTGACTCCTTTGATGGATTTCAATGTATCTTCATGTCTATAGGCTACCCTTTATGATCTTTCAAAAGTTTCTCTGCCACCTCAATGATTGTCACATTGTGCTTTGACCATCCTTCTCTTCAAAATTTCCATAAATACATGCCCCTTTGATATGACTATCCTTCCTTGTCATCAACCATCTCTTTGCTAATAAATTTTCTTAGTCTCTATTATAATCTATTCTCATGACTCAGTGATCCTAAAAACTTATATATCCTCATATGATTCTTAGTTCAAACTTTGCCCTTATCACTGTCCATTTGGGACTTGAATATTCATGAACCACTCTTGCTTACACGAGTGTCACCCTTCACTCTGCCAAGCTGCCTCTTTCATGTTGTCATGCTATGACCGTCTCATTGCCACTATCATACATTCATTGTTCAGTCATCAAGAGACTGTCCTTTCATGGTCTTGTTGATGAAATCATTTCCATCATGTTCTTGTCTTTGCTCTGAGGTTTGTCTACAAAATCTTCACAGTCCATTAACCTCACTGTACATGCATTAATTTCAATCAAATTCATAAACACAATTGAGTTTTCTAATTCTTCAGTACAAGGTCATTGATTGCTAAGGTCACTTTCAAAGTCACAAATCATTATCTTCAACTCAAACCTCACTTTCATAGATGCTTGTGGTGGCTATCTTTTGGTATTATGACTATGTTCTAGGTATAGATCTCATACTTTATGACTCTTGAGAAAACTTCCTTCATAGCTTGACTATCCTTAATTTATAAAACTATCCCTTCACTCATAAGGATTGTCCTCACGTTTACTCTGTCATGCACATAGACAATCATTTCATGCTTGAACTCACTTTCAGGTCTATCATACTTTTATATCATCACGAAAAGGGTAGTCTTCATGTTAACTTGAATGTACTTGTTGACCTTTGACTATCCATTGGGCATATTGCTCTTGAAACTTTGCCCGTTACTCCTTACCTAGAGTTTGTTGAGGGTTTTTTCCCTGCTACCACTTAACTCATAACTACCTTGCTCACCATTATCTTCCAAATATATGCCTTCCATACTTAATACTATCATGTTCTCTTTTCAAAGAAGAAAACCTCTGAAAAATTAATCAAAAACCTAGGCTAACATTCGCTTGTATCCCATAGTTGGCATGAGTTCAGTCTCTTCACAATCCATTTACACTTCTCAAATTCACAGAGTTACCTCTCCTTTTTTACTTGACCTACAACTGTAACACTCTCCATATACTGTGATACATGTCATTACTAATTGTACCCTTCTAAAACTCCTTGCAAGTTGATCTTCCCAGTATGCTCAACCTTGCATGAAAATGCCTAGGGATTTGGGCTTGAAAGCTAACAGTTGCTCCTCCTTTTGTTTGGTTTCTCTTGATAAAATATGACTTCAACGAGTTCAACCCTCAGCTTTGTCAACTACCTCATTACCATGAAAAATACTATGTTTAATCAATCTCTATCCACTTTGAACATATCCTATAGTCATAGCATTCTATGAGGTCACAGTCCTTTGGGACATTCTAGCAAATAGTCCAAATTTCGTGCTCTTATGCTTACTTTGCTTTAAGAAAACCTTGTCCATTGGTGACATTGATACCTCTAGAACTTATTCACTATCTTTGCTATAGGTGACTGTCCATCAAAGTATATAACATTGTACTCTTCCATTTTCAACACTATAGAGGACTATCCTTTTAATTTACAAGGTGGTTGTCTTTTCAAATTATCTTGCTATGATCATATTCTCTTCAAATATGTCATCACACTATCTTCCCTCTCAATATCAATGTATGATGTGCCAAGCTAGTCTCATTGCTATTCCTGAGTTGGCCTTGTGACTACCTTAGACTTCATTACAGTCATTGACTGTGGAGATCGCTATATTGCCTTCCAAGCCTTGTCAAACTCTTTATGGCACTGTCCCTCCTTAAAAATGAGCTCATTGTCATGAAGTATGCCACTGCCTTTTTCACTAAGCACTTGACTTTGCCCTAATTGAAAGTGATTGTCACTTTCTTAGTCAACCCACAACTTTCCTTAAACATTTTGAGGTATAAGAATGATTTTTTATTGAGTGTGAAGGGAGGTGCTAGTATGAACATATTCATATCTTCCTGGACTGTCCCTACATTCTTGGGTTGGAAACACTTTCTTTTGCAACATATCATCCTTTGTAGACTCTCATAGATTGTACTATGATTTCCCTTCAATTTGATTATTGTCTACTAACTATCATCTTGATGGTTGTCCCTTATTTTTTTTGGTTGTGTCACTTGTCCATGACATTATGACCCCAAAACAAAAAAAATCCTTTATCCTAGCCTTATCACCTTTTGGTAAGGCTTGTACCACTCTTCACACAAATTTATAATGAAAAATTACTCACAAATTGATATGAATATCCTTGTACACATTGTCACAAGGGTCCTCTTCACAACAAACTATACTTCACTGCCAATAGGCCATATTTTGTACTTTAGACTGTGAACTACCTCTATTATCCATGTGAACAGCCATGATTTACACCACTTTCTACAAACATATCTGACCTCTGTGGATGGTCAATAGGGTTGCCATTAATGCGTGAAAACCTTTTAAGCCTTAAAACCAATGTCCCTCAAACTATCATGCCATGGGAAAATCTTGTGCTTTGCTATTGAGTGTTGCTCATACATCATAGTTGTCACAACTTCATGTCTTAATGTATTTTACACTATTGCTTCCTTATTATCAATCATTTCTTTGATGACAACCCTTCATTTAGTGTCTTGGATGTCCTTCCTTGTGAACATGGGACCATCCCTCTATATGGTTTTCACTTCACCAAAATCATGAGAAACATGACTAGCTTTAGCCACTTGATAGTAAAATTTGTCCACTGTTCTATCAACTGAGTATGAAAAATAATTCTTTCTCTTTCTCCATATTATTGATGTATCATTCGACATTGCCTATTTGAAGTGGAGAATTAGTTGCACATGCATTTGACAATGAAGACTATGTGTTCATCTGGAACTCCTTTGCAAAAAATCCTTCATCAACCCTTCATGAGTATATGCTAGATTTTGACAAGGGTTTCACTGTGACTTTTCCTTTAGGAAATCACTCAATACTTGCTATAGCTAATGCTTTGACTAATAGCAGACTTCTATGCCTATATTGACATATTTTATTGGCAATGATAGTTTAAAATGATTTAAAAGCATGCACGGGTTGTATGAGGTTTTTCCTCATTTGGACAACATGTGAATGACCTCCAGACCTTTATACTTCCTCAATAGTCCTTAATAATTAGCTACCACCTTTGATCTCTTTACCCTATTACTAGACTTGTTTAATGGTTGAGGCGTTTTGGATATTATTATGTATCTTATGAACCCATGTAGTAGATCAGAAACACATGATATTTATGGCAATATCTATTAATATTTAACAGGTATTTGATAACTCAAGAAAACTCTTTTGAAAAGGAAACACACATACTTCATGAGGTGTAGAATACATAACACATAGTAGCTGGGCATTAACAACATTGGAAACATGTGGATTAAATGTGAAAAACTCTTGAAATTTCTCTTACTTTCCTCCATCTCCCACTGCAACATGCCCTAAAATCTCTCCTTGTGCCTCTATGGAAGACTTTCTCAATGCCAACAAACATAAACCCTAACTAATTTCTTGCAACGTGGGTGGAATCTAAAGTCTTGAAGAGAACAAACTTAATGCTTTCCTTCTCATTTCTCACTTTAACATCAGAAGATTACATAGTAAACCTTTGATTGTTTACCCCTTTACATTATATCACTTGAATGTAGCCCAAAACTTTATTATTTTCATCTTATATTTCTCTCATACACTTTTTTTTTGGCTACATTTTAAAGAAAAATTGAAAACCTTTTTCTTTTCCATTTTTCCAAAATATACTTTCATCATTTGACACAAAAAATGTCAACATCTTTGGAGATGTTTTCTTGCTAAACATGGTGACCAATTACCTTATACAATCCATTGGGCTTATGAGTCATGAAAGATCTTGGAAACATACTAAAATCAGACCTTGAACACTGTTGTAGCACACTCAAAACCATGCTTGACACCTTCCAACTAACCAAACCTACCTAAGAAAAACCCAAAACATGACTAAAACTAACTGATCAACTGTGCATCAACACTTGGAGGAATGAAATGACACCTAAAAGTAACATGCAACATCACTTATTGACTCAAAGAACCTATCCTAACCTACCCTAACCAACAACAAGGCTTACTCAAACAATACCATTAACTGGCTCAGTGAAATAGCTACCCTTCCTTAACAACTTGCAATGTTTGTAATATTCAAAAGCAACCCAAAAGAGGTGCAACATAGGTAGTAACTCAATAATCAACTGCAATGCTTCTAGAAGAATATAAACATACTCACTTACCCTTTTATTTTTACCATGCACATTGTTATTTAGGATTGGATAAGTGAGCTAAATCTAGTCTTCTTCAGCCACAATTTCATAGCCAACATCTTTCTCAGCTGTAACTTCATGCTTGGGTGCAAGCATGACTTATGATGCTTCATGGGCCTCCATACTAGCTAAATGTCTGATAGGACACCCTCTTGAATGAACAAACTTTGAAATCTCATTGTTGGCTTGATGTTTATGCACTTTTTCTCTATCATCATGTAGATTGGAAAGATTTGGTTTGGAAAGATTTGGTTCATGTTATTCTAATGAAAATATGGATGCTTTCTCTTCTATTTTACGCTACTCATAAATTTATGATTTAGGAAGTGTTATCTTGGCATCAATATTTGAGAAAAAGTCTTCAATGATGCTATAGAAAATGTCTTCATCAATTTCTAGCTCACTCTCCTCATGTTTGTCAATATTTACACCCTTCAAAAAAACATTGTCCTCACTTTGCTCTTGGTATATCAACACCTTATGAAAACTATTTGTATCTTCCATCTATTTTGAATTTGATACTGATGTCAATGTGTGGATGTCTTCTTCACCTTGTTCAACAAAAGAAGGCAGCTCATCAAACCATAAAGTACATTCCTCTTTTTCACTACCTCCTTCTTGTTTTTCATTTTTTTGTCCCAATTGATTTGTTGACATAGATGTTAACACATCTTGTTCACCTTCAACAAAAAGTGGAGGCTCATCAAACAAGTCAACCAAAGTTTCACATTCAACCCCTCTTGTTTGCCTTTCATTTTCTTGTCCTCACTGATCATGCTCATTAACCTCTTGCAACAAGTCTGATTTTTCCTCTTTTAACTCATTTGTAAGTGTACCAACATCAAGAAACTCTTTTCGTTATTCCTCAAACATTTCCTCTTCTTGTTTACTAAACCAACTATCTTGATAGACAATAGGACCACCTTTGCAAAGGTGAATGGTGATAGGGAAAGAAGGTTGATCCAACAAAGAAACATGGGAAGTTTGATGGGTACTTGGAAGAGTAAAAGGCTCTTGAGGAGACTGATTTTGAGAAACAAAGGATTGGACTTGCATAGTCATAGTTTCTTGCAAAGGGTGAGGACTCCTAAAACTTGGAATTTCAAACTCAAAAGACTTACTTGAAAATTCAGGAAGCTTATCTTGCTTGAAACTTGGAATCTTCAACCTAGAAATATCCTCTTTTGTAGGCTTATTTGGAATGTAAGTAGCCGATTGGGATTCAAGCCTTTGTACTTGTGCAAGCAACAAACTCATTTTCTCTTGTTTAGTAAAAATCTCTTTTGCAAGAGACTCTTCATATTGATTCCTTTGTATATCCATATCCTACTGGTATTGATAGGATTGGTAAGCCAACTCTCTTGCTACAAATCGAATTCTTGTTATTTCCTAATGTCACCCAATTGCTTATTGAAGTCTATCAATATGCTCTTGATGCCAATAATCCCCATATTTTTAGTATTTTGGGGTTGGCTAGGAAAGCAACTATGCTAGTTTGGCATATAAATAACTTCTTGGGGAAAATTTAAAGGCAACCAAGAAGATTGAGTAGGGGTGTGTGGGTGGTAAACATGATAAGTATGTTGATTTATTTTTGTTATATGGTCATTTGGAATGAAAGTAGCAAGTTTTTTTGTTTGGTATGGCTGGTAAGAGGACATATAAGCAATATTTTTATGGAATGGAGGGTTATAAAACATACTTCCATGAAATGAGAACATGATACAACATTCAAACAAGCTAGAAATTCATGAAATAATCTTAAAACCAGAATACTAAAGACTAATTTTTGTAAGACTTGAACACATACCAACACTCTTAATCTTCTTGAAACTATTAGAATAACTCAGACTCACTAGGTGTGTGAATATTTTTCCTCCAAAGGTAGAAATCACTAATATACACACCAAATATCAACAATAATATGATAAATTTTGAACTGTAGTAACTCAAGAGGTCCCACCAGGGGTGCCAAAAACTATTATCACCTAATAGTTCACCCTTGCTAAGTTGCAAAAAACTTAGCCTACTAGTGAAACATTGGATCTCTTCCAGGTTTGTGGGTCACCTATGATTAAAGAGAATCTCCAGAGAGGGTTGGTTCCCTTTGAACTATCACCTAAACTAAACCACCTACTGCTACTTGCAAAGGAAAGAGATAGGAATTGCCATGAAAATGAAAACCTAACATCCTAAGGTGATGCACCAAATGAATTTTGACCTTCACTTGTTTAAATGAACATAACATGATCAACAACCTAAACTTTGGCATACACAACCCAAAATTTCATATGTCTCTTGCATAAGTATTTCATTACTGGGCTTGATAACTAAAATAGCATTTAGAAGGAGCTAGAAATGTTCTCACAACTTAAGCTTTACTCCTAACTGGTTAAACACAAGTAATGACCAGAAAAAGTACATATTTTCTACATAAAGACAATGAAAAATGGGCCTAATATCAAGGGTAAAAACCTCACTACAAGATCACATCAACCATTTTGTAAAAGTTTGCATAATGAAACAACTTTGAGAAGGTAAAACAACTTGTCTTTATTGATCAAAATATTTATAAACATCATAAAAATCAAAAAATAAGTTACAATGCTTATTCTTTGCTAGAAATAACCTTCATGGTTATAATACATAGCTCCAAAATGAGCAAGAAAACTAATTTTTTGAGTTACAATGCATAGAAAGGTCAAAAAGAAGCATTTTTCAACTTACAATGCTTTTCCAAAAGTGAAAGAACTAACTAGAATGAAACAATTCGTGCCCTTTTGCATACGAGCCTTCCTAAAGTTTAGTAATTTGCTACAATAGGCAAGTGACATGTGTCACAATTTGAAAATTCAAAAATCCTTTAGGCACCTAACTGTTACTTACACCTTTAAGCTCCTCAAAAGGCTCCATGATCATAGAATGACTCCTCCTTTTGAATGCCTTGACTTTTTCCATCTTGAAAAGTTCCTATATGCTTGGCAATTGTTGCTTTTAGTTTTCTAGATAGAGTGACTGGTTGAAATGCCCTATCTTCCCTCAACTAGTTGTCCAACTCCTCCAAACTACCTAGTAAGCTTATAACTTGCACAACTTCTCATAATGCCTTAAAATTGCCACTTGCATACAAGTAGGACATGTTTGTAACTACCTCAACCACTTCTCTAATGTAGAACTTGACTCCTTTGATGGATTTCAATGTATCTTCATGTCTATAGACTGTCATTTATGATCTTTCAAAAGTTTCTCTGCCACCTCAATGATTGTCACATTGTGCTTTGACCATCCTTCTCTTCAAATTTTCCATAAATATTTGCCCCTTTGATATGACTGTCCTTCCTTGTCATCAACCATCTCTTTGCTAATAACTTTTCTTAGTCTCTATTATAATCTATTCTCATGACTCTGTGATCCTAAAAAGTTAGCTATTCTCATATGATTCTTAGTTTAAACTCTATCCTTATCACTGTCCATATGGGACTTGACTATTCATGAACCACTCTTGCTTACATGATTTTCACCCTTCACTCTTTTGGAAGCTACCTCTTTTATGTTGTCATTGCTATGAAAGTCTCATTGCCACTGTCATACATTCACTGTTTAGTCATCAAGAGACTATCCTTCCATGGTCTTGTTGATGAAATCATTTCCAAACATCATGTTCTTGTCTTTTCTCTAAGGTTTTTCTACAAAATCTTCACAGTCCATTAACCTCACTGTAGATGCATTAATGTCAATCAAATTCATACACACAGTCAAGTTTTCTAAGTCTTCATTACAAGGTCATTGATTGCTAAGGTCACATTCAAAGTCACAAATCACTATCTTCAACTCAAAACCTCACTTTCACATATGCTTGTGGTGATTATGTTTTGTTATTACGACTATGTTCTAGGTATAAATCTCCTCCTTCATAAGTATTGAGAAAACATCCTTCATATATTGACTATCCTTAATTGATAAAATTGTCCCTTCACTCATAAGGACTGTCCTCATGTTTACTTTATCATGCACATAGACAGTCATTTCATGCTTGAACTTGTTGTCAGGTCTGTCATACTTTTATATCATCATGAAAAGGGTAGTCTTCATGTTAACTTGAATGGACTTGTTGACCTTTGACTATCCATTGGGCATAATGCTCCTGAAACTCTGCCCGTTACTCCTAACCTAGAGTCTGGTGAGGGTTTTTTCCCTACTGCCACTCAACTCATAACTACCTTGCTCACCATTATCTTCCAAACATTTTCCTTCCATACTTAATACTAACATTTTCACTTTTCAAAGAAGAAAACCTTTGATAGATTAATAAAAAACCTAGGCTAACATTCTCTTGTATCTCCTGGTTGGCATGAGTTCGGTCTCTTCACTGTCCATTTACACTTCTCAAATTCATAGAGTGATCTCTTCCTTTTTGGCTTGACCTACAACTATAACTCTCTCCATAGACTGTGATACATGTCATTCCTAACTGTACCCTTCTAAAAATCCTTGCAAGTTGATCTTCTCAACATGCTCAACCTTGCATGACAGTGCCTAGGGATTTGGGCTTGAAAGCCATTTGTAGCTCCTGCTTTTGTTTGGTTTGTCTTGATACAATTTAACTTTAGTGAGTTCAACCCTCAGCTCTTTCAACTGCCTCATTGTCATGAAAAAGACTTTGTTTAATCAATATTTATCCACTTTGAACATATCCTATAGTCATAGCATTCTATGAGGTCACAGTCCTTTGGGACATTCTAGAAAATAGTCCAAATGCCTTGCTCTCATGCTTACTCTACTCTAAGATAATACTATCCTTTGGTAAAATTGCTACCTCTAGAGCTTCTTCACTGTGTTTGCTGCAGATGACTATCCTTCAAATATATAACACTGTACTCTTCCATTTGCAACACTATAGAGCACTACCCTTTTAATTTACAAGGTGGTTGTCTTTCCAAATTACCTTGCTATGATCATAATCTCTTCAAATTTGTCATCACACTATTTTCCCTCTCAATACCAATATTCAATGTGCCAAGCTAGTTTCATTGCTATTCCTAAGGGAGCCTTGTGACTGTCTTAGACTTTACTTCAGTCATTGACTATGGAGACCACCATACTGCCTTCCAAGCTCTGTCAAACTCTTAATGGTACTGTCCCTCTTTAAAAATGAGCTCACTATCATGAAGTATGTCACTTGCTTTTTCACTAAGCTCTTGACTCTACCCTGATTGAAATCGATTACCATTGTCTTAGTCAACCCACAACTGTCCTTAAGCATTTTGAGGTATAAGAATGATTTTTTACTGAGTGTGAAGGGAGGTGCTGATATGAATGTATTCATATCTTCCTAGACTATCCCTACATTCTTAAGTTGGAAGCACTTTCTTTTGCAACCTATCATCCTTCGTAGATTCTCATAGACCGTACTATTCTTTCCCTTCAATCTGATTATTACCTACTAACTATCATCTTGATGATTGTCCTTGTTTTGTTGCTATTTCACTTGTCCATGACTTTATGAACTCAAAACAAAACTAGCCTTTATCTTGGCCTTATCACTTTTTGGTATGTCTTGTAGTACTCTGCACACAAATTTATAATGAAAACTTACTCACACATTGATATACATATCCTTCTACATACTGTCACAAGGGTCCTCTTCACAACAAACTATACTTCACTGTCAATAGGCCATATTTTGTGCTTTAGATTGTGAACTTCCTCTATTATCCATGTTAATAGGCACGATCTACACCACTTTCTACATACATCTCTGACCTTTGTGGATGGTCACCATTGTTGTCATTAATGTGTGACAACCTTTTTAGCCTTAAAACCAATGTCCCTCAAACTGTTACGACATGGAAAAATCCTGTGCTTTGCTATTGAGGGTTGCTCATGCATCATAGTTGTCATGACTTCATATCTTAATACTTTTCCTTTAGGAAATCACTCAATTCTTATTGTAGCTAATGCTTTCACTAATAGCTGACTTATATGCCTGTACTGACATATTTTATTGGCAAGGATAGTTTAAAAGGATTTAAAAGCATGCATAGGTTGTATGAGGTTTTTCCTCATTTGGACAACACATGAATGACCTCCAGATTGTAACCTCTATACTTCCTCAGTAGTCCTTAATAAAAAACTATCACTTTTGATCTCTTTATCCTATTACTAGACATGTTTAATGGTTGAGGTATTTTGGAGATTATTATGTATCTTATGAACCCACATAGAAGATCACAAACAAATGATTATTATGGCAACATCTATCATTATTTAATAGGTACCTGATAACTTGAAAACTCTTTTGAAAAGGCAACACACATACTTCATGAGGTGTAGAATACATACCACGTAGCAGCTGGGCATTAACAACATTGGAAATGTGTGGATAAAATGTGAAAAACTCCTAAAATTCCTCCTACTTGCCTCCAACTCCCACTACAATGTGCCCTAAAATCTCTCCTCGTGCCTCTATGGAAGACTTTCTCAATGACAACAAACAAAAACCCTGACCAATTTATTACAACATGGGTGGAATTTAAAGTCTTCAAGAGAACAAACTTAATCTTTTCCATCTCATTTCTCACTTTAGCATTGGAAGAGGTAGTAAACCTGTGATTGTTTCCCCCTTTACATTATATCACTTGAATGTAGCCCAAAAAATTATTATTTCCATCTTATATTTCTCTCACACACCTTTTTTTTGGCTACATTTTAAAGAAAAATTGAAAACCTTTTTCTTTTCCATATTTCCAAAATATCCTTTGGTCATTTGACACAAAAATGTTAACATGAAAAAAAAAAAATACATAGGTTACCGCAAATTAAAATCAAGGAAGCATTAGCACTAACAGTATGACCCCTCCCCCATAATGCTCATAAAAGAGAGGCATGCCAAGTCCATTAAAATTGTGTGTCATAATGTAGTGCATGAAGGAGAAGAAATATCATCTGAATGTACACAATAAAGTACTTATGATTGAAAAAGGGTGCGCAAACCAAAACACACACACATGAAGGTAGACAAGGTTGTGATTAAAAACAAGAAGGCACA
The DNA here is from genome assembly GCA_007258455.2 of Sequoia sempervirens. Taxonomy (NCBI): domain Eukaryota; kingdom Viridiplantae; phylum Streptophyta; class Pinopsida; order Cupressales; family Cupressaceae; genus Sequoia; species Sequoia sempervirens. The sequence goes on from VDFB02271358.1 coordinate 939,985,456, forward strand.
CAAAAAAAAATCCCCCATGAAACTTTATAAAATAGTGTGAGTAAAAAATATGGTACAACATGATGTGCAAAATCCCTAAAAGCATACATGTAATGGTGGCACTTTATCTTAGTACATCTACAAATAAGAAAGTGCATTCAAAAGATGCTCAAAAGTTTTAGAAAGGATAACATGCTAGAAATATAGATAAAAAAACTCAAAAGAAGTCATATTAACGAACACAAATTTTCCAAGAACCAAAACATCCAAGTAATCAACCAAAATGTGAAAACATGACAAATTGAATAAAAGTTACATGGGGAAAAATATGGAAAAATGCATGGGTAGTTGTGAGGAGCTTTGAAATACATTTCCAACATCATAAGAATCATGGAAAATAGAAAAACTAGTAAAAATTCATGAGCTTGAGAGTAGAAAAAGCACATCCAAATTTGATAATTTATAAAATGTACCAACAAAAAAACCAAGAAAAATACCTCCACCACTAGAAAGTGCTTAAAACTAGCTTTCCAATGATATCTTATTCACCAAATTTTGATATCATATTCCTAAGTTATACAAAAAAAAAGCTCCTTTAGGGAAAATCTAGGGTTTGGGGTAGGGGAGGGGTAGTCTATACAACTAATGTCAGAAATACGGTTGTTAAAACATGCTTTTGTGGGTCAAAATATTCCCTCTTTGGTCAAAAAAATTACCAGTTTGTTGGAAAAGTTGTTGTACACGAAAAAGTAGAAAATGCTAGAAAAGTGCACAAAAGTTGAAAAAAACCCATCAATAAAAAAAAGTGGGTCGAAAATATGTGCACATGCTAGAAAAGAGTCATTGTTCATTAGGAAATCCATAGTGCATGTGAAAAAAATAGTTATCGATTTTAGATGAATAACAAGTTAAAGGGTCCATTGCCAGTGGTTAAATAATGCTAAAATTTTGGAAGACCACAATGTACACTGGTGGTGGTAAATCCCTACCATTGAGTGTAAGAAAAATGGGTTGATAGGGCTATGTAATCAGTGGGAGAAAATTATAATTGTTGACGGTTATAGAGCCTAGCTAATATTGAAAATAATGTTGCTGCTAAATTCAAAGGGTCAATTAGAGATGTTGGGCGAGAAGCTAGAAATAAAGTTGTTGAGGGTGTTGAAAAAAAACCAACAAGTAGCCTAAACAAACCTTCAACCTTTGAAAAAAAAAAATCTTTGGCAAGAGACACTAATGGAAAACCACCTAGAAATTTCAAAAGGATGTCACCAAAGTCTATTGTGGATCCAAAAAATCTTGCTGTCAACATAAAAAGGACGCTTGAAAAATTAAAAAAATATCACAAAGCCTGAAAAAAACCACTACATCTATAAGAAAACCTCATAAAAAAACCCATGTCAAAAAGCATACAATTTGCTGCCATAAAATATCACATGATTTGCTCATTAGATTAGGGTGACATACATTGTATGAATCTACATGACCATATGAAGCTATACAACTATACTAATTTTTGAATATCAAAATTTGTGCCCTTAATTTATTTTACAAAAAATCTCCCTGCCCTAATTTCAACATTTGGACATGCAATCTTATGGTTATTTTCCCTTTTGAACACAATGAGTAAGGTCTGTTTGGTTCCACGATGCACCCAAATTTTGTTCAAGTCCAAATCTATAAAAGAAAGGATAAAAAATTGTAGATTTGGAGCTTTGATACAATGTTGGAGTTGATTCTTCAACCCTATAGCTCCCAAGGATCACTTGCAATTAAAAATTTCTCATAAAAAGAGAGAAAAATACAAAGCTATGGATGCTAAGAGCTAATTAAACAAAAAAATAATGAATCATTAAAGTGAATATAATAAGAATCCTTATGAAAGTAAAAAATAAAAAATAAAAAAAAACAACCTTAGAGAAATCCTAGGTGAAGATAAAAGGATATCATGACATATGTCCTCATCTTATGACTTGAGACACAAAAAACACACGACCTAAGTAAGATTAATATGCTAGAGTGAAAAGGGACCTAAGTGAATGAATAATTAATTAGGTAAATACCCTTTTACTCTAGTAGATTCAACATTAACCAACCATGTGGAACCCTTAGGACCACCCCTCTAAAGTCTGAGATAACTGACTCAAGTAATCCAACATGCTCACATCCACATGTAGGGTTAGAAAAGCACACACAAAAAGAGTAACACTGACTAATCATTGTAAATACATGTCAAGAGAATCATCACACAATTAAGTCCAATAACAAAGCAAGATAAGGTCATACGACCATAAAAACATAAGCTTTTAACATAATATAAACATGAGATATCATAACTCTAAGATTTAAAAGAACACACAAGTTCACAACACCAAATGCATATACAATCCATGGTAGAAAGGAAGAGAGGGTTGTCCTAGGTAATAGCCATCGAGTGTCATCACTAGTCACAACCACTCAAATTTTGAGAAGCCTACCCCCATCCCATGGAGGTCCAACACAACACTAATTTGTGATATGGAGATATGTCATAATTTGTGCCCATTGATATGCTCTTAATTTTTGGTATAAGATATAAGACAACAAAGTTTTGAGAGATTGATAAATGACTCACACTTGCAAATTTGACCTAATATTTGTAGTTATGAACTTTTATTGCAACCTTGATCCCAACACTTTGGTCTTCAAAACTCTGCTTGCCTATGTTATTTGAACTTGATGGTCCTAAAGACATCATTAGAACTAGATGTGCTACACATGAGAGATAATTTGTTCGCCTCCTTTTACCTTAGTCAAACCCTTAGATCAATTTGACAATATTGAATAAATTGGAAGATACACCAAACATAAATACATATGCTTATGATGACCGAATGATCTCAAATATTTATTTAGTGCTCCTTAAATCACTCTCTTTCTATGTATATTATAAATCTCCATAAATATTAGGTGCGGATGATTCTTAAATTTTTAGAATAAAATTAAAGTCATCTATTTATACAACACTATTAGACCAAAACTTTAATATTTTGGAAAACTAATTGAAATCAAAGCAAGTTGAGCCCATAATTTTGAAAATTAAAAATGTTGCTCTTGCTTATTTAAGGGAAACATAAAAGCGTTGCTCGTTGTTCGTTGTTCATTATTCGTTGTTCGTTATTCGTTCGCTACTCAATGCCCGTATGAAAACGACACGTAGTTGAAAATGATGGAAACCACACTACGTAGGTAGTGGAATTTCGGCTCATGTTTTTTTCAAGCATACCCTTTATGCGTCATGGGGCCCTCGGTATAAGATACCCGTCGTCAACAAAAAGGAATTGGAAATTCAGAATCCGGGATTTGCAGTTGTTTAATGACGTGCGGATTAGTGGTATAATGACGTCCACGAGCCATTCAGAATGCGGCACGTAATCCCGTGGACTGGCGATTGGTACGATTTCCCGTACAACTAAATTTAGTCTGAGTTTTAGCGCTGCATTTGACGGAGTTGGATTCGCGGCCGACAAATTTCATAGGCACGAGCGTCCATCCTAGTGGACAGTTTTCAGGTATTCAAGGGGGAACCGCGGGCTATTTAACAGCGGATTTATTATCGTGTGCAGAAGCCGGTTTTGACTGGGCGGGTCGAACTTAGGACAGGTGTATAAAAGGAGGAAGGGTAGCGGTCAAGTAAGCAATATGCGGAGAATTGTAGTTGATCAAGCTCGAAGATTTGTGGCCCAAGCGAAATCGATGGCAAACAACGTTTCTAACCATTCATGTCCTCCTCAGAATGGATGGCGGAGGGATCTCTCTTCTTCGTCTCCTCTCACAGTCGCTACCATTAATCCAAAGGTTCGTTTCACCTTTTCTTTTTCGCTTATGTCATTTTGTGTTTCTGTTGAAGCATTGCTAAGTTTGAATTTTGAGATTAGTTTCCAGATGTGTGTCAAAACTTATCAAAATCAATTTGCTTTTCAATGAGTGCCTCTTTGCAATTTATATTGGAAGTCCCCTTTACTGTGCAACCTGTAGCTGTGACAACAAAATATTTAGGAGCATTTCTGATGCAAGTTAATATAAGGAGAACCAAGTTTCTTTAGGAAACAACATTGTCCTAAAGATCATCTTCTATTACTGCTTGAGACACCTCTAACATCTGTGGCCCCATAGACTGTTAGGTATAACGGACGAACTTAACATCTTTTCATCACCAGGGTCATAGAGTATCTACCGCATGACCTAGTTTATTGCTGTGTACCGTCGTAACAATTAAAGTTGATTGTCGTATTTTATCCGATTCTAATAGACCGTGTATCCCTTGTATTTAAACCCTAGTCTTTTCTCTGAAAGCATTGATGATTTATGCCTTCAGCTAATCCCACACTACAATATTTGGTGAGCTTTTGGATTGTCTTGCTGGGATTCGAACCGGAGGCTCTTCCATGAAAGCCTCAATGATTTATCGCTTATACTCAACTTATTCTACAAGATATCATAAGGCTTTGGATTGTCCCTTGAGATTTAAGTGTGGTGCTCTCCCATGGAGCCTTGACAATTTAAGGCTTAGTCCATTTGACAAGAAATAACCGGGCTTTGGATTTTGTCCATCCGATTTGAACCTAAGGCTCTGTTATGAAAGCCTTGATTATTTACAGCTTACCTCATCCTATTTGATAGGAATTGATCGAACCTTTGGAGTCACAAAAGTTGCGAGTTTAGTTCCTATACTCTCAAATCCAAAATCATTATATAAATAATAGGATTTGAAAACAAATGTTAATATTTGGCTGTAAATGAAGTATTATATTCGGTTTGGAAGAATTTACATATTACTTTGGTGAGGGTTTGAAAATCTTCCCCAGCCTCGAAACCTGTCCTTGAGAAATTATCAGTAATTCCCCTAAGAAATAGTTGGAAGTTGATAATCTATTAGGAAAATAAATGCTATTATTTGATTTAATTTTCTTTATTTTACATCCAGAACTGTATCACACTTTGATCATTTCTGGATGCATTTATACTCTGCATGTTTCTTCCTTCCCTTTCTTTGTCCTTTCTGTATCCTTTTTAACACGTGCATCCAATTTGTGATATTTAGTTTGAGAAGAGTGATTTGATGAAGAGCGAGTTTTCTCTGTTTCTTTATTCTTTTGCAGCATGTGATCATGGATATGGTGAACTAAACTGTTCTTCATTATCCACATCTTTGCTATTTCAATAAAGTTTTGGATATGGTCTATTGTTCTATTTGCACATGAGAGGTTGTCAAATCTAGCACAGATCCATGACCTGTGCTCTATTAAAGTTTAATCTTGCACTTACAAATTTGACTGTTTGTAGATTTGAATTTTTATAATGGCTTTGATCCTTGCACTTTGGTATTGAGAACTTACTTTGTCTATGTCATTTGAACTTGATGGTGCCTAATTACATCGTTAGAACTTGATGTGGTGGACATGAGAGGCAATTTGCTCCCCTCCTTTTACCTTAGTCAAACCCTAGGATCAATTTGAAAATTTTGAATAAATTGAAAGACACACCAAACATCTCAGATATTGATTTAATACTCCTTAAATAATGTTCTAGTGATATAACAAAACTCTCTTTCCCTGTATTTAAGATCTTGTAGATATTGAATGTGGATAATTCTAAAGTCCATCTTTTTATACAAAATTTAAATATTTTCAAAACATTGAAATGGACGCATAATAACTAGGTAATTGAAATCAAAATCAGCTTGAACCCATAATTTTGAAGGTTTAAAACGTTGCTCTTACTAAGTACAGTACAAAGGGAACATTAAAGCGTTGCTCGTTGTTCGTTGTTCGCTATTCATTGCCCGTACGGAAACGACAACTGGTTGAAAATGATGGAAAGCATAAATTAGTGGAATTTCGGTTCATTTTTTTTTCAAGCATGCCTGCATGGTCTTCGGTATGAGAAATCCGTCAGCTAAACAGAATTGGAAATTAAGAATCCCGGGTTTGCAGTTGTTTAATGGCGTGCTGATTTAGTTGTATGAAACTAAACAACATTGGAATCAATGACATCCACGAGCCATTCAGAATGCGGTACGGAATCTCATGGACTAGCGAGTGGGATGCTTTCCTGCCCCACTAACTTTAGTCAGTTTTAGCGTTGCATTCGACGGAATTGAATCGGCAGCCGACAAATTTTAAAGGCACAAACGTCCATACTAATGGACAATTTTCAGGTATTCAAGGGAGAACCGCGTGCTAATTAGCAGCGGATTTATTATCGTGTGCAGAAGCCGGTTTTGACTGGGCGAGTCGAACTTAGGACGGGTGTATAAAAGGAGGAAGGGTAGCGGTCAAGAAAGCAATATGCGGAGAATTGTGGTCAATCGAGCTCGAAGATTTGTGGCCCAAGCGAAATCGATGGCAAACAACGTTTCTAACCATTCATCTCCTTACAATGGATGGCAGAGAGATTTCTCTTCTTCGTCTCCTCTCACAGTCGCTACCATTAATCCACAGGCTCGTTTCACCTTTTATTTTTTGCTTATGTTGTTTTGTGTTTCTGTTGAAGCATTGCTAAATTTGAATTTTGAGATTAGTTTTCCTATGTGTGTCAAAACTTATCAAAAATCAATTTGCTTTTCAATGAGTGCCTCTTTGCAATTTATATTGGAAGTCCCCTTTACTTTGCAACCTTTAGCGGTGACAACAAAATATTAAGGAGCATTTCCGATGCAAGTTAATATACGGAGAACCAAGTTTCTTTAGGAAACAACATTGTCCTAAAGATCAACTTCTATTACTGGTTGAGACACCTCTAACATCTGTGGCCCCATAGACTGTTAGGTATAACGGACGAACTTAACACCTTTTCATCACTAGGGTCATAGAGTATCTACCGCATGAATTAGTTTATTGCTGTGTGCTGTCGTAACAATCAAAGTTGGTTGTCGTATTTTATCTGATTCCAATAGACCGGGTATCCCTTGTATTTAAACCCAAGTCTTTTCTCTGAGAGCATTGATGATTTATGGCTTCAGCTAATCCCACACTACAATATTTGGTGAGCTTTTGGATTGTCTTGCTGGGATTCGAACCAGAGGCTCTTCCATGAAAGCTTCAATGATTTATCGCTTAAACTAACTTATTCTACAATATTTCATCAGGCTTTGGATTGTCCCTTGAGATTTAAGTGTGGTGCTCTCGCATGGAGCCTTGGCAATTTAAGGCTTAGTCCATTTGACAAGAAATAACCGGGCTTTGGATTGTGTCCATCCGATTTGAACCCAAGGCTCTGTTATGAAAGCCTTGATTATTTACAGCTTACCTCATCCTATTTGATAGGAATTGATCGAATCTTTGGAGTTGCAAAAGTTGCGAGTTTAGTTCCTATACTCTCAAATCCAAAATCATTATATACATAATAGGATTTGAAAACAAATGTTAATATTTGGCTGTAAATGAAGTATTATATTAGGTTTGGAAGAATTTACATATTACTTTGGTAAGGGTTTGAAAATCTTCCACACCCTCGAAACCTATCCTTGATAAATTATCAGTAATCCCCCTAAGAAATAGTTGGAAGTTGATAATCTATTAGGAAAATGAATGCTATTATTTGATTTAATTTTCTTTATTTTACATCCAGAACTGTATCACACTTTGATCATTTCTGGATGCATTTATACTTTGCATGTTTCTTCCTTCCCTTTCTTTGTCCTTTCTGTATCCTTTTTAACACGTGCTTCCAATTTGTGATATTTAGTTTGAGAAGAGTGGTTTGATGAAGAGCGAGTTTTCTCTGTTTCTTTATTCTTTTGCTGCATGTGATCATGGATATGGTGAACTAAACTGTTCTTTATTATCCACATCTTTGCTATTTCAATAAAGTTTTGGATATGGTCTATTGTTCTATTTGCACATAGAGGTTATCAAATCTAGGACAGATCCATCTTATATTAATCTCTGGCACACACTGAGATTTATCCAAAATACTTCATATGCCCATCCCGCTAGCATCTAGCCTTAAGAATATAAGTTCTGGCACCTTGAGAGTATTTTTGATACCTCTTAACACATTCCAGGTCTAATTTTATATGGATATGATCTAGAAGCACTTGCAGACATTGCAAAACATCGATTAAGTTGCAAAAGCCATTTCTATAAATCTATTCCTCTGCATAAAATATATTTTATGTTGCTTTCCTTGCATATCTTAAGAATTTCAAAGATGTATTACGAGGGCAAGTAATAAAATACTTGAAGCACGGTTCAACTAACGTTATGACGAAGTCAATAAGCTACCTTATTATTATAGGTTGCTTTCTATGTATACTTTACAATTTACATATAAGGAATGAAGTAAAATATCAAAAGTGCTTTTTGGGTTGATGAGTCAAATGCTAAAGATATAGCCGAAGGAACTTTCGACCATGCCATAAGTCACCCTTCTATTACACATATAAGGAAGGGGTGATATTCATGAATATCTTACCAATTCATGACCAAACAGGTTTAAGAGGGATCTTGAAGATCTTTTCATATGAAAAGCATTCTATTTTGATTCATAATTTCATATTCATCTTGGTACATGGCCATACCTGCAAGTGCTTCCTTAAAGGTTAACAAGTTTAATGTATTAACTGATTGCAATCCTTGGATCTTTTGAGTGCTATATGTGCTATATTGTGTCCTAGACATATTTTTTCTCAGCTTCACCTTATCAAGACTCAAAATTCTGCATTAGTATTCTCTGTGGGTCATTATCATGGCCATTGGTATGCCTTGCTGCTAGACAGTGACCAGCCAGACAAGGCTCTATCCTGATTACAAGGATGGTTCAGTTACACTTTATTCTTTTATCCATCCATTATTTCTATTTGCATTCTTTTTCCAGAGTGAACAGCCAATTCTAAATGGCAGCTTTTGGCTTTTGTAACTTCAACTATCCTTTCAAGGCCATCTTGTTGAATGGTATTGAATGTGTATAACTGTTTCGCAAAATTTGAATTGACTACAAGAATTCATTAGGAACTGTAAAGCCCAGAATTCTCTTTCCTGTTAATGTTCAATATTTAGTACTGCATTTTGAGATCCTTTTTATGTTTTTGAAACCATGCATCATGTGTTACTAGAAACTGATGAGTTATGCAGGGGGGTCACTTTTGAAATATCCTATCCCTACAAAGGTTATAAAAATTGTAACTTTGTTTTGCACTGACTTATATTATCATGGTAATTGAAGGCTTCCACAAGCTCCAAAAGCTTTGCCAATGGGGAAAGGAGCTAGAGTATGAAAAGGCCAAAATTGACATATTAGATCTATTGTTCCTCATTCCTAAAAAAAATTCCTAAAGGTGCTTGTGTGCCAAGTGGGTTCTCTTGCCTTTAGTTATTGCCAAAATACATAAGCAGAAATTTCATTGGTGTAATGAGTGCTTATGGAGGTCATCTTGAGATGATTTAAAAAGTTAAAATGCTCATAAATCAAGTCCCATAAAAGTAAAAATCTTTCTGTTGGCTCATGGAACCATATGGGCCAACATCAAGAGTTGGAAGAACGGATTCCTCTCTTGAAAGGAGGCTAAAGGCCTCCCCAAGGTCTCAAGGTCATTGGGTCTCTGTATTGCCAGACAACTTAGTGGTAAATGAGATCCTGTTTCAACAAGGTGCCTGGTTAGAATTAAGTAGGATAGATTCCAGGATAATGTTAGGCTCAGATTATGGGATGGAGGATCGAGCAAACATATGCCCTTACAACAAGATGTGGTAGCGAAGCATAGGAAAATAGACTAAATCCTGAACTAATCCTAATTGTCCCTACTCTAACTGCTGATAAAAAAGAACAAAAAGATAAGGGAAGAGGAGGAAAAAATTAAAATAAAATGAAGGGAAGGAAGTTGAGAGAGTGAGTCCAATATCCAGGGAGAATAGCCATTGGCCTGAAGAACTCCCTTCAAACACAAAATAAACAACTCACACCTCTGTTAATGCTAGCTCAACATGAAGCATGAGAAGTGCAATCATCTAAGGAGAATGGAACGAAAGAATAATCATAGTCAGAAATGATTGAGACAGTGGAGACACCCACAGTGTTTCATGCACAGGCTATAACCAACAAAATCATGTCGAAATATACATTTAAGCTCAGAATTATGTTTACAGAGCAAGATCATGCAAGCTGCAAGAATGATATTTACAGACAACAAGACTCGGAACTCAAAAAATACGACGTCTCCCTGCCAAATTGTTTGTGTTGAGGAGAACTACTTTCAGATTTCTTTAACCTTGTCACTTCCAACCTCAACAATGAGATGCAGGCCTGCTAATATAGAAATCCAGGTCCATGATACAATGAGAAATCTCCCTAAGTTGGTGGCAATATTAAATTCTACAACTAGAAAGAGTTCTTGCCTAGGCACCAATTTTGAATTTAGGCATTCAATGCACTATTAGCCATCATGCATATTTGATTGGTTTTGTTAGGAAGATTGATGTTGAAGGTGTCTTGGAGAACATTGAGCCCAGAGCTCTGACCAGAAGATCATGTCGCATTAAGTGTAGCAGGTGAGCTCATATATGTTCAAATCTTTGTTCTCCACAGATTGCATATTCGGAACATTCCCAAAAGGCACTGATTTAGTGCTCAATGAACTCAGGTACAACTGGCTGCCTTGATTTTAATAGCTTCTTGCCACCGAAGATAGCACCAGCCACACACATATGTTTCTAACTGTTCGTTTGTTATTTGTGCAACCCCAAGGAGATTTGATTTGTACTCAGTATCATTGTCTTGAGCCACTTGTGAGTAGAGAAGGAATGAAAATCAGATTTCAAGGATACTTCTAAAAAAACTTGAAATCTATTGAGCTCAAGAATCTGATTTATATCTTCATTAATGAAATGAATATTAAATTTTGTGCTTTGGGTTGAAATGCAATGTGTCAAATTCGTGGGGTGCATGGGAGCTTGTTACATGTTCATTATGTGTATGTTTCATGTTGCTAGGGCACGAGGAAGCCATGCCATCACCATGCTTATCGCAAACTAGATGGGTGGGACAATCAATTATCATGCCTATCACAGGCCAAATTTGGGAGAAAATCCTCACCTATTCTCATCAGAAACAATCTGATAATGAAACTGGCCATCAAATTTCTTCACATGAAGTAATACATGGTATTGCTTGAGGGATGATATGTAGGCATGTGACTTACACAAGTGGGATGATTAGTTATGCTGTTTGCTAGGTAAGCTTGAGTTAAAATCCACAATTGATCTTTAGATTTAATCACATTATGATTGTGTGGCAGCCTCAAAAAGGAGACACCTTAAGCATTAGGATAAGGGCCCACCATATTACTAGAACCAATGATATCGAGCCACATGGGCATGTAGAAAGGAGGGTGAGATTTTTAATTGGAGGCGGCATAGGAACCACACAATGAGGATTGAGACTAACTGTCGCCATAACACGTAGTGGTGTTAGAGTTCATAGATCTCCTGAGTTGTGTGAGTTATTTGATGGGACTTGATCTCAACGAATGCTACAAGTTGGGAGCGATGGCATTGATTGTCAACGCGAGAGATTGCACACTTGGCTGGTTATAGCTGAGTTACCGAGGAGTGGAGCCCAAGCTCTCTATGCTTTATGTTTATGATGCTAGCATGAGCTCATGGGATAGGTGATGTCATGGAGGGGCTTGCCAAATGGATGATATAGCCATTTTATTGGCTCATGAAAGCCCAAAGAGGTGTTAGAGTTTGAAGGGCCTTAATGTTGTGCCATTAGCTCCACAGTGATGATTTGTTAGTAAGATGGGGCTAGGGTGAGCTCATAACATGTGTGTGAGGACATGTAAAGGTTGTGAGATGATAGGCTTGTGTTGATGATCTAATGGGCCATGCAACATGAGGAGGAGAGTGTATCCTTTGTTAGAGTGAGATTGTGTGAGCCGTTGGACGAGATTTCATCTAATTAGTTTGTGGGAACAAGGAGATCAATAGTGCAAATAGAGCACTAGGAATGAGATCGATACACGTTGCTGAAATAGAAGGGTGAAGATTGATTAAGCATTGGCCCAAGATTACCAATAAATGCTATGCATGCTGGATAAAGAGAGTGGGAGCACATAGAGCATAGGGTGAACACAAAAGATGCCATGAATATGAATAGAACTCGAGTGAGGATGCGAACACAAATAATAGAGCTCGAGTGAGGATGCAAACATAAATAATAGAGCTCAGGCAAGGTTCATGGGCCAGGAGGAGATATCTTTGATTGGTTATCAGCAAATCGTGAGCCACAGCATATGATCGAAGTTGAAAAGGAAACTCTGTATTTCTTATGGGTGTGTTGCACAAGAGCCAACACTTACCTTATCCTATCTTTTGGAGAGTGGTTTTTTAAGAGTGTGTGATCAAACATAGTGCATTGCCTCTCTATGTTGTCATCTTTTTTCATTCAGAAATAAAATTTATCTGATCATCCTCAAGCAGATATGTAAAATGTTTTTTTGGTGCCACTTACTTATAGCTTGCTTCTGATCCAATGCAGCCATTTATTTTCCTTGAAATATTGCATAAAAGTTTGGATCTTGATTTGGGAATTTTTTTATGAAGGCATACTGTCAAAATTGGTTTATATCCTTTAATAAATGGCTGATAGATATCGTGTAAACATGCAACAATGACAATTCAGTGGGGTGTGATTTGTGCTAGTTTCTAAATGTAGGGAATACATTATGCAAAATATTATACGAGTTTGTTTAATCCATCTCAGAGTTTAATAGATTAGTTGTCTGACGAAGCAATGTCCCTTTTATAATCTATAAATTATAATATCACGTTTAGGACGTTGATCTTCTAACAGATTTATATTTATATCTTTTGTTTGTAGTTTCAATACTTGTGTGCTTATAAGTTCAATTGAATTTGTCTATACTTAATTAATATAGTTGTTTTAGGTTGAAATGTGATTCTATAAAGTTGTCAAATTGATCTGCATATTTATATTTGGAGGCAGCCATTTTTGATCGTGGTAGCATTTTTTTTATTGATGTGTAGTTGATGTGAGTTTTGGCTTTTGATTATATTATTAAATAATTATAAGATGCTTTGTATGTAATAGTTTTTACATACTGTATGTTATCATTAATTTCCTGTTGTGTGCTACAGGTTTTGGAATGTGAGTATGCAGTGCGTGGAGAAATTGTTAATCATGCTCAGGTATTTGTAACCTCCTTAATTTTATTTATGCCATTTTCACCACTCACTCTGGCTTTTCCTTGCCAGAGTTTGTCATGTATTTATATTTCCTGATGTATATACCGGATGCTTACTGTGTCACAACTTTCTGCTTGATTATTATTGTTTATTTAGCATCTAACTAGGTTTTAGAAATTGTGCAAAGTCAGCAGTCTGTGCAGTCAGTTTTTATTGGACATCCTTTTGCATTTTTTGTTCATGGATTTACACTGGGTCTAATGGTGTCTGAAGTGCAAATGAACTCGTATGTGAATGTCCTGCAAGAATTAAATATTCCTTTTTTGGGTTGATTTGCTGATCTAGGAATGATGGTGAACATAGAGAGGGAGATCTTCTAACAAGTTCCATACATATTGATTTCCTTTTTAAGTTTGATTTCATTAGAACAAACCTCTTTGTACTGTTCCGTTGAATAAATTCATATTGCATATGGTTCTAAATATTTTCCAACACATTCAACAATACTGTCTTTTTGTTGTGTGTAATGTCTGGATTCTTTCTTAACATATTTTATTTGAAGTCCTTTCACTGCGCATCTTATTCAGCTAGAAAAGCTTCTCTTCAGGTTGTCATGGATTCAGACAAGATAGGATTAGTTGATTCTATTACCTTTCTTATCGAGGTTATTTCCCTGGGTATCTGGATATCAATTGATTGCCAGATATGTTTATTTTTTGTGTAAGCTTTGTGAGATGCTCAGCACCTATTCCTGGATCTTTATGCTACACAATTATGCTATTCTTGTTCTGCAGGCTTAAACATGCCTGTATCGTGAAATTGAACTTTTGTAAGCATTTTGACATTTGTTGTTTCATATGCCAGCATGACATTGTAAAAACATAAAATTATTAACGAAGAAGCCACTCTTTAATCATTCTCTGTCTAATCTGAGACTTTTACCATACAGTGTATATACATCTTTGTTTTAATTGGTAAGTTCCCTGGATGGAGTGTCCTTTGTCTTAGATGCCCTAACCATGGAGTATCTCTCCACCTAGGACTTGCACCTGGCCTCATCTGTTGTGGTATGCCACACTTTGAGTGGCATGTGGTAGTTATAACGCATTTAAACATTCAACATTTAGACACATAACCGTGTGTGTCTCCTAGTGATTTGAAATTTTGAATACGTGTCTCCACTATGAAAGTCCCATTGATTTACCACTTGAGCTTATCCAATTCAACAATGTATATATCCTTCATTATCTTATGATGATGTGAGGAAATAAGTCCAGGTACTAGGCATCAATGATAAATGCTTTTGTCTCTTGGGTCTTTTTTCTATTTCATTGAATGTTATTTTCTTACAATTTTTTGGTTGGTTTGTTTGCATAGCACAATTCCGTTTTCTGTGTTCTTGAAAAGTTGCCCATCTATATATTATTGTGGAGAAAGGTTGATGAGGGAATTTATAATCAGAATACTGATTTGCACAGCAGTAGGAATGAATGATAATAATAAACTTATCTAGAAATTGAGCATATTCAATGTAGAGTTAGATATATATATATTTTTTTATTCAAGGGATAAACGCTTTTGACCGGAGCTATGAACCAGAATACAACCATTCAACAATACCATCCCAACGGGGGTTGGAACCTTGGTGGCAAGAACAACAATGCCACCTATAAACCATCACACCATGCCAATACCGGCAATGTAGAGTTAGATATAGTTAGCATTTAGAGAACAAATTTTTGTAAGGAAAATAGCAATTGATAGTGCAAAAAATATTGTGTAAGATCACTTACCTGCAAGTTAGTCGGGTTGTGATTATGTGAACTTTGAAAGAGCAAACTGGTTTCAAGTAGAAAAATAATTGTGAAAGAACAACATACAACTCTACATAATTCTATTTGACGTGATCCAAACTTATTTTATCTTTAAATAGTTTTCACTGCATTGTTTATTTCATCTCAGGAGTGAAACTACAATTAGATTATTTTGTCTTTCCTCTTTCACAATGAAGCTGAAGTGTTCACTTTAACATCTGATGCAATTCAGAGAAGTATTTTATATCTAGTAAATGGTTTCTAATTCTATTACATCCAATATTTTCTTGCACATGTGAAATGTGGAATGGTTACATTTTTCTTACCATGTTATTTCCTTTCACAAATGAAAATGGGCATAGATTATGTTGTCTTTGCACAGAACAGTATTCAAGCTAAAGCATGCTAGTACCAAATAGGTTAATGAGAGCAGGTGAACTGGCATTATTCATGTTAATAACTTTATAAGTGATTGTATGGATTTTTTTATCTTTCATATTCTTGATCTATCTTATTGCTAATTTGAAGTTTCTCCTTTTCTATTTTTCCTTGGCAGCACTTACAACAGGAATTGCAAACTAAATCATCTTTACTTCCTTTTAGTGAGGTATGTAATTTGCATCTTTCATATTCGCAAGGCATTTTTGATCACATGGTTTTGGTGACCTGAAGAAGCAATTCCATTTCAATTCATTTCATTGCTTGTATGGACCAGCCACTTAGACAAGATTGAATCTTTGAATCCCACAGTCTAATTATGCATCTTTCAATTGAAATTAAAATCCAATGCTACTCCATTTGTTTATTTTTGAAGTCATCCTTTTTGATAGCTCATACCATCTGAATTCTTTGTTGTTGTAGAAATCATCTTGTTGTCACACCATCTGAATTCTTTGTTGTTATAGAAATCATCTTGTTGTCAGGGTTATTTTTGTTGGAAAATCATTGATATATAATATGTTTGTGTGAAGGCATCAGAGAATGCGATCTTGTAATTTCCACATAATTTTTTGTTCTCAGAATAATACAAAAAAAATAATATAGAGTGGGATGGTCATGTATTAGTTTAGTTTAATTCATTTGTTAAATAATAATATACACCTATATGTGATACAATCTGCATGTGTTAGATCCTCTCTCCACCCTGTATGGTTTAGTTCTCATCCCTTCTGGGCCTTCTGTAGCTTATGATTGCTATTATTTGTGTTATTAGGAATCAATATTAGTAAATTTTATGGAAGGCTAAGATTTATGCGTTTTTAACGATGAGATATTGGATACAAAAAAGATAACGAAGTGACACAAAAATATAATTATCTACGTAGTTATGTACATATGTGACACATTCTTGATTTGTTAAGTTCTCCCTTTTCCCTGCACAGTTTTGATTTCATTTCTTATGGGCATCACCAAGCTTATGGTTGTTTATTTATGTGTTGATAAGGAATTAATATTAGTGATTATTATGAAAGAATAAACATTAGCCAGAATTACTTATAAAACTCATATGTATTTAATATTAGTGTGTTGATAAGGAATAAATATTATGTGGGCTAGTAACCTAGTAGTCCTTGTGCTTTATGTGCAAGATCCCTATTATGTTTGTTACACTAGCCATGATGCCTTGTGTCATTGATACTCACTGATCGTTATTCTTAATTAATTCTGTCAAATAATTGCTTCTGCATGTGTCACTTGAGCTACCTTTGGATAATGTTAGCTGCTTTCCCATCTTTATATTAAGGTGTAATGGCCAACGGTCTTCTGATAATGCTGAGATTTTTCTGAGTTTTGGTTTTGAAATTTAATTTTGAGTTCTTGATAAGTTCAGTTGGGCCTTTTATTACTTTATAATCCAAAATTCACAATATTCTACATTTCTCAGCATGTCTGCTCATCTGAATTGATTCTAAGTTCTAATGAAAACTTCTGTGTCTTTTGGCATCCTGTATTACTATGCCTTCTGTATACCTGCAAATTATCATCCTTTTGGGCACATGCTTAGGCCATAACATATTTGCTCGAATATTTTCAATAATGTTCTGTAGCAACAAGTTGTAAATTGCCAATCTTCTAATTTGGTACTTAATTTGCCTTAATTGATCACTATAACAAATAAAAAACTTCTACAGCTTTAGGGTTCTTACTTTGTGTTACCATGCTAATGCACTTCCTGTAAAGAATCTCCTATCTGCAAATGCCATATTTTGTGGTTGTGCGGGTTTATAATGAACCTCTTCTGTGAATATGTGTTTGGCCTATCACTTAAACTCTGCCTTGTAGTTCTGATTGTTGTCCTTTCGGCAACAGCATCACATTGTTTTGTCATTGAGGATTCATGTGCAAAGGTTTAACTTTGGTGGATTCCTGTTGGCACAGCATTTCCAGTTGAGGGATTATTGAGATCATGTCCTGAATATCACCTGCACTCCAGTCAATTAATGAAGCTGCAATGAATCTTAGTTTGTGATTAGCCTTCACGAAATTCACCCTTTCTCCATGGGTAGCATTTTCCTTAAGACTTTTGAGTTTGGCAAGCACAACTACAACTACTTTGTGCTAAATCAGTCAAAATATTTAACTAACGGCATTACAGATATGGTCTATCCTTCAGCATTAAGTCATTTTGTTATAAATAATCAGATATATGGTAGTATTATCACAGAAATTTGTAGTTAACATACTTTTTACATTCAGTTTTCATGGTAGGTAAGTCGTATTTTCTTTATGAACACTTGTTAATTGTTTCTATTATAAATTAGGGAACACATTTCTACATTTGAATTTTTTAAATTGGTGATAGAAACAGGTTAAGGCATTAATTTACTTTTTTTATTCATATATCTTTCTAGAGACAGTAAGTTATTCATTGAACTGAACCATGCTTTGTAATTGCAGATTATTTATTGCAATATTGGAAATCCACATTCCTTGGGTCAGCAGCCCATTACATTTTTCCGAGAGGTTTATTTCTTTTAGTTTTTGTTATTAACTTATTTGTGTATCTGTCAATTGACATGATTTGTGGAAGCTTTAACCTTATGTTTTGTTAACTCCATTTTCTCAATGATTATTGTACAGGTGCTAGCGTTATGTGACCATCCAGCACTTTTGGACAAAGACGAAACACATGGCATCTTTAGGTAGGCCAATCTACACATGCTACTATTTTACAAGTTTCAAAGCCCACTAAAATATTTCGCAATTTCTGTTGTAATTTTTTTGTTCATAAACCTTTTCATTGGTGTTAAGATACTAACAACTGTTGTTACAGTTCTGATTCTATAGATAGGGCTTGGCAAATCCTAGATGGAGTTCCGGGAAGAGCTACTGGAGCCTACAGTCATAGCCAGGTATTAGATACATTGAAACTTATTTTTCTATCTATGTTGATTCTGCATATCCATCATTGAATAAACAGGTTGGGAAATCTATATAAAAAACTTATATCTGCAAATCAACTTTAGCATAGTGTGAAGAAGTCAAATGATCTACTATGAAATTTTTATGTTGGAGGATGGATTAGATCCATCATTGTAATAGGCTACAATTTGTTTAACCCTGTAAATCTGTGTTTCAAAATTCCATGGCTTGCAGATGTTGGCAGTGCCTCCTAAGTCAATAGTTTGTACCTCTCCGTGTACTACTGGCAGTTGTACAATCAATTGGAACTTGCAAAGGATATGCCAATAAGGAGTATTAAAGTTTTAAGTTATATGTTTTCAATATTGTTTATACTTTATTTTCTTCTTTTTTATTCTAAACAATAATTTGATTATTCATGTCTTGCTCATCGAGCTGCATGAAAAGAGATGGTTCCTTTTAATATCATCATCACTTTCAAATTTCCTAGTAACCCACAAATGGCGAGCAAAAGATAAGCTTAACTTGTGGGGTAAGAGTGGGGATCTAATGATTTATATATACCATAGAGAAAAGTGAAAGATCACGGGCTTATCCTTTCCCATTTCCATATTTATGAGATTTGTGTTTATAATGTCATTTCCTTCATTACACGTCACCTATTATCATCATAACCAATCATAACCATCATTAAATAGTAGGATTAAACTAAAATGAAAAAACCATAATAAGTAGTCCTGAGACAAAGCAAACATCATTATCCTTAAAAGGCTCCTATAGTTATGATTTAAATTAAGGGAAAAACAAAGATATAAGCTGGCGATAGCCAACACACAACTGTTCTTTCCTTTGTGTACTCTCCTTCTCCCATTCCCGTACACTGTCTGTGTTTATTGTGTCTTCTCCATAAAGAATAAGTTATAATCTAGCAATAAAACAATCAATCATACCCATCATTAACTAGTTGCATTAGCCAAAAAATTAATCAATGGTTCCTCATGCACAACCAGTATTATGTTTAAGAAGGCTCTCATCATTATGGTTAATATTTGAAAAACTCAAGACAAATTGATAAATTAGATTGGAGATTAAACATGTTAAAGTTGCAATGGTCAATGCACATTCCCATTCTTGGAGGATGTAGCCATATCTGCCACTCTTTCCTCTGTTAAATGAAACATTAAAATCGTGAAGTCTACTGTTAAGTCAAATTTTGAAGTAAAAGATAATGTATCAAACTCCCGGTGTTGTGATGATCTATTACATAGGATTATAGAATTGTGATTGGTCAATTAGTTTTTGAATTAACAATTTAATTTCCAAATTCTTACAGTATGATGTCTTATTGGAGATAAATATTGAATACTCAGCATAAGCTGCACTCAAATGAATAAATTATTAAATTACATTATCATACTTCCATCTGAAAGCATGTTAATGCATTTGGGCTCGCCAACTGTAACACAGATGGGATGATTTTAAATCTAGCTATTTACCTTCACAAAAGTTTTATATTTTTATTATCTTAGTATTGTATTATTTATCATTAATTTATGTTTCCTTTAATTTGACGGCCAGCCTTGATATAGATACTGTGCTTGATTTGTTGTCAATCTGTATACCTCCAAACAATTAAGGAAGCAACAAGTTAATCTTTGCTTGCCAGTTGTCCATTCCTGTGTTTGAGAGTCTTCTGTTTGAGTTGTCCAGTGTGGCAAAATCAAAAGACAACAATTAGTCCAAAGGTCTTATATTTTATAATCTCATCCAACCATTTATGTCATTGCATCATGCTATGTTTTTGTTTCTATGAAGGGAACTCCATGAGTGTGATTGTGGTTTTTACAAACATTTTAAAGAAAATGCTCAATATTGATAGTTTTCTTGTAATATGCCCTATGTGTGTATCTAACTTGTTTGACATTCACAGGGTGTTAAGTCATTACGTGATGAGATTGCCAGGGGTATTGCTAAACGTGATGGTTTTCCTTCGAATCCAGATGACCTTTATTTGACTGATGGAGCAAGTCCTGGGGTAAATTAGACTATAGCACTGACTGAAGAATTTGCTAGCCTGGATTCTTATGTTTTATTTATCATAGTCCCCACAAGCTACAAGCTGTTTGGGAAGATATGCATGCTAACGATTGTATTGGATATGACACGTACAGGTTCATATGATGATGCAGTTGCTTATAGGGTCAGAAAAGGATGGAATTCTTTGTCCAATTCCACAGTATCCACTTTACTCAGCATCTATTGCCCTTCATGGTGGGAAACTGGTATGTATGTCTAGAGTGGATTTATTTTGACTTTATACAAAGAATTGGCATTCTTGTCTAGAGTGGGTTTATTTTGACTTTATACAAAGAGTTGGCATTCTTGTCTAGGGTGGGTTTTATTTTGACTTTATACAAAGAATTGGCATTCTTCACCTGTTTTTGGGAATTTTCCATTAGGGGATGCCTTTTGCATGTTTGACTTTGAGTGGCTTTAAGAAAGTTTATTAATTAATCATTTCTCTATATTTGTAGGTTCCATACTACTTAAATGAGGCAACCGGATGGGGATTGGAAATATCTGAGGTCAAAGAACAGCTGAAAGCAGCTCGCTTAAATGGAATTGATGTTCGGGCTATTGTTGTTATAAATCCTGGAAATCCCACGGGTCAGGTGAGCCACATGTAGTTCAAAGCAATAAATTTGGTATCACAATTTTCTGAGGTCCATACTAGACTAATTGTACTTGAATTCTTAGAAGCCCGAATGCACTTTAAGCCTTCTATGCACTATTGTATGATAATGGAAAGCAATACTGCAATTGCATGCCTTCTAAATAAATTGAGCATGGCTAATTGGAAAACTGGATTTATAGTTATTCTTAAAGTTTCAGTCTTTTGCAGCACTCTCTTGATAACACTTGAAATGTCATGAAGGTTCTATCAGAGGAAAACCAACAAGAGATAGTGCGGTTTTGCAAGAGTGAAGGCTTGGTTCTTCTTGCTGATGAGGTAGCTCTTTTAACCACATATTACTATTGGTTTATAATTTTCTTTCTTAGCTATGACTTATTGTAGAAAATAAATTCTCTATCATAATTTTCTAAAAACAAGATTTTGCTCCTTGAGGACTGTCTGTGCCAATTATATTACTTAATTGAATTGATAGTGAATCAGTAGTATACAAGACGTGAAATTGATTCTTGAGTTATTTTTGGTGGAATAGTTGCCACTAATATAGATTTGAGAAAAAAAAGTTATAACTTTTGTGTAACTGTGAATATTTAGATTGAGTTAGTATTTGGGAAATGCAGGTTTACCAGGACAATGTTTATGTGGATAACAAAGAATTCCACTCTTTCAAAAAGATTGCAAGGAGCATAGGCTACAGCGAAAAGGACATTTGTCTTGTATCTTACCAGTCGGTATCCAAAGGTACTTAAAGCGAGTGACTTCCTATCTCTCATTTTGGATGTTAATGAATATTGTCAGATATAAAAACTGAAATATTCTATATAGCTTAAATATTAGTTGGAAATTGGAAAATTTCAAAATCTTTCATCTTTCTGAAATAAGTATATACATGTAAAAGATGTATGGTGACTATTGTATTAATTTTGGTGGATATCTATTTGACAAGACATAATCTTTTGGAGCTTTCCCTAATACTTCTACATGGTAAACTTTTATGGTGCATTCTACTCCTATTGTTTGCTGCTCGGGTTCTTTAAGAATGAATGAACGTCTGTGGTAAATTACCAATTAATGTCAGAGCTATTCGATAGTTATTCAAATTTTCAATTCAAAGTTTAAAAAATTGAAACTTGCTTTGTAGACATTTTGTGTAAATGCTTGTAAATTAATAATTTGGATGTTCACAGAGCCATGCTACTAAATTCTGCAAAGATGATCATGATTGGCATCTCTGGGTACTTGGACAATAGATTATTGGAGTTCTGAGCACTTTTTACATTCCTGGCATGGAGTTATGATCTTAGGATTGTTTGGTAAAAGCATATTTCATGATACCTACTTTCACATTCGGAGAGGCCTTTGAGATAGATTTCACGCAGTAGTTGACTCTCTATGTTGAATTAACATTTGAAGCAGTTCTCTTAGCTCATTCTTTTCCCTGTGTTATTAATGAAAATAAGGCTTCCAACTGATATATTGATTCCATAAACTTGAACCGAACAATTATACCATCAGGAAATATTAATATTTAAGCACAATTAATTCCATCAAATGACTCGACTTCCATATCACTTATTGTGTTTAACAGTTGGACGAAGTTATGATTTTCTCAATTTGTTTGATGTTGGTGTTTGAGATTGCTGCAGTTACACTTTGTAGCTTATGTATTGCAGGGATAAATAGAGTTTCTATATATGTTCAAATAAGATTTTTCTGTGTTCAGATAAACCATGCAACTCAATAATTGTCACAATTTGCAGGGTATTATGGTGAATGTGGTAAAAGAGGTGGCTATATGGAGGTTACTGGACTTGACAGTGATGTCAAGGATCAATTATATAAATTGGCCACAGTGAATCTTTGCTCTAACATTTCAGGCCAGATACTGGCGAGTCTTGTAATGAATCCCCCACAGGTATATGCTTGTAACCGGATTTTTTATATTTTTCTCCAGAAAAACCTGGTTTGAGTATTGACCTATTTAAGTTTCCCTTCTGACTTCTGTACTCATTGTGAATGCTTCTTGTAGAATGGAGACGAGTCTTTTGAAATGTTTTGTGCAGAGAGGGATGGCATTCTTTCATCTCTTGCAAGGCGGGCAAAGGTTAGTTATATAAAGCCTAATGTTGAGATGCTGCTTCAGTTTTCTTTTAAGTTTATACTTTTTTCTCATACATGTATATCTGTTTGTATAATCAAGCCTGCTTCTACATGGTCCTGAAATCATCCCACAAACTTCCTGCTTATCGTACATGTCCTATCAATTTGTTTGTTCAAGCATTGCTCTGGATGGACCCCTGTTTACTTTTTTTTCTCATAACCTCCAAGGCTTAATGCATGCAGTGGTATAATCACAGTTCATTACAACTAGATACAGAATCACGTACAAAATACAAATCTATAGTTAAGGTAGTAATGAGTATGACTGTTAGCCTTACAAAGCTCTACATTTTAGCTTCTTTCTTAAAAGATAAGCAAAATGGGGATTGCCATTGTCCTATGACATACATGGAACATAAGTCTTTGTTGGCCAAGCTTGTGGGTATCTAGACCAGTTTTAGCAGTTTTCCCAATGAAAAAGCTAAAATGGATGATTATCATTGCCTTTGATGTACATGGAAAGCATATTTGTGGAATGCATGCAGTGGTATAATCACAGTTCATTACAACTAGATACAGAATCACGTACAAAATACAAATCTATAGTTAAGGTAGTAATGAGTATGACTGTTAGCCTTACAAAGCTCTACATTTTAGCTTCTTTCTTAAAAGATAAGCAAAATGGAGGATTGCCATTGTCCTATGACATACATGGAACGTAAGTCTTTGTTGGCCAAGCTTGTGGGTATCTAGACCAGTTTTAGCAGTTTTCCCAATGAAAAAGCTAAAATGGATGATTATCATTGCCTTTGACATACATGGAACATAAGTCTTTGTTGGCCAAGCTTGTGGGTATCTGGACCAGTTTTAGCAGTTTTCCCAATGAAAAAGCTAAAATGGATGATTATCATTGCCTTTGATGTACATGGAAAGCATATTTGCTTTGTCTGAGCTAGTGGGTCTAGTGGGGAGTATCCAATTATGATAGCTGAAATATATTTATCCTTCTGTAAGGTGGGGAGTATCCAATTATGATAGCTGAAATATATTTATCCTTCTGTAAGCAGCCAAAATGTTGGGGGAGTAGGATATCGGGCATGCTAACTGCAATGTATGATTGGTGTAGTTTGCATGTCATAAATCCTACTCTGAATTTGGGGGGGTGGGGTCTGGTTATTCCTGGACCAAAATTTCCAAGTGTTGGTAACTTCTTGGTTGTTGTGTGCTGTTGGCAACCTAGTGGTCAACCATGTTAAAATCCTTAGAGTTTTCATATGTTTGGCTTTAACATCTTATATCCTTAAGAGTTTTATATAGTGATAGAACTGCTGCTTGTGCGATTCATACAGAAAAAAATCTTTTTGTATCAAGCTTTAAACCCTTATCCATTTCTTTATACTCATTGCTTCTTTCTGGCCATTGCATATGATTTATTTACAAATAAAATCAGTGTTAAGTTTAAAATTTGACATTGAATGTATTTGCATCAATGTTATTTGTGTGCCAATTTTTTTTTGAACTCATGAATCCATTTCTCCAATCAGCAAGTGATAGACTAGAAAGCAGAAGGAAATGAAGAAAATTGATGTATATGGTATGAACATAGATCACTGCCAATATGAGACATAAATTATTTATCTATTTGTTGTTAAAGTTGATAAACCATACATTTTTGGTTGATTTCTCCAACTCCATTATTTTTCCTTGGGGGAGGGGGAAACCTACAGCATTTTTTGTTTGGTGGAGATGTTTACAATGGTGAAATTACAGCATATTTGCCTATAATGCCTTTCTGGTATGTGGAAAGTTTGACTCATATGTTGTGCCTCATTTTTTATCTTACTTTCTTTCTTAGGTAATTTAAGAGGTGGTAGCATATAGCCAACTCATCATGTTTGTTATCATATCTACAATTATAGTATAGCCGCTTATAAAGTCCCTGTATGTTCATCATTTTGATTTCAAGACTTTGTTCTCCATGCCCTATTCTGAGCACTCTGAAATTGAGTGGCTTATATTCTTGCTGACTGCTTGCCTAATTCTGAGCGAATCTGAAATGGAGCAGTATATAGTAGATCACTGATTAAGTTCCATAGTTTTTGTATTATTGTAATTGTTGTCTTTATTGCCATCTTCTATTTCTGTATTTGTTAAACCTGGTAAATTCCTAATTTGTGATGAACGGTCTGATCAGTTCTGTGGGCTGGTTCTGTATGATTCCTCTTTGTTACCTGGATGATCTATCTGTTTCAATTATTGTGGGAAGGAACATGGTACTTGTTACCATGTGTAACATACACAAATCTTGTGTGTTGCTAGTTGTAATATGCTATGGTTATTTCCAGAATTTGAATTTGCTAGAATCAATGAGATTTTAACAAATGACTTTTTGGAACGGTAGATATTCATCAGTACGTGCAGTCATTGAAGTGTGGTTAACTATGTTTTTTGTGCATGTTTGATGTATCTCCTTATGTTGGCTATGAAAAACTATGTTGGCTATGAAATAAACTTTTTTAAATAAGCAATGGTAGTTAGCGATACTATTATTTTTAAATATGAAAAGAGAATGATAAATTCATAATGATGTACAGAACGATATGTTTCTAATATTTATCTGCATCTGGTGCCAGAAATTGTATACGTGCAGTTATATTGGGATCTACTTGTTTGGTGTCAGTTATGGACTAATATGAAGTAAAATTTCATGATATTTTGCTATAGATAGAAATGAAGGTGCACATTTTGAAATAACTATGGCATGTTCTAAGTTGGAAGGGCTCTAGTGTATGCTTTCAGGGGCAAGGGGCATCTGTTTAAAAAAGTTTTTTAGGTTATGATACCAAATATATCACAGCATGGCCTAAGTGTTGGGGGTTTTCTTGCTTCTATGGTTGGTATTAGCCATATGGTAAAATGGTGATATTTTACCATTTAAAGTATAAAATATCATTTCTTATTCCCTGCACCTAAGTTTGCTGGTTCATTCACTCTCATTCAGGCAAGTTGGATTTTCTGTATGCAAATATGCTAAGGCCGTTTGTAACAGTTTTCTCATAGAAGTTGATAGTTTCTGGCTAATGTTGGCATTACACTAGCATACAGATGATGCTCTTGTAGTTCCTATCGTATAATATGGATTTCATAGAATGCAATCCACTATTCTAGGGTCTAAATGGATGTTTGTACTTATTTTTATAACATTCTAATCTTTTGATCATACTGGGTGACTTTTGTAGACATTGGTGGATGCATTGAACAAGCTAGAAGGTGTTACTTGTAATGAATCAGAGGGTGCCATGTATGCTTTTCCTCGCCTCCACTTGCCACAAGCAGCAATTAAAGCTGCAGAAGCAGCTAAAATGGTGCCTGATGCTTTCTATGCTAAAAAATTGTTGGATGCTACAGGGATTGTTGTAGTTCCAGGTTCTGGATTTGGTCAGGTATGTACTATGGGTAATTTTTTCTGATTCATGTTTCTCATTCGGATCAAGTAAATGTTTTGATTTCAAATGTTGACATTTATCTTTGCTGGAAGGTACCTGGCACATGGCATTTTCGTTGTACGATTTTGCCCCAAGAGGATAAAATGCCGGCAATAGTATCTGGATTAACAAAATTTCACGAGAGGTTCATGGAAGAATTTCATGACTAAGCACGCTTGAAATTGGGTTTGATGTGCTTCAATTTGCACTATTTGCTATTAGACTGAATGAAATAATGCTGATTTTGCCGCAGCAATGCCTTCATTTTTCATTGTAGATGATGTTCACTTTGAGACTTTTCAATGTGTACTGGCACTGATTGATTTTTTCAATAAAATCGTGCATATTAGATCACTTTGTTGTCTTTTTCTCTCTTTTTCCTTCTCTTGATGGCTGATTATGAAGAGTGAAAATTAAGTCATTTTACTGAATTAAGGATTGCTTAGCTACAGTTTGGGACCTTAACTATTGTTGGAAATTATACCCTCAGCAGTGCCAAGAAATAGCAAGCTCTGAGAGCTAACCGTGTAAAATTTGGAATTATGTAACAATTTATGCTTTAGATATTTTAATTTTTGTAGGATTTTAAACTTTTCATCTGCACGTATTTGACAATCAAATTCCATGAGTGGGTCATTTCTTTTATAATGTCTCTCTCACGTACATTTGTAACAATTGCAAGGCAAAGGGACTCACAAAACATACAAGCACCATAGGCACATTAGAGACTTGAGAGAGTTTCATCCTATAACCTATTCTGGACTGGTGAAGCTTGGTGGATGTAATTTCTTTTCTTGCCAAAATTCTTTGTGCCAGTTAGGGGCGCTTGTGCTCAGATAACTGTTTTAGTGAGCACTACCTTATACAATTACAGGTTCTCTTTCAGAATTTGTAGAAATTTTCTGATGAATTTAAGTCAGTTATTTTCAATTTACAACAAAGTAGGAATTGATAGCACACCCTGGTTGCATATACAAGAAACCAAGAACCTGAACAGGGGCATTTTTGCAAAGTATAGAAGAGAATACAGGCAAAGCCATAGAAACTATTACTGTTAAATAATCTGATATAAGGCTTCTATTTTGTGGGGCCTCTTGCTCTTCTTATTTTCTCAAGCAGCCTTGGGTGTCATGTATTTGGCTGGTTCAGTCCACCACCTTGCCCTTGCCATACCCAGTGAGGGGGAACATTGATTGTTGCAACCATAGTTGAAAAACTCTCCGAGTATTCGGCGAGTTTTAAAAAATTCCCCGTTTTTTTTTTGATAGTGAGTTTTTCCTGCATTTACTCTCCAAAATTGCTCGCCGAATAAAGGAGAAAACCTCACCGAGTTTTTGGCGAGTTTTCACCAAAAACTCCATGAGTCCACAAAAAAAATACTCACCCATCCAAAAAAAAGGTCTCCCGTGGCCACTAAAAAGGCATTTTCATTTCATTTGATTTTCTAGGTACTCTCCAAGTCCAACTTTCCAAGTTTGCCTACAAGTCTTCATCTATAATATCGTCTAGTTGTACCTCCCCCTAGTTTTCACTAGACATGGGAAGAGGAAGATGTAAATTTGTAAAATATATTAATGTAGTATTTACTTTCAGTTTTACAAAAACAATTTGCTATTTTCATTTTGTTTCAGACTATTAGTATCAGTGCATTCCACATGAGGATGCCATTTTGTACCCAATTTGCTTTCAAATCAATCAAATACAACTAGACTCAACTTGTTTCTTTTAGGTACTCATTTATTGACTCGTTGGATTCATCTTATCATTGAATTTTGCAAAAAAAATAAATTTTAATGAAATTTAAGCAATTTTTTAAGTTGCCGAGTTTTTAGCCGAGCTTTTGCCGAGTCATGTTTTTTGGGCTTGGCGAGTTTTTCAACTATGGTTGCTGCAACAGTGTGATTGATGTTAATTGTGTATTTTACCCTCTGTGCATAATGAGAAATACATTGAGCATGTAGGAAAACATGTATGTGTGCACACTTGTATATATGACCGATTTATTAGGGAACACGGTGTTTGTTTTTGGTACTAATTTTTGATTCGATATTGATAATATATATTACTCTTTTCTATGTAGGTTTGAAAACACGATTTCTAATGGTAGGTATAATTTTTCCACAGTCCATGAAGAATAGTTATGAATGTTTCCGGATTTAATTGTGTATGCTTTTTTGAGACGTTTCAAATCACACTCAATGATTCATCATCAAGAAGAGGTCAATGGTCAAGCACAATAGAAAATATATGGTGGATATATTAATAAGAGCATTTAATGGGGAGAGTTGCATGCAAATCCCTTTTACCCTTGTGTTTTGGGCACATGGTGATTAGGTTGTCGGTTGTCCTTTATGCATTGACTAGTGTGAAGGATGATCTATTCCGCATGGAAGTTGGTAAATGATATTATTTTACTTCATTCCACTATTCCTTCTAGAAATTGACCTTGATCCCAATATCTTCATTTGCCACCTTGGTTCAAGTTTGAGAGTGGAATTTATCTAGGCCATTTCTATGTTTTTGGAATTGAATCTCAAAATTTAAAATTCAAATTTCATAATTCAAAACCTTGCCGATATTTCTGCTAGCTATTGTGAATTGACTTTTGTGCTTGTAGATTTGAATTGCAAAATTTAAAATTCAAATTTTATAATTCAAAACCTTGCCAACATTTCCACTATAGCCATTGTGAACCAATTAAAATGGGCATGCAAGGGTGATATATTATGGGACTAAATTAATTGAAAAAGAACAATATAGGATTTAACAAGCTTCTAGGAACTAGCAAGGAGAATCAAAGAGCATCAAGGAATAAACAAAATCTAGTAGACTTATTGTTACATCAGCATTGCGTTGTCATCCTAGGAGCACATTGCACATTTGCATTTGACTTGGTCTATCTTTGTTGAATTGGTCCACCCTCACAATTTAGTAGATTCCCTAAAATTGTCTTTAAGCACAACTTGTTCCTTATTAGATTTATAGCATATACATAATGGAGAACAAGTTTTAGTCAATGGAGTTTTGCTAGATTAGATCCACAAATTACAGGTTCAATCTCGTGTAGGTGTTTAGATTTGCAATTGCGGAAGTGAACTAGATCCCCACATAATCAAATTACTAGAGCAGTTACAATTATCTAATAGGGCCTTCAATTCTAAAATCATGATGAATGGACTCTTGAAATATGTATAGGCATATCTTCATAAGATCTAGAGCTAAGTACCCTTGCATTTAATTTAATTGATATATGCATTTACTATAACATTTGTTACAATATTTGATATTAGTCCCAACGCATAAATTTTATGGTTAATTATTGTTTAATTACAATGTTACCAAATTCATCAGCTAACTCGCTAGATTTGGGTTTGGTTCGGGTGCGACAATGATTCATTGAACACACACACATAATTTATTTATATATTATTATATAAATATTTGTTTTTTATATTAATGATAGTTTAAACATCATTATACAAAACAAGGTCCATATGATGCACTATGCATTGTTCACGTATCTATTGTTGTTGTTTACAATAAAATATATGACAATAAATATATCTATGCATCTTCCAAGAAGCTACTGTATAAGCCTATTGAATAACATAGTTTTGTTTTGCTTTACATAAAGGGTCATATTCAAAAGTTTCTACTCACTATAAATATCAATATCTCCCCAACCAATTGGAGGCTCAATGTTAGATATGTCCTCATTGGATTAGACATCCTCAACGGCAAAATCAGACCCTTCATTGGCATGGAAAGAAGTGTTGTTCTTTTTCTTTTTGCCTTCATCTGGTAAATCTTTGTTGTAGATTTTCAGTAATTCTGCCATCCCTTTTAGGAATGGCATGTTCTCATTCATTTTGCAGGCCCAAGTATAATCACACCTTACCTCTGTTGTGTTCATACAGACTGTACCATCTTCTAGTAGCTTCATGGATTTGTACTTTGAGATTTCCATGGTAATGGTGACCTGCATAGTAACATGGTAAAATATGAGTTTTTTTTATAAAACTTAGTAAGCAATCTCCTGATACCCTGAAACTTTTCCTCATTCCTCTTAATCCAGATTTGCTAAAGAATTTCATTAGATAGAATTAACCAAAATATATTACATTCTTTATTTAGTCTTTTTACATTTCCAAATAAGATTTCGGTCCAGATAATGTCACCTCTCCATCCTTTAAGATCAAAGCAAAAAAAATTCCATACTTCTTTTGCATAAAAGCAATAAAAAAATGTCTTTTTGTTTTAAGCTGCCTATAAGTGCCACACATATCAATATCAAAATGGTTAACTTTGTATGGTAATTTTTGAAGAATTAACAACCATTTAAAGCAAGCTTTTTTTTGGCTCAACAATGTTAGACCAATTTTTTACCAAGATACCTTGCCATTGTTTATTAGTTAGGGAAATGTTCCAAGTCTATTAAGATAATCAAATACAAACATTTTGTTGCATAAGGTTTTGTATAGAATTTTAGCATTCACTTTTTGAATATTAGTGCCATCAACCCATCTGAAGTGTTTAAAGCAATCTCTTTCTTGGTTGCAATTTTTGGGCAGCTAAAGAGCTATATAGGCTTCTCTGAGCATAGAGTATGTTCTCCAATTTGAAGGAGGGAGATTAAGTTCATTATTTAAGGAGTTCCATGTTTTAATTTGACCTTCACTCAATATGTCTTTGAAGTAATTAATGCCTTTGGCAGCCCATCTTTTGGTAGAGCATCATTTAATTAAGGCTAAAGGCTTATTCTTGTGCTTTAGGTTCCACCATAGATTTATTTTCAAGGATATTATTGTTTCCATCAATAACACTGTGTGAGTAAAATATGTGTAATGAATAACAAACACAATCAATAAGACATTATATTAAGAGATTCAAATAAACAATTAGTCTAATTAAAACAAGAAATCTCTCAAAGCTGTCCCATTTCTCTCTAACTCCAAAGATTTATTAAATCACTATGGCTCTCAGATTGTGTAAGCACTTAAAATGCCAATCTAGAGAATGAAGATGATGTAAAAATGTAGGAATCTAATCCTATATGATAATTTCTAAATGATATACTGATGATACTGTAGATGAAATTGACATGGAAATGATTGTAAACTAGGATGCAGCTAAATGAAAAGCCATGATTATGATTGCTAATTACTATTTGCTATTTGCTCAATGTTGAAATGCTTAATTGCTCTAATGCTATTTCTACAGAGTAAGATTGCACAAAGTTGGGATCCTTTTCCTGTAGAAAGAAGTTGCATTTATAGATTCCTGACAACATATTTGTGATGTGGTAGCAAGTAAGGGTTTGGATTTGATTTGAAAGATTCAATGGTGAAGGATGAAGAAACCTGAGAAGATTATGGAGATTGTTCCTCCCCACAAAAACATTCTGCCAGAGGATAGGAAGAATCAATGGAAGAAGATAGCCAAATTGATTTCCAATTTGTCTGTAATTTCTCTCCAAATTTATCCATGAAGGCTGAGTTGAATTAATTAGATATAAAATATCTAATTTTGTTGGTGCATATGATGAGTGAAAAGAGGAAATAGCTATAGAAATATGCTTTAATTGAATTATTGGATTTATTCAATTTAGCAAAAGAGGATATTTAATTTAATAAAACAAACTATAAAAATCTGTTTATTAAATAAACATAGAAGAAGTGTGGTAATTAAACAAAACAAAGTATTAAACTTGTTTATTTAATTAAAATAGAATGATGTGATTAAGGTAGAATAAATAGATAATTATAGAAGAAGTAGATAATTAAATAAAACAAAGTATTAAATTTGTTTATTTAATTAAGATGAAA
Organism: Sequoia sempervirens; assembly: GCA_007258455.2. Taxonomy (NCBI): domain Eukaryota; kingdom Viridiplantae; phylum Streptophyta; class Pinopsida; order Cupressales; family Cupressaceae; genus Sequoia; species Sequoia sempervirens. Next base: position 940,017,898 of record VDFB02271358.1, read on the forward strand.
TAATATGATAAAGATAGAAGAATTAGTAGTGAACTATATAAATAAATATTTCTATTTATTTATAAGTAGATGAATTAAATGAGTCAATTAATCAAATAAATCATATTTAATTAATTAGATTATTGAGACCATTTTTAGGTGTATACATTTTGCCCCTCTTTGAATTGATGTGTTTACGCATTGCTTCAAAGAAAATTTTGCTACTATTGCTAGTACTGACGAATTTTTTTCATTTTGCCCTAGGGCGTTGATTTTCAGGTTTCATGTGATGATGGATATATGCCCCCTCGGGAGATAAATCGATGAATTTTTTGGATTTTTTTTGGAATTTTTCAAATTTTTTATGATTTTTTGATAATTTGATAAAAAATTTCATATTCAATGATGCAAAACTGATTTATTTCCTGAAAAATGATGTTTACTCCCGCTAGATGTGAAATTGATGAATTAAGCTCCTTGGAAAATAAAATAAATAAATCCCACCAAAATCCCTCTTAATCATTCTATTAAAAGCTAAAAAGGTGGATTAGAACTTCATTTGTGCATTGAGTTTGAAAATTTGAGAGAGAATGATTTTGAGCAATTTTGGCAAGATGGTGATCCCCTACTACACACACCGTTTCGAGCACGTGCGTCGTCACAACCACCCGGAAGCGTATGGACCGCCGATATGTACCCCAATAAACCTCCTCGTGATTTGTGCATTTCAATTTTTGCACATTTTTGCACATTTTTAATTCAATTTTTCTGCTCTAGCACATGCACACATTGATGTAGCGCATAGGTCATCTGTTATAGTGCATTGAAAGAATTAGTGCATACGATTAGGGTTTTAGCGCATAGGATAAATAAATTAGCCCTTTGACTTTTTAGCGAGTAGATAGAGGGCTTTAGCACATTGTCATGATGATGTGGCACATAGAAAATTTTAGTGTGTTGACAGAGGGGTTTAGCGCACAGGTAAAGGAATTTAGCTCATTCGTTGAATCGACGCATTAATTAATCTTTTCCAACGCATTTAACCTTTTAGCACATATAAATTCTTTTTTGGCACATCCAAATCAGAATGATAGAATTTGTCAATTAACTACTTGATTTTGATGATTTTTGATTACGCCAGCCTTTGATTTGATTTTGATTGATGTTCTTGATAGGTTAGATGTTTATTGATCTCATGATAGGTGAGATGCAATAATTTATTGATGATAATTGACCTCATGATAGGTGAGGATCAATGATAAACTGATTGATTGACCTCATGATAGGTGAGGTTCATTGATAGATTGATGATTGACCTCATGATAGGCGAGGTTCATTGATAGATTGATGATTGACCTCATGATAGGCGAGGTTGAATGATAGTTGCTCACAAGATTTGATCAAAGTCTCACCAGAGCTGATTAGATTTGATAGGCTGTTTGATGTTTGATTAATTGACAAAGATTACTAACTTTCAATGTTCTGTGATGGTAGGAGCCTTTGACGAACTTACAGATCTGAGAGCGGTTTCCTAGGACATTTGATCTGATACCTCAATTGATACAGCCTGAGACTGTTCTTATTACACGATGCAAATTGTCTTCTCTTCTAGATATGCCCCCAATTAGGATTAATTGGGGACTATTGACAGCCTTAACAGAGAGATGGCATAGTGAGCACAATACCTTCCACCTTCCTACCAGTGAGATGACAGTGACTCCAGAGGATGTATGGCAAATCTTACAGATACTTGTTGTTGGGGAGTTGGTAGTTTATGATTCTACTGAGCAGGGTGAGACTGTTGCACTGTGCCAAGTTTTCTAGGATGATACGATTTGTGGATACAAGATTCCATGGCGAGAGATGGTTGATGCCTATGCTACCTTGCCGTCGGTACTTGCTGGTTTCATTGGAAGGTTCCTTTGTCCTGATTGCATGTCAAAGGGACTCTCTGTTGAGTGGGGTCAGATTTTGGAGAGTATGATCGTCTATGGTACTAGATATGCATGGGGCATGTGCATGCTTGCTCATCTATACCACAATTTGCATCAGGTGGTCTACCTTCGAGGGGCCAGTTTGTCTTTAGGAGTTACATTACTTCAGGTGTGGGTGTGGGAGCATATAGCGGTCACTCGTCCAGTTGCAGTCAGACAACGACTTGCCATGAGGCCATACGTTCATGCATATGTAGGTCCAGTTACTCAACCTAGATTGGGTAAACTGGAGCATTGGAGGAGAGTCCTGAATGATGTAGAGACAGTTACATGGCGACCCTACCTTGGTTGCAAGCAGTGGCCGGATGATGATACATAGATGCCATACTTATGCCAACCCATGTACTTGATTGGTAGGACATGTTTCATCATTGAGAAATTTTTGTTGAGGAGGGTGCTTAGATAGTATGGCAGAGTATAGGGGATGCCCCAGGGTGTTTCACATTATGCACGACGTCAAATAGATGCCATCGAGTGGGGACCTTGCTTATCCTATGATGTTGTAGTGTAGGAGTACTAGGGTCTACTGGCCATTATTTGGGAGATGCATCTTGATATCATGAAGGCTTTGATTACCGAGAAGTATGCACATTACCTTGCTTTACATCCATTCCCACGGATCTCCGTTCTAGATGAGCTAGTGCCGATACTAGGTGAGGGGGAGATGGTAGTTGCACACGGGCACCGATGGAGGAGAGATGAGGGAGATGAGGAGGAGTCAGAGGGTGTGGAGAGCAGTGATGATGAGGAGGGGGATGGAGATGGAGACGAAGATGGTGATGGAGATGGGGATAGAGATGGTGATGGAGGAGGGGATGATGGAGGAGATGAGGGTGGAGGAGGCCTAACATTTGATGTTAGAGACTTAAGGGTTCTTCATAAGAGGCGATCACTGGTTGCTACAACAGAGCAACATGTGCAGATTGGAGTACCCTCCCAGCATCAACAGACCTAGATTGCTAGCCTACAGGTTCAGGTGCAGACACTACAGGGGCAGCTGGTATAGGCCCAGGGGTTACTAGCCCAGACATAGGCACATATACAAACATAGGGATAGGCTCTCTCACAGGTATAGGCACAGTTGATAGCTGTACAGGCTCAGATAGCCTCTTTGACAGTAGAGAGAGATGCAACTAGATAGACTATAGAGTAGGCACATGGATTGGCAGATAGACTGCAAAGATTAGCTGAGGGTACCTCCATAACTGATTACATGAGATAGGTTACCCATGTGGTTCGAGAGGCCAAGTACTATAGAGGTCGATACCATGATGTGGTTCTTGCTAAGCAGAGAGTTAGTTATGCTTAGTCTCGACCTGGGAGGACTCGTTCCAAGACTACCAGCAGGGGTGTGACACAGTCTCTTCCGAGAGATCCAAGAGATCTAGGTACGTCTGGTGGGGGAGGCACTAGTCCAGAGATGTTGACACCGTTTGGGGCTAGTAGCACATAGCTCCATGTTTGGATTCTCTGATGTATTTTGAGATATGATGTATACTCCAATTTTTGATTCACGTCCATTTTGATGTTGTATCTCTTTACATTTCAGACATCATTGTATACTTGACATTATGATTTTTGAGATTTATATGATATGCGATAGATTTATCGATCTATATGTTTTCTATATGGTTCTATGACAAATGCCTATGATGGATGCATTTAATTTATTGTTTTATATGCCATGTGTTGTTTTATATGATGATTTTATGGATGCAATGTATGATTATAATAACATGTTATGATTTTATGATGTTAAATGTGATTATGCTTATAATGATGATGTATGGATGCATGGCGCCTGTAGTATTTACATGGACTGATAGATGTATGATAATGTATATATACGAATGATATGATAATGCAACTATATGTATGATTATGGATATGATGTTTCTATGATATATGACATGATGATGCAAATGGGATACGATGCACTTTATTTTTGGTACTTTCAAATGCAAATATATGATATAATGAGTGGATGAATGAATGATCAATATGATGATACCTCCAATGTATGATGTATGATATGATAACCTTACTGAAAATGCAACTATGTAGATGATTTGTTTTTGATATTTTTCTTATACAATTATATGATGTAATGCACAAATGAAAAATATGATATGATAAATGCAAATATATGATCGAATGTATGAATGATTAAATGATATAATAATGCCTTCCAATGTATGCAATGCAAATGATCATGCAACTACATGAGAATGATAATGTTTTTGTAAATGTCAAGTATACTCAATCCATTAATGATAAAAGATAACATCGTTTTTGAGATCTCCACCAGCCTTTGGAATAAACTACTCTGTAGATGAAAAACTAACATAAATGCAATCTAATTTAACCATGCAAATCTACATGTGCCAAATTTGTCATCTTAACAGTCCATTTATCGTGCTTTTATCATCATTGAGCCTTTAAAATGTTGAAAGTGAGTACAAGCATCAATGGTATAATTTAGACCAATGATGACCTGAGTACTACTTTCATGATTTTTGATATTGCAAGTTAACACAAGCATCTAGGTATAATTAAACCGAGATGACCTGAGCATTTCTTGCGTAAAAAAACAAGAATCAATCATTTTCCTATGCGAACTCAGAATGTCATCAGTGATACTTTGTAGAGCACGTCTTGCGACAATTCACACAATAATAATGATCAACTCACAGACATTAGACAAAGAAAATACCATTCTCCTTCCTAGCTTCTCTAGTTCAATACATCATCGAGTTGCTCCAAAGAAATGATAACAAAAAATCAAAGTAAAACATTTGAACATTCAAGCTAAAGTGATAAAATCATGATTCAAAAGAATATCATCCATCCTAAGTTGTTTTGATTGATTTGATTTCAGCTGTTTGATATGGATGGTTGATTTTCTGAAATGTTTTGATGTTTGATGTATGTTCAATGTTGAGTTTCCCTATGATCATTGTGTTTGCTTCGTTGTCATATTGCTTTTTGTCTATTTGATTAAGCTCAAAGTTTATTGCCCCCAGCGAGTTCAAGATTTTTCCCCCAAGCTAGGGTGAGACACGACCACACATTCCAGGATATGTACATGAGGTTGTCCTTTCAATGATAGGAAAAATGATGGTGAAAGTGAACGACCAAGACATGCATCCTATAGATGGAAAATCTAGTTTAAATCACAAGTAGCGCCTATTTCTAGGTTTTCACTGTGTTTTTATTGCACTTTTTTAGATTTTATGATTTTTTTGAATTTTTCTCTTTTCTTGACTTTTTTGTATTTTTCTGTCACCAAGACACCTGTTTACCAGGTTTTCATCAAGACGACCATTTTCCTAGGAATTTAACCATGCATTAGATGATTCAGGTGTAGAATTTCTTGAGATGGAGACTATTGATAGGTTCATTGAACAAATCCCCTTCAAGTGTAGACAACTGATAGGCTCCAGATCCATAGGCTGATTTAACAACAAAGGGACCTAGCCAGTTAGGTTCAAACTTCCCTTTCTTTTCTCTGTCTTGTTGATTTTGAGGGTTTTCCTTTAAGACCAAGTCACCAACCTGAAATGCTCTAGGTTTTACTTTGTGATTGTAGCTTTTAGAAATCCTCTGTTGATATGCCTTCAAATGGTCCACAACTTGTTGACGACGTTCATCCAAAAATTCTAGCTCTTGAAGTCTAGACACTCTATAATCCTCATCTGAAATAATTCCCTTCAGTGACACACAGAGTGATGGTATCTCAACCTCAATAGGTAGGATGGCCTCTAATCCATAGACCAAGGCATATGGTGTACCTCCTGTAGGTGTTCTGATGCTGGTTTGGTATGCCCACATAGCAGGGTTTAGTTGAATATGCCAATCACGTCCAACATTGTTGACTGTTTTCTTTAGGATTTTTAGAATAGTTTTGTTTGATGCCTCTACTTGGCCATTTCCTTGAGGATAGTATGGGGTTGAAAAATGATGCTGGATATGAAACCTCGCACATAGTTCCTAAACATCTTGATTCTTGAAAGGTCTACCATTGTCTGTGACAATGGACTGAGGAATGCCATACCGACAGATGAGGTAATTTAGTATGAAAGAAGAAATCTGTTTTCCAGTGATTGTTGTCAAGGGAACAACTTCTATCCACTTTGTAAAGTACTCCGTGGCTGTGATTATAAATTTGTGTTCATTGGATGAAGATAGATTAATATTTCCTACTAGGTCCAGTCCCCACTGACAAAAAGGCCATGTTGAAGTGAACAATTGTAATTCTTGTGTTGGTGCATGGATTAGGTTGCCATGGATTTGACATTTTTGGCACTTCTTAGCAAACTGAAAAGACTCCTCCATATTCGACCAGTAATACCCCAAAAAAAGGAGTTTCTTTGCTAGGGTTAGTTCGCTTGAATGAGTTCCACAAATACCTTCATGAACCTCATGTAAGGCTGTCTTAGACTCGTTATGTTCTAGACATCAGAGAAGAGTACCATCTAGACCTCGATGGTAAAGTATGTCGGCAATTAAGGTATGTCGTGTGATTTGGCAGATGAAGTTGCGTTTCTGGTTTCTGGAAAGATCGGGAGGAAGGGTATCGTCTTTTAGGTAAGCGTAGGTCTTTCCATAAATTGAGGATTCAATGTCAAGTAAATGACATATGGTTTGAGATTCAAGATTATTATAAGCAGGATTAGACACTTGTTTCACCATAAACTCATAACGACCTTGCTTTTCTAGTATCTGTAAGAGAGAAGCAATTATCGCCATAGCATCAACAACCTTGTTTTCTGCCCTTGGAATCTATTCAAATTTGATATCCACAAAGTAAAATTTGAAATCATCCACCATTTTATTATATGGCATCAACTTCTCATCTTTGGTTTGATATTCATCATTTACCTGATTAATGACTAGTTGTGAATCTCCATATACTTGTAGTTCTGCGATCTTCCATTCAACTGCCACTTTGATGCCAATGATTAATGCCTCGTATTCAACTATGTTATTTGTACATGGAAACATGAGTCTGTAGGACTTTGGGATGGTAGGTGTAACAAACATAATTCTCGCACCTGACCCACGTTGTGTGTAGGACCCATCAAAATAAAGCATCCATTGTTGTGTTGTCATAGTAAGAATGTCTGCATCAGGAAACTCAATGCTCATTGGATGATTGTCTGGTAGTGGAGCTTCGACTAACTAATTGATTATCACCTAACCCTTAATGGCTCTCCGATCTACATACTAGATATCAAATTCACTCAAGATCATGACCACTTGGCTAGTCTTCCTGTTAGGGAAGCCTTACTGAGTAAATACTTTAATGGATCAATCTTTGCTATGAGTTTGACTGTGTGGGTTAACATGTAATGCCGCAACTGCTAATTAGAAAATACCACTGCCAAACAAGCTTTCTCGATGAAGGTGTAATTTATCTCATAACCATTCAAAGTCTTGTTGATATAATAGATAGCCTGTTCCTTTTCCGCAGGATCTTCCTGTGCTAATAGAGCGCCCAAAGAAATCTCAGTTGTTGCAATGTATAATAATAATGGTCTCTCTTTTGTAGGTGGCATTAGTATGGGTGGTGACATTAGATATTTCTTTATTTGATTGAAAGTTGTTTCACATTCTTGATCCCATTTGAAAAATACATTCTTATGTAACAAATGATTGAAGGGATGAATTTTGTTTGCTAATTGGGAGATAAACCTCCTGATTGATTGTAGCTTGCCCTGTAGAGACTGTAGTTGACTGATATTCTTCGGTGGTGGAATTTCCATTATAGCCTTGACCTTGGCGGGATCCACTTCGATACCCTTTTATGAAACTATGTATCCTAGAAGCTTTGCTGACGTAACACCGAACATACATTTCTTAGGATTTAATCTGACATTGAACTTCTCTAATCTGGTAAAGATTTTATCCAGGATCTCTAGATGTCTTTCTCTGGTATATGAATTTTCTAATATATCATCCACATAATCCTCCATAAAGGTATGCATCATGTCATGGAAAATGGTGGTCATTGCTCGCTGATATGTAGCTCCTGCTTTTTTCAATCCAAAGGGCATGAGGTTCCAACAAAATGTTCCCCATGGACATGTGAATGTTGTTTTCTCTTGATCTTCTGGTGCTATTTTGATTTGGTTGTAACCTAAGAAACCATCCATTAGTGATAACATGGCGTGTCTTGCTGTTAAGTCTACAATAATGTCAATGTTTGGCAAAGGAAAATCGTCCTTTGGGCAGGCCTTGTTGAGATCTCTGAAGTTAGTACATATTCTGATACTACCATTTGGTTTAGAAATAGGTACAATATTAGAAATCCACTTAGCATAATCAATAGATCTAATGAATCCGACATCTAACAACTTCTTCACTTATGCTTTTACCAACAAGGCGATATGCAGATGCATTTTCCTTAGTTTTTGCTTCACAGGTTTTATTCCACATGGTAGAGATAAATGATGCATTAGAATATCTGGGTCTAAACCTGGCATATCAGAGTAAGACCAAGCAAAGTTAATGTGCCTATCCTCAAAGAACTTGGTGAATTCAAGCTTTTCTTGTTTAGTCATAGATGTTGCTAGATGTAGAGTTTTTGCTTTTTATGTTGTGCCAAGATTGATAGACTGTGTAGGCTCCACCAATATTGATGATATTTCATGATAGTGTTCTGGAAGGGTGTCAAATCTCCCATCTTTCGGTGCCTCAAAGAGGTTTTCACCGTCAGATGAAAATTCTTTATTTTTACTTTTTCGAGATCCAATGCTACCATTAAATGGTTTTCACCATTAGATCTATTATTCATGTTTTCAATTTTTCAATTGGAAGATTTAACACCCTCCTGACTCAAAGCGTCGTTATGAGATTTATGATTAGAACTTGTGTCAGGTTTGTCACAACAAAGGAAATTAACGATAACATCATCGTTCACAAAGATAGGTACATTGATAGGTTCAATTGGTTCCCAGTTGATAAGTTTAGGATGTATTAAGGATAAAAGGTCATCAAATTGGCTAAGGTTGATGATAGTGAGGGTTATGATATCCATGTTGTCAAGGTTGTCAATAGCGATGTCAAGGTCTACGATATTACTCTCGTCCAAGTCATCTATCTCACTCGATATCTGTCCATCCTCACTTGAGTCATCAATATTTTGTGATCCAAATACAAGGGGTCCAGTCCCTGAGCTTTGTCCCTCCTCATGTGTGGGTGCATACTCTTTTATGACATCAATTTTTATGTTCTTGTATGATGCTTTAGATAAAGAATCCCACTCATATTCATTGGAATTTGTTTCATAACTATCCTGCATTTGAAGGATTCTTTCAACAACTTTATGAGTGATTTCTTCTTTTGTTTCCTCTTTATAACCTAGTCTTGTTTTGTCCTTTGAATGAAGTGTGAGAGGTTGAATGGGTTCTACAATTCCCTCTTTTATTTTTCCAATAGGTCCTTGTCCTTCATACCCCATTTTTTCTAATATTGTTTTTCCCTTTCCATATTGATCTGTCTTTATGCTGATAATTGCCAATGTAGATGCTTCCTCATCTTTGTAGAGCCAATTGAGGATGACCTTATCTTCAGATTCATCTTCTAAAGTACCTGCCTTTACAAATCTATCATCCAAAACTGTGGTAGGTTGTGATGATTGTTGTTTTAATGTTGACGACTGCCCATATGATCTTGGAGATGGCAGCAGCTGTAAAAGACATAAAGATTGCTCAATGGAATACTCTCCCATGCCTTTTTCTTTTAACTGGATCTTTTCTTTGAATTGCTGTGATAGAGAATCTAGTTGATCTTCATGGTTTGATGGAGTGGAGTCAACAACACTTGTATCTTTTGACTGGTCCTTTTTCTCAACCCATTTAGATACAATATTTAGTTGCCTTTCACTGTTGGATGAACTAGAAGTGTTCGCTTCCCTATTATGGGGCACAAAAGTGTCTTGATCTATTTTAAGCGTGCTACAATATTGGGGATTGTTGTAGTCAACTGAAATAGTGACTTCTTGTCCATTGATAGGAAACTTTAAGCACTGATGATAAGTTGAATGTACTGCTTGCATTTCGTGAATCCATGGACGTCCCAAGAGTATATTATAAGTCAGCTCTTTATCTAACACTTGGAAAACTATATTCTTCACAATTGGTCCTACTTGAATAGGAAACACGATCAATCCCTTGGAGGATCTCTCTTCTTCATCATAGGATTTTATTGTGATTTTCCTTTTGGAATCAATAGCATTATCAAAATATCCTAGTGCACAGATCAGTTTTAAAGTGCAAATGTTTAAACCAACCCCACCATCTGTTAGGACACATTTAACCTAGTGTTTGTGGATTAAGACTTCAATGTGAAGGGAAACATTGTGCGGATGAGTAAGTGATACATCATCTTGTTCAAAAAATGATAGGCAGTGAGGTGTGGTTAAGTGTCCCACCATATCCTGGAATTGACAAACTTCCAGATTATTGGGTACTGTGGTGGCCACAAGAGCTTGTTCCAAAACCTCCTTATGAGATGGTGAGATTTTAAGGAGTTCTAATATTGATATTTGGTTTGGTATTTTCTACAGTTGATCAACTATGTTGTACTGATTTGAAGGGGCAACCGTATTTTTAGATGTAACTCCTTTGAATATTACTTTGGATTGCCCCCTTGTTGTCATGTTGATTGGTTGGGAATCTTGCTTTTCCCTAATTTTTATGACATTATTATGATTGTTGGATGTGACCATGTTTGGGATTAGATTTATTGGTATGATGTCATTGTTTCCAAGATTATCAGTTTGATTATCAATGACACCATTATTCTCAACCGTAGAAATACAATGAATAATGCCATCATAAATGTAGTTTACATTTTTACCTTTACTATTTGCAGAAGAAGATTGTCCCTTTTCATAATTTGGTAAATAATTTTTAAATGCACCATGATCATTGTTGGTTTGAAAATATTCTACGAATATTTTCTTGTTATCAATCAAATCTTGTACTAGATGCTTCAATTGCATACAATCATTTTTTTTGTGTCCTTTGTTTTTATGAAAGTCACAGTAGTTTGTATCATTCCACCAAGATGGCTTGACTCTTGGTTCCCAATTTCTTGCTTCAGGTAATGTGATAAGTCTATGTGTAAGAAGTTCTCTCATTGTTGATTCTAGTGTCTGTCCCAACAGTGTGAATCTTCTTCGATTTGATGGTTTTTGATATGATTGTGGTTTAGATTCATCGTTATTCGGATTGTTGTTTTGATTGACACTTTGATTGATGTTTTGGTCATTGTTTTGATTGGTCTTTGTAGTAGTTGCTTTCAAATTAAATACCGGTTTCACATTTTGTGTTTCATTTGCAGCATAATTGTTACCGGCATTTCTATTCTTTTTCCAAAACTTTGGTTTATCATTGTTATTATAGTGATTCGAGGAGTTTGTATTATTTGATCCTTCATTGTAGTTTTTTATTATCCCTCACTTGACCAAAGCTTCTTCGATCTTGAGCCCATTTTCAATCACTTTCTCAAATGTAGGTGGGCATTGTAGTTCAAGCCTGTAGCTCATCTCATCAGTTAGGTTGTCAATGAATAGTTCCATCTTTTCCTCTTCAGGTATGGAACGAGGATATCTAGCAAACAACATTCGCCATCGTTGTAGAAATGAGAGGAATGTTTCAATTTTTTTTGTATTGTATTGTAAAGATCCTTTATTGTTATCTCATGTTGAATGTTAAATGAGTATTGTGAGATAAACTTGACCAGTTCCTCAAAAGATCGAATTCCTGGTAGTAGTTTAGAGAACCATTCCATACATTGACCTCCTAAGCTTCTTGGGAACAACCTCATCAAATAAGTTTCCTCTTGTGCAAATTCTAAGCTCATTGTTTAGAATTCCCTCACATGATCTATTGAATCAGTTTTACCGTTGTATTTGTCATATTTTGGGAATTCACAATGTCTAGGAAATGGTATCATGTCCACACTTGGATGAAAAGGATAGGGACAAATGTCTTGTAACAAGTATCTTTTTGTGGTCCCTTTTTGCATATCCTGAAGTTGTAAATTTTGCATTTGATGTGTTAGGGTAGCCACTTGATCTATGTTTTGTGGTTCATTTTCAGCTCTTTTAGGTGCTTCTTTTAGTCGATTGACATCAAAGTCCTTGGGAAGTTTTACACCTAAATCAGCTAGCATCAAAAGGTATTTTTCTCCATCTTGTTCCAAAACTTTTTCCATAAATATACGAAAGTTAGGATCTTGTTGTGCTGTATGGATATCCTCTTCAGTTATATCATTACCATCATTTTGATGGAATCTATGAAAGGAATTTTCTTCAGCCATGGTATTTAGTGTTTCAATTTCTTTTTCTCTAAGTTTCTGCCTTTGTAACCTTGTCAAAACTGGCATACAAGTGTTGTTATTTTCCCTAAACTTTGATCTTTTGTTTGGATGGGTGCAAAGATATAACTAAGTCAAATAGAATGATAAATTATATTGATGAGACTAAGTTAAAATTTGGTTGTTTTGCTCTGTTTCGTGATTTTAGGATGAAAAATCTTGATGACGAAATTTAGCTTAACAGTCCGATTTATGTTTGGTGATTTTTAGGCACTTTTAGAATGTTAGATCTTGGTTTAGTTTGAAGAATTTCACTTGAAAAGTTTAGTTTTTGGCAAGTTTGAGACACTAGTTTGACTGATAAAATTTTTCTGTTCTGATAAAAATCCGGATTCTGATGTTAACTGTCTGACTGATGGGGAAAATAACTCTCTGGTTTTTGGTTTTTTGGATGTGCTATAACATACCTCAGATGCGCTAAATTTTTTGTCAAATGCACTGAAACAGGGGGGTATGCATTGAAAGACATGGTCAATGCACTGGAAAACAGTTTAGATGTGTTGAAATAAAGGTTAAATTTGTTGGTAAACATGGCAGATGTGTTGAAAGACTGGGTAGATGCACTGAAAAATAGGGTAGATGTGCTAAAAAATTGGGTATATGCGCTGTAACAAAAGTTGTTTGCGCTAAAATTCTGGGTAAATGTGCTGACATATTGTATAGATGTGCTGCAAAACAGGATAGATGCGCTGAAACAGAGTTTTAATGCACTGTTTAAATAAGGCAGATGTGCTAATAGACTGGGTACATGCGCTAAAACAAAGGTTGATTGCACTAATATGGAAGTGGTTAGTATTTTCACATTTTTGTTTGTTTGTTCTATTTTCAACCAGTAAAGAGTTTGTTTCTAAGGTGAAAATTTCTGATCAGTAAAGATTTGGGGGATATTTTGATTGTGAACTTGGAATTTTGGTGCTCTAATTGGATGATTCCTTTGGAAATGATTTTACACAAATAGCATCAAGTTTGTAAACATTGGTTTCACGTCTATACATTAAACAAAGAGTGTGTATTCTAGAATCAGGTCTGATTCTTTCAATTTCCATAGGTTTAACACAAGATAATACAGTTCAAGCACTTTTCTATCTAAAAGGTCACTTAGAATATCACAGCCCACAGCTAGCAACTATGTTAGCTCACACAGCCTTGTCACCCCCTAGAGGGCGCCCATGTTTTTTTATTTCCCGAGTCTTAACCAAAGTCGAATCCTCCACTTTTGGCCAGGGTCTCTGATAGTTATATGGTGAGTGTCTTGGGGGCAGATTCTTCCCTCCCGAAACTGACACAATTGGATTCTACACTAAAGTTCTTAGAAAGGGTTTCTGTTCGACGCGGCTTAGATAAACTCCCTCAGAAGACCTCCCAACCTTTAGTACAAAGGTTTTGGGGATGGTTACCTTGCACATTGTCGTTGAATGTGGGTTTCCCCAGATTCACTTTTGTTTAGAGTGGGTTGGAAAACCTGGCTTTGGTTGTTCCCACTTAGGTCGTTCTTGTAGGGTGAGTACTTTTTCCCACTACGATAGGACTTCTAAAGGTGTTAATAAAGTAGGATAGCAAGTCTAGCATTTTGATCACCCAGTTAAGGGGAGACCATAAGCCTATTGCTTTCAAAACACAGTGGACATGGGGTTCAAACTAATTCTTTAATTAATCTAGATTCACTATCTTAACCAAAGGAAAAGCAATGAAATAAACTTAAAATCCTGCAAAAACCATTAGTAGTTCATGATATTTTTTCTTTGACTGGCATAAGTGTTTTCTAGCAACTATCTTTGACTAGCGAATTTTGTGCCTGCAGGACAAAAAATAGGGATTAATTCTCAGAAATTTAAAATTATGCAAAAACAGTAAGATGCATGATAACATTCATTAATTGCGCTAAAACAATATTTAGATGCACTAAAATAATAGTTCTATGTGTTATAGAATTTAGTAAATTAATGCGCTAAAAGAAAAGATAGGTACGGTGTAGAAAAACCCCCTGACTGTGGTGAAACTGATATTGGATGCACTAAAATAGTCTTTAGATGTGCTGGAATATTCTGTGGATGTGCTGGAATAGTGATTGGATGTGCTGATCTAGAGGTCGTATGTGTTGTAAAAGCTCTCGGTCATGCCAAAACAAAACACGTCAAAAACCTACAGACAAAATTTTCAAGAAAATATGTTGAAAATGGGGTTTTTGGGCCCCACGGTGGGCACCAATTTATGTGTGAGTAAAATATATGCAATGAATAACAAACACAATCAATAAGACATTATATTAAGAGATTCAAATAAACAATTAATCTAATTAAAATAAGAAATCTCTCAAAGCCGTCCCATTTCTCTCTAACTCCAAAGATTTATTAAATCACTGTGGCTCTCAGATTGTGTAAGCACTGTGATTGTTAAAATGCCAATCTAGAGAATGAGATGATGTAAAACTGTAGGAATCTAATCCTATATGATAATTTCTAAATGATATACTGATGATACTGTAGATGCAATTAACATGAAAATGATTGTAAACTAGGATGAAACTAAATGAAAAGCCATGATTATGATTGCTAATTACTATTTGCTATTTGCTCAATGTTGAAATGCTTAATTGCTCTAATGCTCAAATGCTTAATTTCTCTAATGCTATTTCTGCAGAGTAAGATTGCACAAAGTTGGGATCCTTTTCCTGTAGAAAGAAGCTATATTTATAGATTCTCGACAACATATTTGTGATGTGATAGCAAGTAAGGGTCTGGATTTGATTTGAAAGATTCAATGGTGAAGGATGAAGAAACCTGAGAAGATTATGGAGATTGTTCCTCCCCACAAAAACATTCTGCCAGAGGATAGGAAGAATCAATGGAAGAAGACAACCAAATTCATTTCCAATTTGTCTATAATTTCTCTCCAAATTTATCCGTGAAGGCTAAGTTGAATTAATTAGATATAAAATATCTAATTTTGTTGGTGCATATGATGAGTGAAAAGAGGAAATAGCTGTAGAAATATGCTTTAATTGAATTATTGGATTTATTCAATTTAGCAAAAGAGGATATTTAATTTAATAAAACAAACTATAGAAATCTGTTTATTAAATAAACATGGAAGAAATGTGGTAATTAAATAAAACAAAGTATTAAAATTGTTTATTTAATTAAAATAGAATGATGTGATTAAGGTAGAATAAATAGATAATTATAGAAGTAGATAATTAAATAAAACAAAGTATTAAATTTGTTTATTTAATTAAGATGAAATAATACGATAAAGATAGAAGAATTAGTAGTGAACTATATAAATAAACATTTCTATTTATTTATAAGTAGATGAATTAAATGAGTCAATTGATCAAATAAATTGTATTTAATTAATTAGATTATTGAGACCATTTTTAGGTGTATACAAACACCATTGTTAATAACATTCTCATTAACACATTCCCATGCTTTCCATATGCTTTTGAAAACATTAGACCCTATAGGAACTACTGGAAAAGCACAGGCTACCAAGTCACTGAAAGCAAGCATCTTCCAAGATTTGGCTTGTTTGGGGACAACAAGTTGGATATTGTTCCTTATCAGGACTTTCCATGGTTCATTTCCTTCCAAGGCTATTAGGATCCATTTGATATCAAGGGCCATACCATGTATTTTGAGATCTTTGAGTTCCAAACCCCCTTTGTCTTTACCCAAACAACACCAATCTCATTTTACAGAATGCTATTTTTTCTTACCTTTACCATTTGACCACAAAAAGTTTTTAATCTTTTTCTAGATTTCATTCACTTGGTGGCTACTAAAGGGCCACACAAAAGAGTAATATAAACTATAGGAGTGTAATGTTGCTTTTCCTCTTCTAGTAACATTAATTATTAACAATGAATTTAATATAATAAATCTTAGAGTTAATATAATTTATTATATGCAATGTGATCAAAATAAATGTGAATAATTAATGTAAACTACAAACATGTAACAATTAAATAATTATAATAAATAGAATAACACCCCCACATAGATTAATCATATTAAGTTGAATCAAGGGTTTTCAATACTTATTTATAAATATGTTTTGAGAGGCTATTATCTGGCACTCAAAGGAATAGTTACAGGTTAAGGCTCTCCACAACAAGGAAGCACCCCTAGAGGAAACTAGTTCTTGCACATAACCAAACCTGTCTCATGGGCCTTATGGTATAAACAACTTACCTTACAGGCCTTATGGTACAACCTTGGCCAAGACACTTCCGGGTGTACATTGTACCTCAAGTTGGACACACATTGTGTGCCCCTTCTCTAAATGCCTCAATGCTAGCCAATGACCCTAACCCTTCACTCCTTTGTGCCCTCTCAATTTATTTTTTCCTTTTTCACTTCTCCTTGAATGTTCTCCCTTCCTTTTCCCAAGTCTCACATGAATGATTTATATATCCTTTTAAGGGGTGGTTCCCAAACCATCACACCCTTTCACAAAGGTCACCTTTTAACAATTATTTAAGTAAATAATAATTCTTCCCCTTTTTTAAAGAGTGTTTATATATATTCTTTATTAATCTCTATTTTAACCAAATGGTCATGATATCCTTTATTTTCTATCCCCCTTTTAATTCTAAAGGTTTGTCACATAACAATTCTCCACTTGTAAATTAGCTATTGTCCTTTGTAGCATGAGATACATCTACATCACAACTCAAAAAACACATAATCAATAATTGAAGAAATTGTTATTGAATACGTTTATTCTTCATACATTTCTATATATATCTTTGTTTGTTGAATAAATTAAAAAAATAAATTATTGTTGCATAGTTTCATTACATTTTAATTTATCTATTGGGGAAATAGAGGCATCACACTTTACACTAGGTGGCAATAATTTACTATTATTCTATTGCTACTTAAGATGCATTGTGAAATTAATTGTATCAATTTTTTTGTACATTTTTATTGGACTTGATCAACCCACTAACTTGTACATTTTCCTTTTGTATAGGACTAAGATTCTATTACAGGTTATTGGGTTGATCAAGTCCAATAACAATGTACAAAAATAAAATGATACAATTAATCTCACAATGCATCTTAAATAGCAATAGAATAGTAGTAAATTATTGCCACCTAGAGAGTACTTCATAAAGAAATACTAGTTTTAATCTTCCTTTAAGAGACTAGGTTAATTACATTTCAATTTACTTCTAGGATGAAGATTTGTTCTATTATGTTTTTGGATGAAGTTTTTGGCTATAAAAAGGAGAATACCTCACACTGACAATCATATTGTAAACCTAATAGTAAATTGGAACACAACCTTTATTAGGGATCTCATCATAAAATTAAATACTAAATAAAGGTACATAAGGAGAGGAAATATAATATCATTCCATAAATATATCCCTAGGCTTGGACACCTTTGATACATGACATTATTAGATTGTATGTGAAAAATAATTAGTATAAATTTATAATATTAATTTTCTTAGAGGTTGTCTCCTATAAAATTCAACATGTCCCCATGTCTCATCCTTAGAAAGTTTATGTTATTGTGCAATTAAAAATATTATTTCATTCCAACCAATGCATTTAAACAACACAATATTTTCAAGGTTTAAGATGTAGAAATAACATGCCCCTATGGGTTTATATCCTATAACTATGTTATTCTCAACAATTCATTCCAAACATGTTGTCACTTCTTTAAATTTAAAACGTGAATCCAAGGACTTGTGGGTTATGGGTCCACAATGTACTTAAAATAGACTTATGTAACAAACTTGGGCACACCTTGATTTATATCAAATTCACTAACACACATGTATGGTTAATGTTGATGTTCTTGATCTTTAATCATGAATGTAAATAAACTCTAATCAAGAGGAATGACTTAGGAGAAGACGAGCCTCAGATGAAATGGTCTATTCAAGATATTTTTTGATATTACTGGCTAATATTGAAATGTCACTTTGTAGACTCATAGTAGGATTTACACAATGAGAATCCAATAATTTAAGCATTTTAACACATCATTTTATCTTCCAAATTTAAATTGTGATTGCTCAATTCAAACATGAGCTTATTGAGTGTCATTATGCTAAAAACAATCATATTAAAGGTCACCTATAGGAGCTTATTGAGATAATTAAGAAGATTGTGATATATGACACTAAAATAAATATCTTAATAAATCCATATTTTATGCAAAGGTGAGGTTCACTAGAAAAAAAAATCAAAATTTACATAGCCATCACTACTACTATCAATCATATGTATCATATTTTTCACATCCCTCTACACTATAATCATCTCTAAGATTTTGAAGAGATAGAAGTTATTTATAAAGTACTCCACATACATTTCCTTGCTAACATTTCGGTGCATTAGCTACTTAAATTCTAGCAAGTCAATAAGTTCAACTATGTTTATATCTGCATCACTTATAATCTTAAGCATGTCCTCACTCAAATCATCTATAGAAAAGAGCTTGCCCAACTCTTTTATTGATATTATACCATCCCTATTTGTAGTAAACATTTTTATACAATAATTTATGTTAATATACATGGACAATTCAGGAAGTGAAAAGTACATAATTACATGTACACTTACCATATATGCTCTTAATATTGTAATACCATAGTTGAAAATGATATCAAACAAATTGTTAGTTGCCATAGACTTCATCGATGAATTAATCATTGTAATTCTAGTTTGATACGTGAGATTAAAAACGAGGAATTTATATGGTATACATTTCATAGTGGAATAACTGGAGGAATGGAAATTCGAATTGAATGATGTGGAAGTCATGGTCATTGAAGTACATAATAGGAAGTGACGTGACTTAGTTTAAATACCCCTATCCTATTGAAACTCTATCTATACGTAAGATGGGCTATTAGTTTAGGTACTAGTTATTCTTTTAAGTAGTCAAGCTGATTTCCAAGGGCTAAGCTAAAACTAGGACACATCTTTTAGATGCTTCGTCAATAGTCTTAATTTTTTTATTTTAGTCATAGGTTTTGGTTAGATATAACGGTTCTTATTTGTACATGATAATTTTGGTTCCTTGAAGGGTAGGTAGATAGTCATCTAGATTTTGATTTTTAAATAAATAAAGTTGGATAGAAAATATATAAAACAATTGGATTCTAAAAAATATAGGTTGACTATCATTAAAGGTCTAAGAACTTGTAATCTATCTTACTTTAGTTAATGTTGATCTCTTATTGTAAATTTAAATCTATCTAAAATTTACATCACATTTTATTATATATTTGTAATCTACAACCTAAATACACATCCTTTTAAAACTAACACTTACTAAGTAGTTATTTTCACATATGTTGTGTTCTATTTTCTTGACTTTTTTATACATGTTTTCTTTTGTAATTTAAATGATTTTATTTTAAAGGTTGGTAATTTTAAGAAGATAATGAATTTATAGGTCAATATCATATTTGAATGTATATATAGAAATTCTATTTAATAGGTTATGAACATAATGTTTTAAATTGACTTTAGGTGTAAAAGGTAGGTGTAAAGCAATTTTAACCTTGGCTAAGATCTTAAACATGGATATGCATATAGATATATGATTCAAGATTTTTAATGAAGAAATCGATATTAGCATATGAATAAATTTAATAAGTTAAGGTGAAGGTATAATTTTAGAAATACATTTGGGGTTTATTAAAGGCTAGTTATAAAAATATAAGGAAAAATTCAAATATAGGAAGGCTTGATCATTAGGCTCTAATACCAAATGTAATGTTGCTTTTCCTCTTCTAGTTATTAAGTATTAGCAACAGATTTAATATAATAAATCTTAGAGTTAATATAATTTATTATATGTAATGTGAATAATTAATGTAAACTACAAACATGTGACAATTAATAATTATAATAAATGTAATAACACCTCCACATAGATTAATCATATTAACACCAAAATCATATAGACAATATTCTCAATATTGTTGAATCAAGGGTTTTCAATACTTATTTGTAAATATGTTGTGAGAGGCTACTATCTGGCACTCAAAGGAATAGTTACAGGTCTAGTCTCTCCACAACAAGGAAGCACCCTCAGATGAATTGGTTCTTGCACAAAACCCAACTTGCCTTCTGGTATAAACAACCCGCCTCACAGGCCTTACAGTATAAATAACCTACCTCATAGGCCTTAATATATAAATAGCCTACCTCACAAGCCTTATGGTACAACCCTGGCTAGGACACTCTTGGGTGTATGCTATACCCCGAGTTGGACACACATTGTGTGCCCCTTCTCCAAATGCCTCAATGCTAGCCAATGACCCTAACCTTCACTCCTTTGTGCCCTCTCAATTTCTCTTTTTCTTTTTCGCTTCCCCTTGAATGTTCTCTATCCTTGAATGTTTCCCTTCTTGGTGCAGGGGCACATGGGTGGATAGGCGATCAACACCACCCAAAAACATTGTTTGGTTTTTTTCAATTTTTGTTTTTTGGTCTCTCATTTTGATCAGTGCCTAAACCTCTTAAATTTGCACTTTAACAAGACATGGAAGAAAATAAGTAATTGGTTAGTGTAAAGAAAATCTCCATCTTCATGGTGATTCTTGAGGTACCCATTAAAAGTATAATACTAGTTGATGTTGTAGTTGCAACTGCCCTTGTAAACATATATGCAAATGTAGAAGCATAGGCCGACAATTTACATCGCTACTTTAAAGAGATTTTTTTAGATGATGTAGTTGCATTTACCTTGGCTGATGTGTATGCCAATCGACATAGAGCCATGAGGGAACATTGTCTCTAGCAATGATTATCGAAGTGAGATTATTGGATCCTCAATTTGGTCTTTAAAATGGAGAATTTGAAAGGAACAATGTACCTAAAGTCAACAAAGAATTAAAAATTCATGAATTTAGTGGTGCCTTTTCAGTTTCAATAAAGATGTAAATCGATGAAACAAGGGAGGCGATGGTTAAAAGGCCAATAGGCTTACGATGAGAACCAAGTGAAGGGGATCAACAACTTAAGGAGGAAGCTTGCTAGTTTTCATTAAAAAAATTGTAGATTGGACATGCAAAAGGAGTTTGCCAAGTAATAATATAGGGAATACATAAATCTGCCATGAAGAATTTCAACAATTGAGCAACATAGGGAAGGTAAGACCAAAAGAAAATAGGGGCAGTGCCAAGTCATGAATAATGAGAAAGCTGCCCAAGGAGAATAAAAGGGAGCAACGTGGGGAAGTGAAAGGTGGGGGGTTGTGCATAGAGAACAAGAGGAAAGCTCGTGCCTATTATGAGTTGATCATTTTGTAATAGAAAGACCTGTTGGCTGAGTTTGCGTGAGGAAAGATAGCATGTGAGGGGGATAAGAGAGTGTGTGTCATGGGTAGATAGAGAGCCTGCATCAAGTAAAGGAGGTTGTGTAGCATAAGTTGAGGCTGCACATGAGAGCATTTAAGATGGCAGATGAAATGAAAATATGAGGAAGGAGGGTGCATTGGAATGGTAGGAAAGTAGGGTGGAATGAGCATGTTAAATTGGAATGCCAAATTGCAAACTGAGCCATGTAATATGGTGCAAAATAATAGAGAGATAGTCTCAAGAGAATGTGGGGGTGATCCCACAATATTGGTTTACAATTTTTAGCCAAACTGGACACTTAACTGATTTTTTCTAACTAAATCTTCACTTTCAGGCACCTATAGCAGCTAAACCGTGAGGAATTTGAAGATGATGCAAACTAGTGATTTGTGACATTTTGACTGTAGATTCTAAATATATTTTTTTCAAAATTTTTGGAATAAGATTGCACTTCTTTTTCCATCTCCTTTGAAAACTAGTTTTTTTTCAATAAACACCATTTTTAAGGAGTGATGCTCACTGTATACAACATAACTTTTTTCCATGAAGGATAAAATTCTAAAATTTTCAAATTTAGATTTGTTACTACGATATCTAGTGCTTTCATTTGGTTTCATAATTTTTTATTGAATATTTTTTCCTTAATCAAGTTTCAAAGTCAAACCAATTACAATTCAAACATAAGCGGACTGTATACATCATAAATTTTTTTGTATGTATTGAAATTCAATTTTTTTTGTTATATTAAGGACTTCAATATCTAGTGCATTGATATTTTTCATTTTTTTTTGATAATCTGCTATTTTTCCACATGTGCAGAACAAAGATCTTGATTTTCGATGAAAAACCTACATTCACAATAAATAAAAAATAAATATAATAATCCAATTAAATTTATTTAAAATTATAATTTTTGGGAAGCTTCTAATACAGACTATATACTCACAAAAAAATAAATTTTAAATGAATTCATTTGATCCCCCAAAAGATAAATCAAAAGTGGTTTTTTATCAGCATTTTGATGGGTGTAAAGGAGACTCCGTTATAGGTATGTTTTAAAACTAGTGTGGTTCTATCTAAGGGGGTTTGATCTAAGGTGGTTTGATTAAACCCCCTTCAATTGAAATCCTTTAAATGGAAATTTTTAAGGCTTAAATCATTATATTTTCTAAAAATATGTGATTTTAGCAAAAATCAGGATCTCTGAGAAAGTGTAAACCAGTATTATGGGATCACCCGTGGTCAAAATAAAAGTGAGGAAAAGGCCGTAGGTGCATGTATTGGGGAATTCCTGTGTGAAGGGAAATATAGTGGATCTGTTCCAGAACTAAGGAAGAAGTTGGTTAGCTAAAGTGTGGGGCCATGAGTGAAATTTGTAATTGATTCAATAAAATTTGAATTTGTTTGCATTTATTATGTTATCGAATGTTGAGTAAAGGTAGAATTTTTCCTTTAAGTTTTGAATTTTGAGTGTTTCATTGTAAGAGGGGATTGCCTCTTGCGTCAATTGGTATCAGAGAAGGAAGTCTTGAGAGTGGAGAGGATCCGCCAAGACTTGTGGGTGTGTTGTGTGAATAGATCACTAATGGGGAGGTAGTTCGCGACCGTGAGAGTTGAAGTTGCGAAGAATGTGAGTTGTGAAAAATTATAGTAGGCAAGATGGGTTGGATCGTGAGGAGGCCCGTGAGGATATTGTTTTGGGAGCAATATTGGGAGAATGTGGAGGATGAAATGTGTGAAGCGATGGAAAAGATGGTTCATGGAAAAGTGAAAAATAATGTTGGAAAGAGTGAGAAGAAGAGTGGGAATATGTAGCCCCTATCAAAGAAGTAGTAGCCGAGACATTCCATAAGGAAGGCATGTCAAGAGAAGAAGAAAGGAATAAGGTGAGTAGCGAAGAGGTCACTGCAGATGGTGAAGAGGACTTGTTGGCATGTTTGCTGATGATTGAGGAAGAATGGGTGATGAAGTCCATTGGTGCAGTGAAGAGAGAAGAGTGAAAAATAGCAACTGACGAGGAGGTGGAAGATGTCATAGTGAAATTTGATGTTGCAACTCCAAGCGAAGATGAGGTAAATCAATTGTATGAGGTTATTTTATTTTTAGATGTGGTAGTAGAAGATGAGATGAATAGAGGACAAGATCATGTTGTGTGGTTGTGTGTAGAGTTGGTTGAGGATGTTGTAGGGTTTTGGTGGAGGTGGACGGGTAGAGGTGGGTTTAAACCCATGGAAGAGGAGAGGAGTACAAAAAATGTTTGGCAGAGGAGGTCGAGCTGTGGTGGATATGAGTCCACGAGGGGGAAAGAGAGGAAGATGGAGTGTTATTGGAGGGAGGTGGTCCGTGTTCCAGAGAAGTGCTAGAAGAAGCAAAAGAAATAGTTTTGGAGCACTTGGGATAGCGATGGAGTTCGTTGTAGGTTGAAATCAAACTGGAAGAGTAGTTCAACTACTCAAATCCACCATTTTGAGCCCATGCTCACAATATTTCTACCCAGTGTGTTTGGTGTAGGAGCATGTAGGCAGCCAAGCAATTAACACCATTCAAAAATATTGTTTGGTTTGTTTTTAATTTTGGTTGTTTGGTCTCTCTCATTTTGATTAGTGTCTAAACCTCTTAAATTTTCACTTTAACGAGACATGGAAGTAGATATGTAATTGGTCAGTGTAAAGAAAATCTCCATCTTCACGGTGAGTCTTGAGGCACCCATTCAAAGTATAATACTAGTCGATGTTGTGGTTGCAACTACACTGGTAAACATGTATGCAAATGCACACGCATATGTCGATAGTTTACATTGCTACATTAAAGAGAGTTTTGTTAGATGATGTAGTTGCATTTACCTTGGTTGATGTGTATGCTAATCAACATAGAGCCACGAGGGAACATTGTATCTAGCAATGATTATTGAAGTGAGATTATTGGATCCTCAAGTTGGTCTTTAAAATATAGAATTTGAAAGGAACAATGTACCTA
This sequence comes from Sequoia sempervirens, assembly GCA_007258455.2. NCBI lineage: Eukaryota > Viridiplantae > Streptophyta > Pinopsida > Cupressales > Cupressaceae > Sequoia > Sequoia sempervirens. Next base: position 940,042,570 of record VDFB02271358.1, read on the forward strand.
AAGTCAGCAAAGAATTAAAAATTCATGAATTTAGTGGTGCCTTTTCAGCTTCAATAAAGATGTAAATAGACGAAACAGGGAAGGCGACGGTTAAAAAGCCAATAGGATTATAATGAGAACCAAGTGAAGGGGATCGACGCCTTGAGGAGGAAGCTCACCGGTTTTCATTAAAAAAAATGCATATTGAACACGCAAAAAGGAGGGCGTCAAGTAATAATATGGGGAATGCATAAAACTGGGCCATGAAGAATTTCAACAATCGAGAAACATAGGGAAGGTAAGACCAAAAGAAAACAGGGGTGGTGCCAACTCATGAATAATGAGAAAGTTTCTTGAGGAGAATAAAAGGGAGCAACGCGGGGAAGAGAAAGGTGGGGGGATGTGCGTAGAGAACAAGAGGAAAGCCTGTGCCTATCGTGAGTTAATCATTTTGTAGTAGAAATATCTGTTGGCTGAGTCTACGTGAGGAGAGATAACATGTGAGGGGGATAAGAGAGTGTGTGTTGTGAGTAGATAGAGAGCCCGCGTCGAGTAAAGGAGGCACAAAGAGTTAAATGCACAGAAGAAAATAAAGGAGGCTGCGTAGCACATGAGAGCATGTAAGATGGCAAATGAAATGAAAATATGAGGAAGGAGGGCGTGCTGGAATGGTAGGAAAGCAACATGGAATGAGCATGTTAAGTTGGAATGCCAAATTGCAAATTGAGCCATGTAATATGGTGCAGAATAAATAGAGAGATAGTCTCAAGATAATAGAGTTCAAGACCATGGGCGATGGTTGGGTATGTGGTCAAAATAAGAGTGAGGAAAAATCCGTAGGTACATGTATTGGGGAATGCCTGTGCGAAGGGAAATATAGTGGAGTTGTTCTAGAACCAAGGAAGAAGTTGGTTAGTTGAAGTGTGGGGCCATGAGTGAATTTTGTAATTGATTCAATAAAATCTGAATTTGTTTGCATTCATTGTGTTATGAATTTTGCCTTGAATTTTAAATTCTAAGTGTTTGATTGCAAGAGGGGAGTGCCTCTTGCGTCACTTCCCTTTCCCAAGTCTCACATGAATGATTCATATATCCTTTTAAGGGGTGGTTTCCAAACCATCACACCCTTTCATAAAGGTTGCCTTTTAACAATTATTTAAATAAATAATTATTCTTCTCATTTTTTAAAGAGTGTTTATACATATTTTATTAATCTCTATTTTAGCCAAATGATCATAATATCCTTTATTTTTTATGTCCTTTTAATTCTAAAGAGTTATTTCATAGATTTCTCTTCTCTTGGGAAAAAAATCACATAATAAGGAGGATAATATCTTTTGGAAGACTTGTATTCTTCTAGCTAGAGAGATGAATTTTTATTCCATTTATCTAGCTTATTATCAATCCTTCCATTAATCCATAGCCACATGTTCTTCAAACAGGTGTTAACAACAAACAAAATTCCAAGATATCTCACTTGCTTATTGGGCCCTCCCCATTGGAATTCATATTTTGCAAACCACTTTGGTGGGGGGGGGGGTATCCTGCCATCCCAATATATTAGATTTGGTATTTGAGAGTTTAGCCCCCAAGGCATCAAAAAATAGCCTAAGTTTCATCATGAGGGAGTCCATATTTTCCTCATCAAGTTCTAGGAATAATGTTGTATCATCAAAAAATTATAAATTTAAAATCCTCCTTATTAGGGAGGGAGATGCCCCTAACTCTAGGAGATGTAGAGGATTCCATTAAGAGGTAGAAAATTGCATCTGAAGCAATGAAAAATAGGGCAAGGGCTAGGGGGAACCCTTACCTTATCGATATTTCAAGTCTAAATTATTTAGTTAAGGAGCCATTAATCTCTATCTGGGCACCAATATCTTTCATAAGAGTTTTAACCAAGTGGAAAAATCTAACAGGGAAGCCAAATGCTTCTAAAGTCATGAGCAAGAAATCCCATTCTACTCTATCATATGCATTTTCAAAGTCTAAAAGAAACATAGCCACATTTTGGTTGGATTTTTTAGACTAGTTCGTGGCCTCCCAAGGGGTCAACAGATTCTCCAAGATATATTTTCCCTTTAGTAAGCCTGCATGAGTATTACTTATAAAAGCAGGGGGGATATCCACAAGCCTATTGGATAAAACTTTGGCCACAATTTTGTAGGAAACATTAAGAAGGGTAATGGGCTGCTAATACTTAATGAGGGATTTGTCACCTTCTTTATGGATCAACTTAATCACACCTTTATAAATATTATGACTTAGAGACCCGTTTTGAATAGCTTCTTTGTATAAATGCAACAAGTCTTTAACAATCCATTCTATGTTGTGTTTGTATAATTCCACAGGAAGATCATCAACACCAAGTGATTTGTCATTATTTAAAACCTTAATAGCTCTCTTAATTTCCTCAAGTGTGACTTCCTTATCTAGACTTTTAATTTGATCCTTTGACAACTTTTTCAAAATGAGCTATTTACAAAAATTTCTTGCAGTGTGGCATGCCAATCTATTACACTTATAAGTAAACAACTCCTTATAGAAATTAAGGAATGAGATTTTAATTTCCTTCTTCTCATGGATAGCCTTGTTTTTTAACTATATTTTGTCAATATTCTCTTTTATTTCCTTATCTCTTAATATCTTAAAGAAGAATTTAGATCCTTTATCTCCATTCTTTTAACAATTCATCTTTGAACTTAACCTTATTACTTGAATCTTCTTGGTTTGAATTCTTCTCAGAGAGTCCTTGATAAGAGTCAATTCTTCATTTAGGGTCATATTGGAGGGGTCATTCTAAAGATTTGTTTGAGCAATTAGAAGCTTCTTATTAAGGTTAACTTTTTCTTTTTTGTTATCCATAGCTCTTTTCTTCCCTATAGTTTAAAAATTTGTTATCCAACCATTAACATTATGTTCCCATATTTCGATCACTATAATATCCTTTAATAGCCATCTATTAATTTATCTAAGTGTAAAACAATATCATTGCAGTCCTCATCCTTGAGGAGGTTAGTGTTGAGTTTGAAAATACTCTCTTTTTTGCTCTCTGCTATCCATGGTGTTCAATAGAATGTTAACTAGGATAGGATGGTGATCAGATAATGTATATAAGTAAACCATGAAAGGACATCCCTTTTCATCTTTACCAAAGTTGAAGAAATATTCGTTTGCATAAAATCTATCTAATATACACTAAATCTTGTTATTACCTTTCTGAGAGTTGTACCAGGTATACGAAATGTTATTATCTTTTTTTTGCCACTTAAGGGTTCAAAAATATTGAGTTTGGATTTCAATTTTGACCAGAAGTAGAATTAATTACCTTTCCATTCTAGTTTCATCCCATGAATCTTATCCTTCTGATGTTCAATCATATTAAAGTCCCCTCCTATAATCTAGGGAATTTTAGGGATATTATATATCCATTGCCACATTTCAATTTTATGCCTAGTCATTAGGGGTATAGATTGAGCATAAACCAAAATTAAAATCATATTTTTCAATAATCACCCATGCAACTCTTTGGCAAGGAGAAGAGCCATTGTCCTTCACATACTTAGCCTAGGTTTTGGATAATAGTATAAAAGATCCCCCTTTCCCTTTCTCATGGATGGTTTTATAATGGATAAATTCCTTCCAAATAAAGTTAAGGTTGGTTTCAAGAGTAAATTTGGTGGCCTTCACCTCTTGGAGGAATACAACATCTTTCTTTTTGACAAGGTTTATAAATTTTTAGATAGTATGCTTCTTGTCAAGGGACTCAAGTCCTTTGACATTCCATGATGTAAAATACAATCCAATATTTGAAGTTATTGAGATATATCCATGGATTTACTAAAGATATCATAGCATTTAGGAAGAAAACTCTCTACTTCCTTTCTTTTGGAGAACAAGATTGGAAAAACCCAATCCCAAACAAAATTTAGCTAAATCCACAAATCAGAACCATGACCCATACTAGAACCATAACTTAGTTTCATTATATACTCTAGGTGAATTATAGTGAAAGCATTTAATTTCATTAGATTTTTGGAAAATTTGACATTCTTACATGACTTAGGGTTTTTTTTTACAATAGAGTTTATGACTTTCTATTTTTTTGATTACATCCTTCTATATTATATTTGATTAGGGTTTGTATCCACTCTTACTTTATTTTTGATATGGCATCTCAATACAACTTTAGATTTTTTCTATCTTGTCTATTTTGATGCCACCCACTCACCATTGGATTATTCATCATCAAGAATCCTCATAGGTAATTCCCTTAAGTTGATTTACATGCTTGCATTATTGATTATTATATGTTCCCACCTTTTCTAGCTTTTGACCCTTCCATGCTTGATGCTCACACAGAATTCCGTACTATGGATGAGGATGCATTTTCCATGAAGTTATTCAATCATGTATATGCTATTTTCGTATTCATAAATTGGGTTAGTGTTATTTTTTATTTTAGACACTCTTGATTTTCTTGTCCATGGACTTCATATTAATTGTATCTCTCATATGGCTTGTGATACTAGGCATGCACTTAACTAGTGGCACTTTACCTTATGTTATTGACATTCCTTGTGATAGATATTGATGAGGTTACACCACCTATTCATGGTGTTGTTGCATCTCGTGGTGATATTTCTTTTGTATCTCATGATAGGTTTATTTCTATAGATTCACGTTCCTTTGATGATGCACCTTGTGAAGAATCTAAGGATAATGATCTATGTGATCTATCTTATTTTATACATGATGCCCTGTGATAATCATTCTTTGACATCTCATGTAAGTATTATGGATACTCATGATAGTATTATTCTTTGAATATATCTCGTGTAATTGTAGACATAATTTTCAAAGTCCATAATATAATTGTACATAGCCTTCAGTTTTGACCATGCAATATTTTTCCCTCGATGTTTTGGATCAAACTCCATGATCCATATTCTCTTGTCTTGTTGTCTTCTTGATGATGGATCATGTAGTTTGATCCAAAAGGTCAAGGAAAAAAACTTACATGATCAAAAATAGAATCTACACACAATAATTTCTCATGTAATTATTATGGATACTTATGATAGTATTTTTCCTAGTGAAACACTACATGATATCATACACTATGATGTTAGTTCCTTATTATGTGGATGTTAGTGATAGCTAATCTCTTGTTGATATTATCGCTCTTAGTTAGGATATACCGTATCTTTATTTTGATGGTACTCTTGATGTATTTTACATGTTTAAGTTGTTTCATAGACAATTTTTTCATTGCACCAAAATATTGACCTATTAATGCATGATACAACCGCCATAGTTAATGAATCCACTAGAGGTGGTTAAGCCATGTCACAAACCCGAGCACTATGTTGAACAACACAAGGAGACTAAGGGTGCACACCTTGCAACAATCCACCTAGCACAAGTGAGGGGTTTGAATCCATGACCCAGTCTCTAATACCAGTTGTTGCATAGACAATTGCCATTACATCAAAAGATCAACTTGTTAATGCTTGATACAACTGAAAGAGTTAATGAATCCATGGGAGGCAGTTAAGCCATGTCATGAACTTGAGCGCTACACTACACAACACAAGGAGACCAAGGGTGCACACCTTGCAACATAAGTTTTGTTGCTTGCTAATTATGAGTATTTAGATGACAATATCCTATTAATTGGCGAGCTTAGAATTTATTGAGTGGTAGCACATTATAGTAGTTTGATTCATTGTTCTTCTTCTATCATTCATTTGTGTGATAAAAATACCATGTATGGACATTTGGTATTGAAAGATTTATAAACAAAATCTCAATACGAGTGCACACAAACTATGCCCATAATTGGAAATAACATAGATTCATTTTTTACATTAATCTTCTAAGGAGAGAAATGAAAGATATAAGATCTATAGAAATTTTAGCAACATAAGAACATGTAAACACTTTTAAAGCAAGAATGAAATAAGAATATAAATATAGACACAAGATAAGGGACACCATTTTACCTTAGGGAAACCCTTTGGTTTCCAAAACATTGAACCAATTTGTTATTCAATAACAAGTAATCAAAAAACAATATTAGGCTTAGATCCTTAAAATGGAGATAAAAATCTTGCTCCTCTAAAGGTATTGTATAGCATAATATTACAATGCAAAAATCACCCAACCTCCACCCAAGTACTTGATAAATAGAGAATAACTAAACACAAAATCCTAAATAATTTTAGGAAACCATGTACCAAAACCACACTTCAAATATAGTGTACAAACTCATGGCAAAAATTCCAATCCCCTTTCTCCATGGTGGGTCAACAAACTAAGAATATAATATTTTGAATGTTATAAGTTTGTCATATCCTACCCATCAACTCAGGCACCTCATTTTGGCACTATTCTTCCATTCAAAGATGCTTTATGATGTGCCATAGAATTCCATAATTATATCAATATTCTTAGTCTACTTTGTAACCTCCCTCATGCATGCTCTTACATGCATCATATAATTTCTTCCACACTTACAATGTCACAAATGCTCTTACACATCTTACATGGCATAACACTTTGACACATCTTACATGACATAATGCTCTTACACATCTTACATGGCATAACACTTTGACACATCTTACATGACATAATGCTCTTAAAAATTCATGCTTAAATGTCATACAAAAGGATCAACATGGCATAAAAAATTAATAAATAATTAAATAAATTGAACATTAGGACTTGCAAGTGTAAGACACACTTAATTCCAATATGCTCACATTTGTATATCTTACAAGAGAAAAAGGAAGCTCTATCAAAACTTTGAACTATTTTCCAAGGGTATAACCATTATGTACCAAATGAATCCTCTATACCCATGGAATTCACACGAGCATCTACATCTCTTAAGTGACCATCATTTCCACCGCAACTTTCTCATCCATCATTATGCCTAAACATGAAAGATAAGAACCCAAAGCAAAGATAACACATTAAATGTCACATAAACACACCATTGTATTAAGCCTCAAATTTTTATCATAACACAAACTCATAGGTCCAATCTCCTCCAAAACAAGACCATAACCATTTGGTTGGAACAATAACCATAACTAGTTGTTCACATCCAACTAACCACAACCATTTTAGACATTTTACTCTTGACATATCCAATCCATTTTGTAGCTCACACTCTTGTATAGTCATTGCACTACTCAAGGTTATCATCTTCCTAGACTCAAGGTTTTAATTGTATAAAAAGTTTCCTAGGTGGTAGGTCTATGGGTTAGGGGTTTTTTTATTCCATAAAACCCTTAACTAAAGTCTAAATCCCACTCTAATTGCACACTTATGAAAAGAGAAAATTGGAGTTGGTTGGGTGGTTGGGAAGTTATGAGGAGTTGGTTTAATTTTTCCCTTCTATATATTTTTTCTCTTTGAAAGGAGAAGGGGCTTCTCTCTTTAGATTTTGATTTCATTTTGTCTTTTGGTTGCTTCTCATTTTGGAGGATAACTCATGGGAAGAATGGAAGAAAGGGGCTTGAGGAGGAAAGGATTCTACATGATGGATAACAACCTCTTAGGTAAGATATTTCCTTTGTAGATCCTTGTTGATGAGTAAATGATTGGTTGGGTGTCTTTAATTATTTTATGAAAATCTATGTTGAGGATTCCTTATACTTTGGATTTTGAGTTGTGTTGTGATTTTCTTGTTTTTCGAGTATAATTGGGTGTAAATGTGCAAAAGGGTTGTAGGAATGGAACATTGAAGTTGTCCATGTGAAAAAGGATATTTGTGTGTGTGTGCTTGGGAAGGGCTATGTGACCCTTAGAGCTTGGGGGTGGATTGCACTGCAATCCTATGGTTGGGAGGAGAGCCCTTTGGCCAAGATTATTATTTTTTTCCTTGTTGGTTATTTCAGGTACATGTGCTAAGAGAAGGAGATCATTATGATTTTGAATTAGCTTAAGGGGACATGTTCATGTTGTTTTGTGAGATTTCTAAAGAACCTGTGGGTGAATTTGAGACTATAGTTTTGAGTTTCTATGTAATCATGATATACTTGTTTTGTTATAAAATACTAAAGAGGATTGCATGCTAGTAGATATTTTGGAAGATTTCAAAAATTTAATAGATAAGTTGATGAAATGGATTTGTTATCATTCCTTTATCATAATAGTATTAAAAGAAAAAAATCAAGGATTATACTCCAAATTTAAGTTATGACAAGGAAAAGAACCAAATCATTATTGCATAGTTATAAAACTACATTGGATCAAGAAGTAGAAATGTAACTTATTCTTAAAAAAATATTCATCCTTGACCAAGATAGTAACTCCTGAAGTAATGCCAGATTCGATAAAATAATAATAATAATACACCATAGTGTATTTCTTCTAAGTATTTATCCTCCAACTTGGGGATGACCCCGCAGTGCAATGACAAGTTGCAAGCAACAACTTCCTTGTTGTCTTGAGTTCGAATCCCACTAGTGGAAGGTGGGATGAACTATCACTGGCCAGAGAAAGAAGGGAACGTTGGATGATGCATGGATGACGGAGGAATTCCTGTGCAAGGGTGGTAGTGATCGACGCATAGAGGTGGGGATGAGTGGCGTGCACTACTACAGGGTCTGGGAGCTGGAGGGATCAATAGAGAGGTGGAGCTAGAAGGGGTGTTTAGATAGAGGATTGGCACCAGGTCCTGCAAGGAACTTGGCGGGAATGCAGGAAGACAAAGCAGACAAGAGGAATGGCGTTGGGTCCTATAGGGAGCTTGGTGGGAATGCAGGCAGGCGCAATAGATGAAAGAATGATGTCGGGTCCTGCAGGGAGCTTGGCAGGAATGTAGGTAGGCGTAGGAATATGAATGGCGGGGATGAGGTCCCTCGAATGTGGCCTCACTGGTTCATAGCTCCAATCAAAAGTGACGGGTGCTGCCCCTTAGTAGCGATTTACCAAGCAAAAAAAAAAAAGTATTTATCCTCCAACTTAATTACTTCATAATGATATAAAGCTTATGTATCTACATACATATTTAAATTTTTTTTATATGTTAAGTGTTATATATGTGTGTATATTTATATATTTACAATTTATATATTCATATATACATATATATTAAAATACACACATAATTATTATAAATATATGTATTTATATACAATTAAAATATTATATATTAATATATTTAAACGAAATTAAATAATAAATAAATTAAACATTAATTGTTTTAAAGTTAAAACAAAACTTTATATATTAAAAGATTTAATGAGGGGTCGAAAGGGGACAACCCATGGAGGAGTTGTGACCCCTCCCCATGGGCAACGACCATGGAAGGTTTGGTCCCCATGGCACCCCACCTCATGTTCAAAAACAAAAAATGCTAAATAACGAATGCATGCACCAAAATCAAAAGAAAATCGGTTGAAAGAAGAAATCTTTAAAGAATCTATATTTAGTTATAAATTAGTTTTTTGTCAACAATAATTTAGTATTTAAATGGTATATATATACATATATAATATTTGAAAATTAAATTTGTTTAGAAAAATTGCAATTAGAAAAGTAAGGATATTGAGTAAAGAATAATTGGAATTTATGCATAATGGTTTTGCTCTCCTCAAGGATTGTTAATAGTTTTCTTGATTTCCCAATAAGCTTCAAATTTGTGTATGGGAAAAATTGTTATTATTTGAATTGAATCATTAAGATTATGTATTGTTAACTTATAATATTTATTGATTGGATTAATAACTTCATTACTGGTTTTATTGTGCTCTATCTTTTAGTTAAAAGTTATGCTAAAATCCAATGCTAATGCAAAAATAATTAGATCTTGAAGTATTGTAAAAAAATTAAATGGTCTTGATATCCTTTTATTTCAACAATGAATTGGATAATATTCTAGTTATGATTAGTGGTTTTGAGTAATTAATTAAAACTCATTCATTTTTACCTAAGGATATTGGATCATTTTATTTTGAGGACAAACTATTGGAAAAGTAAGCCTATTAGTTTCTAGTTATCAATTAAGAATCTTAATTAAATATTTGTTTCAATTTTATTCGTTTTATTAATTCAATTATTTATTTTGATTGGTTTCTTGCTGAATAATATAAGTTATTTATTTGGCTATTTAGTGGATTGAGCAATACTTCCATTATGTCCAAGGAAAAAGAGTATTTCTATATGTTGTAATTTAGCAAAGTGAGTCTAGGTATAGTTTAAGCAAGTTGATAATTTAATCACCTGAAGGGTGGTGTAAGAAAATTATTAATTTGGGGTTAGGGGTTGCATTTGTAGAATGTAACCTTGATGTTTTTAAACCATTTTAGATTAAATTTATTTGTTAGTTAATGATCGTAAATTTAAGTAATCATGTATTTAGAGTGTGTGTTTAAGAGTTGTTGGGTTATTAGTATGATAGTATTAAAGCATTAATTGTTATGACTCAATAGTTTAGTTTTTATTGATAGCGTATTCCTTGCATGCTTATGCTTATGAGTTGTGGTTTAAAGCATTGTTTAAATTATTAATTTCTTTTTAAATGAGTAGGTATTAAATAGATAACTTGGAAAGGTAGATTCAATTGGAGTTGATTCACCACTTATGATGCATCTTTAGTATTTGATTCTCTTAGTATATTTCAACCTTAACTCTATCCAATCTTGCATTTATCTTTACTAATAACTTTAGATTCCTATTTGATTTTAATTTAATGGTATAGGAAATAATCAAGTAATAATAACATCTTTTGGGATTAAGATCACCAAACTTGTCATGAATTCTTGCTAAAGATTTGAATAGTTTTCCTTCAGTAATGGTTACATTTGAATATGGTGTTTCTTTACTTTATTTATTTCTTGGGATAATGATGTACTTATATAAAATTCTAATTTCTTAATTAGCATTATTTTTTTTGCACTATGGATTAAGAAGATGTCAAAGGGAGTAACGAGCACCTTATCAATTGATGATAGTATTGTTGTGATTTCCAATCACAATAATATCTTCATTAGTTAGGAATTTAGATAATATGAATAATATTAATACTAACATTATGAGTAACGTCAATATTGGATTGTTAGAGTTAACAAGTTGGTGGGTGAGAAATTTTGATAATCATGTAGATATAGGTGGTGAAATCTTTAGTTGGTAAATTAGCAATAATAGTAAATTTATATGTGGCTATGAATAATGGTGTTAAGTAAATTTAGAGTTATATATGAAAAAGGTAATGCAAAATAAATATTAGTATAAAGAAGGGTTATTATAATTACTACTTGTCAAAAAAGTAATAGTGTCGATATTGGTTATGTTACTGGATGAAAATATAAAGGGGATGTTAAGAATAAAGGTAGATATAATGTTGATATGAATGTTACTAAAAACTATGTTACTAGGTGTATTTAATATTCACCTTAAATCATTATTAAGTTACTATGTTATGTGTTGTTAATAAATTTTGGTGTTCATGTGTATTTTTTTCAAAAAAGAATTGGTAGTTGTGTAAAATTGGGGCATGATAGGTGGAATGCAAAGCATTCTAATCAAATACTATGTCACTGTAACTTTGTCATATCCAGAGTGATACTTTGTCCAATCTAATTTTGATTATAGAGGATATAAATATGTGAAACCTTGGATTTAGATTCCTCCAACATACACCAAAATTACCTTGGAACTAGATAACCAGATTCTTCATGGCAGAGCAATGCAGACCACAAAATAGGTTCTCTGAACATTGAAAAATTCATTTCAGACAAGAAAATATCCAACACATCTGGTCTACACCGAACCAACACATCCACATTTATAATGGATTGACATCATTGACAACACTACATTCAATCGTGCGCATCAAACATTAGCTATACATCAACATTGACATCACTAAAATGTTGACATTAATAAAAACACCATAGTAACATCATTTTCCATACATCCACCAATCTTCTTAATGACAAACAAATATTCCAACATAAAACATAAAAAAGTTGTCTAAAAGCTTGCAATGTTCAAAAAATGCATGCATAGGCTTGTGACATGTAAAATGGCTGTCATTTACAAAGAAAATGAGGTTGTCAAATTTAAGTTAAAAGATAATAGCAAATTAGAACATAAAAGTGCATTAGTAAATGCACCATCAATGGCTAAGATTTGAAGATGGAGATCAAACAGTTTAGATTGAAATTAAAGTTGCACAAATTTCACTTTCTCCATTTTTTAATTTAAAAATAGTGGTTCCCACATTATTTTTAATGTTTTAAAGAATTTTAAATGTTTTAAAATGACTTTTATCATTTTAGGAGGTTGGGAAGGCTCGTGAAGACTCTAGGACCTCACCTAATCTAACAATAAAATTTTAATCAAAATTTTCCTTAAATTATCCCAATTTGATATATAATCGATTAAACACAATGCGTTCTATTTCTAAGAGAACCAAAATCATGAAAAAATCCTCAAGTCAAAGAATCCCCCTTCAAGGAAAAAAAAGCCAAGACCATCAATGAAAAATTAAGGACTAGATTGACTCAATGATATCAAATGAAAGCATCCAAGCACCAAAACTAAAATTGGACCTATAGAACCTTGAAAATATTTACTCAAGAGCTCTAATCAAATCAAGAGAAGGGTCCCCATTTTTTGATGCAAAGTATGGGGCATGTGTGTAGGGGAACAAAAAATTCCAACCAAAATAAAAAATGCTCTAAAGCATTTAGAGTTGGGAAAACCAACCAAAGACCTAGAATCTCAACTCAATCACAAAAGAAGGGTGAGTTGTAGAACAAACCAAGAGAAAGAACACTTAAAGTGCAAGATCCAATGCTTCTAAAACACAAGTGTGTGTATATAATTCTTTTACTCTTCCTTAAGCATACAAGAACTTATCATTACAAACTAGAGATTGGGTTGCCTGAAACTAATTCTTCTTTCAAACAGTCACCTAGATATAGCTACGTTGCTAGTCAAGGGTCCATAGCCCTGATGAATATATCAATAACACCACCCAAGGCCTTGCTCTAATGCCATCTAGAAATCTATATCCCTAGTAGGGATTGCTTAAACCACCCACATAGTTGAGTTCTTTTGATATATCATTATTTTCATTTTTCATTTTTAGCTTATTCTCTTATGGATATTTCTCAAATTGCAAACAATGGAGCTTGCTAATGGGTTGGAGATTAATGCTAACTTATAAAGAGAAAACAAATCCTAGGTTAAACCATGTTGGTGACATAGGAAGAAAAATATTTATATTTTTTTACCCAACAACTAGATACGACAACTCATTCTAGAAAGGTTTTGGAAGAATTAATGTGTGAGAATTTATAATATTTCAAGAAAACATCTTCTCAAACACAAAAATCGCCTAAACTCTAGTTGGATGAATAAATACACAAGTTGATATAAATTATGTAAACTATTTTTTTGAGAAAATTATTGATTTTCTATCAAGAAATAACTAAGAAAATCTCACTAGTAGTGGTTACATAGCTTACCCAAACAAAAAACCCCTTTTCCATCAAGAAATATACACCCAATTAGTAAAGCAGGACCCTAGAACCTAGGAAATGAGAGAAAAACAACAAAGAACCAAAATTGAACTCAAAATCAAACCAAGATAATTGAAATCAAACTAAAATGTAAATCCAATATCACTAACTAACTAACTAACTAATAGGGATAAGACAAAACAAAACTAGATACTAAAACTCAAAGGAAAACTAGCTAACGTGACACCTACCTAAATAAACCTAACTTATACTATGCACAAAAAACTTAGAAAAAAGTATATAGAGTGATTATTAACTAATTTTTAATTACATAAAATAGTAATAGCACACCCCACATGGTCCTAAGGAAAGAAAACTCATCTTTGTACATTGAAAAATAAAAATTAGGTAATTTTTGTTCAAATTCTTGACACAAATTATGCAAAATTAGAAGTTGTGGAAACTCTCCACGATAATGATTAATTCATAGGCATGTTTTACTTCCCTTAGTATCCTATTCAAACTGAAAACTATCAAAATATAAGAGAGAATAGAAATATAAAACCTGATTTAGTGAGCTTCCAGAGTAGGTGTATGCTTGTGCAATATGAATTCATCTTCTGGAGGTCTTAACTCATGGTACAATACTCCACATTCCTCAAGTACATGCATACCATAAAAAACTATCTTTATTAGTGATGTTATATAGCCATTAATACTATTATAAAAAGTTTCAAGAGGTAGAGAAACAATCTTCTAATCCTTGTCAAAATCATCATTAGTCTTAGATAATAAATCAATGTGTTTAAATTCATTAGGTATAACAAATTAAGTCATAAACATGTATTTTAAAGTGCTTGAAGCATGAATATCATCAATTAAATAATCATATTTATGAATATTCAAAGAAACATTCTCAAAATCAGCCTTACCTACCATGGTAATCTCCTAAGCTAGCAAGAAATTGGGACAAATTACTTTTGGATGTGGATCAAATAGATCAATTTTACATGAATCAAATGATGCAAGGTCTGATATGTGTATGTAATACCCATGAATTGACATTTATTTACTCAGCTTTGATACTAGATTAATCACTTTATTGGTATCATCCAATGAAGGAGGTGGCAAGTAATCTTGTTTACTAATTGGTATGGCTTGAATGTCCTCTTTCTCATGAGATGAGTTTTTTTCATCAAAATCCTAAAAATCATCATCAAGGATATGGGAATCAAGGTTAATATCATCAAACACAAGATTAGAACCATTAAAACATGATAAATAAAAATCTGCCTTAGATAATTCATTTGAATAGATTGGATAATAATATCAAATCATGAATATACTCTCTTATTTCTCTTTTTTGGTCATGTTGAAGTGGTGTAGACTCTAGAAAAACCTCTACATGGTATTACTGAACTTCTTATATCTCCTCAATTCGAGTTTCATCATGCATCTCTAGCTGCAACAAAGAGAGTCTCATTTTCATCAACATAAGTACACATATGAGAACTTAACTTACCTTCTACTTTACCTTTTTGACTGCTGAAAGTATAATATGACTAAATAATGGAGGAACATGGAATGATATGAACACTTATTTGATCCCTCTTCTCTAAAAAATTAGTTTTCAACTCTATTTTTTACTTACATAACAAGATCTACTTGTTATTCCAATGTTTGATTGATAGTCCAACTTGTTCAATTCAACCTCATGGCTGTTACAGGTCTGATATAAATGATTTTTTATCCACCAGATTATCCCAACCATAAATAAAATCATTAAAATCCACAAAATCAATTTGTGTATCAATTTATTGGCCTATGGAAAAAGACATATTTTTTGTCCCATCATCTAATGAAGAGAAGAGATCACCTTCTATATCATATAAAAATATGTCATTCTCTTTTTCATCATGATTAGTATTCAAACCAGCAAGAAAATTATCACTCATAAGTTCATTAGAGGAGAATTATTCATTACCAATTGTCATGAAATAATCTATGAACTTACTTTATTCATCTAATGGATCCAAATAAGATTGAATTTTTTTGCTACACAATGAATCTACTTCAATGTTGGGTGTAAGAATATCATGAAATGATGATAAATTAGATGTTACCTGATTAATTTCCTCATTTTTTGGAATAGGATAATCATCATTCTCTTGCATGTTGATCACTTCATCCTATTCACTAGGAAAATGTATATCTTCTTGAGTCTCATGGAGTTGATTATGTTCATCTTCTTCCTTATTTGATTGACCATCCCAATTATCTTCTATAAAAATTAGTAACTCTTCAATAGTCATTTTTCCTTCCAAATAGAAGTCTATATTTATGAGGAAATTATAACAATCTATCTCAAAATATCAATTTTTATGGTGTATCCTATATCCTTCCAACCATTTAAAATATGACTATGATATATGAATATCCAATTATTACAACCTCTTGTTCAATTTACTTTGCGCAAATGGAGTATCTACCCAACATAAATCATGAACAAACATACCTTCATTATGTAAACCTTGCTCATTCTTGAAAGAATCATCAACAATACCTTGTGAAGATGAGGAAGACTCCTTGCATGTTGATCTTTCATGATAGTAGTTCTGTGTCAGTGTTGTATATGCCTCATTCTCTTTAAGTTGGCCATCATTTCTTGATACTACATGACCAATTTTTGTAGCTAAGTCATTTGGAAGCTTGATTTATAGATTATGATAAGCTTTTAGACCCATTTCATGTTGAACACACTGTAGTACTGAGAGGGGGGGGGGTGAATCAACATATATCAAAACTTAACCATTTGATTTGTAGATTAAACATCCATCACATTAATTGAAAGAAAAGAAAAAATGGAGAACATGCACAACACAAGGACACCAATATTTTTACATGGAAAATATAATGGGTAGATTGAAGTCACCAATAGAAAAATAGAAGAAATATTGACTAAAATAGTTGCATTTCATAGAAAAGATTAGGTAACCTACTTCTTGAGGTAGTTTGGGTATATAGAACAACTTAGAAGACTACGATAGGTTTTAAACCCTATAAAATGGTTTATGGCATGAAATTTATACTTCAATTGAATTTGGATATAAGACCTTTCACATGACACTTCAGTTGGGTATGGAATTATTTGTAGCAAAAAAAAGGTCATGCAACTTAATGCTCTAGATGAATTAAGGAGGGTGGCCACTCACCATATTGAAATAGTACAAAAGCAAAGAATAAAGTTGCATGACCAATTTATCAAATCTAAAATGTTCCAGAAATGAGATTGGGCACTCCTATATGACTCAATGTATAAGGACCATAAAGGAAATTTACAAACTAGATTGTTGGGCCATTATGATACTGAAGAAGTCTATTAGAATGGTTTTGTTCAATTAAGAACCTATGAAGGAAGGAATTCTCTATTATATAATGTGAATTTTAAATTACTTAGTCACTTTCAATATGGTAGACATGTGAATGTGCCCAATTTCCTCTTCCATGTGATATCAAGAATGACTAGATTGAATTAATAAAGGGGAAACCTTCAACATCATCTAACCATTATTTAATCTAGTTATTGGTTAAAAGAAGTCCAAACATTAAGTTCCTAGGTTTGGTCTGGGATGAATTTTTTGTTTTAGAAGATACAAGACAAATAAAATGTTAGATCTCAAGAGCAACAACAAAGGGAAAGACAAATTGCAAGGATTAGAGTTCGAGAGCCGTAGGGGAAAAATAAGGAAGGAGGTGGGGAACATGTAGACTCTATAGTGCATGTAGCTTTCCCTAGTGTATATTCTCCTTCTCAAATCCCTAGCCTTAGATCTATGCTATCAGTGTTTCCACCTAAAGCATCTCCATCTTTAGTTCAAGAGAATACTCTTGAGAAAGTTCCTTTAGAAAGTGAATCTTCTTAAACTGTGGCCACAAGAACACTTGCAGAAAAAATAAAACAAACAACTTCCTCATCACACAAAACCACTAAGAATTAGGGGGCTCCCTCAAAACCTGTTACAAAATCATATTTCCTTAAGGAGAAAGGGCCAAATTCAACACTAATTTCTAAGAAGTTAAATATGGTTTTTATCAACTTTGAGATAAGTTTTGAGCATGAGGACCTATTTTTCACTAGAAATTACCCAAGTCCAATTATCCCTTCTCTTGATTGGAGTGGCAGTGAGGATTCTACACGTACATTGTAGTCAACTATATTGAGGATACAATAATTGGAAGAGAAACTCCAACTATTTTAGCAACAAGATGGTGAGCTAGATCAACTAGCACAATTGGTGACCATAGAGATGGGGATAGGGGAAGAAATTTAGCCAAAACAATGAGGATATCATATGCTAACTACCCCTATATTCTCTTAGCTAGCAATTGCATTGTGGCTATGGAAGCAAGTTGAGCAAGGTAAGCTCAAGGAAAATAAATTAATTGTAGAAAAAAATTGAAACAAAGTTTTGAATAAGAAATTAATTAAAAAGATGAAAATATTGAGGTTACCAAGGAAGGTGAAACAATGAGTCCCAATGACACCTCAAATGGTGAATTGTAGACCCCCAACAAGGGTCTATGCATTATTTTTGAGGGAATTTTTTTTAAATTTCTAATTTATTCAAGTATATTGTGATCTTTTGCATTCTATGGCTACTTGAGAATTCTTTTCCATTTTCTAAAATTCTACTCCAAAGCTAAGAAATTATCTGTGTGAATTTTATTTACATGAATGTGCTTTTTTGTATGAAACAAAATGGAATTCACTATTGTATGTGGGAGTTATTAAGATGAATGCTTTGGCATAATTCATATAGAATTAGTGGAATATGGGAAAAAAGATGTAGGAATATAAGGAAATGGAGAATAAAAATTCTCTCAAGATAAGATTAGAGTCAAAGGATCTACAACAATGTTTAGAAGAATGGATTACACTCACAAAAAACCTTGAGGTGACAAAAATTTGAGAATGAGGAAATAAAACTATGAGATGTTTGTTCACTTAGCTTAGCATGCAAGAAGAGGCCATGGGGTATATCACTTTTAGATGGGGAGAATTAACCAATGAGTTAAAAAGGAAAAACCACCTCTCCTCACATAATTTCTGTGATAGTCAAAAGAGCTCACAAGTACATAAAACTAGTTGCAAAATATGGTATTATTTGGTTTCCCCTTAAGTTTCAATCCATGTTGTTATGGTATCCAATACCACACTAGTTAGGAAGAGCACCATATAATGAAGAACAAGAAGATACCAGATGGGTGAGGATAATCTAATCAAAAAGTGTTTTACTTTATGCAAGGTAGAGGGAGTACATCCTTGATGGAATTTTGAGAACTAGCACTAATGAACAACCAAAGACCATCTCCTATTTGAGAAAAAATAGTAATTAAGATGGGGGGAGTGATGGGTTGTAGAATTTCTATTTTAATTAGGGTTATTTCTTTTATTTTGATGATACTTTCATAAAATCCATAGACATTCCCAAAGATTCTATGCTTAATTATAAAGAATTAGAAGTAATTATTGATAAGTTGATAGATACTTGCACATGTATATGATACTTGCTAAAATATGATGACATTTTATGATGAATTATGTTGATTATAATGAATAAGCTCCTTGTGTAGAAAACAAATCTAACATGCAACAAGAAGGAAGTAGTAAACTGTAACCAATGGACCATTGTTGACATTTAGCCACAAGATTTAATGACCCGTAGCCGAAGGATTGACATCTATAGTCGAGTTAGTCATGAGTCATTAAAACATTTAAGAATCTCTTCTACTAGTGAGGCTTTTCTGTAAGGACATATACTCTTTTTCTCATGACCAACACCTCTGCCATTTGTTAGTGCATTCTTGAGAAATCAATTCCTTGTCTTTTTCAGTAGAATATAATTATAACTCTATTTCCTGAGTTTCCTTTCGTATCTTTACTGTAAAATAATCATCTTCCTACTTTGAAGGAACGAGGTGACAAGTTGTATCTAGGAGTCCTAGTTATCTAAAGCTAATTTATTATATATTGTAGAAATATACAAAAATAAGCTATCATAATCTTTCTTTCAAAAATTTTATTTTCTCTTTTGAATAGCAAGAAAATATGAATATTTGATCTAAATATTGAATCAAATTTTCCATGAAGAGTTGAGTAGATAATTATCTAGTGAATTAAGAGAGTACCAATACCCAAGCAAGGGCCCACTTGAGGTATGCTGCCACTCTGATGTTGAAATTAGTAATTATTTTCTCATTCTACATTAGATTGTTAATTGTTAAAATTTATTGCTTGTAGCTATATTTGATCAACATTCATTAATTGATAGATATAATATTCACCCAAATCATTAAACCTGTAGCAATAGTTTGTTATTTAGTGAATGGAAATTATTTATGTTTCTTTAAGATGAATTTATTTTTGGTTCAATAAACATGATTACTATATTCAGATTCATAGGAACCCCTAGAAATTTTTAGACATACATATAGTACTAGCATCATCTAAAAAATGCATCTTTCATTGTCATTTAAATGTAACCTCTTATTGCTAATGGTTTCTTGATAGACGATAAACCAATCCATTGAGTATAAGTGCATGAATTAATTGCTCCATGTTATTGGATAATAAGAGTTCAAACATACACTGGATATATAACAATTAACCTTACAATGTAGAGTAAAGAAGGCTTGGTGTGTGAGAGACTCCTAGCATATCTAACTTGTAATTTGAAATTTTTATTGTAAATGATGCATATCCATTTAATTATTGGGGGGATGTTTTTGACAATAAAGGTGAATAATTGTTAATTTTTTGGCAGCATAATTTTTAATTCGTTTTGTATACACTTCTCAATTTGACTTGAACACATGTGGTAAGGCAAGACACATGAAGTACAAAGAAGTATGAGGTGGAAAATTGTTTGTTTTTTCATTAAATATTATCCCATGGAACCAACATGGTTCTATTGTCCCTATATGGGTGTACAATTATGTGCTGTTAGCTATGCAAAATTGATGGGAGAACAACTATTGGTCCTTTTCCCTTTATGAAAATAAAATTTGAAACAAGGAAATGAACAATCTTTTTATAGTCCACAATGTTAGGTGATCTAACTTATAGATGAATTATATCATAGATGACTACCTTATATTGTCACCATATAAAAAGTACCTCACTATAGTTCAACATAAATTACAATATATAAAACAAGTATCACATATCAACTAGTCCTTATCATTATAAAGTATTTGAAAAATAGAAATAATAGTAATTGTTGTTGATATGCAATCTCTAGTTTTGCAATATGCTTGAAAAATTTCCTACAATTATTATTTTCAAAACCTCTTTCCAATTTAAAACTAGTGTACTTTCATATTGCTTGCTAGTTTTGAATATTTTACAAAGTCAAAAAAATATTGCATAAACCCTTGGTAACCCATGAGTTAATGTTGGGTTAATATGTATTTTATAAAATAGTGTGTAATACATTTGGAGGGTAAAATAAAATTTCATTTATTTTGGAAAAGTTTAACCAAGTTATAAATTTACACATGTCAAAAACACTACTTGGACAAGATGAGGAAGAATTGACCTTGATAAATGGTTGGAGAAGTGTTGATGAGTGTTTTTTCACATCATAACACAAACAAAACACAAAGTACTATGTCTTCGTTGAAAGGAAATATAACCTCTAAAAATTCAAAAGGATTTCCCCAAGGCTTTGATAGTCAATCTTGACCTTGCAAAATGACTTAGTGGTTTAATTTTTTGATGTTTTAACAAGGGGCCTTAAAACTACTTAGTCAGAAATTTTTAATAGGGCTTTGAAATATTTGAACATGATATGAAACCCTAATTGGATTTCTAGATCCGAGATCTGAAAATACACTTTTAGCATTTGATTTTGAAAATATGAGTGATACTTTTCTTCCTAAACTAACTTAAAAACCTCCAAATAAAATTTAAAAAATAGGGTGAGAAGAAACTAAGTTGAGAAAACCCAGGGATAATGACAATAATAATTCAGTGCTATAGATAGACGAATCCCTCATAAACCAATTCTTTCTTAATCAAAGACTAACTCACAATGCCACAAGAAAAATGCAACCTCCAAAGGAAAAAAAATGTTTTCAGATAATGAAAACTCATGTAAATACCCAATTTTGGCACAATTTCAATAAATCTTCATAATTAAATTGATAATGAGATAAGGGCTCATACCAACCATACAAAGTAACTTCCAATCAACAAGTTGCAAATGGTCTGAACTAGAGATCTATCAAACATCTTCACACTTCATCATTATCGTAACCAAACTTTATCTAATATTGAAGAAAGGAACCATACAAAACACAAGAAACCACAAGTGTGACACCAAAATTCAATGCTTTGCTTGTATTGATTTCAATTTTTTTGGATTACAACTCCTATTCAATAAAAACCCTTTACAATGAGAGAGGATTTCCCTTTTATAGGCAAGACCAACAAGACCTACGACAAAATCAATGGTGGAGATTATCTCAACACAAAGGGCCGAGATTATATTTGCATTTAATATTTGGAGTGCATTAAATTTTTATTACATATTATTCATCCATCTCCAACTAAAATTAGTTACAAATGAGCCTAGGGATATGTAAAAGTACATCATATTACACTTTGGAATAAATTACATTTACAATATCCTAAAAAAATGGGGCATAAAATCCCAAAATATTAAAGTGGAAGGTATTCAAAATATCTAGTTGGTGCATCACAAAAATTGATCATCAATTATACTCCTTCCCTCTAACTTCTCTTTCATAGAAATTTTTACAAAATCTATTAAGGTTGAAGTAACTTCATCATTTGGTAAACCTACAACAACATGGATTTTGTAACATCGTGCATCATATGGATCAATTAGTTGATGGTGTAGAGCCATCCATGGAGGCTTTTGATTGATAAAGTTATGAGATTTCACCAAGAGTTGAGTGGCCTCATCCATGAAATCTATTGATAGCTCATCCATAGGCTCCTTATGGACCAACAACATCCACTGCTACTTTAAAATCTGACCACTTATTCCTATGGAGACATCCACCTCAATATTTGTAAGCTCTTTCAAAAATTACCTACAGGAGGATAAAACTTCTTTGATTTGAGCATCAATCTTCTTTATTTATTTCTCAACATGTATCACTATTTCCCTATGAAACTTGAGAACATGCATCTAGTAGTGAGGCTCCTTGACTAGTTCTTTATTTAGGATACCCTCCTTTATCAATACCTCATTTGGAAGTTTCTTAATAGCCTCTAGTTTAGGAAATATCATACCATGTTATTTCTTGGTACTGCTACAATCCTTTTCCAACTTATCCACTTCTTTGAGGATAAGAAAATTGTTCTATACTTGTATAGAACTATCAATTTCTTTATTTCTGCTATTAAAAATATGTTTCATCCAGCCCTGAGTGGATTGGGCCCATGATCTCATTTTCTCCATTTTGTCAACATCATCCTTGGATAACACAACTGGAGTTATTGTCTTACCGAGCTCACTCTAAATAGGAGTCACTAAGTGTTGGATAAAAGCAATGAGTTTAGCCACTTGAGGCTACAACTTAGCCTTGGTTGCTTCATCCTTATTCATTCTCTTCAAAATATTAGAAATAGATCGTTGTAACTCTTACATCTCTTGTTCTCGATTTGTAGGCCCCAAATTAATGGTTGAAATATTAAAATATTTAGGAAAAATGGTTTTATTATCCTTATCTGTAGGAGTAGCTACATGTAGGATTCTAGATCTTGAGGAATCTCGAGTCATATGTGACCTTATTTTTTCCTTTTTTCTTCTCTCTGGGTTTCCCTACCCTACTCAAAATTACTTCTAAGATTAGCTTGGGAACCTCAATGATTGACGTTTTTTTCTCCAGCTACTCATCTGACCATGAAGAGACTACAACCTTATCTAAATATTTTGATTGTTGAATAGGAGGAGAAGTCTCCTTTTGAATATCCTTTATATGAACCTCTCCCTCATGTCCCATTAGTTGATCTACCATAGGCCTATAGCTAAGAATTTCCTATGTAGTGCTCACTTCTTCTTGACCTGTTGATTGTTCAAGCTCTGGCCTAGGAATATCCTTTGTATTTTCTCCTCTTCTAAGGGATTATCTTGTGCATGTGGAATTGATACATCTTACATTGAAGCCGAACTAGCCATGCCCTGCCTTCTTCCTGCAAGTCTTCCAATAGTTTTTATATGCTCTCTATAGAGGGAGGCTCTAATGTTTCTCTTGAGAAATATGGAGAATCATCTATGCCAATTGGTTCAACAAAGGCATGTTGACGTGGGAGACCACTATGGTAGCCACTTCCTTGGACATGTTGGAAAGGTGAGCCACACATGATTGAGGAAGGTCAAGAGAGGTAGGAGGAAGAGAAGAGGAAGGAATGGTGGACATGTTGAATTGGGGAGATAAGATGGATGCAGTGGAAGGAAGAGAAGTTGGAGAAGGGGATGAATCAATGGTAATGTGAGTGATAGAAGGAATGGAAATGAAAGTGGTGATATCCATTGAGATATCAATAGAAGGAGGTGAAAAAAATTAGAAAGAGGAGTAGTGGATGTGGGAAAATATGTGTAAATGGGGGAGGATGATTAAGGGATGGAGGTGGAAGGAGTGGGTGAAGGAGAAGAATCCTTCTACTCTTCAACAATTGGCTCTATTGAAACCATCCCAGTATTCTTAGCTCATTTTGGCTGGGGCTTACTCCCCTCTAATGTGTTGGATTTTCTTAAGTGTATACCCAAGGTTTTGTTGTGGGATTCCTTTCTTCCTTTGCCTTCTTGGCATTACCCTTAGCTTTAGGAGTCCCTACTTCCTTCTTAGTGGGGTCCTCACTAGGGCTAGTTTCTTCATCAAATTATTCCTTTTCATCAAAAAAACCTTGATCTTCTTGTACTTTATCATAGGTCAACTCCACTCCTTGTGTAATGAGTGCAAAATCTTGGGCCTCTACCCATTTCTTATTTTTTCTCAACTCTAGTTTCATTATGATGTCAAGGTTAATGATTTCCTCTTCAATTCAGTCTTGAAGTGGGATGGGTTGACTTTCCACCTCATTATATTCATCTTCAAATAACACTTGGTTGTCTTCTTGTACTTGATATGGGATGAAAAAAAGGCATAGAGACCTAATGTACTCAACAGTTACCCTTGAGTAACTTATTTTCAAAACCTCTAATTCATCTTGAAAGTTGGCCCAAAAGTCTTCAATATTGAACCTATGCCTATATTTCTTAAACCCACTTGCTTCTTCATTTTTCCAAGGGGTCAAAATATTTTCCCTTACCGTCGAAGTTGAATCCAAAATTTTGCATCTCCACATTTGAATATTCAACTAATTGGGTTGAAGAATACACATATAATCCTCTTCTGAGTGCCAAAGGATATGTCACTCCTACTCTATGTTTTCTCTTTAGTAATTGATTTGAGGCACAAATTTTCCTCGTCATCTCTAATATCACTATCTTGTTAGTGGGGTATCTTGTTGGAAGTTGATGCTATCTGGAAACATGAGCATGGCATGTACATTTTGCATAATCCAATGTTGTAATTGATGTCAACATTGTTATGGATCATCTTGGAATGATTTAGAAGTGTTTTTGAAGATATTTATAAGGATAAGTCGGTCCGAAAAGTATAGCCACACATAAATTCTCCTAAGTATCTAACCTACATGTATAGTGGTTTAGTGCGTCAGGTTTTGGGTCTGCACTCCACCACAAATAGAGATACCTCTTTGTGATTATAACAATAACTTGGTGAACATTAGATGCATCCAAATCCAATAGATTTTGTTGTTTGGTAAAGTATCCTAGAAGATATGAATGACATAGTTCAATTCTATATATTGTAGTTATTTCTTGTACAAAGTGTCAGTGTGGAGGAATTCACATTCCTTCGTAGATGATTAATTAAAGTTGCGATGTTGAAGATAAGCTTCCAAATGTTGGTTGAGTGAAAATTCCATATGGGTTCATGTTTTGAGTAACATATGTGGTGAATTGAGTAAACATATGAAGGTTTTTGTGTTTAGGTCTTATTTGGGTCCGACCTAACACATTTGAAGGATTAATATGTGTTGAAATCTTATGTAGGACCTATATTAGGTCCATCTTGACCTATCTCCAGGTAAATTGAATTTTGAATTAAGGCACGAGATGTGGATGGAATTTTTTGAGGATGACAAGTTTAAATTTTGTGTGTTACATCCAATTAGGTTGACCTAATTGATGTTACACTTGATGTGGATATATATAGTGGATTGTTTTTGGTGTTTTGAGGATGATGTGCAAGTGATGAGTGATAGATGACATTTATGGTGTACCACCTACATGTGTGTGATGCGAATGTGACCAGAGTTGTGCAAATTGTGTGAATTCAGAGCAGAGTAGAGCATTGATCTTGATTAGTGAAAATATTGTTTTTGTACTTCATTGGAACTATAATCTAGCATACTATAGATGCAAGTGTAGCAGTTCAATAGGTTGTAAGTCAACCCTTCTATCTTCTATCTTATTCTCTGTGGGTAGTGAGTCCACTGTACAGTGAGTCCACAGGTAGTGAGCATTTTTATAATATGCTATATTTGAATATAATATATTGTGAGCTAACACTTATCATGGTTTTTCCCATTTTGAGGTTTCCATGTAAAAATATTGGTGTTCATGAGTTATGTGATGTTGTGGATGTTTCATGATTTCTTTGCTTATATTAGTTGAATGTGTTTTGGTAATTGGATGAATAATGTTTGAATGGTTTAATAGAATATTGATTCACCCCCCTCTTAGTATTCAGAGTGTTCAAAAATTGGTATTAGAGCTTGGATCCCTGTAAGGAGCTTGACCACTTTGGGAAGATCTTGGAGTTTGAACACATGGCTGATATAAAGTTTCCTATTCCTTTGGAAGAGATTCTTGCTATTGAATACACTGAAGGAGATTGCATGCTTGACAAAGATGGAGAACTCAAAGTTGCTCTTAAAGATCTTGACAAAGTTGAAGGAGAAAAAATAGATTTGAAGGAAAATCTCGAAGAAGAAAATGATTGCATCAGAAAATTGAGAGAGCAGATTAAGAAGTTCAGAGAAAGGCATAAGAAAGTCAATGAATAATTGAAGTAAGCAAATGAAGATCTCACTAGACTAAAAGTGCAAGTGGAAGAAAATAAAAGAGTTGAAGAATTTCTAAATGTAATGGTGGAAAGAAAATCTAATGAATGCATGAGGCTTGAGCAAGAAGTGGTAAATCTAAGATCAGGTCTGGATAAAGCAAGAAGTCATGAAGAAAAATTCAAGACAAGTTCTATAATGCTTGATGAGTTGATTACAAGTTAGAAAGCATCTAAAGACAAAGGTGGTTTGAGACTTGAAAAAGGTGAAAGCTCAAAAGTAGCTCAAACACCTAATACATAAAAGAAGATCAATGAACCAGAGAAGATTGAAGACAAGAAAAACAATGGAAAGATCTGGAATCAAAGAAATAATGTTAGAAGACTTCTTGTCAGACAACCAAATGCTCAAAGGTACCCATTTTTCAATGGTATTTGTTATTCTTGCAATAAATTTGGACATAGAGCAATGGAATGTAGAAGAAAAATGAGTCAAAATGTTCCATCCTTTATTGGTCAATGATTTACATGCAAAATATTTCAACATAAGGCAAATGAATGTAGAAGTCAAATGAGGAATGGATATAACAATGGTAGAATGATTCAATCCTTCAATGGTTACTGTTATACATACTATGGATTTGGACACAAAGCTAATCAATGTAGATCTATAATGAATGGAAGGAATAATACTTAGAGAAATGTCATATGCAACAATTACAATAGGCTTGGACATATTACTAAATTTTGCAGGAGCAGAAACACAAGGAAGGATAATCGGAGAAAGAAGAATAAACTAGTCAAAAAGATTGATTTGATTGAAGTGAAGAAGGAAATGGAGAAGATCTGAAGAAAGAAAGAAGAGACTAAGAACAAGGAAGAATCTGTACCACCCTCCGATGCAGATGTTTCCTTTAGTAACTAAGCCTAGAGCTATGTCTTAGGGGGAGCTTTAATGGATATCTTATATTCCCCACCAAAAAAGAAGTGTTGAAGCTACAACACAAGGATATGTCATGAAGAATGGAATGCTTTCAATCTCATGGAGAGGATTACGAAAGGAAATATGCTAATGTAGAGATTTATAGAGCTTGAAAAGGTGATTGTACATATAATTTTTAGGGTTACTGGCTTTATGATTTGAAGCATTTATTGTAAAATTAGGTCAAATCAAAGAGTTAAAAGGAAATTTTCTAAGGAAAATTCATTTCATCAGAAGCAATCGAAGGAGAATAGAAAATTGAGAAGCGAATTTGAAGTGTAAAGATGATTTAGTGCTCAAAGCATCAGTTCGGTGAAGCAAAGGAAAAGGTATTTAGTGATTCTTGCTTACCCTAGTTTTCTAGAATCAACATTTGAAAGAAGTTTGGATACAATTTACAATGGCGACACTGAGAGTTGTAGATGTTTCACAAAAGCCACAACCTAAGTTCAAAAGATATCTCGCTAGAGCCATATAAGATGAACCTATAGGTACATTCTCACACATAACTTACGAGGTATTACCAACCAAAGACATTAGGGCATACATTCATGGAAGTATGGATGAGCACTCTCCTAGTAAGTTACTGGACCTATGGATGAATGAGTTAAGTGGAGATGATTTCACCCTTAAACTAGAATACCAAACCTTAACCAAGAAGAAGTTAGATGCGTGGCAATGGTTCCTGAGTTTTAGCTATGATGAAAAGTATATTAGAATGGATCTAAGCAGAATTCATGACCAATTTATGTGGATTGATGGCCCTCATATGATTACTAAGGAGGTAATTAGGGAGATAACTGGTTTATGGTCCATCAGACTAGTTCTAGTCCCAAAATCTATCAAAAATAAGGATGTAATGGAGAGAACAGGTGCTACATTTGATCAAAGAGCCCTCGCGGTGAATCCCATTAGAAGTCCTACTGTTAGATATGCAACTATGCCGATTGAATATTAAATCTATTACACCAATAAAGAAAATTCAGCTTTTTCCACCACAATTCATTTGGCATAGGACATGGTTGAGAACAATGCCGATTATGAACTCTGTGAGTTGCTTCGACAACAATTGATGGAGAATTTGAAGCAGATTAAGAAGAAGTATGTGTTCAAGTATGGAACATTGGTGATGTGTTTTCTCTTCTATTTCTTAAGGTAAGTTTCAGTGATTGGGAAGGTAAACTGGTCAAGTACAAGGTCCATTGCACACCAGATAGAAAATCATATGAGAAAAATTGGAGATATGAATGCTCAGGATGATTCCCTTGCAACCTTCTTTGCAATATTCTAAAGAAGAATGAATGAAAGACAAAGGATTCCAAGAAGTGTATTGGAAAGATACAAAGATTTGACATCACTTTCCTAGTTTCCACAGATTTTTGCATAATGTAAGCAGTAGAACCTAGGAGCATTTGGGTTTCAAAACTAGGTTATGAAGTGTTAGAGAAAGAACTTGTTGGATGTTTAGAGGTGCTATTGAACAATCCTAAAGATCCTAATAGGCCAAAGTATGGGACTTATGAAGAAAAATCAATGGAATCTCACCTAAAATTGAAGAAACTAGTGATGAGAAAGAATGTTGACAAAATGCTTGGCATATATGCACAAGAAAGTGGTCTTTCAATGGAAAGAGATAAGTATGCTAGAGATAGAGCTAGAGTTGATATGAGTGCAATAGAAGCCTCTGGTAGCTCAAGGAGATCAAGAAGATCTGCTATTACATCTCTTTCTACTGCTGGTGAGAAAAGGAAATCTACAAAGTTACCCCTCTAGTAGTTCATGCCACCAGGGAAGAAGCAAAGAAAACTACTACAATAGTACCTTCTATTGTTTTTACAAGGAGAGTAAAGTAGGACACTAGACAATTTAAGGAAAGTGGCATCAATGTTGTTGAAGAAGAGTTGGAAGAGGATGAGACCCCTCTAATCAGGAAAAGAAAGAGAATTCATATTGTAGATATAGAGAGTGAGGAGGACTTGATGAGAAAGAGAAAGCAAGATCCAAAATTCAGAAGGAATCCAAGAAGGTTCCTCCAGAGAAGAAGTAGAAATAAACAAAGAAGCCTTTGATAAAATAAAAGAAGTAGAAGCAAAATAAGGAACCCCACTCCTGTGAATCTTGAGGCACTATTTAACAATATACTGCAAAATGAGATGTTAAAGGAGACAAAAAAATGTATAAAGAAGTGAATGAGGTAGATAAAGCTACAATAATTGAAGCTATGGTCAAATACATTTTTTTATTTGAAGTTGATATGCATAATATCTAGAAGGATATACCATATGATGTTTGGTTTGATTTGTTGAAAAGAAGAGAGAATGCAATAATGGAACATGAAAAGATGCTGAAGAAGACCGAGCCACATTGGCTACCATCTAAAACAAGGAGCTAAGGAAAAAACATTTAAGGTAAAAATTCTTATGGGAACAGATCAAAATGATCATGACATGATCTAGAAAGAGTGTAATGACAAGGTTTAGGAACTTGTACAAAATTTTGGTTTTCTCTTGACAACTGAAGAAGGTTTAAATGATGATTCTAGTGCCCAAAAATTAAATGTGGAAGGAGATATTCACACCGATGATGATCAACATGAACATAAGATCAATGATGCAGTTACTGATGCAGAGGAAAATATTGGCAGTACTCCAGACAGAGAAGAACCAATGTAGGGAAATGATGAAGTTGAAAAGGTTTTAGAAGAAGAGACAATGATAAAAAAGGAAACTACTAAGGATAACACCTTTATTCCTCCAATTACTCATTATATTGTAGAAGATAGGTCCACTCTCCCACCAAAAATTAGTAATCAAGGCAACCTAGAGACATTTGTTCCTTTAGAAGATACATAACATGCCACTGGTGAAGGTGAAAAGCATGTTGAGGATAAAGAACAAGATAAAGAAAGAGAATACGAAGGTGAGAAGGAAGGATATGTAGATTAAAATGAGGAAGAAGACAAGAATGAAGAGAGTGAGCAAGGAAAGGAAAAGGATAAAGAAGGAGATGAAGAGAAAAAGGATGATCAAGACAAGGATAAGGCCCCCGATGAAGAAGATAAGGTAGAGGAAGAGGAGAACATTGAGTCCAGGAAGGATGAAGAAATTGAAGAAAACTTGGAGTTACCTAAGCCTTCCAATGAATCTTCCTTCAATAATCCTTTGAAAGTCTTGTCTAAGCAAGTAAGATTCTATCCAATTGTTTCATCTCAGTTGCTGTAGTTTCCCATGTAACAAGGTAGTGTAGTCTTGAAAAAAATATCTCCCATACAAAATTTGTAGCTAGGTGATGTGTTTCACAAATCAACAAAAAAAGAAATTATTGAAACATATCAAAAGAGAGTTGAATTAATGGATGAAGCTGTGAGAGCATTCTAGGAGATAACCCCTGGTACAAACATTGATACATCATTATCTGCAATAGATAACTTCAAGTTCTTGATTGATTCCTTTAAGGAATATGCCTCTGGACTAAAAGGACAAGTTGAAATAGAAGTTGAGTTTAGAGAAGAAATTGTTGGATACCATAGAAAAGTGTTTATCTGCACACAACAAAGTTGAAGAATGCTTGAAGGATGTACAATCTTGTGAGGAAGAAGCAAAGACCTTATTTTTGTATTGTATGAAGTGGTCAGATGCCACACAAATCATAAAGGATTCCATGGACATAATCGAGACACAAATAAGTAGTGCATCCAATGCTTATGATCTGGTACAGGATAAAGATGATCAAACCTGGACTGCCATGGTGGATTTACATGACAAATTATTTACACTGTAGAGCCAGAAGGAAGACATAATCAGACAGTTTGAGAAGTTAAGGGACTTGGTGAAGAAGTATATACTTGTCTCAAGTGCCCTTTCCAGTACAAGTAATATTTCAAAGCTAAATCTAATTCCTAGTACTCTAGAAGGAGTGGAAACCTTAGTCGAGCTTGAGTCTATTTACATAATGCTTGCAACAACAAAGAAAACTTGGGAAGAAGGTAAATCTGCTTGGCAAGTTATTTTACAAAAGCTTTAGGGGTCAACATCTTTGGGTTGACCATTTCCATTCTTATGCATCTTTTTCGAGTTTTTTAGATTCTTTTGTAAATATGCGGATGGTATAGAAGTTTTGGGCTAACTTTCTAATGGGGAGTCAGTATATTCATTCAACTATTTATGTTTATACATATGTTTGAGGAGGAGTATACAAGAGTTGGTACCAGTACACCCTTTTCCATTGATGTCAAAGGTGGAGAGTTAATTGGAGAGATATTTGGGGAGAAATACTTGAGAAGATTGTTGGAGATATACTTGGAATGTTTTTGGAAAGAGAAAATTTTTGGAGAATGTTTTGGAGTGCATGTTTCCACCAATGACAAAGGGGGAGATTATTGGAAGATGATTTTGTCCAAAAACATGAGCATGGTATGTACATTTTGCATGATCCAGTATTGTAATTGATGCAAACATTGTTGTGGATCATCCTAGCATGATCTAGAAGTGTTTTTGAAGATATTTGTACAAGATAAGTTGGTTTGAAAAGTATAGCCACACATAAATTCGCCTAAGTATCTAACCTTCCTGTAAAGTGGTTCAGTGTGTCAGTTTTTGGGTCCACACTCCACCACAAATAGAGATACCTCTTTACGATTCTAACAATAACTTGGTGAACATTAGATGCAACCAAATCCAAGAGATTTTGTTGTTTGGTAAAGTATCTTGGAAGATATGAATGACAGTTCAATTTTGTATATTGTAGTTATTTCTTGTATAGAGTGTTGGTGTGGGAGATTTTGCATTCCTTCACGAATGATTATTTAGAGTTACAATGTTGAAGGTAAGCTTCCATATGTTGGTTGAGTGATAATTCTAGATGAGTTCATGTTTTGAGTGAACCACGTTGGCAAATTGAGTAAACAAATGAAGGTTTTTTGTGTTTAGGTCTTATTTGGGGCCGGCCTAACATGTTTGAAGGATTAATATGTGTTGCAATCTTATGTAGGAACTATATTAGGTCCATCCTAACCTATCTTGAGGTGAATTGAATTTTGAATTAAGGCTCGAGATGTGGATGAAATGTTTTGAGGAGGACAAGTTTAAATTTTATGTGTTACATCCAATTAGGCTGACCTAATTGATGTTACACTTGATGTGGATATATATAGTGGATTGTTTTCGGTGTTTTGAGGATGATGTGCGAGTGATGAGTGATAAATAAAATTTATGGTGTAACACATACATGTGTGTGATGCGAATATGATCAAAGGTGCAAATTGTGTGAATTTAGAGAAAATTAGAGCATTGATCCTAATTAGTGCAAAGATTGTTTTTGTACTTCATTGGAACTATAATCCAACATACTAAAGATGCAATTGTAATAGTTCAATAGGTTGTAAGCCACCCATTCTATCTTCTATCTTATTCTCTATGAGCAGTGATTCCACTGGACAATGAGTCAACCTGCAGTGAGCATTTATGTAATATACTATATCCAGATATAATATATTGTGATATAACACTCACTGTGGTTTTTCCCATTTTGGGTAAATTCCACATAAAAATCTTGGTGTTCATGTGTTATGTTATGTTGTCGATGTTTCATGCTTTCTTTGCTTATATTAGTTGAATGTGCTTTGGTAATTGGATGGATAATGTTTGAATGGTTTAATAGAATACTGATTCACCCACCCTCTCAGTATTCTGAGTGTTCAACATATCTTAGCAACTTATAAGGGGCTCCTAACAATCCTTCCATTTTAAAGTAGGTGAACATAGGGAATTGGTTAAACCAATATCCAAATCTCTTAAGCATCTCCATGGATGAAGATGAGAGCCTTTTGTTTAAATATCCTTGCATAGTTCAAACTATAAACATTATGAATGCGGGTATTAACACAAAGTTGTGCCACACTTTTGGCCAACTTATCAGTACAAGTGAATTTAAGTATTTTTAACTAAACATTAATTTTGGTCAAACATATGATCTTGTAAGATTCATCCTAGCTAAGTTATATATGTCCACAACCTTTCCAACTTAAATATTTAGCACCACTTTGTGTCCAATTTACCAAAAAAAAAAATTATTTGAAAAATTGGATGTTTCAACAACTTCTACTTGTGTAAAAAACATTTTAAAAAAATATATAAAAATACCCTTTTGTAGATCCATAAGTTTAGTTTTAGAAAATGTATATATTTTAATAGTTTAATTATTATTTATATTTTCCTTTTTATTTTTACTAAATGTCGTTTATTAGCACAAAATATTAGGTTGATTACCATGCCAAGGAAAAATAGTAAAAGTTATTAAATTTTTTTGAAAAAAAATGATGCCCTAGATACAAGAATCTATATCAAGATGGTATAATTTTTTTCTATTTTAGATAAATAATTAATATGAAATTTGACATCGACTGGAAACAACTAAGTTTTAATACGCATACATTTTAATATTTATTTAAAAATATATATTTATCAAAATTGGAAAAAAATATATCCATGCCCTAAAATTTCAAGTTATAAATACACAAAAAAATTAAAGGAAAATAAAATTACTATATAAAGATTGACATCTCATGTAGCTTCATTTTTCAACATTTTATCAACAACTAAATTATAGTGTTAATTTATAAAAAACTATATTCAAACAATTTTTTAATTTTTTCAAAAAAATACAAACATAAAATATACTAAAAAATAAATATTTATTAGTTTACATCATTTCAAAATTCAAAACATATATATCCCTTTTTAGTGATTCAAGTTTAAAAGTTGGATCACTGTTGGCCGTTTCCTTTATAAAGGTATGACACAACTTTGTACTTTTACCCATGCATCATTAACCATTTTGTAGTGGCTTTTAACATTCTACATCTAGAGTTGAGGATAGCAATCATACACCTTGTGTTGATTGGGGCTAGTATAAATGGGGCCCAGGCAAGTTAGTCTTTTGTATCTAAAATTTATAACAAACAAGTATGCTATGTATGAGGTCAAATTGAATATACCAATTTTCTTCACTATTAAAAACTTGTGATAGATGTTATCATTGATGATTTGGGTCCATGGAAACTTTGTGGGTCCCCTTAGGATCTCCTCCACATAATAGAACATCCATTTTCCAAAGGTGAAAGCTGAGCTAAGTCCCATCACTCTACTTAGGAGAGTGACCAAATCATTGGATTCAGTAATGAATTCACTTATGTGTAAGTGGTTAGGTAACTTATTGGCAGACCCCTTGGGATGCTTCATCCACATCTCATTTACAACTTTCAAGCAAGATTTTGGATCCTAGTCAAATATTCCTATGGCCTACTCTTTGGTAGTTAGGGTCATATTGGAAAAGGATGGGATATTAAAGGTTTGGGAAATAGAGGCAACACAAATGTCTACTAGCACTCTCCCATCAACAACTACTATCGTGTGCTCGACTCCTTATGGTAGTTCTCTCTAATTTCCATTATAAGTTCTAGAGATAACACAGTAGAAGGGAAACTAGCAACTTGGGCCAAGTTAGTATCTCTTATCATACTCCAACTAGATGTAATTCTAGTAGGAGGGTCCACACTTTTAAACTCATACTTCATCTTGCCAATTCTATCCATGAAACCTAAAAGAAACCAAACCATAAATGAGCCTGTTAATAGTTCTCAATTGTTTTATTAAAAAAATTCCTTAAATGACCCAAAATTTTACCCTTACTATAGCCATTTAATTACTTGAAAACTTCAAAGATTCCCACAATAAAAATCACATAAATATATCAAGTTTTAATACCTGATAGTTCATGGAAAAAATTTAAAGCACATGGATCCTTACAAAAAAAACTCAAACTCACTTGCCTTTGCAAAAAATTTGATGTCTCCAATCTTTGTGAAAAATGACACTTCCTCAATCTAAAGGTCAAGTCAACACCTCATTAAAAAAAATTAGCATTCACAATCCAATGGAAGTGAAGTTATGCAAATACCCCAAAATAAGGTTGCATTCACCCCAAATCTCTGCAAACCAAGAGTTTGTAGAAAACCATACATGATTGAACTTTACGGGAGGCTCACTACCCACAAAACCCTATAGAAACCCCTTTTTGTGAAAAAATATGAACGTTGAAAACTGTTTGCAAAAAAATAACATATACTTGACTCCACAGAAAAGTGACCTTCCCTCTCTGGTAATCACCTTGCAGAAAATGGGTGTGGGAAAACCTAGCAGAGAAACCAAGAGGAGCGAGATGGATTTGAGTACCCCTCTTGACTCCACAATCTTAAGTTTCATGAAAAAAATTCTTATCCTAATTTTGCGAAAAAATCAACATGATCAAATATTTGCAAAAAATTGAATTAACCTCGTCCTTGCAGAAAAATGATCATAGCTTACCTTTCCACAAGCATGTAAAAACAAAGGAAGAGAAACTTTCAAATCAATTGTGGAAATCTGAAGGGTGCATGCATAAGGTCGCAAGACTACTAAATCCACACATCAAATGAATCCCTTCACCCTCCAAAAACAAACAAATATGTGTTATTGAATGTGGAGATAATGAGTGGCCTGCTATTTAAACTTGGTCTTGATAGCCTCTCTGAATGCAAAAGTGAGACCAAGAAGTTATAGGACTAAATCACACTATAAGCCAACACTGAAGTCGCTACTTATGTCAAACATATTAGAAATTTTGAAATAAAATATATTAATTATGAATACCACCACTACATACAAATCTATTTTTAATTAATTATAAATGCATTTCAATCAAATGTAGATAATTTCTAAAGTTGAACTTATAGTTTTGAATTAATATTTGAATAAGATGTGTGCTAGTAACATAAATTAATATGTATCTTCTACAATAGATATAATTTATCTATTGGGAAATCATAACAAGTAAATTTTGACACAACAACTCCTTTGATGGTATAAATTATTTTTATATTAATTTAATCCACTTATCTCACAAAAAGAAAAGATTATGACAATAAGGATATTAGTTTTCTGTCATTCTCAAATATATGTGATATGATGCAAAATCATAACAGTTAAAAGTAAATTTTCACACAAAACAACTCTTTTGATGACATAAATATTTTTTATATTATTTTAGCTAGTTACCTCACAAGAGAAAAAGATTATGATAATAAAGATAATAGTTTTCCATGCCATTTTCAAACATATATGATATGATGAAAAATCATAAAAATCATATAAGTTTTTTAGTTGAGAGAAAAATGAAGTTGTAGCATGACGATTTGATTTGATGTGGTTTGAAAATCTGAATAGAATTTTTCCTTGGTGATTGCATTGGTATTATATGTGATTGTCTGAATACTGATTACTATAATATCGATTCCCTTGATTTTGCTTAACCATTTTAGAATTGGTGGATTAAATGGAATTTGTCATTGTCCGTTTAACTTAGTCTATTTTCAATATTTCTTCTTACTTTAATCTTTTGCTATTTATTTAAACCAAATCTTTAAGTTGTTTTAGATCTTTGAAAGGTATGATTAATGCATAGATCTAGTAAAGATTGATGTAACGGTGGATAAAATGCAATGAATTTGAATTTTACAAGGCTATAAGAAATATATGTGCATTTTATCTGGTCTTGCATGTTATGATATTGAATTATGATCAAATGACAAATAGAAAAAAGACATAAAATTATCATTTCATTCAACATAGACTGAGAAAAATAACTCATATTATTAATTTTTTTACATTAATATTAAAATTAAAAATATTGCACTACATGGAAAGATATTCCAGTTGGTAGTATAATTTCAGCTGAAATTTAACATCAAGGCAATCAGTGCAAAACGATATCCAAAAGGAAAGCGGACATAATAGACTGGATTCTATCTTTCCAAAGACAGCAAATTAGCCGACAGAAAGATCGCTGTTATAAGTCAAGAGACGGCGATTCTTCTGTGAAATTTTCTGAGCACTTCCGTTGCCTTCTTCCGCAGCAACGTAGTTGAAAATTGCGAGCGCGTTGCTAATGTACTGTGTGAGATTATCCAGCGTCTGCTTCATGGTCGCCGGCATACTCTCATCCACATCCTCAAACCCTTCAATACACGTGGACGGATTAGTGAGCGCCGCGCTGAGCCACGTCTTCACATCCTCTGTCCGCCGCCCCCAATTCGGACGCCCAAAGACGGAAAGAGAGTCGTTGAGCTCATCCATCGTGTTCTGCAGCAACTCAACGCAAGCTTCCAGGGCTCCGCCGCCGCCTCCCTTCAATTTCCGGCTCAAATCGGTCGTCCCTTTGGCAGTCTCAAGGGTTAACTCCACCGCGATCTTTGCCAGCTCCGACATGTTTGCCCGTGCCGCCGCCGGATACGAGGACAGAGACGAATTGCAGGCCTCGAAATATAGGGTTTTGTTGCAGAGCAATTCGATGAGGTCTGAGGATCGAGTGCCACCAAGGACACCACTTTCTTCTTTCGGTGGGACGCTTCTCGGCCTGAAGAATCCAGTTCCCAGAAATACTGCGCTAACAACGGCCAGGACAATCGAACACGTTATGAGTAAAATGACCAGTGCTTTCTTCCTCCATTGTCGAGCTGTCTCTTGGCCGCCGCTCAATGGCCGCCCTGCCCCAATTTTCTCGTAGTTTTTAAGACTGTGCAGATCCCCTTCGCCCATGGTTGGAAACTGCTGGTTTTTCGTTAAATGAGATGAAGAAAGATTGAGATTATTGTTGGATTTGGGGAAATGTACACGAAAGAAACGATCCTCATCATATGAAATGGTCTTTCGTCGTGGCGTGGCGTGCCGTACCTCGTTTTCCCAATGCTAACAGTAGTTTTGTAAATTACTGTAATGGTGAAATTAGCATGAGCGGCAGTTTCGTAGAATGTAATGTCGACAAGTAGCATATTTTTTTTATATTTGGTTTGGTTTGTGGTTCGACTGACAGATATTTAAAATGTAAGTTTTTTAATTAGTTTGTAAATATTAATTTTTTATGTCTGATTTTTTTGGGATATATTTATAATATTAAAGAAATTAATTGAATATTTAATTATTTTTTATTTTAGTCTTATTTCATCATTGTACAAATTGGTTGTAATGTTGACTTTTTATTTTGTAGTCATTTCATCTTATCTGTCACAAAGAAAATTTAGAAAACTAATAGACGGAAAGTCATGTGCTACGCTACCTATAGTTCATATATTCTCCTACTTTTGTAAATTCTATCTTTCACAAACTAAAACAAAAAAAACAAGTTAGGTAGTACAAACTTTTGCAATCTAATGGTATCAAGAGTACAATATCATTTTTTTAACTTACTAGTATTAGGAGGAGAAGCCTAAATTGATACCTCTTTGACTAAAAGTTAAGAATTGAGTATCCATTTTACAAAAGTTGCCTAGGGCATGATCATAGCCTCATCACTTATTTTATTGAGGCCTTGCAGTTAGCAAGACTTAATCATTCAAAACTATTCAACTTCATCGATAAACTAAAGACACTCTTTGATAATCATTATTTTGATTTTATTTCTATTTGTTTTTACTTTTATACATTTGTCATTGATCTAAAAAATATCAATTTATCTTTGCAATTCATTTTTGTGTTGTGTAGGATAGACTTGGTTCAATCTTGAAACACAAGAATAACCTTAACATTGAAATGTTCAAATTCAAATTTCAAATTTCCCATTCCCTTCTACTAGTCATTAAGAGTCAACTTAACATATATTTTGTATAACATGTGATTTCATTATATTTAAAGATATTCAATATGCACTTTATTATGCATATGATTACAAGTAAAATATAAAATAATTAGCACACTTCATTCCAAAAAGGAAAAAAAAAATCATATATGCATATATACATGTTGGTATTGCCTTTAAGCATTACTTATTGTTGTTAATCTAGGACACCCAAAAGATTTGAATTAGGAGATCCATTCATTTGTCAAGCCAACAAGCCCTTAAATGGTATCTCTAGGCAACACCTTGACAAAGTTCATATATTTAGAGGAGAAAGGGAATTATCCTCAAAGCGCATTACTTTTATACATTTGTCATTGATCTAAAAAATATCAATTTATCTTCGCAATTCATTTTTGTGGTGTAGGATTGACTTAGTTCAATCTTGAAACATGAGAATAACCTCAACATTGAAATGTTCAAATTCAAAATTTGATTTTCCCATTCCTTTCTACTAGTCATTAAGAGTCAACTTAACATACATTTTGTATAACATGTGATTTCATGGTATTTAAAGATATTCAATATGCATTTTATTATGCATATGATTACAAGTAAAATATAAAGTAATTAGAACACACTTCACTCTAAAAGGGGAATTTTTTTTGCAAATGCATATCTACATGTTGGTGAATGTTGCCTGTAAGCATTACTTATTGTTGTTAATTTTAGACACCGAAAGGATTTAAATTAGGAGACCCATTCATCTATCAAGCCAACAAACACTTAAAATGATATCCTTAGGCAACACCTTGACAAAGTTCATATATTTAAAAGAGAAAGGGAAATATCCTACAAAGTGCACATCAAATATATACGACAAATCAAATATGTAACACTCAAGATCAAATCTACAAGATTCAAGATTGAATCACAAAAATTTCCAAAACCACACATATTCTAAAAAGATCATCAAACCAAAGACATTAATTTCTAGACAATGACAAATCGACCCTACACAACTTCAACGACAATCTTCCATCATTAAATTTAAAATTAAAATATCTCTAACCTCACATTTCATTTTCATACATTTATTACAATTAAAAAACAAAAACTCTATTAACCTCAAATAATTTACACTCAATTAATTAACCTACTCAATGACCCTAAAATCAATGTAGGTTTCCAAAACATCATTTGTGGCCGTAGATCGGACGGTTGAGAATTGTTCCCCGCCACCCACGCTTAAAACCCTTTGTCTGGTAGCCGGTCGCTGTCAACTATCAGCGGTGAATATTCTATTGTCTGAATTAATTTGATTCCTTTGACACAGTCTCCCCTAATAATGATAAAAGAACTCAAATAATTATTATCGAAGACGGAAAAAACAAAAGTTACAGTACAAATCCAGTTGTTTATGCTATACTGTGAACTGGGTTTCATCGAAAGAGAAGAAAGTCAAAGAAAAATGACGCTATAATTGATAATAAGAGACAAATGGAGCTTTCATGGCAGACGCAGAAGCTTGACCTCTCTCTCGTTCTGGCCAGCCTGCACAAATTTTCATCCTAATCTGTACGACTGTATCATTTTGTCTTACTGACTTTAGAGATGATAAATTATTTAACAAAACCTTTGGTGTGACGTGCATGACTGTATTTTAATGTTTAATTTTCCATGGGGCCGCGCCCCCTGTGATTCGAACCCTGATTCTCGCTTGTGTTTTCTCTAAATTGATTTGGGCAAGCAGGTCCACTAATATTTGTGCCTCACCCGCTAAGGAAATGGTCTAGTTGGAGAGGTTTGTGCTCATCCTTAATGATGGTCTTAAAGGAAATGCATTGCTCCACTTAGATCTTTAATCATGGTTCTATGGTTTTATGGCTTCTAATAATGCTATTTCAAAAATCAAATTATTAATAAGAAATTTAGTGCTTATTGATGTGATTATGATTTATATATGTGCTTATTAATGGGTCTTTTAATTTGAGAGGTCTAATATCAATAATTATAAAGATATGAACAAGTTCATTTTTTTTTTAATAATATTTTAATGGTAAAATTTGTAGGGAGAAACTAATCTTATGATAAAATGATATGTCTTAGACATGATAACATGATATAGCATTCCTTATGCCATTTTGTCCATAACGAGATAAGATTAATAGACAAAGTTGATAGACGTTTAGGCGCATTCTGTCACATGTTCCATTGTCGGAAAATGTGGCATGCCGACAAATTTTAAAATTAGCATGTTTTCATATTAGTTTGAAAGCTGAAAAAGCTGTCATTTCAACATTTCATATTTTGAAGGTTGATGGGGAGCTCGAAAGCGAGTTGCAGGCATTTGGAGGTTGAAGCAAAGCGACCAATCTCTCTATAAGGATGCATGTGATAGGTGTAGGTAGCTAGCTAGTAGGTATGCATATCTACCTGAAATATATGTTGTTTTGCCATTTTGCTTAGGGACTATGAAGAATTGAATGGGTATGCATTGCAAGACATTGGGCATTCATTTGAAATGTAGAGTTGTTTATGTGCTTTTCTGTTGACTAGAAATGCCATGTAACTAGGTTTGAAAACACAATGTGGGTTTGCAATTAAATTATATGTTTTCAAAGCCACATAAAGCCCATAACGTCGTTATTTTCGACATTCACATT
Organism: Sequoia sempervirens; assembly: GCA_007258455.2. NCBI lineage: Eukaryota > Viridiplantae > Streptophyta > Pinopsida > Cupressales > Cupressaceae > Sequoia > Sequoia sempervirens. Next base: position 940,084,494 of record VDFB02271358.1, read on the forward strand.
TTGAAGGTGCTTGGGGAGCTCAGAGGGGAGTTGCAAGCATTTGAAGGTCGAAGCAAAGTGACCAATCTCCATACTAGGACGCATGTGAAAATATATGTCATTTTTTTGTTCTACCTAGCGATTGTGAAGAATTGAACGGGTATGCATTGTAAAATAGTGGGTATTCATTTGAATTTATAGTTTTCCAAGGGTTTTCGTTGTGAAATGGGGTTTTCATTTGATATGTAGAGTTGTTTATGTGCCTTTCTGTTGAGGCTTTTTATGTTTACGATTTTAACATTCTCTCCATAACTATTTCAAATGAGGAAAACTATCAAAATTGAGCTGATGAATGACTAACCATTTCAGTTGTTACATGTTGAGTTATGAATGTTTTCACATAGATAGGAGGTTTGAAAACTCGTTGTCATTTTTCAATTGCACTTAATGGAATAGACCAAGCTTCAGGGTAGTGTTACCTATTTTTACCTTGTAGGTTAAAATAGTTCATTAAAACCCTAAACCCCCTGGTATGAGTATGCATTTTTGTTATATTGATGTGTTGACCTCGTATTGCCGGTTCTTAATCATTTAAGTTGTAACCTAGGTCTAGGTTTTTGTTCAATGACTAGCCCTTGGCTTCCTTTTACCGCTTGAGCCTGTAAACTTTTGTGAAATTTGGCTAAGCCTAAGTTTCGTTAGTCTTTTGGTAAAGTTTTAAAACTAGTATTGGTCATCAACAAAGTTATTCCTACTTTATCTTTCTCCACCCATTGAAGATTAAAGCAATGAAGATAAGGGATTGTCAATTTTTTGGCTAGTTCTCAAAACCTCTTCGACCACCGATAAGGATGTTAAAACCTTTTCTTTAAAATAACTGATTAACACTTTCAAATACCTAATGATGACCCCTTTTAAGAACAACATATTTGCATGTGTACAAATCCTTCACTTAAGTTTCCTGGCCCGCTCAGCTTTGACCACGTTTCTTCACCGTATTTCGTCACATTCATCCTTCGCATCGTGTTTCATCTATCTCCTAATTGTTCCCTTGAAATACAATGTGCAATGATGGTTTCTCATTGCAATTCTCCAATGCATTTCTCTTTTAAGTTATTCGCCTATGATGCTAGTTGTGATGTGCAATAAAGGGAGTTTGGTGGGTCCTTAGTTCAAAATGTGATGGAGCGATATGGTGACATGTGTCTAGGATGAAAGGTGGCTAAAGGTGATTCCATCACAAGGTTTCTTTACATCGTAAGTTTCATCTCTTTGTGACAAAGGTTAAAAGCTATGTGCGATGAAAAGTACTTGGAATATGCTAAAAAATGTCTAGAGGATAGGTGTCGACAAGGCTTTTCATTGCATGAAAATAGTTCATTATTGTTTGGGTCTCTTAGCGACTGAAGGTATGTGTGATGTATTAAGAGTAGGCATGGGTTATTGATCTTGTATTTCACGATGATCAACATATTCTTTTTAAACTTACATTGGAGCTTAATCTCAATCGTTTTTCTTCAATATGATGACCCATATTCAAATTTTAACGGCTAGCACGCCATGTTCGCGGGAAGAGCCAAAATTTATGGCACAGTTGCATATTTTTAACAACCAAATTAGATCCAGGTAGCTCCAAATTGATTCATGGCAGGGTCAGAGGTTAGAATGCAATCAGGAAACAAATCATTCATCTCCAATATCAAAAGGCAAAAATCTAGATTTGGAAATCAAAAGTTTTCCTTTGGTTCAAGAGTTGATTTTATGGAGTTTGTGACAGTTAGGATTAGTAATCAACTTCAATCAAGTAGTGGATTGATTTTCAGCTCCAAATCAATCAAGCACATGAATTGAAGAGCTTTAATTTCTATAAAAGGGCCACTCATTGGCATTTCATATTTTTAGTTCTTGCTTCTTTTGCAACTACAATAGTTGTCTTGAAACTCTTTCAAGATAATTATCTATAACAAAACTCCTTCCAAGATTAATAAAGACAACTCAATATTCCTTCTTCAAGCGTTTGTCTCTCTTTGCAATGGGTGATGTGATGTTTAATTGTGATTTCATTTTCTGAATCCTTTTTTATGTCTCATCTATGAAATTGTTGGAACAAGGGTTTCATGTAGTGTAGGTTATATGTTGTCTTAAATAGTTTCAATAGGTTGTATTTGTGAAAATATCTCTTTTTCTTCAAACAATCTTAGAAATCAAACCTTCATATAAATTAGTTATGTATTGCATGCTTTAAATTGAATTTGTGAAGAAAAAACTCTTTCATTAAGGTTGATTGTGAGTTAAAACAACAACAAACTTCCATAATTTTGGTGCATCACCTCTTTAATTTTAGTATTTCCTTTGCAAGTTCCTTCTATTCCTTTTCCTTGAAGTTTCAGTACATTTAGGTGATCCATTAGGGGAACCATCCCACTCTGGAGATTCATCCTCACTATAAGAAACCCATAGCTTGAGGGCATTTCTATGTTATACAGGATAGTTGAGTGAATACTCAACTAGGGTGCAATCCTAAGTGATAATGATTTTTGGCATGCTTGGTGGGACAAATCAAATTTTTTTAGTCCAAATTTTGTTCATATATCATTGATGTTTGGTGTGTATGTTAGTGATCTCTACCTTTGGAGGTAAGAAAGCAACACACCTAGTGACTTTGAAAAACAATTTTTTTGGTTTCAGTAGGACCAAGTGTTGGTTTTCTTCAAAAAAGTCTATTTTTGCTCGTTTTATAGCTTTTGAATGAATAAATATGTCTATATTTCATGGAAACATATCATATCATCCATCATATCATGAAAATGATGCTTATTCACCCCCTTATCAACCATATCAGGTCAATCACATTGCTAGTTTTAGTTCAAATTCCATGGCTTTTCAAGAAAATCAACATGTTCAAAATAATTACCACCCACTCACCCCTGCTCAACCTCCATATCATCTTGTACGTGCATTCTCAAGATTAGTCCCAACAAGAGTATTTTTCTACCAACCAACATAGTTATTCATATAATCAACCTCAAGAAGACCATTATAAGCATCTTTTTGATCAGATCCAAAATCTTGACCATATGGAGATTAGTGACATAAAAGGTGTGTTACTATACATGGATAAGTTGTTGGATGACATCAAGAGGCAACAAAATTTTTATTTGCAGTAGTAAGAGTTTTCTTATCAAGCCTATCTTCATGAGCAAGAGTTGGAGACACAAAGGGTGCAATTTGAAGAGAATGTTGAAAGGGAGATAACTGTAAAGGAGGACTAGATGAAGCTTTTACTTGCTTGAACCCAAAGGCATGAAGTCCAAACAACTCCTTTAATTTTGAATCAACCTGTTCAAGAGGAGGTCCATAAGTATAAGTTTCCAAGTTTCAAACAAAGTGAGCCTTTTAACCCTCCTAAAGTCAAGACTCCAAGCTTTAGAGATCCTTAACCATTGCAAGAACCTATGCTGGTCAAACTAAGCTTGTTGTTCCTCAAGAGAAGCCCCTTAAGGAGCCTATTGTCCTTCAAGAAACTCAAGAAGCTCCCCAAGTTTTTCCACTAGATGAATTTGATTCTCCTTTCACTTTTTTCCTTTATGAGGGTGGACCCATTGTTTATCAGGATAACTCACTCAACATGAAGGAAGCTAGGAATATAAATTTAGTGCATATAGCTATGGAGCACTACCGGTTAAAACATAAAAATATTGAACAAGAAAAGATCTCTCAAGATGAATCTTTGAATTTTTCAACTAATGAGCTTCCTTGTTTTTTGAAGATGATGAAAATGTTTCAAAACTTATCTCAAAAGACTAGATAAGAAAATAGGATGAAAAGGTAAAGGAAGGATGATAAAGAAGATTATTCCATAGTTTGGTTTGGTGAGTTACCTTCTTTCATTGAAAATGATGAAGAAGATGTGGTTTTGATCTCATCAATAGAAGTTTTAGAGCAGGAAGAAGATGCCAAACAATGTGATGAGTTGTTGATTCAAGATAATCAATATGATAATGGAGCCTTGGATCAGGGAGAAGAGTACAAAAGTTAACCTTTTGTGGAGTCTAGAAAGCTTGATGAGAGCTTCCATGAGGTAAAAAAACTCCCTTTTCATCAAAAACCCAAGAAGATCTATTTTGGAATGATTTTGAGGTTTTGTTGCAAACTTAGATAATGTGAAAGAGGTTCTAGTTGATGTGTTTGATGAAATTACTAGTTTTGTGGATAAAAATGAAAAGAGCATGCCTATATTAAAGTCAATCCCAAGTTTTGAGTAGCAAAATGATGAAGATCATTTGGACAAGATGATGATTCATGAGCAGGTAAATGAGAGCAACCTTGATTTGAATAATCAAGAAGTTGAGGCACATGTAAGTATTGTGCAATTTGAACAAGAGAAAAAGAAAGACACTACTTTCAAAGGTATGGGTTTTGATATCTTTTTAAGTTTTCATGAAAGCAGTCATGAAAATATCTTAGAGAAAGTCATGAATCAGGAAACTAATGATGAATTTGATGAAGATTTGTGCACAAACATAATAGAAGAGTTTTGTGCAAAGCCTGATGCCATGCCTTCAAGTGATTGCAATTAGAAAGATGATGTTGAAACAACAAAAAACCCTCAAGAAACCAACAGTAAGAGTTCAGATTTCATCCTTTCAAGAGGATGCCCCATCAAAGTTTTGGCTAGCACGAATACCAGTAAGATACAATAGGTTATTAGTGCACCTAAGAATGAGATTAGAGCTGAAGAACAATAGACCCAACTTACCCATTCATGCCAAATCAGTGGTATGTAAATGGTTAGATTCAATGGGTGAGTGAGTTTGATTATGTTCTTCAGGAGGCATTGCAACAATTTGTGGGGTATATTATTGCTTCTCATCTCTTATCAGTAGTTCATGAACTTGTAAAGCATCCCTTGTTGGTTAGAAAAGAGAGTTATTTTTTAAATCCAGTTAATGGGTTTGTTTGAGCATCATCCTTTGCTAGTTAGAGTAGGTTAGAGTAGGTGTTTCTTTCAAATAAGGTGTTGTTACACCAATGTTTCAATTTGTTTATTCTCTCCAAGTGCTTTGCACATGTTTGGTTTAGTTTTTTCCTTTCCCTAAGTGTCAATGCATAGGTCTGTTATCTTTTGGGGGTCTTGTTCATTTTTTTGCTGAGTTAGAAGTCTGTCTTGGTGTTGTTTAAAGATATATTTTGACTCCTACACCCAATGGATGTAATAGGATATCGTTCTTTCATGTTTAACTAGAAAAAACCCCTAGGATGTCACCAAAATGTTACCTATATTTACCTTGTAGGTTAAAATAGTTCATTGAAACCCTTGTGTCCTAAAACCCTAAAACCCCCTGGTTTGAGTATTATTTTTTTGTTATGTTGATGTATTGACCTCTTTTTGCTAGTTCTCAATCATTTAAGTTGTAACCTAGGTCTAGGTTTTTGTTCAATGACCGACCCTTGGCTTCCTTGTATCACTTTCAAGCTTGCAAACTTTTGTGAAATTTGGCTAAGTCTAAGTTTTGTTAGTCTTTTAGTAAAGTTTTAAAATTGGTATTGGTCATTGACATAGTTACTCTAACTTTATCTTTCTTCGTCCATTGAAGATTCAAGCAATGAAGATAAGGGATTCTCGGTATCTTGGCTAGTTCTCAAAACCTCTTCGACCACTGACTAGGTTGTTAAAACCTTTGGTTTTACCGATCAACACATTCAAATACCTAATGATGGCCCCTTTTAAGAACAACATATTTTCACATGTACAAATACTTCACTTAAGTTGCACATGGCTCGCTCAACTTTGACCATGTGTCTTCACTGCATTTCATCACATTCATGTTTTGCATGACATTTCATCTATCTCCTGCATGTTTCCAAAATGTGATGTGTGATGGTGGTTTCTCATCACAGGTCTCCATTACATCGCTACTTTAAGTTGTTCACCTATGATGCTAGTTGCGATGTGTGATAAAGGGAGTTTGGTGGGTCCTCAGTTCAAAATGTGATGGGGCGATATGCTGACATGCATCTAGGGTGACAGGTGGCTAAAGGTAATTCCATCGCAAGATTTCTTTACATCACAAGTTTCATCTCTTTGTGGCAAAGGTTAAACGCGATGTATGATGAAAAGTAAGGAATATGCTAAAAAGATCCAAATTACAGGTGTCGACAAGGCTTTTCATTGCATAAAAATAGTTCATCGTTGTTTGGGTCTCCCATCAACCAAAGGTATGTGCAATGTATTAAGAGAACACGTGGGCCATTGATCTTGTATTTCATGATGATCAATAGACACATTTTAAACTTACATTGGAGCTTAATCTTAGTCGTTCTTCTTCAATCCGATGGCCCAAATTCAAAATTTTATGGCTAGCATGTTGTGTTCACAAGAAGAGCCAAAACGTTATGGTGTAGTTGAATATTTTAACAACTAGATCAAATCTAGGTAGCTCTAGATTGATTTATGGCAGGGGTAGAGGTTAGAATGCAATGAGGAAACATATCAGTCATCTCCAATATCAAAAGGTGGAAATATAGATTTGGAAATCAAAATTTTTTCTTTGGTTCAAGAGCTAATTTTATGGAGTTTGTGGTAGTTAGGACCAATAATCAGCTTCAATCAAGCAGTGGATTGATTTTCAGCTTTGAATCAATCAAGCATGAACTGAAGAGCTTTAATTTCTATAAAAGGGCCGCTCATTGGTATTTCATTTTTTTAGTTCTTTCTTCTTTTGCAACTACAATAGCTCTCTTGTAACTCTTTCAAGATTAATAAAGAAAACAATATTCCTTCTTCAAGATTTTGACTCTTTTTACAATGGGTGATGTGATGTTTAATTGTGATTTCATCTTCTGAATCCTTTTTTATGTCTCATCTATGCAATTGTTGGAATAAGGGTTTCATGTAGTGTAGGTTATATGTTGTATTAAATAGTTTCAATAGGTTGTAGTTGTGAAAATCTCTCTTTTCCTTGAAAAAGTATTAGAAATAAAACCTTCATATAAATTAGTTATGTATTGCATGTTTTAAATTGAAGTTGTAAAGAAAAACTCTTTCATTAATGCTGATTGTGAGTTAAAATAGTAACAAACTTTCATAATTTTGGTGCATCACCTCTTTAATTTTAGGATTTCCTTTTCAAGTTCCTTCTATCCCTTTTCCTTGAAGTTTTAGTAGATTTAGGTGATCTATCAGGGGAACCAAGACACTCTGGAGATTCATCCTCATTATAAGCAACCCATGGCTTGAGGATGTTTCCATGTTACATAGGATAGTTGAGTGCATACTCATCTAGGGTGCAATCCTAAGTGATAATAGATAGATAGTTAAACCCGTAGAGGCTTCCTGATATAAGAAATTACATGCTTTATAACATAGTGTGTTTGTCAACCTCTACATCACAAGAGTAGCTACCAAATCATCTAAATTATAATAATATTTTTATAAAATTATCATACAGTTTTGTGAATATTAATATTTTTTAAATTATGGTTTTCTAATTTATTTGTATAAGTTTGTTTGTATTAGTATTTAGAAACATAATTAGTGATCTATCATTAGGATGGGGAAATGATTTAATATTTCAAATCACACTTTCTTTCATCATTGTAATAATTGATCACAAAGTGATCTGAAATATTGATAGAGAGTGAACAATGAAAATTATGCTTCATAAGATAGTGTATTTGTCAACCTCCACATCACAACGTACCCAACCCCTTGTGGTTTTCAAGTCCATATATGTATGTGTGCATTAGAAATAGAAAGAACACCAATTTCTTGCCATTAATGGAAATATTGAATAAACTTGTCGACAACGGTTAATGTTGTGTAGTGCAGGTTGTGAAACACAATGTGTTTTGAATCCCACCTTTACTTAAATATGCAAACTTTGTCATGAAATGCAGTTGTACAAATGTATAGATGGGGTTCTATTTTATCAAATAGCACATTTCTCATTATTGGTAGCCTCTATTCACCATCAATACATAGTGGAAGATGCATGTACATTTCAAGATACAACCTTAAAAAGCCTGAAGAACACTATTCTAACCCAAAACTATATTTTGATCTATCATACTTTCTAATGTCTAAAATTACCAAACTAATAATGAGAGTCAGCCGATGGGCTATTGGATTAATGGAAATGCCATGTTGTAAGCACCTAGATGGTGCTGAGTCAAATCTCAATATAAAAAAAATAGAAAACAAAAAAGTGCGAGTTTAGGCATGCTTTGAGTAGATCTTAAAGTCAATGGATAAAACCTGGGAAAAATCAAAATATAAATCATATGCACCATTTTACATTCATTATGATTTGAATTTTCACTATCATATGATGTGGATTTGATATTATCTACGGATCTATATGATGTGAAATTGAATTAATGTGGCATGGAGTGACATGGGTATCTGAGCTTCTGAAAGTGACAACACCATTCTTGGAACTTTCGTCTGTACCTTCCATTTTTATTAGTCCCCTATGCACTCAGTTCGAGTCACAAATAAAAGAGAATGAGAGGAGCAAGGGAAAATACAAAGATGACAAAGAAAGAGGTGGAAAGTGCGGAGAGGAAAAAGAGGAGAACAACAAAAAATCTATAAAATTGGAAGGTACAAAAAAAGTGATAAAGATGGTGCTCACTTTTAGAAGCTTCAATACCCATATATCATGTCATGTCATATTAATTAAATTTAAGATCATATCAGATCTACAACATACAATAGTGAAAATTTGAATCATAACGATGTGACATGCCTCATGATTTATCATTTTAAGTTTGAGCTATTGCTACTTTACGAGTGATCCTCCTGACAACCAATTTATCCATAATTAAATTTTTAATTACATAAAAAAGTAGAAAAAGAGGTAGAAGCTAATCTCCCTAAAAAAATGCATGTCTTAGAGATGATAACATAATACCCCATCCACCATCCAATGGTATCATTATGAGATAAGATTGATGGATGGATGTTGGTGGGCATTTAGGCATGTGTTGTTTCAAGTGTTGTCATGTGTCTTGTCGTATGGCACCAAATCTTTGTGCTTGGCACCACCTTCATAGCATTTCCTTTGACATATTCCAAAGGTTTTCAAACAACATTTAATTCCTTTTAAATTTTTTTACACAATAGCCAAAATCTTGCGAGCTTTGTTATTTGTTTTGACTTGGTCTTACCAAACATCATGTGTTGGTTTATATTCCACTTAAAGCTACACTTTATGCTTATGAGCCACATGATATAATATTTTCTTTTTCACAATATTAATAATAATAATCAACGCTATCTTATGCACTTGGGTTTTATATCAATAACTTTAATTCACATATATATATATACATATTTATTATCAAAGTATATATATATATATATGATATATATACATTTCATAAAGTTTTCCAAATATATTTTATTAACAAACATATTGATATAATATATAAATATAAAGAATAATATTATGCATATATATATATACAATTATATATAAATATATATGTTACTATATCAACTTACACACACACACACACACACACATATATATATATATCAATATATGTAAGAGTTTATGATGAACTCCTCAAAACCCCAGTATCACCTGCAAGACAAAATAACTTCCATAAGAGAAATGGAAAAAATATCATGCTATCATTAAATATGTAAGAATTTCAAACTGAATATGGAAAAGTACATATGAAGCCTTGCTTATATAGCAAGGAGAGAGACATGATTAGACAAGATCATGAAAAGTGTCTTAATCCTATCACATGAGACAACTGAGTCATAACAACCTCAATGCAAATATTAAATGCATGATAGAAATATTAAATGCCTAGATAACTAAAAGTAAATAATGAGACATGACCCCCTTATAACTAACTTCTAGAAATGACAAATAGGAAACTTAACTCCTAAGTAAACTTATAATAATGTGAATAGGTCCTCACTAATAGCTAGTTAGGAAATAAACCCGTTCATACGAACACCCCTAATAAGTGCAACTTAGGGAGTGTAGTTATTATGAAAATGATGCAAGGATGGGTCCCAGTTACGAGGCCATGTTAGGTACCCATGTACAAATGCAATGCAAAGAAATCTCTCACAAATGGAGAAAAGGAGAAAACCTAGTGGGACAAAACTCCTCCCCAGAAGATAAATGAAATACAATAATGATATCCATCACAAATATAATCAATATTCATCCACATAAAGGATGAAAAGAGAGACCATTCAACCCCCCATAATGAGAAAACCTACTACAACAAAAACACTAGAAGTACACTATGGAGTAACATTGGAATCCTTAATTCGATAAGCAAGGAAAGATAATTTTGTTTGCTAGAAACCACATTAGAGCCACTCAAAGTATCAAGTTTAGAATCATGATAAAGAAAAAATAGACCTGGTGCCAAGGAACACCAAAAAGCTCTCAAAACGGCACAATTATGGAATCTATGAAGCAACATTTGATTGACAAATGATCTATAACTGAAATAATGTGTAGATAAAATGTAAACCTAATGCACACAAAAAAGGAAATAGTTCATGCACTGATGAATATTCACATCTTCCTCCATGATAAAAAATAACCTCAAATCTATGTAGAGGACAAAATTAGCTTTTCGATGATATAAAGTTTTTGAAAAATAGATGTCATATGCTCAAGTTATGAATTTTTGAAAAAAAGGATAAATTGTGCAAGTCGAAAATGCAGACACAACCCTTCTTATTTTATTTCTGTAAAATTTACTTGTTGCATGCAAAAAATAATGGATACCAAAATATTATTTTGATGCAAAGAACAAAACCCACGAAATCATTTTTGATCCAACAAGCAAAAATTGAAAAAATAAAGTTCTTTTGATCTTCAACCTATAGAAAAATGATGCACAATGCTTTTTGGACAGTAGTTTTCTTCATATATGCTTACTATTTGCAAAATCTAGCAGATACCTAGATGAGATTTTGACCCCATCTAAAAAACACAAAAAGCGTTTTTCCTACAAATGAGTGGAAGTAGGATTTCTAAAGAAAAAATGAAAACAACTCCAATAAAAATGGCTTGCACCAAACTCTTGTAGATTTGACAAAATATGTAAAATTTTGACGAAACAAAAGCCGATCTTGACTTTCTTTGATGCCTTGGAATCAATGGAAAGGCTTTCAAGACCCCAACTTGCACCCAACAAAACTTTCATGCCAAGATTGGTCCCTCAGATTTGGGAAGAAGTCTGCAACACTGAAGCTTTGATACCATGTAGGAGTTTATGGTGAACTCCTCAAACACCCCAAGATAACCTGCAAGGAAAAATAACTTGCACAAGAGAGAAAAGGTAGAAATATCATGCCATCATTAAAGATGCAAGAATTTAAAATTGAATATGGAAAAGTACATATGAGGCCTTTCTTATATATGCAAGAAGAGAGACATGATTAGACAAGATCATGACAAGTGTCTTAATCCTATCACATGAGACACCTAATTCATAACAACCTCAATGTAAATATTAAATTCCTAGATAACTAAAAGTAAATAATGAGACATGGCACCATTATAACTAACTTCTAGAAATGACAACTAGGAAACTTAAATCCTAAGTAAACTTATAATAATGTGAATAGGTCCCCACTAATAACTAGTTAGGAAATAACCCCATTCACACAAACAATATATATATCACACACACATATACATAATTTCATTTCAATATCTTTATAAAACACTCATACATACAATTCTATCGATCGACATACATACATGGGATGCATATATATATATGTCAATTTAGTCCAATCAATATTCCCATGCATATGGGTAATCCATCCATGAGCATGCACAGGTATGTCTACCTATGTATACTCATTTACGTATTCACTCACATATATGAGTCTATCATAGACATGTACACATATACATATATATGTATTTTATGCATATATCTCATCAATACTACAATAAGTATACAAGGAAAGACTGTCACATGACATCAAGACTTAATCACAACATTCACAACAAAGATTACTTACCTTTTCCCAAAAATAACTTGGCTCTCTAAGACCAACTAGGACTTGAGTGTGTGAATTCTCAATTAGGCTCGCTAAGGGTTACCAGACCAAGTTCTTCTCCTGAGTCATACTTCCCCTCTCTTCTGGAGGATTGAACCTACTCCTACACTCAACTTGTCACATCATAAAAGTAGTTAGACAAACAACATAATCATATAAATCATACATTTCATAGTTAGAATCATTATAAAATCTCAAATTGCATCATTCACTCTTTTATTATATTTCCATTCAATATTCATAAAGCATATTCATATAAAGATCCATAAAACACATTCATTTATTCAATCAATTTAACCAAAATAGGTAATAGTAAATAGGTAATATTGCTTGGGGTGTAACATATTCGCCCCCTTATGAATCATCATCCCCAATGATTTATTAAGTATCAACATGGACATATCATAAAACATGAAACACAAATCATCCATAAAGCATCACATTAGAAAAAATTATTTCCAAGAGTTTTCAAAATCTTGTAGGACTTGCAAAAACTTTTGCTTCATCTCAGCATAGACTTACCAAGTGGAAAAATATTTTGCATATTGATCCCATTGGATCTTGTACTACAGGACCTCTCCATTACGTAAGTGGAGCTTACGTGTTCTGAGCACCTTGAGTGGCTCAATTATTACCACCATTGGATCCTACACCTATAAAGAATTCCAATCAATAACATGGTTATTGCTTGGGGTATACTTCTTAAGATACAAAACATGAAAAACATCATGCATCCTGGAAAGAGCTGGTGGCAAAGCAATCCTATATGCTACAGGGTTGATATCTTCAAGAACCTCAAAAGGACTTACATAGTGCGAAGCTAGTTTGGATGACTTTCCAAACTTGATATAACTCTTATGAGCCTTGACCCTTAACAAAACCTTTTCTCCAATTGAGAAATTTCTAGGTACCCGCTTGGTATTGACATAAATTTTTTTTCCTACCATTAGCTTTTGCTAATATCTTCTTAATAATGCCAACTTGCTCCTCCATTTCAAATAATATCTTTGGCCTAAGGCTTATCCTATCTTCTAGCTTATCCTAGCTTATAGGAGTTTGACACTTTTTTCCATATAATTCTTTGAATGGAGCCATCTTGATCGCAAAATGATAAGAGTTATTATATGCAAACTCAACCAATGGTAGGTAATCTTCTCATTTGTATTGTTGATCCATGCAATACATCCTTAGTAGGTCTTCTAACACTTGGTTTACCCTTTTAGTTTTCCCATATGTTTTTGGATGATATGAAAAACTTATATTCAATTTCATTTCAAGTGTAAAAAATAGGGTTTTCCAAAATCTAGATGTCACACGAGCATCCCTATTAGATATAATCTTCTCAGGAATCCCATGCAATCTAATATCTCTTGAACAAAATTTTGAGCTATTATAGGAGCTCCATCAATTAGATTTCCTAGTATAAAGTGAGCTACCTTAGTGAGCTTGTCCACCACTCCGATAATGGCATTGTGCTTATTTCTCAACATAGGTAGCCCTTGCACAAAGTCCATGCTAATGACTTGCCACTTAATTTCTAGAATTTCATGTGGATATAAAAGACCTATAGGATGACGATGCTCTACCTTCACTCTTTGGAACTCTAAGAAAATTGCTAAAAATGTTGCAACATCTCCTTTCATACCCTTCTAGAAATATAATGGCTTTACATCAACCAAATTTTTGGTTACACCAGGATGTCCTGAATATTGTGCATTGTGAACTTCTTTCCATACCAAGTTCCTTAATTCTCTAGAATGAGGTACAAAAATTCTCCCTTTAAATCTTAATAATCCATTAGATTCAAGGTGATATCATTTGTACCTTTGACCTTTTGGATTATCCAAGAGTGCTTACTTGACTTGTTCATAAAACTCAACACCCTTGGATTCTTGCAACACTTGACTCTTAAAGTCAATTTGGATCGATACCATCGAGGATATATTCCTTCTATGAATTAGAGCATCGGTGACCCAATTCTCCTTCTCGTTGATATAACTAATGTTGAAGTCATAGTAAGATATTAGTTCTAACCACCTTATTTTCCTTACATTAATATTATGTTTGGTAAACAAATACTTACGACCATGGTGATCGGTCTTGAGCTCAAAGGGTTTTCCAAACAGATAATGTATCCACATTTGTAGTGCATGAACAACCACTGCTAACTCTAAATCATGTGAATCATATTTTTTCTCATAGGGCTTTAGATTCCTTGACTCATAAGCTATGAATCACCCCTATTGCATTAAAAATCTACCCAATCCTTCTCCCAATGTATCCCTAATAACAATAAAGTTACCATCCAGATCTGGTACCTTTAGTATCAGAGCCATGGCCAACTTTTCTTTGAGTAGATCAAATGTTTCTTGACATTTCTCTGTCCACTAAAACTTCTTACCTTTCCTTTGCAAAGAATTGATGGGAAAAGCTATCCTTGAAAAGTTTGTAACAAACTTACGATAATATCCCACCAAACCCATAAAAATTCTAACTTTCGGTACAATCTTGGGCACCGACCACTCCAACACTTCTTTTATCTTTGCAAGATCAACTGCAATAACATTTTCTAAAATTACATGACCCAAATATTGTACCTCTTTTTGGATGTAGGTACACTTCGAGAGTTTCCTAGATAACTTATGTTTTCTCAATCGTTGTAACACCATCTCCAAATGCTTGTGATGTTCTTCTTCATTCTTGGAGTAGATTAAGATGTCGTCCAAGAATACCAACAGAAACTTATCCAAGTAGTCTCTATATACATTATTCATTAGGTTCATGAATGCCACTGGTGCATTCATTAGTCCAAAAGGTAGGAATGTGAACTCATAATGTCCATATCTAGTTTTGAAAGTTATCTTGAAAATATATTCATCCTTGATTCTTAGTTGATGATATCCAAAACGTAGATCAATCTTTGAAAACACAATTGTACCCTACATCTGATCAACGAGATAATCGATATGTGGCAATGGATACTTATTCTTTATTATTTCTTTGTTAAGTAGATGATAGTCAATACATAAGCACAATGTACCATCTTTCTTCTTAACAAAGATCATTGGTGCTCCCTAGGGTGAAACACTGGGTCTTATTAATCCTTTAGACAATAATTCTTCTAATTGTTCCTTCAATTCCATCAATTCTATTTTGGTCATCCTATACGGATATCGGGTTTTGACCTAGGAAATATGTCAATGGAAAAATAAAACACTCTCTTAGGAGGCAATCCAAGTAATTCATCTGGAAATACATCCACAAATTTCTGTAGGACAAGATATTTCTCCATATTTGTTTCCCTATTTCCACCACTTCTCCTTTTTTGAATTCTTGAGAATCTTGTGGTTCATAATACATGACATCAAAGGATGAGTTCCTTATATTCCTCAAGTTTATCCATCTTTACTACGAAGAGTTGACAACCTTTCTTTTTCACCCTATGCATTTGCACAACTGAAATCTTTCATAGTTTCACTTCTCTAGGTGTTCCTTGCAAAGACACTTGGTTACCTAGATCATCTAAGAATTCTATGGTTTTAGCATGGAAATCCACTTTATCTCTATGCCTCCATAGCCATTTCATTCTTAAGATGACATCATAAGAACCTAAGGAAGCTATATAGAAATTCACCTCTATAGAGAAACTTGGAAATTCTAACCTTTCTTCAAATAGACATTGACTCACCACAACTCTTGTCTGGTTTGTACACTCAACAACCTAAGATTTTTCATAAAACCAACCTTTCTAGATATTTGAATTTCTATTTTAGGAGATTTTTTTTTTGTGGCCCTAGTATCTATTAAAATTGAGATAGGAATGTTAGAAAAAGTACTTGAGATTTATACTAGAGTGATTTGATACTCAACTTGCTTGTTGTCTACTGCAACATGTATCCTTTGCTGAAATGTTACTTGTTGCAGAGGAAGAGGATTACCACATGGTTGAGATTTTTTCAGCTTGCTAGGACACTAATTAGCATAATGATCCCCTCCACATGTAAAACATCCATTGTCCCTTCTTTTTGCAGGTCTTCCAGAGTTATTAACATTTCTGCCAACTTTGTTGTTGTAGTTGTTACTTCCTCTTTGGTCTCTTCTTGGTTCACTCCACCTTTGCTGAGGTCCCTTGTCCCATTTTTTTGCTTCATTGGGTCTTCTTGGAGCTTGATTAGCCCGCACCAAGTTAACCTTCTTTCTATTCCTTTCTCGATAGATTGAAATAGACTTAAGCTTTTGTTCCTGCTTAATCACTTTTTCATACACCAAGTCCATGGTTGTAGGACCGTGTATGTCTACTTCACCACCTATTTGGGAATTAAGACACATAATAAAATTTCTTATTCAGAATCACTTATCCTTTTGGTACATGGGTACATACCTTAGGAGGCAGGTGAACTTTTCCCAATATTCATTCATTGAAGAATCTCCTTGCTTTAGATTCTAGAAATCAATGAGCTTTTGATTGTAGAAGAGTTGTGGTAACCATCATTTCCTAAAAATCTCTACAAACTCAGTCCATGTCAGCCTCAAGGAACTGAGTCCTAACTCCATTTTCTTATTTATCCACATGTTGGATGCTTCACCTGCCAACTGGAAAGCTCCCCATATGACTTTAGTGACTTTAGATTAATTTCTAATCTCAAAGTACTTTTCCATATCCGCAAGCCATGCTTCAACTACATCCTCAGTAGCACTACCCTCAAACCTAGGAGGTGTGATCTTCTTCATGTCATGGGATATCTTGTTGGTCAACTGCTTCCTTTTAGTTCCATCTGACTTTGACTATGACTCTTCATCCTCTTGTTCACTAGAATGGGTGTGACCACGAGAATTATCCCCTTCCTCTTCATTGTTGGGAACTTCCTCATCATTATTTGGGACTTCTTGTTCCACTCCTTCTTTACCCCTTACTTCTTTTTGAGGTTTCCTATCCTTTCTCTTGTTTCATCCATGATAGACAAGATGCGGTCCAACTTATCTTTAACATTCTCAGTACCTTGTCCTACTTCTTGACTTCCCCCAATGTTATCTCATGTCCTAACCATTTTTCCAAGAATGGTTTACTTGGAGGTTTCATTTAATTAGATATAAGAAATTTTACTTAACATTCTACAAGCATTAAAGAAAAATCATTCATATAAAGAATATCATAAATAACTTTTACACAAGTTTTTCCAAAAACATGTTTTTATTTTAAATTGATAAAGGATTTCAATATCCTTAAGCTTACATAGAATGACTATTTAGATAGTCTAAGGGAGAATATTCCTCAGATTCAATTTCCAATACATAGCTTCATGGGGTATAACCATCATATTTTTGCTCATTCTCATCATAATATATAAGGATAATATCCCTCAGGCCTATCCTTAGACACGTCATTTTGGGGAATATATTCTTTGATTTTCCACTTGAGGCTATTACAATAATTTTAACCATAGGTATAACACAAGGGTCCCTAAATATTATTATTGGACTAACACTATATTCTGAGGGCATATCCCTAGAAAGTGATAAAGAGTCAGACTTTTTTAGAGAGACATGAGGTAAGTAGTTGAAGTGAGCATCATCTTTCATCCTTCTCTTTTCTTGAATAATTCATGAAAGGGAATGATTGAATGTCTCAGTATCGCTTAGCCAAATGGTGTTGTCATAATTAGTTCCCTCAATGGTACAAACAAGGGATTATCTTTCCTTCTTGGCCCATAGGTAGCACACACTCTCGATTACTAATTTTCTTGTAGTTAACCTGAGATGCACCATCCTGGCACAAGAATTTCCAAAAATTAGACTCATATAATGTTGGATTGGAAATATAGTGAACACATAGGTTCCAGAGCTAAACCTAGTAGTTCTAATATCACTTGTAACATGCCCATTGTTTTACATAATAATTTTTTCTTATGTTTTACCCACACGTGAATAGTTAAAGCATCTAACCTTTAAGAGAAATAATTTTTTTCTTTTCCTTTGAATAATAAATGCACATTTGAAACATATTTCAAACTCCCATTGCATACAAAATAATTCCTTTCATTAATTCAAATAATGATGATACATAATTTCAATATGACATTTTATATTTACAATTTCAATAGAGATGGATACAAGTTACATACATAGCTTAAAAAAGCTTATAGAATATATAAATTACAATGGTCCATGAAATCCCCCTCAAATCTTGGCCACCAACTGATGAGGAGAAGCATCACTCAAGCGCTTTTCTACCAACCACGTACTTGCTATGGTCCCCAACACATCTACCTAACTAGTAAGATGGCCCTACCCTTCGACAAAGAGATTGGTTTGGTAACCTCATAACAATAGCCTTAATTGATCTTGGTGTTGTTTCCTATACATTTCTAGAACTGACATATAGTGGTTACAAATTACATGTATGAACATCGCTTGCCTAGTACATAATCCTGAATCATAGTGAAACCAACAGTGTAAATAGTGGCTACTTACACTACTTTGGCCAAAGTTTCCATCACCCTAAACTTTGAGTGGACATCACATGTTCACCCACCTTCCTAGCTCAATTTGGTTTTAATGACCATTATACTCTATATCTAGGTTACCCCCTTTCCCATGGATCAAAAAATTCCCAAGAATAACCCACATAACATATCATAAACAAAATTACTTTATTACCAAAGTGATTTTAGCAACTTCTTGCTTAATGCTACATACGTCTGTAGTGTAGTAGAATGTATCCCTTGTTATTTTCACACTCGTTTGGGTCCTCCTTGTGGATTTTGGCTTAATGTTGCCTTGATTTAGTGTTGCAATGTGGATAACACATTCACGTTAGGTCTTGGGCCCTTGTGAATTAAAGGAATTTAATGGTGCCTTGCTAAAGTGTTGTGAAGTGTTGTAACACACTTTCACACTTTTCTAGGGTTTTATCAATTAACTAAACATAATAAACATAATTTTAATCAAAACCAACCTTAATCTGGCCATATTTGGAGTGTTGTAACACATTTTCACATTTCTCTAGGCTTGTAATTAATAATTGGGATTTCTTATGCTTTAATTGGCCCTATTTTGCATCCAAAACCTCATTTATTGCATCTTTTTGAGGATAATCCTGACACCAATCAGTAACCAGTCATAATTTAGGTGTTCCTAGTTTGTGTGGCCCAGATTTAGTGTCTGGGACTCATTCGCCACCTTGGGAAAATGAGTCCCACCTAGGTATTTTTGGCCCCGATGTAGGTTTCACACATCTCTAAGCACTTTTCATTTTTGGTCCCATACATTATGTATGATGGGACTCATTTGCCACCTTGGGTGAATGAGTCCCATGTGACCAAAATTTAAATTTAATTCAAATTTCCAATGGTATTTTTTTCTCCTAGATCTGGTGTTGGCTTGTAGTGTTGTAATTTTGGGAATTCTTTCATAATTGAGTATAAATACAAGGTTCTTTCACTCATATTCAACACCTAGCATTCAAGAGAGTTCACAAGAGCATTAAGCATTCACAAGATCATTCAAGGAATTTCAAGGGAATATTATCAAGCATTTTAGAGCATTCTTCAAGTGCCAATCATCATGTCAAAGATTGCATTCATCATGTTTGTTATTGTGCTAACATTTTTGATGTAGAGTTCATGATCCAAGCAAGTGTTTTAAGAAAGATCAACATCATTCAATCAAGAGTCAAGAACCACATCCATTGCAATCATTTCAAGCATACTTGCAACACCTTATTGCTAGGGTTTAGTGAGTTGCAACATTGTATTTTGTTCATTCATCATTCTCCTTTCAAATTTGCTTTAATTTCAAGGTTTAATTACCAACAAGGGGTTTGACCAAGGCAAACCCTATTCACTAACCCCCACAACATTTTTCCCTCTTCTTGTGTGTGATTTGTAGGGCTAGGTTACAAAATTTTCAAGAAGCAAAGTTGGAGACAAGTTGTCATCAAGCCTTGGAGAAGCTTTGAGAAGGTCTACAGGTGGCAATTTGTAGTTTCAGATCTAGAAACCAGTCGAGAAGAGCAGAGAAAACTGAGAGGAATACAATCTAGTTCAGAACTTCTAAAAAAGTAGAAGTGGACTGATTCACCACTATTGGAGAATGAGTCCCATTGTACAGGCCTAGCAATATTTTCACAAATCCGGATACCCTTTTGGTTGAAACCTATATCTACACATTTTCCCTGAAGCAGGAATGATTCGCCCAGCTTGGTGAATGAGTCCCAATCAACTGTGACAACAAATTTTGTAGAATTCCAGACCTCCATTCTGCCTTCTTCAGTCTCCCAGGTGCACACTTTCTACTTCATAGCTTTCTGTTGCGTTTTGTTCATATTTCTAGGTCACTTAGAGTTAGTTTGCATTCAATTAGGGTTTTGTCTTACAACTTGCATTGCATTATCTTTTCCAAGTCTAAACTTGGTAGTGAACCCCTCATTAGATATCATTCAACATTTAGGACAACCCCTTTGCACGATTTCAATCTCCTTTGTATTGGAATCTCAAGGGTTTGTTCTTGAGCGAAGAGTGTGAAGAATTTCCTCTCCTTTTAGGTCCAAAACCCTAAAGGTGAAAGAGAGCCCACAAATTTTCACCTTTTCATTTTGGTGAACTTGCATTTAGAGCATCATAATTCTGATTTGGAGTACATTTACATCCTAGATTTATCTTTCATTAACATTGCATTAAGATTTTCATTGGTTAATTTGTATTCTAAGGTTTCAAATTTGTATTAGTGAAAAGCTCATTTAGCTTGCATTATTGCATTCAATTTCATTGAAAATTAATCAAATTCTGCATTTTCATCTCATACATAGCTTAGAAAACATAAAAAGCGTAAGATTCAATTTAATTTTTTTGAAAATTGTCAAAAAAATTATTACCTAGACTCATTTGCCACCTTGGGCGAATCAGTCCCCCCTACATATTTTTCACTACATTTTCTGGCATTTAAAATTCATTTTCTGATTTTCTATTTGTTGTTTCTACTTTTCTGTTTCACTTTCTAGAATTTTTTGTTATAAGTATTTCTTTGTTATTAGCATACATTGCATTTGCATTTACCCCACATTTAGTAGCCTTTGTATGAGTGTTTGGTGTCCTATTTCTAATACCATAGTGAGAATAAGTTCTAGACTAATGTCATCCCATGATAGCACAATCGTTGTGGATCTTGGGTTATCTAGAATTTGCACTCCTAGTATTGACACTAGTACACTAGGCATGGATAACACCCTTAGCAACTCATTGCCTTCAAGTAGCTTGCAAGTTGAACCCAGGAATGATAGTATCCTGCAAGAAAACATAATTCATATTCATGAGGATTTAGTAAACTTACAACATCAAATAAGCCTGGAAAACATTTCAACTACTACAATTCTTACCATAGAAAACATTCACCGCATGCTTGAAATTGAAGATGGCCTTGACCTTCTGAAAAACATAGTGCAAATCTTTGGAAAGCATCTTCTCTCAACTACTAGTTGTCCTTTACCAACAAGCAATGTTACAAGTCAAGGAGGAACTCAAATTCCTCCTCCCACAACAATAGCCTCAATACCTACCTACACCAATCCTCAAGTCACAACAACAATACAACAAGTTAGTAATGTGATTCCTTCCCTAGGTATTCCTACTAGCATCCCTAGTTCCTATGTGGCATCACAAGTTATATCTCCTACCTTACTACCTATAAGCATTCCATTCAGTTTTCCTACGAACACATACACCCCTTCACCTTTATCACTTGCATCTTATAACACAAGAAATGACCCTCTCATAACTCAACTTTTCCAAACCATGTCATCCCTTCAAAAGAAAATTTCCACCATCAACCAAAATCAAAATGGTCCACCTACATATTATGTCAAAAGTAGCCCATTATCCTTGGAGATATTGCGAACACCAATGCCACAAGGTGTAAAGGTGCCTAGATTTGAGAAATATGGAGGGAAGGGATATCCTTCTAACCATGTTAATGCCTACACTGCCTTATGTGGTGACTTTATCCTTGATGATAAACTTTTGGAAAAACATTTTCCTAGGTCCTTAAAGGATGCCACCTTGGAATGGTTCTCTTCTTCACTGAACAACTCAATTCATTCATTCAATGAATTTTTTGAGGCACTTGTAAACCATTTCCAAGTGAATATGACTCCCAAGATGACCTTGGCTAATTTGATGAGATGCAAGAAAAAAGAGGAAGAAAGAATAACTGATTTTATCTCACGTTATCAATTGATTTATTCCCAAATCAATGTCAAGGTCCCCGAACCACACCTTCAAAAGATTTTCATAGAAAATTTGCATAGTAAGATTCAATACAAGCTTACCTTGATGAAATTCCCATCCTTCATGTACCTGTGTACTGCCCTTCGCAATTATCAAAATTTGGTTAGTAGTTGGGATACAAAGTCCACTTCTAGCCGAATCGAGAGATCCAAGCTCGTAAACCAAAAAAATTCCCAACCCTTTAGAAAGAAAAATAAAGGGTTCCTTCAATTTAACCATCCTCAACAAACCACTCAAAAAGTCAATAACCAAGTAGCTGCTGTTAAAGCCATAATGCCCTTTAGCTATGGGGATCCCAAAAGATAATTCACTCCCTTGCTTGATACCCTTCATAACAAGATGTCCCAACTTTTAAAACAACAAATTATTACCTTGCCTCCCATAAAAACACTCGACCCTAATAAGCCCTTACCCCCGAGCTTTAATTCAAATGCTTTTTGCCACTATCACCGAAAAAATGGACATGCCATGAAACATTGCAAGCATCTTAGACATCTTGTGAAAGACCTCATTGATTTCGACTATCTATCCATTAGAGGTGTTAGTAATCAAGGAAATAAGTCTGTTGCCCCTCCAAACCAAAATTTGTAAATTTTCACCAATCCCATGCCAAAACATAATATTTCATTTGTCAAAGCCAAGAAAACTACAAAGAATGATTTGATGAATGTTGATATAGATGATGAAAATAATGATCTTGTTCTAAATAATGCTATCAATGTCAATCCTATAGATGAAATGGTAGGGGTGATAGACATCATCCCTCATAAGGGCCTACCTAAGAATTCTCTTGAAATTGCTTTCTCCTCTAAGGATATACTTAAACATTTTCCTGATGGTCCTCTTTACATAGCCGACCGTATCTATGATAAGTTGACTAATGGGATATTAATAGATCCCGCCTGTGGAGAGAATGTGATCATTGAGGAATTTTCACTTTTGCATGAGCTTTATCAAGATGAATATGATAAACCAAAAGCATGGATCAAGACACACAATGGTTTTTCTTGCCCAATGATAGGATCTATCACCTTACCATTGCAAATAGGACCAAAAACATTATATGCCACATTTTCCATCATCCCACAGTCGGACCAATTTCGTGTGAAGCTAGGCCACCCATGGCTTTGCTCCATGAAAGCCGTCCCTTCAGTTGTGAATAAATGCTTAAATTTTCCCTTTGAAAATGAAATATTCACTATTCACCATAGCGGCTTTAATCCTTTTTCATCTAAAGGAAAGTTTTCCTTAGATGCCTTTTAGCCTGAGCCCATGGAACCTATAAAGCCATGAGAAGACTTCTTCATATCATACCAAAAATTCAAAGCAAAGAAAATCGTTGAACTGTCTCTTCGAAACATGTCCCCATCAACCTCTCAACCTACCATCCTTGACGAAACCATGCTTGAACCTAAAGAAGACCAAAACAACCAAGACCAACCTAAAACAAAACATTCACCTACATCCTACAAATGAAAAAGAGATAGTGAAACCAATCCCATTACACCTCCTAGAATAAAACAAGTTTACAAAGTAAAAGAGAAATAATTTGAACAACTTCTTGTGGTTCCTTCTATTCCTCCCCTTATGGAAGAAAAGAAACCTACGGTTGATCAACCCGCTCCTACAAAAATTCAACTTTAAAACAAAACCAAAATAAAAAGAGGTGCTAGAGAGCATAGGCGTAGAGGTCGTGCCCTTTCTCGCAAGTTACATGAAGAATTAAACAAAGAAAATCAAGATCCAAACTTGACTGAAGCAATGCATGATGACAATCCAACACAACAATCACAACAAGAGTTGAACTCTTCCATGGACATTATTCTTTGACCTCCTGTTGTGATTAACTTAGATGATGACGATGTCGAGGTTGCTAGAATTGACTTAGAGGTGCATAATGAATTGAATACATTATTCTCCTCTTACATGAGCTTAAACAACAAATATCCTAGAAAGAGTGTTGACCTTGGTGCTTCTCCTAGTTCAAAACTTTCTCTTTTCCCTTTGTCTAGTTGCTCGCCTTTGGTATACAATGAACATGATTGGGAGGCAAATGACTTGCTCATAGGTTGACTCGCATTTTCCTTACTAATATTTTGCATTATTTATTTTTTATTTTATTTTGTGTGATTGCATGTGTGTAATGTGATCCCCCATGACCTTCTGTTTGATGTTCTCTCTCTCTTTGTGGCATTCCTCTATTTGTACCTTCATTCTTCTCTATGTCGTAAATCTCTTACTTCGTGCTTTTTCTCTTTTTCATTTGTCTTGTGTTTTCCTTTTGGGGATGATGCAAGGCACCGAGACACCATATGTCTCTTCCATGTTGACCCAAAAGGATTTCTTTTTTTCCTTTTTCCTTTTCAGTTTCTCTTTTTCATTTGTCTTGTGTTTCCCTTTTTGGGATGATGCAAGGTGTTGAGACACCCTATGTCTCTTCCATGTTGACCCAAAAGGATTTTTTTTTTCTTTTTCTTTTTCCTTTTCACTTTCTTTTTCTTTTTTGTCTTTGTGTTTTCCTTTTGGGGATGATGCAAGGCATCGAGATTCCCTATGTCTCTTCCATGCTGACCCAAATTTTTTTTCTCTATTTTCACTCTCTTTGTGTCATTCTTCCAATTCTATGTGTATTTGGGGGATGCTGATAGTTCCAATCTCTCTAAAAATATTGCAGCAAAGAAAATACTGACCCCAAATCCATAGATCCCTTATGTGTTTAGTTTTTTCATTTTGGGGGAAACCCTTTCTTTTCTTTTTCTCTTGCATGACATGGCTTTACTTGGAAACATATGACTTGGCATAGGGCTTTCCAAGTTGGATCTCATGTATTCCTTTTTGTTTGCATTTTTATTGGCTACTTTAAATTAATTGCTCACAACATGGTGTTTAGCAATTTATTTAAAGTGGGGGCATACATTGACATTATTCTTTTTCATTTTTCTCAATTCTTAGTGCAACCTTCTTACTTCATACAATGCATTTTTTGCTTTGTGGATGACATTGGGTGTGATGTCGTTTAGAAGTGTGATCTCTCTTAGCATATTACATTCCTCTTAGTGGCTTGATGCAACACATTGCATCCCCTAAGTTGTGAATTTTCTATTATTTGATTGGTCCTCTCTTGGAGACATTAGGTACAATGCTCCCTAAGTTAAAGACCTCGCATGAAATAAGCAAGACTCCTTTGAACATTTCCTATTTTTATTTTTTCTTTGTTGTTATATCAAAACCTTGCATAACAAATCTTGCATGCCTGTAGATCCATCTTGTTTGTTCATGAGCTCCAACCATACGAAGTTTTGCTTGCCTCATGAAGCTCAAAAATATTTTTTGTGTGGTGCCTTATTAAGGTTATCAGGAGGTATAGTTTTGGTATGGTTTGAGCGAGAAGCCAAATTTGAGGCATGGATTTCCCCATAGAAACTTGCGTGTGTGTGAGTACATACTAGTCATGAGTGTATGTTTCTCACCTTTTAGGACTTCTCACCTAGCGACAGCTAGGAATTGTCACCTCATAGTGAGTATGCATTTTTTGAACAAACAACCTAGATTTGATCCACATCATGATGGAAAAATGGTTGAAGTTTGATCCGATTCTTTTATTTCACCTTTTCTCTTCATCTTTGGTAGTGTATGCTTGTACCTTGTCGCTATTCTTTATATCATTTTCATGTGTGTTCCTTTGTGCTTATGTTGGTTTTTCATGGGATCTTGATCACCCCTCTTGATCGTTGTCATCTCATCTTGCTAGCATTGGTTCATGGGAATCCCTCTTGATGCGTGATTGTCTACTTTAGTGTGAGTTTGAAGCAGGTTCATCCTCTCACTAAATTGGGGGCTAAATGTAGTGTAGTAAAATGTATCCTTTGACATTTTCACACTCGTTTCGGTCCTCCTTGTGGATTTTGGGTTAATGTTGCCTTGATTTAGTGTTGCAATGTGGACAAAAAATTCACATTAGGTCTTGGTACCTTGTGAATTATAAAATTCAATGGTGCCTTGCTAAAGTGTTGTGAATTGTTGCAACACACTTTCACACTTTTCTAGGGTTTTATCAATTTACTAAACATAATAAACATAATTTTAATCAAAACCAACCTTAATATAGCCTTATTTGGAGTGTTGTAAAGTTTTGTAACACACTTTCACGTTTCTCTAGGATTGTCATTAATAATTGGGATTTCTTATGCTTTAATTGGCCCTATTTTGCATCTACAAGCCTCATTTATTGCATCTTTTCAAGGATAATCCCGACACCAATCAGTAACCAATCATAATTCAGGTTTTCCTGGCTTGCGTGGCCCATATATAGTGTCTGGGACTCATTCACCACCTTGAGCGAATGAGTCCCACCTAGGTCTTTTTGTCCTCGATGTAGGTTTCACACATCTCTAAGAGCTTTTCATTTTTGGTCCCATACATTATGTCTGATGTGACTCACTCGTCACCTTGGGTGAATGAGTCTCGTGTGACCAAAATTTAAATTTAATTCAAATTTTTGGTAGGATTTTTTTCTCCTAGATCTGATGTCGGCTTGTAGTGTTTTAATTTTTGGAATTCTTGCATAATTGAGTATAAATACAAGGTTCTTTCACTCATATTCAACACCTAGCATTCAAGAGAGTTCACAAGAGCATTAAGAATTCACAAGAGCATTCAAGGAATTTGAAGAGAAAATTATCAAGCATTTTAGAGCATTCTTCAATTGCCAATCATCATTTCAAAGATTGCATTCATCATGTTTGTATTGTGCTAACATTTCTAATGTAGAGTTCATGATCCAAGCAAGTGTTTCAAGCAAGATCAACATCATTCAAGCAAGAGTCAAGAACCACATTCATTTCAGCTATTTCAAGAATACTTGTAGCACCTTATTGCTAGGGTTTGGTGAGTTACAACATTGTATTTTTTTCATTCATCATTATCCTTTCATATTTTCTTTCATTTCAAGGTTTAATTACCAGCAAGGGGTTTAACCAAGGAAAAACCCTATTCACTAAGCCCCACAATATTTTTTCCTCTTCTTGTGTGTGATTTGTAGGGCTAGGTTGTAGAATTGTCAAGAAGCAAAGTTCGAGAAAAAATGTCAAATCCCTAATGTTGTCATCAAGCCTTGGAGAAGCTTGGAGAAGGTCTACAGGGGGCAATTTGTAGTTTCAGATCCAAAAACTAGTTCCAGGAAGAGCAGAGCATACTGAGAGGAACAAAATCTAGTTCAAAACTTCTGGAAAAGAAGTGGACTGATTCACCACTATTGGAATATGAGTCCCACTGTTTAGTTCTGAAAAATATTTTCACAGATCTGGATACGCTTTTGGCTAAAACTTGTATCCACACATTTTCCTTGAAGTAGGACTGATTCGCCCAGCTTGCTGAATGAGTCCCAATCAACTATGACATTATATTTTCTAGAGTTCTAGACCTCCATTCTACCTTCTTCAGTCTCCCAGGTGCACACTTTTTGCTTCGTAACTTTCTATTGTGTTTTGTTCATTTTTCTAGGTCATTTAGAGTTAGTTTGCACTCAATTACTGTTTTGTCTTACAAATTGCATTGCATTATCTTTTCCAAGTCTAAACTTGGTGGTGAACCCCTCATTAGATATCATTCATCCTTTAGGACAACCCCTTTGCAAGATTTCAATCTCCTTTGCATTGAAATCTCAAGGGTTTGTTCTTGAGTGAAGAATTTCCTCTCTCATTTTAGGTCCAAAACCCTAAGGGTGAAAGAAAGCCCACAAATTTTCACGTTTTCAATGTCTAGTATAGACATCCTACATACAATGATGAGAACTACTTATAGTATAAATATGTTGCACACATATAAACTCCCATATATAGGGTACATAAAAACACAACTACTAAGATAGGTTCAACAACATTATGCATAACTAAGAAACAAGCAATCTCAAACAAACACCACAACATATTCAAAAGCACTCTTTTCCCAACATACTAAATAAACTAATTTATCCTTTCCAATATGATGACAAAGATATAGAAACTAGCATTCCTATGCTCCAATTAATTAAAATCCTTCCTAATTCGAATCCTCAATATTGCTTGATACCTCCTTCAAGATCAAATTTATTTCCCTCTTCTAACTTCTCTAATTCTCTCAATAATAAAAAATACATAATAGGAAAATAACTCTCAACTCACAGGGTCTCAACTCACTAACTCAAAAATCACAACAAAATGACATCAAGATAAATGGAATGATAAGTGTAGCATTTGGTAGAATGAACACCTCTATTTATACTAATTTGTGAGCAACTAAAGGCTACAAACAAGTTAGTGGGTTAATGCACCAATTTGTGACATAAAAAAGGTGCCACTTTTTGGAAAAAACCTGAAATAGACCATTTAGTGCTCACCAAACAAGTTAAACATTTGGCAAGTGCCAAATTTGGTGCCCAAAAAATGCAAATCTACTTAAAAAAATAGGTCATTTTCACCTCATTTTTTCAGCAACCCGTGACCCTAGCTCCCATTTTTTGCTCTTCCAACTCATACTCGCCAAAAGAAGACCAAAATTTTCTTGAAATTCTTCGCAAGGATGCTGCTAAGACGTCAAAGAGGTTGAAGAGATTGAAGATGTATGTATTTCTATTGTTTTAATTTTGAATTTGAATTAGAGTGTAGATTGAAATAAGGCTTTTAAAAAAAACTTTGTTTTAATTTCTAGGAAATCAATCTCCACCACAAAACAACCTCAAACCCCTTTGTCAGTTCGTAGGCATCCACAAGGAACCCAAGAAAATATCTTAAATCAAATTGAAAACAACAAAAGAGAGATTGAACAATTGATTGAAAGATTAATTGAGAATGCTGAAACCTGCCATTATATGAGAGGGATTGTCGAATCACTAAAGTCGATTGTATGACATGTAGGAGAAATGAGTGAGAAAATCAATTTTTGGTCGAATAAGAGAGATGAGTTAAAACAATTTTATGCTAGTGGTCTTTCATATGCAGATGTGACATTTTTTTTAGCAAAGCCAACTTGTTTGTCCATTTTATAGACCCAAGAACCAACACACCTTTATCACATGCATGCAGGGGGTTCCCCATCCATTGGTGCCACCATGAATTAATAAAAAATAAGTTTTGGGAGTGGTGGTGGATAGTTTTTGACCAACCTCCATGTAATAACTACAAGGTACCATAGTATTTTTTGAGGAAACTCTATTGTGAGTTTGTCCTCAATAAGGCGCCAAATTATTTTAATATTTTAGACTTTCAAGGTAGAGGTTAGGGCTCCAAACATGATAGACTGAGTGCATTCCATAATCCATAGTTGGCACCGAGACCCTTGGACAAAACCATGGTGGAGCATGCCACCATTCCTTCTGTTGTGAAGGACAATGTTGAGGCGAACACACTGGAGTCGATTAACTCGCTCATTTAGAGCATTGTATAGTGTGCGAGGCCTCTAGCAGAGCCTAATGTGGATGAGACTTCTAGGTATGGAGTTCCACCCCACCATTGTCTCTCTTATGGTGTTGTTTGCATGTATGATTATCAGAGTGCTCAAGATGTAGCTACAGCCTACATCAGTTGCAGAGTAGATGGTTATGCCAGATGTATTGCTGAATGAAACATTTGACATTGATACTCAAGTAAAATTCTACAAGTTCTTTTAATTTTGTTTATTAAATTCTATTTTGAAATGTAAGAATAACTAAATTAGTAGAATCAATATGATGAAAATTTAGGGTTAGAATGTTCATGATACATGAACCATTCTTGCAAACCCTTATTTGTTTTTGACGTTGAGTCCATAGGCATGCAACTAGTATTAAAGAAATAATTATTGCATGTGAATAGTTGAATGCTATTTGAATGATTGTATCATAACACACTTTGGATGTCAAATAGTTTTATGGTGGACCTTTGAGATCCACACCTTGCTATTCATGTCCTCATACAACTTTCACTTAGGTAACCTTTATTCATTAATGGTGTTGTAAAACAATTTTAGCTAGTTTTGGTAATTTTGCGTGTATAAATCTAAAAAAATGATGAGAAACAAAAAAATTGGAGGAACGTGAAGTGGAGAACAAATGAGACTAATTTTTACAATTAAGAAAATGAAAGATTAGGGTTGAAATAATGTCTTATTTTCATCTCAATTTTATATTATATAGTTTGATAACTTTTGAATGATTATGAAATTTCTCTCATAATAAGTATAGTTCAAGGTTGGAAGATATTTTGTTGGTAGCATGCCCATAGAACCTTAAAATTATTTTCTCTATGTGTAATGCATATTCTCTTTGGTGTTAATTCTCATATTGTACCCTCACAAAAAATATTAATAGTTTAGGTTATAATTGATTATTTACTACTTATAGCTTGTCAGTAAATAAGTCAAAGAACATGCTTTATTCTCAAATGGCTATTGTTATCACCTTTCCTAGTATTCACTAGTACTATGTTCCCATGATTCCAATAATCCCTTGTCATATCCCTTGGTTTCTCTATGACCACTAGCTCTACCCACTTTCCTTGTACAAGATGTTATTGAAACATGCTAATTTTTATGATGGTAGATCATAGTGGGAAATCATCTCTCACATAGTTTATTTCATGCTCATTTTTAGGCTACTTCATCCCTTCAACCAAGTTAACTCTTACCTTCCACCATACCATAACCTATCACTTGTATCATCCTCCTCACCACACATTTTAACCAAACATGAAGAGTATATGACATGTGATGTGAATGAATTATGTTGTAAGGAATCTACCATGATGTCTTATTTTCCATATCTATTAGAGGAAGTCATGCTTAGTTGGTATTGTGAGATCCTAAATATATTTACCATTCAATGTCCATCTCATTCTTCAATTCCTATCATCACACATAATTTAACCATTTTATATCACATATCCCAATCTTTAACACCTTATATATTATACCACCTTCCTCAATATTTCATCTTATACGTACATCCTTACAAGAAACCTTTCCTTATCATCATTATTGACAAAATCTCTTATACATTATTACTACACACCTCAAGTTTCCACTTTATGTCCTATATTCAAACCTTAGACACCACCTAATTCACCTTACGTTCTAATATTCCCTCTTAATCACATCCCATTAACCTCTAATAGTTCACCTTATGCTTTATTATACTATCCTAGCTCATCCAATTAATCTCTACTAGTCCATTATATGTTCCATTATCCCCTCTTGATCGTGTCCCATTATCTTCTCCTAATTCACCCTATGTTACTTTATTCCTTCCTAATCCCATCCCATTAACAATTAATAGTTCACCCTATTTTCTATGATCCCCTCCTAGCCCATCCCACTAATATCTACTAGTCCATGCTATTTTTCATTATCACCTTCTACTCCCATCTTATTGCACCCTCTATTATTTCACCCTATGTTCCATCATCCCCCCTTGGTCTTTTCCCTTTATCCATTCTATGTTATACCATCTTTGTCCACCTTTCATCCTATACAAATAATCTTACAAGAAACCTTTCCTTCCACTCATTATTGACCAAAACTCTTCTCCATTATTACTACACACCTTAAGTCCCCACTTCATGTACTATAGTAAAGCCCTATACACCTCTTAATTCACCCTATGTTCCATTATTCCCTCCTAATCCCATCCCATTAACCTCTAATAGTTCATGCTATATTTTGTTATGCCATCCTAGCCCATACCATTAATCTCTACTAGTCCATCCTATGTTCCATTATCCCCTCTTGGTCTTGTCCCATTATCTTCCCCTAATTCACCCTATGTTCCTTTATTCCCTCCTAATCCCAACCCATTAACATCTAGTAGTTTACCCTATGTTCTATGATCCCCTTTTGTACTATCCCACTAATCTCTACTAGTCCATTCTATGTTCCATTATCCCCTTCGATTCCCATCCCATTGTACCCTATATTATTTCACCATATGTTCCATTATCCCCTCTTGGTCTTGTCTCTTTATCCCTTGTATGCTATACCACCTCCATCCAAATTTTATCCTATACACATACTATTACAAGAAATATTTTCTTTCACTCATTATTGACCAAATCTCTTCTCCATTACTGTTGCACACCTCAACAACCAACTTCATGTGCTATAGTCAAACCCTAGACACATCCTAGATCATCCTATGTTCCATTATCCCCTCTTGGTATTTTCCCATTTTCCCCTCCTAGTCTCATACCATTATCCCATAACATCCTCCAAGGACTATTTGTAAAGATGGTTGTTTCCCATGAAAAACTAAAGTGGCATAATCTTCCCATATCATGCATCCACCTTCATCACCCCCATATCAAGATAAACCCTAATACCCTAAATCTTATGAATCCCATATCAATCCATCTATCCAAGTTAAAGAGTCTATAAAACCTTCCTCCATCATCACACCATCCATATCAAATGAACTATGTCTATCTCCTAATCCAAAGTATGCTAACATAGATTCCCCTCCATATAAGATCAAGGAAACCCTTCTCCTCCATCATATGATCTCCTTCCATCTCATAATCCAATTTCCAATCAAGAACAACATATCCCTTCCATATCATCTAATGACATATTTCCATCTCAAGAGCAAGATATCCCTTCATCCCATTCTCACAATCCCCTCTCCCCCACTTAATCTAATGGCATCCTTTTGTGTCCAGATCAAAGTATCTCTTCCACTCCATTGTATGATCTCTCTCAAAATGTGGTCTCAAAGCACACCTTCCACCCCATCTAATGATCCTCTTACCCTCATGATTAAAACACCCCTCCCTCTTCATTTCATGACCCCCCTCCATCTCATAACCAAGACCATGCTATACCATCCACCCCATCCCAACATAATAGCATAGACAAGGCAATGAACTGTTTGAAAAAATGCCTCAAAGAAATGCATTCTTGTGGTGATGGAATGCCATGAAAAATAAAATTTTCTTGGAATTCCATCACTATGAGACCGCATTTCTTTGAGGCATTTTTTTAAACAATTCACTACCTTCTCTATGCTACCACATTTTTCATACATGTCTACCAAAGCATTTTATCAAATAGTTCACTACCTTGCTGCTATGGATAAAAGCCTAAAAGAGGTGCTTTTGAGCAAGCTATGGATAGGGAAAATAGTAAGAATAATAGTAAGAAATATATAGTTCAATAAGTACTCAAAATTTTGTTGCTTATCTCATACATTTGATAAGCCATGATCTGCATCGCTATTATATTTTTCATGACTGAATAATTTGTTGTTTTATTTTTAGATGATGCAAGAAGAAACACCTCTCAATGTTGATAGGGAAATGGAGTGTGGTGTATCTTCCAAAATAAAAAGATCGATGGCTCTCACGAGGGTATGAGGTAGATTATTAAATTTCAAATTACATTCGTTGTTATAGCTATTTATTATTGAAAAATCAAATGATTATTGATTTATAGTTTAATTTCTATTTGGATGGTTTCTATAGGACTTGTTGGTATGCGGTGACTGATCATGCAAATACTATACACTCTTTACATATCCTTTCCGGGGTTCAGGGCCAGGCTGAGCCTTGAGTGGGGGTTCAGGAGCGGCAACCCCCAATTTTTTTTCCCTTTTTTACATGTCAAGGGGTTGGTAGTTAACTTTTTTGTTAACCGACAAATGAAAAATGACTTTGTAAAACCCTAATTCTTGAAGCTTCCAAAAATATTGTTATAAGTAGTTGGGATATAAGTTGTAGCATGGTATTCATGAGATTGCAATATGTTTTGCATTAGATAATAAAATCATTGGATGATTGAGTTTCTGTGGATGTAGCCCATATTGGGTAAACCATGTTAAAATATTGTGTTGATCTCTTTTGTGTTATTCTTCATTGTTATTTCTGGGTTATTTAACCTACATATAATTATTAATATTTATTGCTTCGATTTTCTTGAACCCTAACAACTGGTATCAGAGCCGTGTGTTTTTCGGTCGAATGGCAGGAAACCTCTAGATTTGAGTGGGAGCAATGGAAGAAGGAAAATTCAAGGTTGAGAAGTTCAACGGCTAGAATTATCAATTATGGAAGATGTAGATGGAAGACTATTTGTATCAAAAGGATCTATGATGGCCATTGCAAGGAAAAGCAAAGAAGTATGCTATGATGTCCAATGAAGAATGGGAGATTTTGGATAGAAAGGCACTGGGAACCATTAAGTTGTGCCTAGCACCATCTGTGGCATTCAATATAATAGAAGAAAAGACAACAGAGGATCTGATGAAAGCTTTTTCTAAATTGTATGAAAAACCCTTAGCCTCAAATAAGTATTTCTCATGAAGCATTTGTTTAATCTGAAAATGATTGAAGGTGGATTTGTGACAGATCATTTAAATGATTTTAATATAATTACCAGTCAATTAAATTCTATAAAAGTGAATTTTGATGAAGAGGTGAGGGATCTCTTGGTTTTATGTTCTTTGCCAGAAAGTTGGAATAGCTTGGTAATGGCTATAAGTAACTCTGTCTCTGGTTCAAATACATTGAAATTTGATGATGTTGTTGGTGTTATCCTTAGCGAGGAAATGTGATGAAAAATCACAAATGAGAGCTCAAAATATAGTAATGCTTTAACTGTAGAGAACAGGGGAAGAACAAAGAAGAGAAAAAAGCCCAAAAAATCATGGGAAGTCACAAGGGAAGTCAAGGAAAGGAAAATTTAAATCCAGAGGAAGAATGGATTGCTGACACTGTGAAAAGCTAGGACACTTGAAGAAGGATTGTTGGTCTCGAAAGGGAAAACAAGGAGACAAACAACATGATGATTGCAAGGAAGCTAATGTTGAAGTAATAAATTGCAGGATGATTTAATTTTGTGTTTAGATAATGCTAATGATTCCTGGGTAATAGATTCATGCCACACCTCATAGGAAATATTTTGTAGATTATGTTCAAGGTGATTTTGGATAGGTATATTTGGGTGATGATGAACCCTGTTAGATTGTTGGAAAAGGAAAGATAAAAATCAAGTTGCAGAATGGAAATGAATAGTTTCTACAGGAGGTAAGGCATGTTCCAAATTTGAGAAGGAATTTAATTTCTATAGGACAACTGGGTAGTGAAGGCTGCATAGTTAGCTTTTCAGACAAAGTCTAGAAGGTCACTAAAGGTGTATTAGTAGTAGCTAAAGGTGAAAAGGTAGGCACATTATATTTGTGTAGTGGTAATACTTATTCTACCTTAGCTGCAACAAAAATAGTTGCTACTGAGATAGTTATAGCACTTTCTACAGGGACAAAAACAAAATTATGGAACCATATAATTTGACACATGAGGGAGAAAGGGAGGAAGATCCTTCACTCCAAAAAGTTGCTACTAGGTCTAAAGTAGATTGACTTAGAGTTCTACAAAAATTATGTTTATGGAAAATAGAAAAGAGTTCGATTTCTCAAAGTTGGGAAAGAGAAGAAGAGTGAGAAATTAGAGATTGTACATTCAGATGTATGGGGAATAGCTAAGGTATCTTCTCTTGGTGGTTCTTGCTATTATGTTACTTTTATTGATGATGCAACTAGGAAAACATGGGTGTATTTCCTAAAACAAAAATCAGAAGTGTTTGAAACTTTTAAAAAGTTGAAAGCTTTGGTTGAGAATGAGATAGGAAAAAATTTGAAGTGTCTCATATTTGATAATGGAGGCGAGTATTGCAGCAAAGAATTTGAAAATTATTGTTCATACAATGGAATCTGTAGGTAGAAAATGGTTCCTTGAACCCCACAATAAAATAGTGTGTCTGAGAGGATGAATAGGACCATTATGGAGCATGCAAGGAGCATGAGATTGCATGTTGGACTACCCTTACACTTTTGGGAAGATGCTTTACATATTGTTGTTTATTTAATAAACAAGGGACCTTCAAATCCTTTGGATGGTGGAATTCCAAAGGAGGCTTGGACAGGTTAAAAGGTAAACTATTCATTTTTGAAAACCTTTGGTTGTGAAGCTTTTGTCCATGTTGATATTGAAAATAGAACCAAGCTTGAGGCTAAGTCTAAAAAATATACCTTCATTGGATATGGAGTAGGTGAATTTGGTTATTAGTTATGGGATTATGAAAATCATAAAATTATTAGGAGCAGAGATGTTATATTCAATGAGAAGGTCATGCATAAGGATCAACTATAGGGAAAGAAGAATGAATAGGCCAAAAAGGAATATGTGGTGTTGGATGAGATTCCGGAAAATAAAATGCCAGTGGTAGCTGATGCTCAACAACAACAAGCTATCCCACAAACTATTGCAAGTGTTAGACATTCTACAAGGATAAATAGACCTCCAGAAATATTTTCTCCATCATTATATTCTATATTATTAATTAATTCTGGTGAACCTAAAGGTTATGAAGAAGCAATGCAGGTAGATACCAAGAAGTAGTGAGAGCTAGGCATGAAAGAGGAAATGGATTCCTTGCTATAGAATCAGACTTGGGACTTAGTCCAATTGCCTACAGGTAAAAGAGAATTTCTAAATAAATGGGTTTACAGGTTGAAGAAAGAAGATGGAGGCAAGAGAATATATAAGGCCAGACTCGTGGTAAAAGATTTTGTATAGAAAAAAGGCATAGATTTTGATGAAATATTTTCTCCGATTGTAAAGATGATTTCTATTAGAACTGTAGACAATTAAAAATGTCCTAAATGATATCATACACTCAAAGTAGATTTACTAACATCATTTCCTCTTTAAACCCATCCTCTTTTTGCTTAATTAATTAAATTAACCTAGCTAATTTAATTAATTGCATCATTTGCATCTATTATCATAATTTATCAATTTAGGTTAATTCACTCCCTCTTGACACTAATATTTCATCTCATTAAATTAAATAAATAAAAACATTTAATTTAGTTCCCTAAGTATTCTAATTTAATTAAATAATTCTAAGTTATTTAATTAAATATCCTTTCATCCCTCTCCCATTCATTAAATCATTTAATTTAATGAAAAACACTTTAATTCTTCCAATTCCCTAATTGCATGATTGAAACTTGTTTAATTAGCAATTAAACTAATTTTCCTCTAAGAAGGGGAATATTCCCATGGAATATTCCTTATCCCCTTGTTGCACAATTAAGAATTTCTTTTAATTTGCAAAATGCCTTTTATCCTCACCCAAATGAATATTCTTATCCCTCCATCATTTGAAAGAGAGATATTTTCACTTAGCTTCTAATGCAAGTTTTAACCTTTAACCTTTTGAACAAGTCACCTCTAACCTATGTGAGTAGGTCAAAAGTGTGTTTGAAGCAAATGTGAGCCCTTGATTAAATCCCATCATGCATTCTAATCCATTGATGAGAATCCATGATCCATGCCTTTCACCTCCTTCATCTTGGACTGTTGATTAATCTTTTCAATCTCAACCCTCCATTTCTCATTTGCTTTCTTATAAATAGAATACTATTTGGAGAAAAATGGATCCATCTTTCAATTGCAAACTTATGTTGTTAAACTCACTTGCATCCACACTCATACTTTACTCACTTTTAACTTGTTTTAGTTTATTTTAGTTGAATAATAGCTTAAAGCATCCATTAAGTGCTTCGATGCATCCATCTTAGTTTGTATATGAATTAGGGTTTCTATCATTTAGCTTATAATTAGCTTATATTAGCTTAGAAATTGCATAATTAGTTCATTTTTAGCATAAAATCATGTTAACTTAGCTTGCATCATGTTTAATTTACCATAAAATAGGTTTTCATCCATTTTATCACAATGGTTTCATCAATTCTCTTCCATAGAATCAATTGAAATAGGATCAATAATCATGAGATTGGGAAAGGGTTATTGTTCCACATCAACACGACACCAATTCTAAAATAGGATAAGTTTCAAATGGGTTAGAGTCAGAATTTAACTGTTTTCATAGTTTGTAACTTTCAGTTTGTATAAATACTTAGTTTAACTTTTAATTTTGAATGATCTTGTTAGGTAGATTGAGGTTTAGTGGATAGATTGTGCTTTGATTCATCATGAATTAAGTGTAATCAACTCACCTTGACAATCCTTGTCTCACATTTTGGCACTAGAAGGAGGGAAAACCGTTAATTTAACTAGTTTTTAGCTCAAATTCTGTTTGTTTGCTATTTTGCAGGATACAACGATGCCCAAATCATAAACATTGATGCCCTTTGATGTGCATTGCCATATAGTGATGCTATTTCAATTTGAAAAACTGATGCTAATTAAATGCACTGTTGTTGATTTAAATTTGGTGACACCTATTTAATATAGAGGTATCAAAAACATCAAATGGCGACACCCCAAAGTTCAAACAACAATGCCCCCAAATTTCAAATCACGACACTGCACCAAATTCCAATGCTATCGTGCTCTTTATTTTGCTGCAAAGCAACACCCATTTTTTCACCAGAGTGATGCCCACAGTTCAAATTGTGATGCTATCACGTGTAAAAATTCCCAATCAGGGTAATAAGCTTTATGATCATTTTTTTGACATGTGCTTTAATTTCCTTGATTTATCTAATCACTAATGCACGTCTGACTATGTTCTAGTTGTTAGAATGAC
The DNA here is from genome assembly GCA_007258455.2 of Sequoia sempervirens. NCBI lineage: Eukaryota > Viridiplantae > Streptophyta > Pinopsida > Cupressales > Cupressaceae > Sequoia > Sequoia sempervirens. Next base: position 940,123,362 of record VDFB02271358.1, read on the forward strand.
AGGGTTTTGTAGGATACAAGACATGGAGTGCAAGTGAGGAAAGCTTTCTATCTTAAAATTCTATGCTTGTAACAAGTGTTTAACACTTTGGGGCAATTATAACCCAACTTTTATGCTTTCTATTTTCTACTTTAGGAAACACACTAAATTTCAATTGGGTTTAAAATGAACGCATAAACAGGATTAAAATTGAACCCTCATCTCATTACTGCTTTTTTGGGTTTAAAATTGAACAAGACAACTTCATATCTCATTTGGTGCTTAAAATGAACTCATCAGTGCTTTGAGGGATTGAAATTTACAATTGTTTGTTATTTTTGTGATTTACAACATTGTTAGTGGATGCATATGCAATTCTCTCGTGCTGCTTGGCGATCTTAAGAAACAAAAAAATTCCTTAACACTTTGCAAAATCACCTACATCTTTCAATTTGGATTAAAAATGAACCCCCTTGCGAGTGTGAGAAAAAGGCATAGCGTGTGTTCTCTCTTTGTTCATACGAATGAAGATGATCAAACTACGTATGCACTTCCTCACTATTGTTTACCTTTAGAGGGCCCGCCTCCCTGCTTCAAAAGGAGGGAATGAACCAAGTGGTAATGAGCTAACACCAAGCTCTTCCAAACCATGATATAAATGTGTGGTTGCAATGAAAATTGTGATCAATGAGAAGCGATACATGATAGCTCTCCCCCAATATTTTTATGATGCGTAAAGCCCTTGTTCTAAGGATTGGGAGACCTCTTGATGGAGTTTATCATTACACCCCCTAATCTGGAAGCCCTTATTACAAACCCTTGTTTAGAAGCCAAAAATCCTTAATATTTGTTGGTGCAAGAATGGTCATTCTGAAGCTACCCCACATTTGTACTATTCAATTTTAGAAACAAAAAAATTCTTTTGATCTCTGGATTTTAAGGATTTTGAGATTTGGTGGTCCTGAGAAGTGTGTGCCGTGGAGGGGAGCCAGTGTTGCCAAATCTCTAATTATTTGCATTGTTTAGTGTTTGGAGAAATCTAAGTGGGGAATTGACAAATATAGCCATTTCGAACCTAGGGTTGTAATGATTGTGAGTCAATTTAATACTTTGCTTGATTCCAAAATGATGCAAAAACATTCACTATCTTCCTCAAAATTTCAAACACTTTGGCTTGAATATGGATACCTCTTGAAAAATCCTTGATATTGCTGCTTGTCCTAAGGATTCTATCCTTAGAGATTTCTAAGTATCTTGACTTATATCAAACTCCATATTTTCCAAAGAAAACATAGGAAATTATGGCTTCAACCTCATGATTCTCACAAAATGGACATTGTGAAAGTTATAGTGTTTTTGACATAAAAAATTAGTTTGAAACTTAATCCAGACAAGTGAATGTGGTAAAATAAACTCATTAATCAAGATAAATTGAAAAATGAACCCCACATGACCATTTGGAGACCGATTGCTCCTGTTGAACAACCTAATCTTCCAGGTGCTATAATTCAGCCAAATTTTGAATTCATTAACATAGAACACACCGATGTCATTAGTAGTTTGAGAATATTCACTTTTGAAACAAAAGAGATAAATACCTAGTGGAGAACACAACCATTTTAGACAAAGAAGAGGAACAAAGTTGATATTGAGGCTAGAAGGCCCATATTATCACCACCTACGTGGCAATAAATATCTTCCTTTTTTTCATAAACTTAAACTATTTTTACATGGAGCACATAAAGTCAGGATCCCTAAAGTAAGTTCTACATGTCCTCATTTTAAACTTAGGCATCTCACTCCAAAAGATATCAAGAAAAATCTCTTCGCACTTCAGAAGAATAGAGACAAGTTGGTAGCAAAATTCTACAGACACGCTTCAAGAAACAATCTAGAATTATATGAATTATTTGGAAGTCAAAATCCTGGTCTTTTTGACAATATTGAACTCCTCTAAATGATCCATCACACAATCAAAATCCATAGGGGAAGATCTACATCCCGTCATTACAAACGTAGATATCGTAGTGCACAATTTAGTAGGAAGTGGGCTTCAATACTCTATCACAATCATTATCGCTTGTTAAGAAACATTTATGCTTGAGCTAGGAGGATTAAAATAGGTCTAAACATCCCAATTCATCCTCTCATTTAAATCAACATTGGTTCTTTAGGATTTGAACATTTTAGAGGTCTAGCTCATTCTCACTACCTTGGTCTTGTCAAAACAAAGGTCACTTTAAAGAAAAAATTGGGTCAAACATCTCACTCACCCCTTCATCAAATTTCATCCTTCACTTCATCCCACTTTGCAAAATTTCGAGTACACCAACACTTTGTGACTTAAACATCAAATCAAACCAACCTCTAACTTAGCTACTTTCTATGTGAAATGTATCATTTTCCATGCACTTAGTTAAGTTAGTTATCATATTTGAACTAGTTCATGCTAAAGGTCACGAGTCTACCCTAAGAATTTACAAGTTCATAAACATCCTTTATCCCAACATCAAAACATCAAGAGAAAGTCAAAATTTTTGTTTCAAAATGGTTGCAAAGATCACTCTCCATATCACCCATATTTTCATCCCTCATTATCACAATTTCTCCAAAAAGACTTAGAGTGTCCCTTTTACCTAGATTTTAGTCAACTAGAGAGTTAAAACATCACAAATTACAACAAAACTCTCCTATAGGTGACACAACATTTATGGTAAAGACTAGATCAAAACACAAGAGAATCATGGAGAAAAATAAAGTGAAATTTACCTCAAGTGATCCAAATCCCTTAGAATTCGATCCAAGGAGTCAAGCTACACCATCACAACAACCTTCATCACCATCATGACCATATGAGATATAAGATATCACAAAAAAACCCTTTGAACTCACTAGGGAGGAAATTATGGAACATCAAACTTTTGAAAATATGGCTCCTATCTCCTTGACATTTGTGGCACAAAATTTAACACAAGGTTTCACAACTCCATCATTAGGGATAAACTAGACCTACATTCCTAGTATTACAACAAGCCTTGCTAAAGACTTTGGTCATGCCCTTTCATTTGAAAATAGCACACTTGTGGGAACACTTGAAACAAATCCTCCACCTAACAAGACCATTTGGACACCTAGCTTTGGTTCTCCTCATGTTCTTGAAGATCTTAAGCATATATACACACCTCTTGATCTTCATTACTTAACCATGACTTCAACATATCAAGGGAATCCCTCTTCATCTGCATCCATGAGTACCACAATTGTTCCTACCATCACACAAAGCAAAGCAATGTGGATCCAGAATCTCAAAACAGTGCGCAAGGGCATACCAATACCGTACTACAAAATCAACCCTTAAAGAAAATAGGGACATCTTTACGCAATCCTACAATGGGTTCGTCCATACCATTGGTTTTGCAAAACACATCCATACCATCCATCATCAATCCACCTCAAAATAATCCCTTGTTTACAAGTTCTGTCAACCCAGGAAGTACCTTGATCACGAATCCTTTGTTTTCATCTTTGGCACAAGGAAATCCTCAAGACATGGGAAAAGGAAATATTTTTAATCAATGGTATGAAGGTCCTAGTGTGTCATTTCCATCACAAAATTTAATGTCATAATCTTCATCCTTTCCCACAATTCCCTTTGTTGTACCAAATCAATCTAGACCTCAAACATACATTCCTCCATCATCATCTACTAACTTACAAGGAATGTTAAATCAAGGGAATCCTCCACCTCTCTTCAGCAATCCATTACCCACTCAATACATCAATATCCATAATCCTCCACAAATTTCTTAACAACCACCTAATCCCACATTACAAACACATGCCTTAGCCTTACAACACTAGTACACAAACAACAATATATGACTAAATAAACTACTAAAAATTGCATATAAATGACTAACTTTAGTCACGTGACTATCAGTGGTTTATTTGTAGTCATTTATAACACCATTAAATTTATGACTAAACAATTTTAGTCATTTATTTAGTCATTGATTTTAATCATTAATTTGGTCATTGATTTGGTCATTGATTTAGTCATTTATTTAGTCATATTTTTTAGTCATTGTAGACACGTAAAATTTACTGATTGACATTATGCATCTAATCCCTACTACTAACATCATTTCTTCCTGAATCATCCCTCGGTCTAACCATTTAATCAAATCTCCTTATTTGATTAAATTCATCAACTTTCATCCCTTAATTAAATAAACCATTTTGTCTAATTAAGTCATCTCTTGTGTTAATTAAATCAATTCATCTGATCTAATTATCCCTATTTAATTAAATAATCAATTTATTTGATTAAATCTCCAAAGTCTATCCACTAAATTAAATAAATTGAAACCTTATTTGATTTAATCTAACACCATCTCTTTTAATTAAATAAATTAAAATCATTATTTAATTAATCTCTTACCATATTCCTCTGTTATTTGATTTAAATAAATCCACAAATTTGAGTCAAATAGGTCACATCATCTAACCTCTCTCATTAAATTAATTAACCCCTGATTAATTTAATCTCATCTCATGTCCCATCCTCTAGATAATGCAAGTTGCACATGAAAATAGATTTAATTCATTTATTAAATCTCTATTTTCCTCACAAGGCATCTTTTGGAATATTCTCTCAATTTGAATTCAAAAAATTCCAAGTCAACATGTATCCAACAAGGCAATAACTTCCTCTTACATGTCCTTTGCCTTGAGCCAAGTGGAATTTATTGCATTTTCCCTTCCCTCTTGCAAGTCATTTCAACAAATTTGAATTTCAAAATTATGCATTTATTGGACATTTCCCAAATCTTGCACATCCTTCATCCATTCATAAATTGACAAGTGGCATCATGCCATTGGATGAATGTTAGTCCCACATTGCTCAAATTTGGACATTCATCCATCTTGGAACTCTATAAATAAAGAGCTCATATCCTCATTTCATCATCCACAAATTATGCAAAGTTATTATGCTAAAATATTTAGCCATTCTCATCCATCAATCTTGAGTTCTTAGCTAGGTTTTTTGCAGATTTTGGCTTGGAGCTCTCATCTCTCACCATCAAAGTGGATCAATCATCTTCAACATATCAAGCTTGCATCTTAGGGATTGGGAAAGGGCCAATTTTCACATCAAATTGACACCAATTCCCCCATGGGATTATGTGTTTTCTTTTCTAATTAGGATTTAATCTTTGTTTTGTCATTTTCATTGTGTTCTTCATTATTTTCTTCCTAATTTGATGTTGTAAATGGATTTCATGGGGAATCCTTGTTTTAGCTTGCAATTCATTGTTTAACTTATTTACTCATGTTGTTTTGCAGGTACTAGGATCGGGGTTCGCACAGTCATTAATTTTAGTCACGTGACTATTTTAGTGGTTTATTTGTATTCATTTATAACACCACTAAATTTATGGCAACTATTTTAGTCATTTATTTAGTCATTGATTGTTGTTAACTGGTAATCTATTTAGTCATTGATTGTTGTTAATTGGTCATTTATTTAGTCATGGTAGTCATTTATTTAGTCATATATTTAGTCATTAATTTAGTCATTAATTTAGTCATTAATTTAATCATTAATTTAGTCATATATTTAGTCATTAATTTAGTCATATATTTAGTAATTAATTTAGTCATTACTTTAATCATTAATTTAGTCATTACTTTAGTCATATATTTAGTCATTAATTTAGTCATTTTTATTTACTACTTTCCATTAATTGGTAGTAAATATAGTCATGAAATGAATAATTTATTAAGTACCATAAATTTTATAATTCAAAACTAACGTAATATTAAACTGAACTAAAACATAAAAGCAAATAAAAATATTACATATACGAACAAGCTACAACATGCTAGAATTAAAAGATTGATTCAACATCATGATAAATAAAGGTAATGTGCAATAAAAAATTTAATGCATATATATATATCAAGTTACAAGAGATCAAAGTTGTCTAAGAGTTTCCAAATTTTTCAAATACACCATGATAATTAAGATCCTTGAACAACACATTCAAAATATTGCATAAAGCAATGAGCCAAGATGTCTAACATTAACTAGTACATGATAAACATGTTCAACTATGTCATTTTCTACAAATATTTTAGTGGCCATCGTGTGAAGGTTCCCTCTTTCTCTTTTAGATGAATAACTCCATCTATTTTGTCTTCAAGTTGACTCCCTAACTTTATCCCCTTCTTTGAGTTTATCAATACATTTCTACAAAAAACAAAATAAAATAACACATTATATTACATAGGTAATGATTACCCTTGTTTGCATAATAAAACAACCATTACTTAAATAGTACTTGCATGTGTGTGTTAAAATAATTGCAAAAGAAAAATTTCAAAAATAATTGCAATGATCAATCTAATTTACTAAAAAACCATTACAATGTTACTATTAGCTTCATGCTAATCAGACACAAAGGAAAAAAATATAAACACTACATTACCATGCATGCAATATGAGAGAACTACTAACATAACCCCATGCATTCAAAAATAAGAAAAAATCGGATTTTAAAAAAAGGGTAAAAAAATTGTAGAACAAGAGATAAAAACTATTTTTTTTGAAATTGAAAGGAATTTCCATAGCCTAGAGATATAGAGAGCAAATAAAATAAAGAGTTTAACTAATGAGTTGTAAAAAATAGATTTATGTAGTTTATATTCATATCTTTGATTACATTGCATTGCACACCTTTCAAACTCAAAGCATTACTTCACATTGTATAGCTAATAACTAGATGTTGATAGATGACAAAATTTCAATTACAATAATATAGTTTTTACAAAGTCAACCTAAGTAGTTATGTAATTACTTCACATTGCATAACTAATAACTAGGAGTAGCTACCAATTGCATTTTCTTGTCATGGCATTCTATGAGACCACATTTCTTTGAGGCATTTTTTCAAACAATTCACTGCCTTGTCTATGCTACCACATTTTCCATACATGTCTACCAAAGCATTTTGTCAAACAGTTCACTACCTTGGAAAAAATATATCAAAATCATAATAGTAAGCATGAGACCATAATAGTATGAGGCTTCATAAATCTTTCCCCATCCCTAAATAAAAATTAACACTATCGACCTAATAATGCCTCATCGGCGGAACCCCCATTATAGCCTCATCGATGGCCTGATGAAAGAAACTCATAACCTAGTATCAATGTAACAATACCGTATCGGGCTGACTCCTAAGGTGCTCTCCTTGATAGACCAAAAGAGTCAACAAAAGTAAGCACATCGCTATGACATATGAACATTGGTGGAACAAATGTTTGCATTCCCCCGATGACCCGATATAAGCATGGATTATTAAGTGCATAATGTATATAGATGGAGTTGGGGTGCATCGGGGTGACATTATCTGGCGTCCCACTAATAGACCTAAGGAAAGTTGTTCATTGGTGGAGAAGGTGGCTATCGATGGAATAAGAATCACAGTCTCACCGATACGTCGATAATGATTATTCTAATTGATGTGACATCCCAAGGCATCATCAAGATATTTGAAATTAATGTTCTCCCCCGATGACAAGATTGAAATGGATGGTGCATTTAGGGAGCTCTAAAATAGAGTACATGCAAGTTTTAATTCTTGAAGTGAATGAGAGAAGTGTGTGGAGTCAGGTGGTGGTGATGAATGATGTATGTTGAACATTTATGGAAATGAATGCGAATGAAGTTATTAAATTATTTCATTTCATTATTTCATTATATTTTCAAGGAATTACTTACTCGATGCTCCTCTCCTGTGGTGAACAATATGTGTGAAAATGGTGTACAGGAGGTGGTGGCTCTATTGCTGTAGAGGTGATGGAGGCTAGTTTCACACTTAAAATGAAGAAACAACTCTCACACTTTTATGGAGAACCATCCGTAAAGAGATTGATGGGGTGTTTCCTATACAACGATGAACAATTAATGCAACCAATGCAACTAATTTTGGGAAGAGGATTCAACTAGCTCAGGCATAGGTACATAACTAATTTGGACATTTATTCATTCATAATGGCTTGGAGCTTATATTTGGGAGAGCCGATTTAAGTTGTGAAAAAGGTCATGAAGGCACTGGTGCATAAGGATTATCTGAACAACTTGGACTCACTGTTGGAATGGATGATTCCGGGAGTTGGGATGGATATCGAAGAGGAAATTGAAATCAAAGAGGATGAAGAAACATTCAAATGCGTACCCTTTGTGAAATGGCCAGAAGGAAAATGTAAAGCCAGATGGAGAGAGGGAGCAACATGCGGGTGGGAGGCTCTGAAATTGATTGTGGAATTAATAGAGGTTGAGGCAGTGGTAAAGAAGGCAAAGGCAAAAGCGAAGTGGCTGAAGTTGGAGCAGCTTGAGAAGTTGGAGTAGCGACCTCAGAGGAAGAGGAAGAAGAATGGGACCTCTATTGAAACTATGGCGAGTAGCTCATCTGTAGCTCTATAGTTAACATAATCCTCTGCCATGAATTTGAGTTTTTTGGTTGTCTATAGTTAGTTTTTGGGGGTTTTACAAAACTGTGGGAAACAAAAAGGAGTTTTTGGTTTGCAGGGTAGTTAGTAGTTATTCATAAAATACAGTGAATGTAAATTTTAGTGAAAATTTTGATTCTGAAATAGTTGTTAAGGACTGGTAGTGAAGTCACTGCAGATAAACTATGAATTTTGAAAACAATGAATATATAAACTCTCTAGCTATACAACTATAATCTCAAAAAGATTGTAAATAAGGAAATTAATAGTTTGAATGCAAGTAATCTATGTCAATTTTCAAACATTAATATTCTTCAGTTGTCACCTAAACCTGATTTAATAAGTAATAAGTACTTACTGGTAATCATGCCTGCCCACCAAACTGGCTCATATAGGTAAGAATAACCTCCCACTCCTGCAATAATTTTTTCATGGTCACTGTTAGTATGTAAAAATAAATTTGGAAAGAACATAGTTGCAAAGATAGAATAGAATGAAGACTCTAAAGAAGCTATTTTCACATTGTAGCTTTCTGACAATCCAACATGACACTGAAGCTTAGTGTTTGATTTTTGTTCAACACAAAAACAAGAATTGAACCATGGGATAGAACATTGAAATCAATTTTTTTTTCAAAATAAGTTAGTATACTCAAATGTGAAAGGAGATGAAAGCATAATCAAAGAAATGTGTTAAAAGGGAACCTCCATTTATGTGCAGTGCAGGTGGAAATTGTCTAAATTTTGAAGTTCAATATTGAAATTTTATTTAAAATTGAAATATAAATGTCCTTAGTTGATCATAAGTAGCTAGTAGATAAAGCTAACTAGTTCAAGGTATTCACTATCATGTTTACACATTCCCTAAGTATCTACTAAACCAATAAATCTTATGTAGAATGTATATATTTCTAATTTGAAGATCATATTTACAGTCATGGAGAGTTACATGAGGTGTAGGTCAGGTCTATAGCTGATATATAATTGGTGCAAATCTAAGGTCTTAAGTTGTCCTGCCCAATAGCCGGTATTAGCATGGTGTGTTGGTTTAAAGGTGGAATTGTTGTTCTTGCCACCAAGGTTCAAACCCCATTGGGGTGGTATTGTTGAATGATTGTATTCCGGTTCATAGCTCCGATAAAAAATGTTTACCCCTTGGATAAAAAAAAAAAGGTTGTCCTGCCCAATAATCTTTATTCCAATCTTTAAATGATATAAAATATTGAGGCTTATCCTTTGTTGTTCTCAAATTCTCAATCAAACCATCTTAACCATATCATACTAAAGGTCTATTGTCAGGACCAAAAAATGTAAGTTTTGAGAGTCCCACTCAATCTCAAGGACAAAAGCATAACATCTAGCTTAAAACAGGTACATACCAAATAGTACACTGATATCTTCAACAAAACCCTAAGTACTTAAATCCTTCCATGGTTTTTTGTTGATGTAATTAAATTATCACAGATGATCTAAAAGGTCAAAGGGCCTTCATCTTTCTTGTAAGCTGTAATCCCTAAAAACAAGTCAGTTAGTCATCAAGGTAAATACATGACTAGAACATGGGTGAGGTAACAATCATCAAGGTGATTACATGACTAGAACAAGTGTGAGGTAATAGAAGGAATTATACCTCTGTCCTCATCACCCAAATCAAGATTTGAGGCAAGCAGAGGAATGCAACCTACTCACTACTTCTACACAACAAACTTTAATCTTTACTTTCTTTATAAATGTTCTAAAAAAGAATGTCATATGACGACAAATTTTTTTTCAACAATCACAGTTATATGATTTTTCATCAACACCATCTCATCATAAAACCATCAATTATAATTTAATCCTGATTGAGGAAATACATACCTGGTACATCCTCTTCAATACAAGGAAGGTGAGTTCAGTCACTTGTTTAAGCCAAAAAGTACTCCACAACCTCTCCTCCTTGCAAGTAACACCCCTTGAGTTCTCTCAATGGATCCTTCTTCCCATCAAGCTTCAATATGATGGAAAGTTTTTGATGCAAAGAAATTTGTCTTTGAACAAATCATCACAAAACAAGTTGATTCAAACAACCAATTGATTCACAAAACTCTTCCAAATCACTCCTTTGCAAAAAATCTTCAACTCATCTAGTAGGTTTGCAGACCCATATTTTTGACTTTATCTCACAATGAACCACTCAACAATCAATCAACAATTTTTAGATGGGAAAACTCTCATCTAACCTCTATAACTAAAAACCTCACTTTACACTAGCATGGGGTAGGGTTTATTGAAAAATGACATTGCCAACCTCTCATAGCTCTGCCACTGCCTCCAACACTCTTTATTATGCCTGCACATGCTTACAATATGAATTGGTCAATCATGACCTTATTAATGACTTCTAGACTCAAAACTCAAATTGACCTAAGACCTCCATGAATGAATATTTCACAAATACCTCGGTGCTCCTGCACCAGTTTTTAAATGTTTAATTCAAGAAGAAATAGAGCTATTCAGATATACAAGTCAAAATCAAATACATTTTTACATTTATGTATTGGTATTGCAAACTCTTTTATGAATGATCAAACTAGGGTTTGTCTAATTGGTGCCTCTAGATTCCAGGTTAGAATCTTACAAGACTTAAATAGTGTACATACCAACCTCCACTTTATTGTCACAATGACCTCTATTACTGTTTTCCCCCTCAATCCATCACAGTACCATTGCCAGGAGTCACCCAGAGGTCTCTAGCAGATGATAAGGTGTAATCAACAAGAGGGGTGTATACCTCTGTCCCAACCACATAGGTTTTCTATGGTCAGGTAAAACCCCACCTTGAAACCCCAAACCATATAAACTCAGTGCTCCATGGGGACCCGTCCCCTACCTTGGTACACCCGTCCCAGTCCTAGAAATGTTTCGGGGACTTGGGGGACCCAGAAACTTCCCCCTGACTTTGCATCTGGCAATGAAACAAACTTGAGCTCCAATTTTGATACAGACCTACCAGTTACATCTGCTGATTAGGGACAACCATATATTTTCTATGTTTTTATCATTTTATAGTTGAAACTTGAAGCCTTTGGGCATCTTGTTATAATTCTTATTTAATATGTATGCACATTGACAATAAAATAATTTGAATTTTGTTACTTTGTTTGTCAATTCTTATGTGAAATCTCAATTCAAGTCTAATGTTATGTATTAATCTTCTACAATGCCTATGATGAATGCTTTATCAATGTTCTTATATGAATATTTTAAATTTCTCTATATTTTAAAAAATTTCCCTATTTTTTATAGCCATCCCCTACCATCCCCTAAAAAATGACCCAAAAGTACCCCCGTACCAAAAAAATGTCCCACTATCCCTTGTCGTCCCTGTCCTCGAAACTTGGGGGAGCATAGTATAAAATTGATTTTACGAAAAAAGACATTGAGGAATATAGGAAAATCTGACTCTACAACATTGAAAACACCAAATAAAAACAACTATAGGAAAAACTAGCTTAAGTAGACAATATATGCAAGATGTGGAATTGTAGACAAAACACCTGAATTGTTTGACAGAATGCCTCAAAGAGATGCCATCTCATGGAATGAAATGATTGATTGCAGAATGTGCACAAAATGGATTTTGCAAGGAACCTCTCAAAATATTTGAATTAATGAAGCACTTTGGAACACATCCTAACATTGTAAGCTTTGCTTGGGTTCTAGGTGCATGCATTCATGCAGGTTTAGTGGATGAGGGCTGCACATACTTCACATGTCAGTAACCCTTATTGCATCATGATTTACATATATAGTTGATCATTAGGTGTGCATGGTTGATCGACCATTCATATTTTTAGTTGGATCCAAAAAATGCTGCAACTTATGTTCTTCTGTAAAACATCTATACAAGGTTCAAATAGTAAGGAGATTGATGAAAGATAGAGGATCTAAAAAGATACCTGGATGTTATAGTTGGATATGCTCTGGTAGACAATATATGCAAGATGTGGAATCATAGACAAAACACTTGAATTATTTGATAGAATTCCTGAAAGAGATGTCATCTCATGGAATGAAATGATTGATTGTAGAATGTGCACAAAATGGATTTTGCAAGGAACCTCTCAAAATCTTTTCTAAAATTTGAAGATCTCTAATGTTTAAGGCACATTTTTCCCAAAACAACCTGACACATTTTCTGCCCATGCCCTGTTGTTCTTTATCACCATTTTGCTTCAATTTCTTGGCTCTAAACCAAATCATGATGATCAGAAAAGCAATCCAAATCTTCTAAGTACACTTGTCTTCATGTTGGGCTGTTTTAAACAAGATTTGATTGATTTTGAAACACCTATTCAACTCTATTTGGTTCCAAACAAAATTTTCCATGTCATCTAAAACAAAACCCCTGAACTCCATCTGCTTCATTTTGACAGAAATGGATAGAAGACTTCACACACCAAGGGTTCTATCAACCAGACATGTCTTCTAGTTCCAACGATGCGTCTATGATTTTTTTTTTCATCAGTGTGAGGATCTTCTATCGGCGGGACGAGGTCTCCTGTTCCCATGATGGTCCGATGGGGATGTCGTCGGTGGAACGGTTCTATTTTTCATTGGCATGAGGATCTTCTATCAGGGGGACAAGGTCTCCAATTCCCGTGATGGTCCGATGGGGATGTCGTCAGTGGAATGATTCTATTTGTACGACATCCCCATTGGACTATTGCGGGAACAAGAGACCTCATCTTTCCGATAGAAGATCCTCACGCTGATGAAAAAAAGAACCGTCGACGCATCACTAGAACTAGAAGACACGTCCGAATGATAGACCAATAAGGCGGGGGTAGTCAATTCCATTTTCTTTAATGTGGTAAGCGTCATACAGGTAAATTCTATGTCAGGTTGGGGAACTCTTCTTGGAGGTTCTAAACAATTTGCCTCTTTTTTATAAGACTGTGTTGGCAGTGCCACCTAAATCATAGTTGTTTGGTGGGATTCCAAACCTAGACAATGAGGTGAATTTGTGGAAATCTCATAGAGAGAAGCTACAAGCTACCATGAATATTTTTCTGATTAAATTTATATCAGAGTCTTGCTTAGCGTGGCTTAAGACATGTGCAGATGATATTTTCTCTGCAGATAGGATTGAGGGAAATTATTTACTTGATCTTGTGAAAAGTGGAAAGGAACTTGCAGAGAATGAGACATTGATCAGAGAAACATTGGATAGTCTAGATGCATTTGAAGGGTGCTTGGAGTGGCTAAAAATGATTTTTGGTTCAAATGTTGAGTTTCCATGCCAATGCGTGTGTGAGATTGTTTTGAAGCACTCAAAGAGTCTATGGGAAGAACTTTTTGAAAGCTTGTTTGTTAGTAGGATGAAACAAATAATAGCTGATGGATTTGCAGATTTGCACGAGAGAGTTAAGGTTGGTAAATGCCTTGAAGCCATAGTTACATCTCTGGCAAGTTACAAAGATGTTGAAACCCATTTGCAAAAATTAACTACTAGTGAGGGATGGCTTGTCAAGAGAGGGGACCTAAAAAGTGTCAATTTACCTGGGTTGAGTTTTAGATTTATGATGACAAATGATGAAGACTGGTTTGGTCACCTTAACGCTTATTTTGGAACTGACGTTAGTCAAATAAAAGATACCATAGATGAGTGGTCCAAGAATATTTTAGAAGACCTCCTAAGTTTTCTTCATGCACATAAATCTCCTTCAAGGATAAATGATTTAGCACCTTATTTGCAAGGGCAATGCTTCCATTTTATCTCAACATTGATTGTTAAGAACATCTTGCACATCTTTCAGAAGCTCTCTATCAAAAATTGAAAAATGAGGAGATGCTAGAAAAAATGAACAAGGAGACACTAGAACCAACAGTTATAGTGGAAAGGGAAGTTTTCTTAGGAAGGATTTTAGTTGCTCTCAATTTTCATTCAACTTCCCTTCCACTAGTTCTTGGCTTCTCTCAGCTTTGGTTTGTCAAGAAAAAAGCTTCAGTTTGAGGGAAAGGATCTTCAACTTTCAGATACTCCAGTACTAATTTTGATTACCCTCTTCTAGACAGTTCTGGAAGAAAAATACTAATGAGAGGGGTTGGTTTGAAGCTTGAATCACAAGATAAAAATAATAGCACCAAATTGAATAAACTGAGAAGAACTATGCACAATCTTTGTATTAGAGCTCATAGAATGTGGATATTGTGGATAACTGAAGATATTTCAGGAATTCTCACAAGAGATCTAAGGGAGGATGATTCTTTATCCATGACAACTCCTTTGAAGGCCTGTATTCTCATTTGCATTGCATATTTTGTTTGTTGTGGCTTATGGAGTTGGTTTCATTTCCATGATTCATCTAATCACTGATCTCTTCTTGTAGTTTTCATGAGATTTATTCTAGTTCTAATTTAAGTCATCATGGTTTATATCTGGATATATTAATAACCAAATGAGAATAAAGCATCTAGAGTAAAGAGCTACATTTGATTCTTTCAGTCACTTCAAACTCTTTATTGCCCAATAAATGGAAAAGACTAACATGTGCCCTTTCAACCCTTCCAGTCCATATTAATCATGGAGATGTAATCTATAAGTATGCAGAAAAGTATCAAAGGGGAGTAAAAAGTTAGAGAATTTCATATGGCCTATGAATCAGCTCTTGTTGTTGGCATCATTTGGGAACTCCTATTTTTTGGAATTCAGTAAGAGTTCTCAAACAAAGTAGGAGGACATCTACTGTACAATGAACATTTAAATGGAATTTGAAGCATGATTTTATTTAATTTTTAATTTTCTTCCTTAAGGCAACCTCATAAAATGCCCTTTTCTGATTGTATATCAAACTACCTACTGCTTCTTTTCTTTTACTACTCAAGTCACAATTTTAATGTTGTATGCTTGCTCCATCTCTTGTAGTATTTTGTTCCATGATTTCAAGGCTTACCATTTATTAGTCTGTGATTTGTAGGGTTGGGAAGAAACTTAATTGAAACAAGAGCATGAGGGTGGAGGTCAACTAGAGTTAAGGTTGGTAAATGCCTTGAAGCCATAGTTACATCTCTGGCAAGTTACAAAGATGTTGAAACCCATTTGCACAAATTAACTACTAGTGAGGGCTAGCTTGTCAAGAGAGGGGACCTAAAAAGTGTCAATTTACCTGGGTTGAGTTTTAGATTTATGATGACAAATGATGAAGACTGGTTTGGTTGCCTTAATGCTTATTTTGGAACTGAGGTTAGTCAAATAAAAGATACCATAGATGAGGGGTCCAAGAATATTTTGGAAGACCTCTTAAGTTTTCTTCATGCACATAAATCTCCTTCAAGGATAAATGATTTAGCACCTTATTTGCAAGAGAAATGCTTCCATTTTATCTCAACATTGATTGTTAAGAACATCTTGCACATCTTTCAGAAGCTCTCTATCAAGAAATGAAAAATGAGGAGATTCCAAAAAAAATGAACAAGGAGACACTAGAACCAACAGTTATAGTGGAAAGGGCACTTTTCTTAGGAAGGATTTTAGTTGCTCTCAGTTTTCATTCAAATTCCCTTCCACTAGTTCTTGGCTTGTCTTAGCTCTGGTTTGTCAAGAAAAAAGCTTCAGTTTGAGGGAAAGGATCTTCAACTTTCAGATACTCCAGTACTGATTTTGATTACCCTCTTCTAGATAGTTCTGGAAGACAAATACTAATGAGAGGGGTTGGTTTGAAGCCTGGATCACAGGATAAAAATAATAGCACCAAATTGAATAAACTAAGAAGAACTATGCACAATATTTGTATTAGAGCTCATAGCATGTGGATATTGTGGATAACTGAAGAGATTTCAGGAATTCTCACAAGAGATCTAAGGGAGGATGATTCTTTATCCATGAAAACTCCTTTGAAGGCCTGTATTCTCATTTGCATTGCATATTTTGTTTATTGTGGCTTATGGAGTTGGTTTCATTTCCATGACTCATCTAATCACTGATCTCTTCTTGTAGTTTTCATGAGATTTTTTCTAGTTCTGATTTAAGTCATCATGGTTTATATTTGGATATATTAATAACTGAATGAGAATAAATCATCTAGAGTAAAGAGCTACATTTGATTCTTTCAGTCACTTCAAACTCTTTATTGCCCAATAAATGGAAAAGAATAACATGTGCCCTTTCAACCCTTCCAGTCCATATTAATCATGGAGATGTAATCTGTAAGTATGCAAAAAAGTATCAAAGGGGAGCCAAAAAGTTAGAGATTTTCATAGGGCCTATGAATCAACTCTTGTTGTTGGCGTCATTTGGGAACTCCTACTTTTTGGAATTCAGTAAGAGTTCTCAAACAAAGTAGGATGACATCTACTGTACAACTGAACTACTGTTCCACTACATTGTAAACGTTAAACCCCTACCATCCCTGCACTCCTTTCATTGTACTCTACATGGTTGATATAAGAAGAGCCACTTTTCACTTTATTATTGTTCATCCTTTTTCTTTACGTGCTACTCTATTTTTTACACTCAACTTAAAAAGTGATTTGCATGCCCCCTCATAAAGTGGAAGCTAATTTTAAGAGTTCAAATTCTGAAATTTGTATAGAAAACTCAATCTACATGTCCCTTAATATCATTTTTATAGATAAAAGTAAGTTCTCCTGTGAACTATGCAATTTGATAGTGGAAACTTCGAAAAGAAAAGATCACTTTTAACATCTCATAATGGAAAAGAAAAGAATAAACATACCTCATTCCAAGTTCTCTATATAAATCCTTAACTTCTACAACACAAGATGGACCTGCTTTTCCATAATTAGCCTAAAAAAGAAGATAATCATTGTTAGTCAACAAGCAGCTAGTAAAATTATTAAAAAGAATGGATCATATGGATCATATGGCCTGACCGCATACAGATTTGAAAAGTAAAATTAACTAAACCATGGAAAGTGACTTACCACAAGATTCTGCACAAATCGTGTTTGATGTGGAAAAATGGGCAGAGGTTGCAATCCAAAATTAGGCATGCTTTACTTCTCCATTTTGGTGGGATACCTTGAAAATAAGGTTTCAACTCACTACTCCATTTTGGTTGTTGACTCATTGCTCCATTTTGGCGGCTACATTGAAAATAAGGTCTTCACGGAGGGTTTAGAGTATGTTTATTAAAATGAAAATTATGCTTATAAAAAGAAATTTGGTCCTTTTTCCTCTTAGATTATTTGGTTGCTTATTCTTATTTTTTGTTTTTTCGAGCTTCCTTTTGCTTATTTTTTTATTTTTCAAGGTTTTTGGGTTTTAGTTTTTTAGGTTCTCTTATGGTTTTCGTTAATTTTTATAATTTGGTGGTTTTTCATCAATTTAGAAGAAACTTTTGTGTTCATATGATGACACCAGAAAACAAAATATTTATTTCACAAAAAATATTTATTAGTAATTTTATTTGTAATATTTTATTATTAATTATGGCAGGCTACGATTGAAAATAAGGTCTTGATGAAGGTTTTAGAGTATTTTTATTAAAATGAAAATTATGGCCAATATTTTAATAATGAGCACATTTATTTAGTCATTTAGTTGTGATTTTACCCGATGAACAAATTAGTCACTTATAAATGACCAAATTAGTCATTTATTTTCCAAATACTACTAGTGTTAGTCACGTGACTAAAAGTTTTAGTCAGGTAGTTATTTATTTGTGAAATTGTACTAGTGCAACAAGCACAACAAGCCTATCAATAGGCCCTAGTAGCACAAGCAGCCTTAGCACAACAACAACAACAAGAAGCTGCCTTAATAGCACAAGCAGCCTTAGCATAACAACAACAATAGCAAGCTACCTTAGCAACACAATAAGTATCCAAAACACAACAACAACAACAACAACAAGCAACACAAAAAGCAACCTTAGCACAACAACAACAAGAAGAAGCGACCTTAGTAGCACAAAAAAGAATCAAGCACAACAAACAACTTTATTAGCACACCAACAATAGCAGGCCCAACAACAAGCCTTAGTGGCACAACAACAACAACAAGCTCAACAATATGCCCAAAAACAACAAGGTTCCTATTATCCTGACTTGAACATCATTAATCCAAATGTATTGGGAACATATACATCAATACTCCAATCACCTTCATAGATCTCACACCACCATAAACCCCATACAACTCATCTATCATCCCACCATATGTTCCTCCATCCAATCCTCAAGATGATCTAGTGTCACAATTTAAAGCGCTCTCACAAGAAATGCAGGACCTTTGCATGGGCAAGGAAAAGAAGCCCCATACACAGAATTTGTGTCCACATCCATTTGATTGAAACATCACAATGGTACCATTCCCTCCTGGTTTTGAAATCCCCAAATTTGGAAAATATAAAGGGAGAGAAAGTCATGTGGACCATATCAAAGAATTTAACGTTATGTGCATGGAGGTGGCCTACAATGATTCTTATCTAATGCGCCTCTTCCCTCAAATCTTAATAGGTCCTGCAATGGATTGGTTTTCTCATCTACCTTCTGGTATCAAAACTTTCCAAGAAATTATTGATAAATTCATCAATCACTTCTTTAATCTTGATATGGACATCAGTCTAGAAGAATTATACACTCTTAGACAAAACAAAGGAGAAAATTTCACCAATTTCTTGCAATTATGGAGACAAAGAGCTAGTAAAAGCAAGTGGCCTCTTCCCGACAAACAAGTGGGAATCATCATAGCCAATCTAGATCCAGATCTATCATTCCACTTGAAAATGCAATGCATCACATCATATGAAGAGCTTGTCCCTAGAGCCCTTAACATCGAAAGAGCTTTAATCTCACAAGGAAATACTCAAGCTTACAAAGACAATCGTACCTCAACTAGTTTGAATGAGAAACCTCATGTCTGGGAAAAGAACAAAAACGTAACAAATGACAATGTGGTAGATGCTAAGTACCTAATCCTAAGTGCTCTTAGGCCTAATAACAATCAAGTTGCTAACATCCAACCAACTGTGCAACAAACAACAACTCCTCAAAACAATCACATCAATAACACTGACACGCAACAAAGGCAAATTGCTAATAGGAACAGTTATGCCAAACACAAGTACACACAACTATCAAAACTTATCAAAAAAATCATGAAGAAGTTGGTAGAGTCAAATCTGATAACACTTCTCAACTTTGAAAACTACCAAGAACCACAAGAGAAACCATCCTGGTACAATGAGCGTGATCTTTGTGAATTTCACAAAATCAAAGGACATAAAATAACAAAGTACATGAAACTTAAGAATATCATTCAAGATCTCATAGAAAATGATACCATATTTGTTGAGGTACCGACTAGGAATCAGGATCTTAAGATATACAAGAACACTATGTCAGATTATAACAAATAAAATAACAATGACAAATCTAAGGATTACACAAATGTACAACATACCTATTCCAATGTAGTTGCCTCCCACGATAGCATTATTACTGTTGTCACCATCAAAGGATCTAGTATGAAATGTGGAGTCACCACACGACATGGTAAAATAACCATTCAAGGAGTCCCATCTCAATCTAGGACACAACCTACTTTTCCCACATCTAATCCTAGCAAGTAAAATATTCTAGATCAACTTAAGTAGACCCCCACATAGATATCCATCTTAGGAATTTTAAGGTTATCCCTCGCACATAGGGAAATATTGGAGAGAGCCTTGTTTGAGTCATTTGTCCCTGAGGATATTGATATTGATGAGTTTCAAGCTATGGTAGGGCATATCACCAATAATCTTCTTACCTTCTCCAAGAAAGACCTATTGTCACAACAATCTTATAACCGTGCTTTATACCTTGAGGTTGTCATTCATAAAAATAAGGTTAAAAGAGTCTTGGTAGATGGAGGTGCTAGTCTGAACATTTGTACCCTACAGTTGATCAAACATCTAGGCTATTCAGAAGATACTATTGAGAAGACAAAGAGTACCACCATTAGGGAATATGACGACCAAGAACGGGTATTAAAAGGAATCATTGCACTTCCCATTCAAGTGGGACCTCTTATTGTAGAAACTACATGCCAAGTTCTTGATCTTGATCTTCTCTATAACATCTTTCTTGGCCGACCATGAATCCATGCTCTAAAATCTATAGCCTCGACCTATCATCAGTGTGTAAAGTTTCTTTTTGAAGGTAGATAAATCACTATCCATGGAGATCTTGAGCCTTTTTACTACTAAAAAAGTCTTCAAGCTAAGTTCTATAAGATACCCAAAATACCTAAGAATGATTAAGGACCTACACCATGAAGCTCATTTGTTGACCTATCATCCCCAGGATCTACCTCAACAACAAAAATGCCTATTGTGCAGAGCATACCTAATGTCAAAGCAGTGATCCAAGATGATGGTTGTGGGAACTACAAGCTATTGAAAGACACCTTTGTCTTAGGAGAATCACCTATTTCTCCTCAGTATCATGGGAAACCCACATCTAGCACCAAAGAACCCGAAACAATCAAGATGTCAGATAATGCCTTCACCAAGTGGGGGGATTTGAACCAAGAAGATGTCAATGAGGAGGATATTTCTAAACTCCTCTATGAAGATGAACGACCTATCCTTGTTCTTCCCATGGAAGAATATAATAAAGGCTTGTAGCTCATGCAAAATTGGGGATATAACAAGAATGAAAAGCTAGGACAAAATGATAATAGTTTACTAAAACCTATCGTTCCTGAGAAATGAATAAAGAATCTTGGCTTAGGTTGTACTACTAGTAAGGTCACACTTATTGGAAAAGGTATTTACGCTAAATGAGCCGAGGCTTCCTCTTGGTTACCTACATTGTGTGATACAACCTTAGATGACTTTCCCCTTGATGTTGCAAACCTATTTGAAAACAACACCCTCTTTATGATATCCATAAAATCCTGTCTCAAGCAACCAACCAACTAAAATACTCCTAGTATACCAACAACTTATTGACATGGACCAAAAGGGACCGCCGATTCTAGATTTATTCGAAAACGATGAAGCGATCTTAGAATTCATGGGACTTTGGGACAACTTATCATGGGTAGATCACAAAGAATGCTTCGACATAGAGCTCGACACAAGGACATACTATGGGGAGGTGATTGAATCCTTCAGTCACAAAATTAATGAAATGTAACTAACATGTAGATCCTTGAGTGAAAACCACCTAGTGGCACTCTCTAATCCTAAAATAGTAAAAAAAACGGATACATCCGACGATGAAAACCTCTCTGAGGTTCCCAAGGATGAGGGATTCAATCTCCCCCTTAGTGAAATGCATCCAAAAAAGTCAGCAGCGCTAGCAAAAAAGGCCACTCTAGTCAATGTGGGAACATAAGAAGCACCTAAAATCACCTTCTATGTTGAATCCTTGCTAGAAGAAGAACAAAAGAACCTAGCAACATTCCTCAAAGAGCGAAGAGCTAACTTTGCATGGTCATACACATATATGCCAGGCCTTGATCCTAAAGTGGTTGTGCATCACTTAACAGTTTATCCTAAAGCCAAGCCAGTAAAGCAAAAATTAAGGAAGATGCATCCTCAGATAACACTCTTGGTCAAACTATAGTTACAAAAGATTCTGGACGTTGGATTTATTTGACCAATAGATTATCCTGAGTGGGTTTCAAACCTGGTATCAGTCTCAAAAACCACTGGGGACATCAGAATTTGCACTAATTTAAGATACCTAAACAAAGCATGCCCAAAGGATGATTTCCCTCTTCCTAACATTGATCTCATTGTGGACTTAATAGTAGGGCATGAAATGCTATCACTCATGGATGGTTTTTCAGGCTATAATCAGATCATAATCGCCAAGGAGGATCAACATAAAATTGCATTCACTTGTCCATGGGGAATCTATTGTTGGAATGTGATGCCATTTGGGTTAAAGAATGCAGGAGCAACCTATCAAAGAGAAATGACCCTCATCTTTCACGACATGATCCAAAAAATAGTTGAAGATTATGTGAATGGTATTTTAGAAAAATCAAGGAAGAGAACTGAGCACATACAAGTCTTAGGACCCATCTTTGATAGGTTGGAAGAATACAAAGTAAGGCTAAATCCAAAAAAATGTGTTTTTGGGGTCACATAAGGGAATTTTTTGGGGTTCATCATTTCACAAAGAGGGATAGAAATTGATCCATCAAAGGTAAAAGCCATCCTAGACATGGAACCACTGCAAACACTAAAGAAGATGAGAGGATTACAAGGAAGAATGCAGTCTTAGGAGGTTCATAGCACAACTATCAGATAAAATCCACCCCTTTTTGCATCTTCTCCATAAAGGGATAACCTACAAGTGGGATGAAAAGTGTGATAAAGCTTTCCAACAGATCAAATATTATCTAGTGACACCTCTAGTACTTATACCACCAACACCAAATAAGCCATTGATCGTGTATATCTCAGCGACATTAGCAACACTAGGAGCTCTTTTGGCACAACATGATGAAAACAAAAAGGAAAGTGCCATCTACTACATCAGAAAAACCTTGGTGGGATATGAGATGAACTATTCACTCATTTAGAAGGCATGCCTAGCATTTGTTTTTTCTTAACAAAAATCTAGACACTACATGTTGTCACATCAAATCAAGATCATTGCAAAAATTGATCCATTGAAATACTTGTTATCCAAAGCAACTCTCACAAGATGAATGGCTAAATGGGTGATGATCTTAAAAGAGTTTGACATAAAGTACATAGAGAACAAGGAAATCAAAGGACAAGTGATCACATACCAATTAGCATAAACACCTATCTATGTTGAGAACCTTCTAATATCTGAGTTCCCTGATGAATCAGTGTTCCTTATCAATCTCACAACTCAGTGGAAGATGTAATTTGATGGATGATTTGCCCAACATGGATCTAGAGCAAGAATTA
The DNA here is from genome assembly GCA_007258455.2 of Sequoia sempervirens. Taxonomy (NCBI): domain Eukaryota; kingdom Viridiplantae; phylum Streptophyta; class Pinopsida; order Cupressales; family Cupressaceae; genus Sequoia; species Sequoia sempervirens. Next base: position 940,146,745 of record VDFB02271358.1, read on the forward strand.
TTTTCATCACCCCCAAGTTGATTTCATTCAATAATCATACAAGCTATCATTCCCGTGTACTAACAACATTTCTGATTATGAAGCCCTAATCATAGGTCTAAGGATAATAGTTCAGACACAAGAGATGAAAGTCTATGGAGACTCATAGCTGGTTATGAACCAAGTCAATGATGACTATCAAACTAAAGATGAAAAGCTTACTCCTTAAAAGAAAATGGGGGAGAATCTCAAGGATCTTTTCATAGAAATAAATTTTGAGCAAATTCGCTGCCTAAAAAATAGAGCAACAAATGCCATGGCAACGATCGAATCTCTATTAGACATGTCGAACAATGTCCTCCAATGTGAATTCTTGGTAGAACAACTTCTCGTACCAACTTTCAAAATACTTGAATCTGAATTTGTGTGTGTCATTTTTGGTCTTGGATCCCCGTGGTACCATGAAATCTTTACTTACTTAAGTAGAGGAACCCTCCCTTCTAATATCACCTCAAACCTTTAAAAGACCTTTGTTAAAAAGGAATCCAGATTCGTGATCCTAGGTGATACCCTTTACCATCAAAGCATCGAAGGGACATTACTACAATGTAGAATGCTTTGACTAAACCTGCTCAAACATGGACAAACAAGCAAAAATTAGTCCTTAAACAAGTTCAAACCAAACATTCCCCATGAAATTAATTCAAAACACAAGAATAAGAAAACAAGATGAAATATAAAATAAAAGCTAATAAAATCTTATTCAAAATGCTCAAACCAGCATCCCATGGGGGAATTGGTGCTACTTTGATGTGCAAAGTAGCCCTTTCCCAATTCCTTGATAAGCTTGATGATGATTGATTGATCCTTGATGCAAAATGCCAATATCCTTGCTATGAATGATGAACTCTTATTCTAACATGGATGAAATGTGGATGAAAATAGATACTTTGAATTCAAAATGACTATAATAACCTTGCATAAAATTGTTAATGATTGTGAATTCAAATGAGCATAATGAGCTTACATGGATTGTGGATGCCAAATCAATAGAGAAGGTCTCTATTTATAATGGAGAAGGATTGAAGAATGAGAAATAGGAAGAATATGGGATTAAAATTGAACCAATGGTATTGTGCCACTTGCCAACATGCTAATGGAGAGTGGGGCATATTTTGAACAATGTGCATGTTAAATGCATGTAGATGGAATTTGAATTTGAAGAAGTGACTTGCAAAAGAGGGGATGTAAGTGCCTTTAATGCCAAGTTGGCTCAAGGAGAGGACATGTAAGAGCCTTTAATGCCAAGTTGGAGGACAAAAGTCCTTTGGGAGGGAGATTTCAAATAGGTGGAATATTCCAAGAATATGCCACATTTGAATGAAAATAGAGGAATTAATAAATCAAATAAATTGATTTACATGTGCAACTTGCAAAAGCTAGAGGAATGAAGGATTAGCATTAAAAGTTAATTAATGTTTAATTAACTTAGATGAAGTTAGTTTGATTTGACATTAGATTTAGATATTTAGATTTATTTAAATCAAATGAGAGGATAGTTAGGAGATTTTAATTAAATAAAATAATTTATTCAATTAAATGAAGAACATTAGGATTAAATAAAGTTAATTTATTTAATCACAAAGAGGACATTAGGATTTGATTAAATAAAAATTGATTTATTTAATCAAAGAGGAAACATTAGAATTTAATTAAATAAATTTGATTTATTTAATGAAAGAGAAATTTTGATGAATTAATTAAATAAAGATTATTTAATTAATTGGTTAGTAAAGGAATGATTAAGGAAGAATTGATGTTAGTGAATCAGAGTCGAGTGCATGATATCAATTAGGATAATTTACGTGTCTACAACTATGTGTTAACTAAGAGGAAGCCTTAACTACTTTAACATAAGTACACGATGTCATATGTGGGTCCCATTCTAGCAGTATGACACTAGCTAAGAAACTGTTGAGGATGGGGTACTATTGGCCAACCATGAAAAAGGAAGCCAATCAATATGTGTAGAAGTGTGTCTAATGTCAACAACATGGAGATTTGATTCATGCTCTAGCTCAAGAGTTGCAACCCATGATCACACCATGGCCTTTTTTGTAGTGGGGACTTGACCTCATAGGAAAAATCACTCCAACTTCATCCAATGGCCACAAGTTTTTCATAACCGCGCCACTGAGTACTTTACTAAGTGGGTTGAAGCCATTCCTATGACCTACATAATGGGGAAACAAATTGCAAATTTTATCATGAGATACCTAATATGTTGTTATGGTGTTCCACAAACTCTCATCTTAGATAATGGAACCCCTTTTAAAAATAAGAATGTGAAAGAGTCGTTCCAAAGATTCAATATCCAACACCGATTCTCTACCCCATACTATCCCCAAGGCAATGGTTAAGTAGAAGCGACAAACAAAACTATCCTAAAAATCTAGAAGAAAATAGTGAATGAAATTGGCTGTGATTGGCATCTGCAACTAAATCCCGCTCTTTGGGCTTATCGAACCAGTATTCACATGCCTTCAAGTGCAAACCCTTTCGCCTTGGTCTATGGGTCAGAATCCATCTTGCTTATTGAGGTTGAGCTCCCATAATTGTGGGTGTCACTACAAAGCTTGCTAACTGAGGAAGAAGACAAAGTGTCTTAGTTGAATGAGCTATAATTCTTGGATGAGCGTCGTCTTGACCCCCTCAATAATTTGTAAGTATATCAAAATTGACTGAAAGAGAGCTATAACAAGAGAATCAAATGTCAGTTGTTCCATATAGGGGATATAGTCTTAAAGCATAATCAAAAGAACCTTCTAGATCAAGACAACAAAGGAAAGTTTGAACCTAACTTATTGGGTCCCTTCGTTATCACAAAAAGCTATGGATTAGGAGCATCCCAACTGTCAAACCCTGAAGGTGAACCCTTGCAGGAGCCAACTAATAACCTGCATCTCAAAAAGTTTTATGCCTAGTTTTGAAGGGTATAAATCTGAAAATACAAAAAAAAAGAAAGAAGAAGATCAAAATAAAAAAGAAGAAGAGAAAAATGATTGAAAAAGTAAAGAAAAATAATTGTCCTCTAGTGAAAACCACTTTGGTGGTGCTTTGGGCAAGTACCTTGGTGAAAACTTGGAAAACAAGTGCCTTGCGTAAATAAAGCACCTCCAGCTATTCTTTGGATCTTTTGTCCTACCATTCTTTGCACCATTCATCCATCGCCTATTCATGTCCTTATCATAGCTTGATATTGTGAAATATCACAATCCCTTTAGCACTACTTGGCATATTCCAAAGGTCAGTTTGTCTTGCCTATATCAAAGTAGTCTAACCTGCCACACTAGGGGCAGTTGGTTATGTATCATAATCAGGTTCTTGTATATCTTGTGGTCATCGGAAATCTTATCTTGAAAACCCCTAAACATTCATAAAACTTATCAAAAATCCCAAAAAAATTTGTAAAACGTTCATCAGAAAACCCAAAAACATTTGCAAAATCCTGTATAGCTAAAATCCAAAAACATTCAAAAATTTGTAAAGGAAAAATCTGAAACATCAAGAAAAAATCAAAATCCCTAAAAAGGTTGAAAACATCAAAAATTCAAAAGAAGTGGTCCCCTTGAAGAACTACGTTGTCTCTGAGCTTGAATGTAGGCAAGACTTATCTTTGATTAGCCCCCGAGACACCCTAGGTCAGTCCTTTAGGAATTCGTAATAATAAACTAAATTTTCCATCACTGTTCATATCTTCATCTTGTTCATAGGTTGAGTTAGTCGAACTACGTGATCTCTGAGTAAATAATGTAGGAAAGGAGTATCTTTGATCAACCCCTAAGGCCCCTAGGATAGGTCTTTAGGTTAGGTTCTTGGTCAAATTCTCAAAAATCCAAAAACATCCAAACATCAGAAAATCCCCAAAACATTAAAAAAACCAGAAAATACAAAAATATTTGAAAATTGAAAATCCAAAAACAATAGAAAACATTCAAAAGACCTAAAAAGCCTCAAATATCTCAGAAAACCCTAAACAACCTCAAAAAATAAAAAAACATAAACATTCGAATAAACTTTCTAAAAGACCAAAAACAACCTCAAAACATTTTCAAAATACCAAAAACATTGAAAAAATTAGAAAATCCCAAAACCCAGCCATCCCATCTCGCTTTACCCGAGTGTAGCAAGTCATAAAGTAGAACCTAATTTTCAAAATCTAAAGTCTAAATCATAGGTAAATACGTCAGTGAAGTTTATATCAACATCGCATCTTAGCATCATCATCCTAACATACAAAAACCTCTGATCAACATGTCCTAGGATGCATCCTTCCTGTGATGGACATCAGTATCAAATATCACCTTAGCTAAACTTGAACTAGGAAAGAGATACAAATAACATTGACTGTTTATCTTTGATCTTTTCTTATGATTTATGTAAATGAACCATTCCAAGGACCTCTCTATGATGTCTATTAGAACAATTTAGAGAGAAAGGAATGGGACATCGATAATTATCTTTCATTTGTTGTGCTTGTGGGTACTCTTGTAAAATAATCTTGGCACATACTTGCTTAGTTGTGTGTAGGAAGGTTGTTTGGAGTATGTTGTTGACTATTGTGTATGCTTTGGTCCAATCAATTCTAAACTTCTAACTTGCATTCCAATGAGGTTTCCATATGTCAAGGTGTGAACAAGAACTATCCTATCTATTTTCTGAGTCAAAATCCATTACACTAGATACAACATCAGCTTGGTTATTAATACCTTGATGCATCATATCTATGTGTTATATCAAAAAATAAGGAATGCTAGAAATCCCAATCCCAAAATGTGAGCAACTGATAATCTTGCATTTCATCCTTATTTTGCGTTGTCTCATCACCCTCTCTAATAAAGTCTCGATGGATCATAGACTTGTTGGATCTTCAAAATCAACAGTCATTCTTTATTCTTCTATCTTCTCTCTGCGCTAACCTGGTGTCATGACAGTCAACAAAAACATCATCAATGCATCCACTCTGCATCCACAAACCATCATCATACATGCGCATCTCATAATCATAGCATATTCATAAAATATCCATCAACTTAATCATTGCATATCACATCATACATTCTGCATTATGATTTGAGTTGTGATGAATAATATAAATTTATTATTTTAATTGTCTTAAATCATTGCATTATCATTTGCATCCATACATCCATATGCATATGTTATCATCATCATAAAATGCATAGAAAATACAAAAAAAGAAATGCATCCATAACATTTGCATCACATATCATTCATTTCATAGCATATCGTGAAAAGATACTGAAAAAGAATATAACATTGCATCCATATCATATAATGATCATTGCATATCACATAGGAATAAGTATAATGCATCCATACATGATCAAATATAAGCATCTCATCCATCCATACATCATAAGCATGAAATAAGTGAACACATCACATCATATAGAATCCGTATCCATATCATATATATATCAAAAAATGAATATCATGGTAAAAAATCTGGATTAGTGTATGTGTATGATAAGTACAATATCCACGAGGCTATCAAAAAGGAGCCCATGAATGCATATTTGTGGTAAAGAATGGGGCAACAAAATAAAAAAAAGTATCTATACATGAAAGATAGCCCTGATGGTTGCTACCCTCTTTGGTTTGCCTCCCAAGCTAATCCTCGACTCTCAGTCACACATCACTGTGCTACAAAAAATCAAGCTGTCTGAGTGCCTGAGGTACATCCCGATGGTAATGTTGCCTATAATATGTAGCCTTTTTCATGAAATCTCTATACAATCTGGCTGAAATGGTCCTGCCATGTGTGGCCACCATCATAGCCTCTATTTGTTGGCACCGAGAAACCTCCTAATCCTTCTCTGTAGTCATGACCTGTACTTGCTATAGTACCTGATCTCTCTTGACCGTGACCCCACAACCTGTTTTCGTACTTGGTTTCGCTCAACAGTAATACCCAAAATATGCTGGTAGGCTTGATCCCACTCACTAGTCAAAATCTACACCTGCTGCTATAGCTACTGTATTTGAGCATCTCTCGCATCTAGTGGTGTTGCCTACTACTGTACAACTGGAACTATTGAGGAGGCTATTTTCCAATCGGTGGAGCCCCCAAAACCTAGCCATCCTGGCCATCCTAGTCACCCTGACCTTGTCCTTTGCCTCTAGCCCCCTGCCTCTAGGTCTCCCTCGTAGAGGAGCACCCGCCGGATCTGTCAACTATCATGGGGGTACAAACCAAGCATCATATGCAGGTGTAGTTTGTGCTACCGCTTGACCTTGATCATAGGACCAAGGTTGAACTACTAACTGTTTGAAGCTCTTGACTACCTCGGGAGTTAAAATGGTTGATCCCCATGTGGGAATCTCTTGTGTTGACCTAGAAAAAATGGCCCTGTAACTATCATTTGGCCTATCTTGTGGCTCCCCAAACTGTCGAGTCACCTTGTCTAGTAAATAATGCTCAATAATGGTATTCTCACGACCCTGCATATATTGGGTCTATCTCACAAAATATAGTTTTTGCACATCATCAAACCATGGTGGCATCTGAAGCCACGAGCGCCATCGATAAACTGTCATGTCATCGATAACTCATCTCTAGTATGGGAGCTGAATCTGTCCAGTGTGCCTCAATGTAATTGCACCTATGTACCTCCAAATCACAGGATCATCTGGATCCACGTCTACCATTTGTACAATAGGTCGGAGCATGAAAATATGGTCCCATGCCCAAATATGAAGTAGAGTCACCCCTGCTCCAATGGCTCTCCCATCATAGTAAACAAAATTGTGCATGTCATGATACAATGAGGCCAACATCACTGGATCCCATTAAAAAAAGTCCTCTTGTGTAGCATCCTATGCCACACTAATCCCCATCCTGAGCTGAACCCTCTACTACGTTTGTCAAGAGCCACCAAATCTGAAATGATGGCTATGATGATCAATTTGAAAGTTGACACGAGACCTTTGTATGACTCGAGGTCAATCTATGTTGTAACTAACACAATTTCCTCCATCTCCATCACCTCATGGCAGGCATCGAGTTCGGCATCAATGTCATAGATCGGACGATCGTCATGTATCGACAAACAAAGAATATGCAATACATCCTCCAAGGTCACTATCGCCTCACCAGTGGGAAGATGAAAGGATGAGGTCTTGCTATTCCATCTTTCACACAAAGCAGTCATCATAGCTAAATTTGTTTGGATGACGGGTGCATATGCAACATACCAGAGACCGATCTTTCCCAAGTTCTCCTAATATAACTCTAATGAATCACTCAATATCTCCAACATAGTGGGTCTGTGCTCACACGACATTAGCAATGGAATGACCTCTTGCATCCACAAAGTGTATGATGTCATGAAATCAAGGAAATTTGACTCAATTTGGAATTTATATCTCAAAAATCATAATAGCGTCACTATATTTAAATTTCAAATTGTGACACCCAAAAGCATTTAAAATTGCAAATCGCAACATGCATCACCAAACACATGGGCATCACCATTTATACTTTGGAAACCCTAACCCTAATTTCTAAATTGGTAAGTGCATCGCTATATAAGTGTGCATCGCAATTTAAAATTAGAAACCCTAATTTTAAATCATGACTAGTGTCGCCATATAAATTTGTGTCACTATAATTTAATTGAGAGTCGCCAATTGTAATTTGGACGTCTCTATATAGCGACACCCCTAAAGTTTAAATTTCAAAGAGCAATAAATACGTCAAAAAGTCAAATTTCAAATCAAGTTTGGAGTTACATACCGGTGGTCCTAGGCTTGTAAGATGTTGATGCTCTCGAACTCGGTTAGAGATGTGCCTGGGAAGCTTTCGTCACACCATTTCGTCGGAGGGTCAGAGATCAAAATAGCAAGAATCTCCTAAGTGTGAATGCACAAATGAATTGAAAGTGACCCTTATTGGCTTATTTAAGCTAGAAAATTAGGGATTTTTTCCCTAATTTCACCTTCAAGCTAGGGTTTATCATCATTTTCATAATTCTTGCATCCCGGAGCCTTTCTGGACCCTTGGGGTAGCTTTTAACCTTTATCAAGAAATCAACCCAAAATTCAAAATTTCCACCCAATTTCTCAAGGGGGTAGGGAATCAAGCTTTATCCTTCCGTTGGGGCATCTAAAAAATTAGAAAAAAAAACTATTTTTTGATTTAAGCAACAATTTTGATCCAAAGAGCGTTGTTCTTTGAACCGAAGCAACAAATACCTCACTTCAAAGAGGGGAAAAATGTAGACATTGAAAAATGTAGACATTGAAAAATGTCCTAAACGATATCATACACTTGAAATAGATTTACTAACATAATTTCCTCTTTAAACCCATCCTCTTTTTTCTTAATTAATTAAATTAACCTAGCTAATTTAATTAATTGTATCATTTGCATCTATTCGCATAATTTATCAATTCAAGTTAATTCACTGCCTCTTCATGCTAAAATTTCATCTCATTAATCAAAACAATTAATTTAGTTCCCTAAGTCTTCTAATTTAATTAAATAACTCTAAGTTATTTAATTAAATATCCTTTCATCCCTCTCCCATTCATTAAATCATTTAATTTAATGAAAAAAACTTTAATTTCTCTAATCCCCTAATTGCATGATTAAACCTTGGTTAATTAACAATGAAACTAATTTTCCTCTAAGAAGGGGAATATTCCCATGGAATATTCCTTATCCCCTTTTTGCACAATTAAGAATTTCTTTTAATTCACAAAATACCTTTTATCCTCACCCAGATGAATATTCCAAGGAATATTCTTATTACTCCATCATTTGAAAAGGGGATATTTTCACTTAGCTTCTAATGCAACTTTTAACCTTTAACCTTTTGAACAAGTCACCTTTGACCTGTGTGAATAGGTCAAATGTGTGTTTGTTTGAAGCAAATATGAGCCCTTGATTGAATTCCATCATGCATTTTTATCCGTTGATGAGAATCCATAATCTATGCCTCTCACCTCCTTCATCTTGGATCGTTGATTAATATTTTCAATCTCAACCCTCCATTTCTCATTTGCTTTCCTATAAATAAAACACTATTTGGAGACAAATGGATCCATCTTTCAATCGCAAACTTATGTTGTTGAACTCACTTGCATCCACACTCATACTTTACTCAATTTTAGCTTGTTTTAGTTTATTTTAGTTGCATAATAGCTTAAAGAATCCATTAATGGCTTTGATGCATCCATCTTAGTTTGTATATGAATTAGGGTTTCCATCTTTTAGCTTAGAATTAGCTTAGATTAGCTTAGCAATTGCATAAGTAGTTCATTTTTAGCATAAAATCATGTTAACTTAGCTCTCTTCATGTTTAATTTAGCATAAACTAGGTTTTCATCAATTTTATCACAATGGTTTCATCGATTCTCTTCCATAGAATCGATTGAAACAAGCTTACTAATCATGGGATTGGGAAAGGGTCGTTGTTCCACATCAACACAACACCAATTCCAAAATCGGATAAGTTTCAAATGGGCCAGAGTAGGAATTTAACATAGTTTGTAACTTTCAGTTTGTATAAATGCTTATTGTTGTCAACTGAAGTTGCACCCTTGTGAACCTGATGTTCAACACCTCAGTGTAACATGGGAAGACCTCAAAAGTTGTGGGTCACTTATAGAAAGAGGTCAACCTCCAGAGAAGGCCGAATTCCTTTGGTATCACCTAAACTACTGATTTTTTGTAAAGGAAAAGGGAGAAGGAGTGCATAAAAATAAAACTAAATACTATGGTGATACACCAAACTGATAAGAAATCATGAAATGAAAACAAGATTAACATACACTGGAAAACTAATGGTATCTATTTCATTTACTCAATATAACCTCTTTGAACTTATGCATCATTCTTAAAAAAGGGTTGATCTACATACATACTTTAAGAAGGAAAGATAAATTTCACAGCTTTAAGGTATGAATGCAGACTTAGAAAAGCACAGTTGAAATCTTGCATAATCTAAAAATATAGAAATGAGAGTAGTCTTAACACTAACACTGGCTTCCAAGGTAAACTTTGTGTTTTATATTCCAAAATCATAATGAGTTACAAAGCATGCATTAGTCGAGGAAGGATTGCTAAAAATCACTAACTCTTGAGAATGCATAATCCGAACCTTTTCTTACCAAGAGGTGAAAATGCCCTATATACAAAAAGATGGCGGCCCCTAGGGCTTACAAAAATATTAGTTTTCAGAAAAGATTTGCTCCTAGATCTTTCTGAAGGAAGTTAATGTTGCATTAACTTGCATCCTTGTTGTCCATGTCGGTGAAGAATTGCTCCTGGAATGACCTCCTTAATCTTTTATGACTACAACATTAACTTCTTGGTCTTCGTGTGCACCTTCGAACTTCCTTTCCGAGCTGCTTTGAATGATCCTGGGCTCAAAGAAAATCCATGTTGCTTTCTCTCTGTTGATCTTCTTCTCACTGATCAAACTGCCATGGCTCACCTATAGCCTCCTCTGATTGGTCAAACAGATGCTTCATGAGATTTCCAGATGGTCAAAGGTCGATAAGATTAAATCGCATGTTGGTGAGACACTTACCGTGTCTCCCTGATGCGATTATACTCTACAACAACATCAAAAAGTATACACCCGTCGGTGAGAGTTTACATCAAGCTACAAAAGTCATATCGACATCCTTGAAACCATCAGCAAGACCTTCACCTTCAGAAAAAGGTCATAGCGGGCACTAAGAGTCATGCCGATACCCCTTTTCGATTGGTAATTCTATCACTATCGACAAGAATCTCCATTGTCAGAAAGAGCTTTCATCGAGCCCTTCATCCTTTGGCGAGACACCATTGGGTTGGGGAGACCTCCTAGCAAACACAAACCACTTTCCCCATGCTCAAAAATTTCCTTCGATGAGACACTGGCAAGTCGGGAAGACCTCACGCCGAAGCCCTATCATTATACTGCTATGTTCCTCCATCAGCGAGACACGCATGTGTCGGTGAGACCTCTTTCTGAAGGCACAACCCTTCGCCAAGACTCCTCATTGGTCGGCAAGACGTCATAGCGATGATGTCTCCATGTTGGCGAGACTCTACCTAGTTGTTAAGACGTATTCCTAAAACCAACCCACTTCGGTGAGACCTCTTACCAAGCTAAAAACCTATCGCCGAAAGTTCCATTCGCTTTAGTGAGACTCCCCTCCATCAGTGAGACGTTACACCGACTGCCTCCATTTCTCCCGAGCTCAAATATTCTTTGGTGAGACTCCCACTCCATCGTCGAGACATCTCCCCGAGATGAAAATCTTTTGGCGAGTTGAGACCATTTCGAGGAGACTCCCATGTGTCGGTGAGACACTATGCCGAAGGAAAAAACCCTTCGGCGATACTTTACGCAGTCAGAGAGACATTACCCCGACTGAAATATACCCCCTGACGCCACCCTTGTGAAAAAGTGACGGCATGACCTCCCTCCAAGCGGAGAGATACATGAAGACTCATGGTGACCCGAATTTCCTAGCGATGGGTGTATTAAACCAAGTAGAACACACTGCTAGTCGGAAAGACAATAGGAGGGTCTTGCCAAATTTCTTCTCTGATGAGTTTTTTGTGCCAAAACTAATCAAGGCACGCCTTCCAACAGACCTTTTTGTGAAATATCCTCAGGTGCATGATCTAACCCTAGATGCAAATTTCCCATTTGGCCTTTATGAACACTTGAAACACAATTTGTGTTGCCTGATGAGCCCGTAGGTGAAAATAAGGGAACATTTTTGGCGACCTTTGCTGGATGTTTCCCTGCTAAACATAGCAACCAGTAGCCAAACCTTTTCATTGGGCTCAGAGTCACTTAGAAAAAACCCAAAAACATTGAAAAGTGGCTTGCACATGGCTGCAATTCACTTGAGACTCATGAAGCAGATCAGGACACTGGAACTTGCTGAAACTTGAGAAATTGAGGTGAAACTACCAAACTGTGCTAGAACAACACTTAGGGAATGAAACAACATTTAAAAAAAAGTGCCGAAGCACTTATTGAAAGCATAAAACCTATTCTACTATGTACAATGATAAATCATAGCTCAAAACAATGTTTGAGGTGAATCCCATTAACTGGGATTGGTAAATTCTCCCCATTCATGCTCGATAACTGGAATGCATTATGCTCCTTGCATTCAGTGATAACAAAAGGGCCTACCCAGAAATGATCAAATTTTGTATGTTTGCCTGGACCACTCTTTAGCACATCCCACTTGAGAACATCACCTTCCTTGAAAAATTTGGCTGTAGCCTTCTTATCAAATGTTTTCTTTGTTTGGCGCTGATGACACTCCAAAGTTTTCATTGCCCTATCTCTTGATTCTTCAAGCTCCATGAGCTCTGCATATCTTATGGACATTGGGTCCTATTCTTCATACATCTCCAACTGATGAACAACATCTAGAGCTGGAAGCTTTGCAGATAGAGGTAACCTAGCCTCTTTACCATAAACAAGGACATATGGTGAATTACCAACTGATCTCTTAGGGGTTATCCTATCTGCCCAAAGTGCAGATTTCAATGTGGTATGCCAAATTCTTTGATTGTCTTCCATAGTCCTCTTAATGATTCTAATCAGGTTTTTATTTGCACTTTCAGCTAACCCATTACCTTGTGGGTAATAATTAGAGGAAGTATTCAAATGAATCACATGCTTAATAGCCCAATCTGTGACTCTTAATCCAACAAATGCAAGAGCATTATCCGAAATGATGGAGTCAGGAACTCCAAACCTGCTGATTATGTCTTCATAAAAGCTCAGAACTGAAGATTCATTTGTTTCTTTCAAAGCTACTGCCTCTATTCACTGTGTGAAATAGTCTGTAGAAGTCAGCACCCACTTGTGACCAACACTTGATGGTGGATTAATTGGTCCAATAAAGTCAATGCCCAATCTCATGAAGGGCTGCTCCACTTGAATTGGATGTAGAGGCATATAAGACAACTTTTATTTTCCTAAAAATAAAGCACATTTAACACACTTTATTGACCATGCATATGCATCTTTAAACAGGTTGGACCAGTAGTAACCAACTCTCATGATTTTCCAAGTAGTTGTCCTTGGAGCAAAGTGTCCTCCTGAAACTCCATCATGCAACTCATGCAGTACTCTTTTTGTTCGATCAGTATCAATACACCTTAACAAGACACCATTTAGATCTTTCCTGAAAAGTATATTATCAATAAGGACATAAGGAATTGACTGCAATATGAAGTATCTTCGTTTTTCTCTATCCAGACCTGGTGGACATTCAGTAGTATGAAGAAAGTGGGTTGTTTCTTGAACCCAACTTAATACTAATGCAGGTGCGACAACCTGAACATTTTGAGACTCATTCATATTAGTTAAAATAGCACCAACTTCTGATTTCTGTGCATCTTCAAAAGTGGAGGCAAGTTGCTCGCAAAGTCCTCTACCTCTGACAAGTTTTGTGATGTAGATGTTGACATCAAATTCCATTACTTTTGTGATCCACCTTGGTCTTTTCTCACTCAGAATTGTGTTCAACAAAAACTCCTTCACACTTGGGTGTGCAACCAGAATATGAATATTATTGTTTGAAACTAGAGGCTTAAACTTATTTAGGCTTCTGATCACAACGAGAACATGTTTCTTGACAAATGTATATTTCTCCTCACAATCAACAAGTATTTGGCTAAAGAAAGCTATTGGCTGCTCTAAATTATCACTGTTTTTCTAGACCAGTAGAGAAGAGATTGAACCAACGCTTCCAAAAGCATACAATAAGAAGTATTTAGAGAAATATGGATTTACCAGTGTTGGAGTTGATGCTAAAGCTTCCTTGATTTCTTCAAAACTACATTTTTCTTCTCTAGTCCAACTGAAAACTGCATTGTTTTTAAGCATGGCAGTCAAGGGTTGTAGTAAATTTGCAACATCAGGAATGAATCTTCTTAGAAAGTTAATTCTCCCTAAAAAACTCTACAATCCTTTCTTGTGATTGGGTAATGGCAGTTCAAGTATAGCTTTAACTCTTTCAGGATCAATGGTAACTCCATCTTTTGATACTATATGGCCTAACAACTTACCTTCATGAACTGCAAAAATACTCTTTGTCGAATTGAGAGATATTCCATACTCTCTACATTTTTCAAAAACTTGCTTGAGATGTGACAATTGTTCATCGAAATTCTTTGAATATATGGGTATATCATCTAGGTAAATCAACAAAAATTTCTGAATTAAACTCTGAAATGCCATGTCCATGGCATGCTGAAAGGTGGCATCGACATTAGATAAACCCAAAGGCATTATCTTGTAGGCCATAGTGCCCCATTTTGTTGTAAATTCTATTTTATACTAATCCTCCTCTTTGACCATAATCTGGTTATAACCAGAATATCCATCCAGAAGAGAAAATATTTTTGATCCAACAACAACTTGAAGAATTTGTTCCATAGACGGTAACGGGTAATGATCCTTTAGTGATGCTCTATCAAGATCTCTAAAATCCACACATAATCTTATTTCACCGCTATTTTTTCTAACCGGAACAAGGTTAGAAACCCAAGATGTGTGTTTAATTGGATATACGATACCCCCTCAACTAACTTGGTCAGCTCTTTGATCATTAAGGGTTCAAGCTTGGGGTTCAATGGTCTCTGTTTTTGTCTAATAGGATTGGCATCGAGTTCTAACTCAATTGTATGTTGTGCAATATGATGATCAAACCCTATTAGATCAAAATATTTCCAAGCAAAAACATCATGATATTCTTGGTATAAAACAATGAAAGCTCTCTTATCCTCAGCTGAACATATTTTGCCTAATTTGAGAAGCTTACCTTCAAATATTTCCACTTCTTCATAATGATCCTCTTTCACTTGAATGCCGAATTTGTTCTTCTTAAGTTGGTCATCATAATTGAATATGGATTCGAAGGTAACCAGCCCTTTGGGAAGTTTATTTGTCTTCAGCTGTATCACTTGATCATCATACTGCTGTTTAATTTTTTCCTGGTTTACTACAAAAAATTGATCTTCTTGGAGCAGAAAGGTTAAAATCTGTTCATCATTTTCAAATACCTGCCAGCTAATGTTGTTATCAGGAATTGATGGCCTGATAACCACCTTAACATACCGCTGTATTTTTCCTTTTTTAATATGGGATATCAAACTGTGCTCCAATTGCTGCAAGTCTGTCAACATGCTTATTCTGATTTCGTGGAATAGAAATTATATTGAAGGCATTAAATTCTTCAATTATGTTCCATACTCTATTTTTGTAAGACTTCAAAGCATCATTCCTAGCAACATTGAGCCCCCTAACCTGGTTAACTATCAATTCACTGTCTCCATATACCTTCAAACAATCGATTCCTCTTTTCCTTGCCCATTCAAGGCCTTGGATAAGCCCTTCATACTCAACACTGTTATTAGAACACACAAAAGAAAAATGAAAAGATGAAAAATACTTATCACCCTATGGAGAAACCAACATTGCACCTCCACTTGCTCCATTCTTGCTTCTGGAACCATCAAAAAACATTTCCCAAAGTCCACTTTGCTATTGCAACAACTGATCTCTACCTTTTTCAAGGTTTGGAATCTCTGCATCAGGTTCGAGCATCACATAATTACCCATACTAGTATCTTGAATAAAATCTACAAGACTGTCCCACACGTTTTCAGCCGCCCACTCATGTAGCACCACATCAGGAACAACTTATGTTTGAAGTTCTTGAGCAACAACCAACTCACTATTAGTAAAAACAACACAATTTGTGTCTGCAGCAGTAGGAATAACATTGATAGGACTTGGGTTATATGGATCAATGTGATCTTTAACCAACCTCTCAGATTTAATGGTAACCTTAGTTCCATATCTTGTTCTAAACAACATATGTGACCAGTCAGCTGACACATAACCACCTATCTTAGTTGTAAAGTCTCTTGAGAGGCACAAAGAAAAGAATGGTGGGAGATCTATGACACATGTCCTCAGGAACTGAAAAATTAGGACAAGCATGAAGGGTAAGACTCAAATCTTTAATAATGCCCAATGTATTGACATAAGTACCATCCAATTGAATCACTCCTTTCTCTAAAGGCTGATATTTAAGTCCAAGTTTGTCAGCAATTTGCTTTGGCATTATTGAACAACTAGCTCCACTGTCTACCATACAGTTATGAACTAACTTCTCACCTATGATTACAAACACGTAAAATGGAGGTGGTTTAACTTCTTTTCCTGTCTCTTTGCTGGGCTATTTATCATTTCCTTGAGTATTATTTGTCAACACAGTTCTAACTTGATCTATTGGAGACTCAGATTCATCAGACACTTTAAAATTTGACAAAGCTGAGTGTAACATATCTTTTTGACCTGGGATAGCTAATGAATCCCACATAGACATTGTCACATTTGTCTTTTTCATACTATCAAGAATGTTATAGGTTGCAACTGGGTTTAATTTATGATGTACCTTTATGCCAGTGTGGTTGGCTTGCAAGTGTGGCTGCTCCTTAACTGGGAGTTGCTGATTTCTTTGCGATCCACGAGTCACTTGAGAGGTAGATGGTTCTACCACTGATGCTTTTCCTTTATTAGCTGCTTGATCAAGCTCAAAAGCTCTTTTCTTTGCCCTTGTGTTAGCTGCTATTGGAGAATCATCTACATTCAATCCACAAAATTCTTCACCTTGCCAGTTAAGTAGGGTAGTATCATTAGTAGGCTGATCTTGCTGTTGTGGAGATGCATCATTGAATTCATTTTGTTGTGAACTTGAGGCATTATGTACCATAAGTGCTTGATTAATGAGTCCATTTGAGCAAGTGGCTTGATTGTGAGATTGGTTGCAAGGGTAACACCACTCATAATCTACTGCTAAATTGTTTTGAATAGGGACAAGATCCTTAACTGCACTAACAGGTGCTGGAGCATAAGCCTAAAAAGGTCTAGTATTTACACCCTATCTTGGGCCCTGGTAATTGCCTTGGTAAGCTTGTCTATTACCTTGGTATTGCTATTGTTGACCTAATTCTACTGTTGATAAGGCCTGCTATATGATTGTTTCTTTTCCACGCTTACAAGTTTATTACCAAAAGTTTGTAATAAACTTTTGATCTCCTATAACTCACCTGAAGATCCTGAAACAATAGCTTCTTGTGCTACAATAGCTGGAATAGGTGGCAAAGATGCAAAAGGTGGTATTTGCAAGGGGATATTTGAATGAATATCTAGAAATATAGGAATTGGTGGCCTAGGAGCAAGTTTACCAGCTTGTATTAGGTTGTTTTCCGCTCTGATTGCTACTTCAAATGCATCCGGTAGAGAAACACCCCCCATTGATTGTATCATAACAGCGATATCGCTGTTAAGGGCCTTTAAAAAGTACAAAAATGCATATTCTAGAGGTGGTCTCACTGTTGTAGGAATCCTATCCCAGGTTCTTTGAAATCTGAAATTGAAATCATTCATTTGCTCTTGAGGAGCCCTCTTAAGCGTAGTTAATTGTTCCAACAAAGAAAAATTATCAGACCTGTCCTGAAACTGCCTGTGTAATTTGTCGCCCAACTTATCCCAAGTGGAAACTGAACCTACTCCAAGGCTCCTGAACCATTGTAATGCTCTTCCTTTGAATGATGCTGCAAGAAGTCTTATAGCTACGTTTTCTTGTGTAATGTAATGTACACCACATAAGGAAGCCACATCTCGTAATGCTCAATCAGAGTAGTCCGGTCTTCTCCAGTGAAAATTGGCAAGCTTTTCAAAGTTGCCATTTGAATATCATTGTGTTGTGTCAAATTTAATGGACTACTTCCATTAAATGGTACAAAAGGCTAATTTCTAGGAGCATCCATTAGAGGTTGATTTTCCTGCACTCCTGGTGAAAAAAAAGTCAGGACAACAGTCTGGAATCTTAGAGATGGAGGAGTAGATTTGGTTCTTCTAGAATAGATAAATGTTGTCCCTGACCTCTCTATTACCCTGCCTTGTCTTCTGGGTGGTGATAGCTGCAAATATTCAAAAGGACCTGAACTGCTCCTTGTCTGAACTCTTCTAATAAAATGGAAAAGCGCTAATTCTGAAGTTCTTCCTCTTTATGGAGTCGCCAAGTATGCAAGAATGACTTTTGTAAAGTCTGAACTTGCTGGTTGCATACCAAACCAACAGTATAATGTGGAACTTGTCCCACCAGGTGTTCCAAAAGCTGTTGTCAGATGCAATTGCACCCTTGTTGAACCTGATATTCAACACCTCAGTGTAACATGGGAAGACCTCCAAAGCTGTGGGTCACTTATAGATAGAGGTCAACCTCTATCTCTGGAGAAGGCCGAATTCCTTTGGCATCACCTAAACTACTAATTTTTTGTAAAGGAAAAGGGAGGAGTGCATAAAAATAAAACTAAATACTATGGTGATACATCGAACTGATAAGAAATCATGAAATGAAGATGAGATGAACATACACTGGAAAACTAATGGTAGCTATTTCATTTACTCAACATAACCTCTTTGAACATATGCATCATTCTTAAAAAAGGGTTGATCTACATACATACTTTAAGAAGGAAAGATAAATTTCACAGCTTTAAGGTATGAATGCAGACTTAGAAAAGCACAGTTGTAATCTTGCATAATCTAAAAATACAGAAATGAGAGTAGTCTGAACACTAACATTGGCTTCCAAGGTAAACTCTGTGTTTTATATTCCAAAATCGTAATGAGTTACAAAGCATGCATCAGCCAAGGAAGGATTGCTAAAAATCACTAACTCTTGAGAATGCATAATCTGAAACTTTTTTTACCAAGAGGCAAAAATGCCCTATATACAAAAAGATGGCGGCCCCTAGTGCTTACAAAAATATCAGTCTTCAAAAAAGATCTACCCCTAGATCTTTCTGAAAGAAGTTAATGCTGCATTAACTTGCATCCCTATTGTCCTTTTCGGTGAAGAATTGCTCTAGGAATGACCTCCTTG
The DNA here is from genome assembly GCA_007258455.2 of Sequoia sempervirens. Classification (NCBI taxonomy): domain Eukaryota; kingdom Viridiplantae; phylum Streptophyta; class Pinopsida; order Cupressales; family Cupressaceae; genus Sequoia; species Sequoia sempervirens. Next base: position 940,165,741 of record VDFB02271358.1, read on the forward strand.
ATCTTTTGTGACTACAACATTAACTTCCTGGTCTTCGTGTCCACCTTCAAACCTCCTTTCCGAGCTACTTTGAATGCTCCTGGGCTCAGAGCAAATCGACATCGCTTTCTCTCTGTTGATCTTCTTCTCACTGGTCAAACTGCCATGGCTCGCCTGTAGCCTCCTCCGATTGGTCAAATTGATGTTTCATGGGATCACTAGATGGTCAAAGGTTGTTTAGATTAAATCAAATTTCGGTGAGACACCTACCATGTCTCCCCGATGTGATTATACTCTACAGTAGCATCAGCAAGTATACACCCATCGGTGAGAGTTTACATCGAGCTGCAAAAGTCATATCGACATCCCTGAAATCATCGGCAAGACCTTCACCTTCGGAAAAAGGTCATAACGGGCGCTAAGAGTCATGTCAATACCCCTTTTCGATTGGAAATTCCATTGCTATTGGCAAGACTCTCCATTGTTGGCAAGAGCTTTCATCGAGCCCTTCATCCTTTGACGAGACACCATTGGGTCGGGGAGACCTCCTAGCGAACACAAACCACTTTCCCTGGGCTCAAAAATTTCTTTCGGTGAGACACTAGCAAGTTGGGAAGATCTCATGTCGAAGCCCTATCATTATACTGCTGTGCTCCTCCATCAGCGAGACACCCATGTGTCGGCAAGACCTCTTGCCGAAGGCACAACCCTTCGCCAAGACCCCTTATTGGTCGGCAGGACCTCATAGCGATGATGTCCCCATGTCAGCGAGACTCTATGCAGTCGTCGAGACGTCTCCCCGAAACCAACCCACTTCAGTGAGACATTGCATCATTGGTGAGACCTCTTACCGAGCTCAAAACCTATCTCCGAAAGTTCCATTCGCTTCGGTGAGACTCCCCTCCATCGGCGAGACATTACACCGACCGCGTCTATTTCTCTCGAGCTTGAATCTTCTTTCGTGAGACTCCCACTCCATTGCCGAGACATTTCCCCGAGATGACAATATTTTGGCTAGTTGAGACCATTTTGGGGAGACTCCCATGTGTCGGTGAGACACTATGCCGAAGGAAAAAACCCTTCGGCGATACTTTATGCAATCGGAGAGACATTACCCCGACCGAAATCATACCCCCCTGATGCCAGCCTTGTGAAAAAATGATGGCATGACCTCCCTCCAAGCAGAGAGATACATGAATACTCATGGCAACCTGAATGTCCTGGCGACGGGTGTATTAAACAAAGTAGAACGCACTACTAGTCAGTAAGACAACAGGAGGGTCTTGCCAAATTTCTTCTCTGATGAGTTTTTTGTGCCAAAACTAATCAAGGCACGCCTTCCAATAGACCTCTTTGTGAAATATCCTTAGGTGCATGATCTAACCCTAGATGAAAATTCCCCATTTGGCCTTTATGAACACCTGAAACACAATTTGTCCTACCTGATGAGCCTGTAGGTGAAAATCGGGCAACACTTAGTTTAACTTTTAATTTTGAATGATATTGTTTGGTAGATTGAGGTTTAGTGGGTAGATTGTGCTTTGATTCATCATGGATCAAGCGTAATTGACCCACCTTAACAATCCTCATCTCACAAGAGCTATTCTAAGTCTTGTGATTGTGGAAGACTTGCATCTTGAAGAACTAGATGTGAAAACACCATTTCTCCATGGGGATTTGGAAGAGGAAATATACATGCAACAACCATAGGGATATGAGGTCAAGGGTAAGGAGGAATTTTTGTGCAAGTTAAAGAAGAGTTTGTATGGCCTAAATCAAGAACATCGGTAATGGTATTTGAAATTTGATAGTTTTATGGTTGAACAAGGTGACAAAAGATGTCATTTTGATTATTGTGTTTATTTTAGAAAATTGGGTAATGGTAGCTATATTACTCATTGCTTTTGTTGATGAAATGCTTGTTATTGGGTATAACATGCATCATATTAATGAACTTAAGTAGAAATAAGAAAATTCATTTTCTATGAAGGATTTGGGTGTAGCAAAATAAATCCTTGGTATGAGGATCACATGGGATAGGACAAACATAAAATTATTTTTGTCTCAAAGTGAGTATTTAGAGAAGGTGTTGAAAAGGTTTAACATGCAGAATGCAAAAGTAGTTAGTATACCTTTGCCTAGTCATTTTAAGTTGACTAAGGAGATGTGTCCAAAGACACAAGAGGAGGAAGAAAAAATGTGTAAGATACCATATGCATCAATATTTGGTAGCTTGATGTATGCAATGGTATGCACAAGGCTAGATATTCGACATGTAGTGGGAGTTGTGAGTAGGTATATGAGAAATTCAAGAATAGAACATTGGAATGTGGTAAAATGGATTCTCTAATATTTGAGAGGTACTACTTCAAAGAAACTGTGTTTTGGAGGAACAAATTCTACTCTTAAAGGACATGTTGACTTTGATCTAGTGGGTGATATTGATACCAGGAGGAGTACTATAGGGTATGTTTTAATGTAACCAATACTATAGTTAATTAGATTTCAAGGAAGCAAAAGGTTGTTGCACTTTCAGCCACTAAAGCTGAGTATCTTGTTGCTACGGAAGCTAGCAAGGAGATGATTTGGTTACAAATTTTTTTGGACGAATTGGGAAAATGACAAGAAGATAGCCCTTTGTACACTGGTAGCCAGAGTTCCATTCATCTTTCTAAGAATTCAGCTATGCATTAAAAAACTAAGCACATACAACTCAGATACCACTTCATCTAGTTAGTTTTGGAGGATGGACAATTGAAGTTGGAGAAAATTCACACAAGTGAGAATCCTGCAGATATGTTCACAAAGGCAGTTACACGAGAGAAATTTATTTCCTCATTAGCTTCCATTAGCCTTACGACTGATAATGGTGGACATAAGAAACCAACCAGACCTATAATCCAGTGGGAGCTACAAGTGCAATAGGGTCGTCTAGGATCAATCTCCAAGTGGGAGATTGTTGGTATGTGGCAACTGACTGTGAAAATATTGTACACTCTTTATGTATCCTTACTAGGGTTTGGGGGCGGCAACCCCCAAATTTTTTTTCCCTTTTTTGCACATCAAGGGTTTAGTAGTAATTTTTTTGTTAATCAAAAAAATGAAAAATGACTTTGTAAAACAATAATTCTGTAAGCTTTCAAAAAAATTGTTATAAGCAGCAGGGATGTAAGTTGTGGCATGGTATTTGTGAGATTATAATCTATTTTTCACTAGATAATAAAATCATTGAATGGTTGAGTTTTCGTGGATGTAGCCCATATTGGGTGAACCACATTAAAATTTTGTGTTGATCTCTTTTATGTTATTCTTCATTGTTATTTCTGGGTTATTTAATCTGCATATAATTGTTAATGTTTATTACTCTAATCTACCTGAACCCTAATAGGACTTTGGAACACTAGAGCTTGAGCATGCAGATCCTCTGATTGAGGAGAAAGATAATTTGAAGGTGGTAATTGATTATTTTATTAAATATATCATTTTTTATAATGTAATTTCTATATACTAATGTCTTTACTTTTTATTGTAATAGTTGAAGCTTGATCGAGAACTAAATAGAAGGAGCAGTCATCAAGTTCAAAGTTAAAAAGTCTCATACACATCTCCATTCCCCTGACCGATAAAGGCCACCCATCTATTTTCTTCACCTAGAGGGAAATGACTTTTGATTGGGGTCCTTTATTGTAAGCTTCATGCTTCATACGTATACTTCATGTGTTCACATGCATGCTTCATAATTTCTATGTATACTTCATGCATTATGTGTATTCATGTGTAGGATTTATGCTTACTATGTATACTCCATGTATTATGTGTATTCATGTGTATGGATCATGCTTCTTGTGTATACTTCATGTGTTCACGTATATGCTTTATGCTTCTGGTGCAATGCAGTTCAGACCATTCCAACATGTTTGGATTTGAAACAAGACCATGCCTAGCCTAAAAGTACCCATTCAGACATGTTGGAACTATCCGTTTGGTCGCACGAGTTGCATAACAAAAGTTACACACCTTTGTGACTTTACACTGCTTGCATTTGACCCTTTTTCTATCAACTAAAAATTCAACACTGTGGGAAAACACCTTAGAGATATCAAAAATTGAGAGAGGTTATTGTAGAGGGCCCCCATGTGATCTTGTATCCTCAAATGAAATGTTTCTATGTGACACGGTGTTCGAGTAACTACTCGTCAAAGATTGTTTCCTTTTTTGCAGTTTAAACTCTTAAGGGATATTACTAGTGCAATGTAGCTCGAACCACTCTAGCATGCTTGGGTGTGAAGCAGGACCATTCCTAGCCTAAATGTACCTATTCAAATGTGTTGGAACTGTTAATTTTGTCACAAGAGTTGCAAAACAAAAGTTACACCCTTTTGCAACTTTACATTGCTTGCATTTGACACTTTTTCCATTAACTAAAAATTCGACACCATGGGCAAACACGTGAAAGATATTAAAAACTGAGAGAGGTTATTTTAGAGGGGTACAATGTGATCCCATAGCCTTAGAATTTTTTTTTCTAAGCGACATGGTGTCTAAGTAACTGCTCATCAAAGATTGCTACATTTTGCAATTTGGACTCTTAAGGGATATCATCAATGTAATGTAGCTTAGATTGTTTTAGAGTGTTTGGGTGTGAAAGAGGACTATGACTAGCCCAAATGTACCCATTTGGTTGTGTTGAAATTGTCGGTTTGGTCATACGAGTTGTAGAAAAAATTTACACCCCTTTACAACTTTACATTGCTTGCATTTGACCCTTTTTCCATCAATTGAAAAGTGGACACTATGGGAAAATTCCTCAGAGATATAAAAAATAGAGAGAGGTTATTGTAGAGGGTCCCAACATGATCCCATGGGCTCCAATGAAATGTTTCTAAGTGATACGGTGTCTGAGTAATTGCTCGTCAAAGCTTGTTTCCTTTTTGCAGTTTGGACTCTGAAGGGATATTGCCAATGCAATGTAGCTTGGATTGTTTTGATGTGTTTGGGTGTAAAAGGGTACCATTACTAGCCTAAATGTACCCATCCAAACATGTTGGAACTATCGGTTTGGTTGCATGATTTGTAGAACAAAAGTTACATGCCTTTGCAACTTTACACTACTTGCATTTGCCACTTTTTCCATCAACTAAAAAGTGGACACCACAAGAAAACACCTCATAGATATAAAAAACAAGAGAGGTTATTGTAGAGGGGCCCAACATGATCCCATAGCCTTAGATAGAATGTTTCTAAGCAACATGGTTTCCGAGTAATTACTCATCAAAGATTACTACCTTTTTGCACTTTGGACTCTTAAGGGATTTTGTCGGTTCAATGTAGCTCAAACTGTTTCAACATGTTTGGGTGAAAAAGAGGACCATTCATAGTCTAACGATACCCATCTAGATGTGTTGGAACTATCGGTTTGGTCACACAAGTTTTAGAATAAAAGTTATACCCTTTTGCAACTTTACACTGCTTGCATTTGATAGTTTTTCCATCAACTAAAAAGTGGACACCACAGGAAAATACCTTGGAGATATAAAAAATTGAGAGATTATTGTAGAGGGGCCCAACATGATTTCATAGCATAAGAAATAATGTTTCTACGACACAATGTCTGAGTAATTTCTCATCAAATATTGCTACCTTTTTGCACTTTGGACTCTTAAGGGATATCGTTAGTTCAATGTACCTTAGATTTTTTCAATGTGTTTGGGTGAAAAATAGGACCATTCCTAGCCTAAATGTACCCATATGGACGTGTTGGAACTATCAGTTTGGTCACACAAGTTGTAGAACGAAAGTTACGCCTCTTTGCAACTTTACACTGCTTGCATTTGCCCCTTTTTCCATCAACTGAAACATGGAACCACAGGAAAAAACCTCAGAGATATCAAAAATTGAGAGATGTTATTGTAAGGGGCCCAACATGATCTTGTAGCCTCAGATGGAATGTTTCTAAGTGACATGGTGTCTGAGCAACTACTTGTCAAATATTGCTGCCTTTTTTCACTTTGAACTCTTAAGGGGCATCATTAGTGTAATGTAGCTTGGACTATTTCATCATGTTTGGGTGCGAAAGAGGACCATACCTAGCCTAAAATTACCCATCCAAATGTGTTGGAATTTTTGGTTTGGTCACATGATTTGCAGAAAAAAAATTTACACCCCTTTGCAACTTTACACTGCTTGCATTTGACCCTTTTTCCATCAACTGAAAAGTGGACATCATGGGAAAACCCCTTAGAGATATCAAAAATTGAGTGAGGTTATTGTAGAGGGGCCCAACATGATCTCATAGTCATAGATAGACTATTTCTAAGAAATATAGTGTCTGAGTAACTTCTCGTCAAAGATTGTTGCCTTTTTGCATTTTGGACTCTTAAGGGATATCGTTGATGCAATGTAGCTCAAACTATTTTAGCATGTTTGGGTGAAAAAGAGGACCATACCTAGCCTAAATGTACCCATCCAGATGTGTTGGAGCTATTGGTTTAGTCGCACAAGTTGCAAAATGAAAGTTACACCCCTTTGCAACTTTACACTACTTGCATTTGACCCTTTTTCCATCAACTGAAAAGTGGACACCATGGGAAAACACCTAAGAGATATCAAAAATTGAGAGAGGTTATTGTAGAGGGGCCCAACATAACCCTATAGCCTCAAAAGAAATGTTTCTAAGTGACACGGTGTTTGAGTGACTGCTCGTCAAAGATTATTTCCTTTTTGCACTTTAGACTCTTAAGAGATATCGTCGATGCAATGTAGCTTAGATTGTTTCAGCATGTTTGGGTGCGAAAGAGGACCATGCCTATCCTAACATACCCATCTAGAAATGTTGGAACTATTGGTTTGGTCGCACAAGTTACATAATGAAAGTTACACCACTTTGCAACTTTCATGATGAGTCTTAGTTCACTTATGTATTAGGGTTAAATGGTGTAGATTATATTTCCACTATACATCAAACTTTTATTACATTCCTAATGCATTTGTTTATGCATCAGAATTGAACGAAATTGACTCTTATATTTGATTATTTGAATGGAGTATGACATATGCATTAGGTTGAATGGCATACATGGCAATATCAAACGACTTTTTGATTTTGTTTTAAGAATACATCATAACTAGTGTTCATAATAGTGTGCTTAGTGTGTTTATTCATGATTATGACTTTTTGAGTGAGCAACACACTACATTTATATTATGAGTAATATTATAAGGGTTGCTTGCACTGAAAACTCAATACTTATTGACAAAATAAGGCATGCACTCTATAAAGCCACTCCTCCATCCTAATCACCACTATTGTTGCTTGTTCCAACTGGTGTTAGAGAATTCAACATCAATGCATCCACACTCCATGTTGACCTCTGTGGTAGTCTACCTGAGAATTCCCATAACTCATTTCTATTTGGATCCTCCATTGTTTCAAACCTTCTTTTGGCTTTCATCAGAGATGATCTACTTATTTTCAAAGATTTACTTGTCTTTGTAAGGTTTATCTTATTCCTGCTTAACAATGTTGTTGTCATCACACGTCGTGTGGCACAACTATCTTTCATGCTTGAGGTAGAACCCATGCTCTCGTATGCACTCATCAAATTCTTTACAATGGATTTCTCACTTGATTTTTTTGATGTTCTTAGTCCAAGAATCTTCATGGTGGGCCTAAAATTGAGTTTCCTCATCATTTCAATAAATAGTTGACATCTTCCAGCCTCATTGAGCTTCTAAAAAAAACTCCATATCCTCCTCGCATATCTTTGACATGTACATTTTAGAATCTTATCAGCCATTGGTTTCAAAACATTGGCATCAATATCAATCAAATATTTAGGTTTTCTATGTAAAACTCTAGGAGGAATTCTCAAAGGTAAAGTTGTGTCAACATTAGGAATGGAAACAACATCGGGGATAGACGACGTACCTTCAATTGGAGGTAAATTGATGGTCATACCTTGAGATTGACATGTAAACGATGTTGTACCTCCAACTTGAGATGTGGTATGTGGAGTGTCTTCAAGTAGAGAAGTGTTTGCTGATGTACTTTCAAAACCACATGTTGTTGACGGTGTGTCTTCAGCTAGAGATGTGATTGTTGATGTACTTTGAACATGAGATATTATAGATGATGTGCATTTAACTTCACTTATGGTTGATGATGTGCCCCGAACTTTGGGATTCATTTATCTCCTAGCATGAAGTTTTTGCATCCATTCCCTTTGTGCTTCCAATTCAACATCTCTCTTATATTGTACGAGAATTTCTTCCTCTATGGGCTGCAATTTATTTTCTTCACAAACTTGCCTTTTTTTCTCTCCTCCTTGTAGTTTTAGCTTTACGTTCATCTTGTGTTAGAGGATTTGCTTGGTTCCTTGGCATGACGTTGAATGCTGCATGTTCACAAAGACACAAAGAACAAAAGTAGGTAATACATTTTATGAAACATTCATATCATTGATTACATTACATTTTATGAAACATATTCATATTGTTGATTACATTGCATTGCATATCTTTCAAACTCAAAGCATTACTTCATGTTGCATAACTAATAACTAGATGTTGATCTATCTATGACAAAATTTTAATTACACTCAAATCACTTCCTTGTTTATGCTACCACATTTTACATTTTGTTTTCATGCATCACCATGAGACCACATTTCTTTGAGGCATTTTTTCAAAAAGATCACTGCCATATCTATGCTACCACATTTTTCATACATGTCTACCAAAGCATTTTATGAAACATGTCTATGCTACCATATTTTTCATACATGTCTACCAAAGAATTTTATGAAACATGTCTATGCTACCACATTTTTCATACATGTCTACCAAAGCATTTTTCATACATGTCTACTAGAGAATTTTTCATACATGTATACCAAATCATTTTTCATACATGTCTACCAAAGAATTTTATGAATAATTTTATGAAACAAGGTAGTGAGCTCTTTGGAAAAATACCTCAAAGAAATGTGGTATCATACTAAAATCGTAAAATAGGTGCTTTATAACAAACTATGGATGCTTGGAAAAAATATATCAAAGCATAATTTAGTAAGCAATAGCATAGACAAGGCAATGAGTTGTTTCAAAAAATGCCTCAAAGAATTATGGTCTCATAGTCTTCATTTTAGTATGCATTAATGCCACAAAGGAAGGATATCTAGTCAAATCAAATACAAAACAATAGTCAACTCTAAAGGGCAGTATTTGACAACAAAGTGTTAAGAGAAAATGCAAAGTCATTATGGCTATAGTAGGGCAGAGTTTGGAGTTTGAAAACTTTGACAATCATGATTATAACGACAATATTATTTGGTTTTAGTTGTGCAAACATAAGAAGGCATAAAGGATAGTGACTTCAAGCTATTTCAAAGGATAGTGATTGCATTGCATTGCACATCTTTAAAAATCCAAGCATTACTTCACATTGCATAACTAATGTAACTAGATGTTTATAGATGACAAAATTTCAATTACAATCTAATGTTTTTGAAAGTCAACATATGTGAAACTCTTATGCAATTACTTCACATTGCATAACTAATAACTAGGAGTAGCTACCAATTGCATTTTATTTTCATTGCATTCCATGAGACCACATTGCTTTGAGGCATTTTTTCAAATCCTCTATATAAGTTTACATGAATTCATCTATTATGTCATTTTTTTCAATTTTTATCTTCAAACTCCTAAAAATTAAACTTTTATATGCAACTTCCATCTAATTCAATGTTGAATTCTATGTATAACAATGAATATTAATAAAATCATCAAATGAATGGTCTATATTGTCAAAACAAAACAAAAAAAATCAATATAAACATCTAGCTAAACTAAAAAAGAGTGAATTCCGCTAGTCATGATGGAAATGGACTAAGTTATAAGCAATGCAAATGGAATTCATAAGCAATTTTGTGTTAACTTGATAAACTCTATATAAGTGTACATGAATTCATATAAATTATGTCATGTTTTTCAATTTTTTCTTCAAACTCCTAAAAATTAAACTTTTTTATGCAACTTACATCTAATTCAATGTTGAATTGTATGTAAAACTATTATGATTTATAAAATCATGAAAGGAATGGTTTATATTATCAAAACTAAACAAAAAAACTAAATATAAACATTTCAATTGTACCAAAATGAATATATTACCCGAGATAATGAAAAATGATGTAGAAAATTTAAATTGTCTTCTTCTATGTTGTTGAGCATGAAAATTGGAGCTAAAAATGTGATGGATCAAGCATAATTTTCTACAACAAGTCAACTGCATATAAAGGTGTTTCTGAGTTGGATAAAACACAAAACTAGACAAATGTAGAGAATTGTGGGCCTGAATCATGAGGTCAACTCCTATTTTACCATTTTTGGAAAAGGAACATTTGACGCTCACCAAATTTGGTAATCACCAAATGTGATGCAAAATGTGATACATTATTAGGACTTCAATATCTAGAACAAGGAAAACTAAGAACACACCATTTAACTACACTTGGGTATAAGTAAAGGTGATACATTATTAGGACTTGAATATTTAGAATGATTAAAATTACAAATATCTCAACCCTTAAACCCTAATACGTCAACCATCAACCCTCTACCCTATCAATTAAACCCTCAACCCTAGTTGCTCAACCTTAATACCCGAATCCTCAAACCTTGACCCTAATTTTTCAACCCTATACCTTAAACCCTAAACCCTAAACCCTTTACCATCTACCCTACACATTAAACCCTCAACACTATCCCTTAAACTGAAAACCCTAAACCCTAAGCCTAAAACCTTTGACTCTAATCTGTTGACCCTTTGCCTTAAACCCTAAACGCTCTACCTTACACATTAAACCTTGAACCTTAATCCCTCATCACTATCCCTCAAACCTTAATCCATCAAACCTAAATCCCTAAACCATAATACCTCAACCCTCAACCCTTAAATAGTAATACCTCAACCATCAATCCTCTACCCTCTACACTGTACATTAAACCCTCAACCATAAGTGGGAGAGACCTGAGAGAGAGAGATGAGAGGGAGAGATAAAGATAAAGACCTGAGAGAGGAGGGAGTTGGAGTGAGAGAGAAATACCTAATAGAGAGAGAGAGGGAGTGTGAGAGAGGGAACTGGAGTGAGAGAGAGTAGTCTAGGTAGGGTGAGAGGGAGAGAGAGAGTTATCTAGTTAGGGTGGGGGGAGAGACTTGAGAGAGGGAGAGGGGTTGGGGATGATATTTTGAGGGAGAGACCTGAGACAGAGGGAGTTGGAGACACCTAAGAGAGAGACCTAAGAGAGAGATACCTTAGAGAGAGAGAGATGAGAGGGAGAGAGAAAGATAAAGACCCAACAAAAGGGAGCCGAAGTGAGAGAGAGAGAGAGAGAGAGAGAGAGAGAGAGAGAGACTTGAGAGGGGGTGAGAGAGGAGTGTGAGAGATGGGGTTGGAGTGAGAAAGAATTATCTAGGTAGGGTGGAAGGGAGTGAGACCTGAGAGATAAAGACTTAAGAGGGAGAAAGAGTTATCTAGTTAGGGTGGGGGGGACTGAGAGAGGGAGAGGGGTTGGGAGGGATATTTTGAGGGAGAGACCTGATAGAGATAACTAAGAGAGAGATAGATGATGGGGAGAGAGAAAGATAAATAATTGAAAGAGGGAGTTGGAGTGAGGGAGAGAGAAAGACCTGAGAGGGAGAGAGAGGGAGTGTGAGAGGGGTTGGAGTGAGAGATATTTTTCTAGATAAGGTGGGAGAGAGTGAGACTTGAGAGAGAGACTATTGTCGGAGAAAGAGAGTTATCTAATTAGGATGGGAGGGAGAGACTTGAGAGAGGGAGAGGGGGTGGGAGGAATATTTTGAGGGAGAGACCTGAGAGAGAGGGAGTGTGAGAGAGGGGGCTGAAGTGAGAGAGGGTAATTTAGGTAGGGTGGGAGGGAGTGAGACCTGAGAGAGATACTTGAAAGGGAGAGAGAGAGATTTATCTAGTTAGGTAGGGGGAGATACCTTAGAGAGGGAGAGGAGTTGGGAGGGATATTTTGAGGGAGAGACCTGAGAGAGGGAGAGGGGGTGCAAGGGATATTTTGAGGGAGAGACCTGAGAGAGAGGGAGAGGAAGAGAGAGAAGCAAAGAGAGAGGGAGTGGGAGACACCTAAGAGAGAGAGACTTGATAGGGAGAGAGACCTGAGAGAGAGAGATTTAAGGAGAGAGAGAGAGGGAGTGGGAGAGACCTAAGAGATCAAGAAAATTACAAGGGAGAGAGAGTTGTCTAGTTAGGGTGGGAGGGAGAGACTTGAGAGAGGGAGAGGGGGTGTGAGAGATCCAAGAGATAGAGGGTGGGAGGGATAGAGAGTTGTCTAGTTAGGGTGGGAGGGAGTGACTTGAGAGAGGGAGAGGGGATACAAGAGATCCAAGAGACAGAGGGTGGAAGGGATAGAGTGAGGGAGAGACTTGAGAGAGAGGGGGTGGGAGGGATAAAGGGAGGGAGAGGCTTGAGAGAGAGGGGGTGGGAGGGATAGAGGGAGGATGAGACTTGAGAGGAGGAGTTATCCTATACATTAAACCATCAATCCTATACCTTAAACCCAAAGGATGGAAGACAAGGTAGAGAGTGTAGGAGAGACCTAGAGAGGGATGAGAGATCTAATGGGAACATACTAGTTAAGAGGGAAGGAGGCAGAGAGGGAGTGAAAGGTAAAACCTCAACTATCCATCAATGATTGTAAACCACGAACTCTGAGTGTTATGAAAGTGGTGGAGAGAGACACAAAGAGAAAGAAAAGTTTTTTTTTGTCAATGCAACTCATTTTGCGAGCACCAAATTTGGTGAGCACCAAACGGGATGTGCTATTTGGAGAGCACCAAATTTGGAACTCGCCAAATGAGTTGCTTATACACATGATTTTTTTAGGAGGGTACCAAATTTTCACATATTTTTGTCTATGCTAATCGTCACATTTGCACATCTTTAAATGCAAGTTTATCAAAAAAATGTGATGACGCTAGGCTCTCCCTTAGCTATCTGAATACATAATTTTATTACATTTTGATTATGTTAAGGTTTTCATCCATAACATCTCTTGGTATTATCTCTGTTTTTTTGTTAGAAACCAACATGTGTTAGTTTTAGGATAGATTTTTACTCATTCATCGAATCTTGAAAAAAATTACATTTTTTAAAACTAGACTCCATTCTACACATGATGAAAAAAAGGAATCAATTTTTGATTAGTTTTCAAAAAATTTAGGGGGGAGCATGCTCAAATTTCATCTTTTTAGGATGTGTCCACTTCAAAAATTCATAAAATATTATATATTCATTAAAAAATTTATCTAAAAGAATGGGTATAAACTACATGGTGCTAGCTAATTTCTCACCATTTAGATTTTTGAAATTCTAAATAAAAGTTAATGAAAAAGGGATGGCCCTCAGATGCTATGCTATTTTTTTTGATAAAAACAGGTCCTGTTTAGGCCCCTCCTTTTTGAAACCCTTAATCTTCATTATTTAAAAAAAAAAATAGTAGCTTAGAAACTAGACTCAGAGTTTTTCAACTCTTATTGTTTCTGCATCTTCAAATTTTAAGTGTAACTATCTTCATTTTCTCGTGCACATCACATTTTGCTAATTTTAGAAAAAAGCTTAAGAGCCATTTTTGTGTCACAACTTGTTGCATTTACCCTAGTATTTCTACCACCTTTCTAACCTCATGCAATGAATCACCAAGTTAACTCATAGGTTTGCAACACATCATAGTCCTCACCATTTAAATGGCTGAGTCGACTTGATATTTGGGATAACAAGCTCAAAATAGGTTTCCAATTCTGAATTTCTTCACAAAATGATGCAAGGTTTACACTTGACTGAGTCTAAATACTATTTGTAGGCTTATGGGCATTTCAAAGACTTCTTTTACCTTCCAAACACTAGCAACTATGGTGCCACCTTCATAGCACTACCTTTGACATATTCCACAGGTTTTCAAACAACATTTAATTCCTTTTAAAATGTTTTACACAATAGCCAAACTCTTGCAAGCTTTGTTATTTGTTTTGACTTGGTCTTAGCAAACATCATGCGTTGATTTATATTCCACTTAAAGCTATGCTCTATGCTTTATGTGCCACATGCTATAATATGTGCTTTGTTTCACAATATTAACAATAATAATTAGTGCTATCTTATGCACTTGGGGTTTATATCAACAACTTTAATTCATATATATATATGTATATATATACATATTTATTATCAAAGTATATATACATATATGAATATATATCAATAAATATTAACATATATATTCATTTCATAAAGTTTACCAAATACATTTTTTTAACAAACATATATATATCAACTCACACATACACACATATATATATCACATATACATATATATACGTAATTTCATTTTAATATCTTTATAAAACACTCATACATACAATTCCATCGATCGACATACATACATGGGATGCATATATACGTATATATATGTCAATTTAGTCCAATTGGTATTTCCATGCATATGGATAATTCGTCAATGAGCATGCATAGGTACGTCTACCTATGTATACTCATGTACGTATTCACTCACATATATGAGTCTATTGTAGACATGTACACATATACATATATATACATTTTATGCATATATCTCATCGATACCACAATAAGCATACAAGGAAAGACTGTCACATGACATCAAGACTTAATCACAATTCCCAATCACAACATTCACAACAAAGATTACTTACCTTTTCCCAAAATTGACTTGACTCTCTAAGACCAAATAGGACGTGAGTGTGTGAATGCTCAATTAGGCTTGCTAAGGTTTACTAGACCAAGTTTGTCTCTTGAGTGATACTTCTCCTCTATTCCAGAGGATCGAACCTGCTCCTACACTCAACTTGGCACCTCATAACAATAGTAAGCCGAACACAACATGATCATATGTATCATACATTTCAAAGTTAGAATCGTTATAAAATATCAAATTGCATCATTCACTCTTTCATCATATTTCCATTCAATATTCATTAAACATATTCATATAAAGATCCATAAAACACATTCATTTATTCAAGCTCAATTTAACCAAAATAGGTAATAGTAAATAGGTATATTGCTCAGAGTGTAATAGTTGGGTAGCACCCAAGCCACATTGAAAAGGAGTAAAAACAAAACCCATAAGTCCTCAAAAAATAGCTCAACAGTAAGTGATCATTTCCAACCAACAAGCTTTTGTTGGAATCTATCTAGCATATGACTCCAAAACTTCTCTGGTAAATTTCCCACAAAAAGTGGAAGACCAAGATAAAAAAAATGAGAGAAAACCAATCTAACAATTTAAGATAGTTACAATTTTGAGTTGTTTAACGAGAGAAGTGCTTGAGAAGAAGATGGTTCTCTTCAAGAAACTAACTTTCTAACCTAAAACCTTCTTGTAATTGAATATGAATATTACTCATTTATCATATCTATTTTTTTTAAAATAATATTACAATCTATCAACCCAACTATTATGAATTTAACATAAAATTAATTAACCTCAATCATTTACTTATGTAACGCTATTTATTTCTTTACTAGGATAAGTTAATAGGGATGGGAGGCAATTAATCCGAAAATTGTTTTGCTTCCATGTGGTCCAACTCAGTCCAAGATATACGTCTCCAAGGACAGCATTACGTGAAAAGCATTGGCTACTTTCTCGAGAGACCATGACCCCTGTTGCCAAACCAATAGATAAGACTTTCCAAACAGCCTTCAGAACTCCCGATCAAGAGCTACTTGACAAAAGATGACAAGTTTTCCTTGCCGACCACACACCACTGATCACCACCGACGGTGACGACTTTGGCAACACCATAAGATGAATGAAAACATTAAGAGTAGTGTAGCAATAAAATCTCTGGTTCGTATGTTGTGGAAACGAGAACCTAAAATTCATAAGAACTAATGAATATTATAAAATAAAACAACAAAATAATAGATAAGATATAGATTTACGTGGTAAAATTTTGACAATATGTTAAGGAAACATCTACGAGTTAAGTATATGTATTCTTATTGATCAGAGAAACTGATTGCTATTCAATTACAGCTCGTTACAATAATTTTATCTTCAAGACAACATGATATATATAATATCTTCACAAATAACTTCTGTCAAACTTTAAAAAAACCATATTTATTTTATTATTTTGTATTTATTATTTTTATCTTTTTGTTTTTATTGTTTTATCCTTTTTCACAAGATTTTGCTCTAATTATATTCTTCTTGTCATTATCCAACATCATCATCTGCATTACTGGACTAGATTAGTAGTACTTCCAACAAAACATTTGTGGTTTCTCCGTAAAGCTATTTGAAATCCATCCTTAGTGTTATTATGGGTATCACTCTAGTAATTTGATAATACCAGTTCTGCCATTACAATCGTAGTTGCTGGTTCAGGCTTTTCCTTTTGCAACGGCTTCATATTCTCACCATGCACAGACTCTCCTAAACTGGTTATAATTCTAATTCTCGTGAAGCTTTATCCTTGAAGCTATTTTCCACCGATTGGTAGCTTTATTATTGCATTCTAAATCCCACCCTTCTAAGAAAGGAAAAAATGGAAAAAATGTCTGACCTTCAGTGTCAGTCACTCCGTCATTCAGTCTACTTCAAACAAAAATCTGAACTCCTTAAAGAGCCCAACAGACTAAATCTTCGTTTGCCAGTGAGTTGTAAGGCAAAGTGAAATAAATTGTTAAGAGGTCGAATTAAAGAAAGTTTTGGAATATGATCTGAAATATTGATGATAAAAATAGTTACATGATCAAATTAAAAAATTTCAAATTAATATAATGAACTAAAAATGTAATATATCTGAGATTTTTTTTGACTATTCCATAAAAAACAATCAGATTAAAATCAGAAAGGATAAATTATGTATCTAAGGAAAACTGGAAAGATAATTGCCAATATCAAAAGAATATTGGTAGGAAGTAATATGTTAATATAATTGTCAATATCAAAAGAATATGCAAACAGGACCGAATTCACCAAAGATTACTGTTGGGTTATATGCCCTCTCCCAACCACTAAAATCTAAGTGAGCTCAGAAAATAATCATTTTGTTGGATTAGATTAGTTGTGATTTTCAAAGTTGATTTTGTGGGTTAATCGTCATTTTAGATTTAGATGAAAATGATGATTTGGAAATTCATTAACACCTACAAGTTGTGATATAATGACAAATCTGCAATATTCAAATAATCTTCCTGATTAAGTGTTCTATTTATTATCTGACATAATCAATAGAAAATCTTATTCCTTATTTTACTTCTGCTAGTAAGAATTTTTATGCAATTTTAGCAAAACCCATGTACATAAATGCATTGCAAATTCAGAAATATACTCTTTAAATTATGTACAGCAACATTAGGTGACTGTGAAGCAAAATATTACACTTTTCATTTGTTTAAAAGTATAAGAAAGTTATGAGTTATTGTTAGATTCTGCTTTTTCAAATTAGACGCATCTTTTGATAGTTTTAGAATGATCAAAGATTCTAATGAAAAACTACTCAACCACACAACAAAACAATTACAACATCAACATCATGAACTTTAGTACATTTGACATAGGCCTTACAATATATATCTATAGATCTTTGAACTCTTGCTTCTTGATCTACCCATCCTCCCTCCAAGCTCTGCCTATAATCACTTTGCTCTCTTTTCCATTTGGCCAATTTTCATAAAGAATAAAGAGTAGTAAGGTAGTGCTAATAGAAAACATAGTACGTCCCTCTAGGTACTTATAATAAAGATAAAAACCTCTCATTTAATGATTTCAACTTAAAAACCCCTTGAAATTAGGTGAAACTTCTTGAAACTTCTAGAATAACCATCTTTCAATGTACATTAAAAGATGACTCTCAAACCTCAATGAATTTCCTCACGTGCACCACATTAACACCAAGAATTACATAGTAATATTTTTGTTTGACATACCAATTAAATAGTTTGGTGCACAATCCAATTGAGATACCATTATATAATAAAAAGATGATACAAATTATAGAGTATTTTATAGAAATATAGACACATGGACATGCTCACAATGTTCATAATGTGCTAGGTTCAAAACACTATGATGATTAGACAAACTAACATTACTGCACATCTCTAATTCTATTAACTGAATTTCTTGGATTCATTAGGTTGTAATTATGGCCGGGAAAATGCAATTGTTGCCACCACAATTTATAGAAACACATGAAAAACACTTGCAAAAGATCAAAAACATAAAAACATATTTTTAGTTGATACAAGATTGCTATTTGGCTTTGGATGCCCCTCAAGAATTTCTTTTGGGATGAACTTAAGAAAGATGTCAAAACTTTTATGACCTAATGTAAAATGTGTGAGTATAACAAAAAGGATATAGCCAATTTTACTTTATCATTACAACCCCTTACTATTCCAAACATAGCTCAAATAGATATTTCCTTGGATTTTATAATCGAACTTCATATGTCTAATCACAAATAGATCATTTCAATGATTGTTGACTGTCTAACTAATTATCCTCATTATTGTACCATACCCCACCCTTATATAGTTTCCATCATGACACCTACATAATCTTCAAGCTTCATAAAATGTCACTCTCCATTATAAATTATCTAAATCCTGCCTTAACAAACAACTTTTAGCGAACATTATTTAAATTGCAAGATACTTATGAATATTACCCGTCTGTCTTAAACTTATCAACTTTCATTAATGTAATAAAAAAATTAATTAACCTCAATTATTTATGTAAAGCTATTTATTTCTTTACCAGGGTAGTTCCGTGTAGTCCAACTCAGTCCAAGACATACTTCCAAAGAAAAAGCATCACGTGCAAAGTATTGCCTGCTTACTCGAGAGAGACCGTGACCCCTGTTGCCAAAGCAAAGATTAAGACTTTCCAAGCAGGCTTCAAAACTCCCGATAAGAGCTGCTTGACAAAAGATGACAAAGTTTTCCCTGTCTTTCCTTGCCGACCAGACACCATTGGTCATTTGGCAACACCAGAAGATGAACACAAAGAAGAGAATCTATTTGAGTAATATTATTCTAACAATAAAAACTCTGGTTCATCATCTGCAGTGCTGGACTAAATTAGTACTACTTCCAACAAAACATTTGAGGTTTCTCATTAAAGCTATTTGGAACCCATTCATGGTGTTATCATGAGTATAACTCTACTACATTGATAATACAAGTTCCGACAATACAATCAAAGTTGCTGGTTCAGGCTTTTTCTTTTGCAACGGCTTCATATTCTCACCATGCACATGAATCTCCTAAACTTTGGTTATAATTCTCGTGAAGCTTTCTCCTTCAATCTATTTTCCACCGATTTGTAGCTGTATTATTTCATTCTAAAACCCACACTTTCAATAAAAAGAAAAATGCTTTACCTTCAATGTCATTCATACATTCTATCATCTCCCCTGTCACTCAGACTACTTCAAAGTTTCAAACACAAATTTGAACTCCTTGAGAGTCAACAGGCTAAATCTTCCTTTGTCCTCGAGTTGCAAGGCATAGTGAAATAAATTGGTAGGAAGTTGTCAACATCCTGAGTAGGCCTGATAGGAAATCTTTGGCTATTCGAAGAAGGGCGGTCAGGACAGAATCAAGAGGGATAGGTTATGTATCTCCACAAAACTGGAAAGTAATTGCCAATATCAAAAGAAGATTGGTAGGAAGTAATACTCTTACCCTGCAAACAGGACCCTGAACCCACCAAAGATTAAACTTTGGGTTACACGCCCTCTCAACCACCAAAATCTGAGTGAGCCCACAAAATAAAAATAATCAATTTTACTTTTGTTGGATTAATTGTCGAATTTTTGGAAGTTGATCTTGTGGATTAGCTGTTCTAGATTTAGATGAAGATGTTGATTTGAAAATTCACTAACACCTACAAATTTTGATGTAACAATAAATCTAAAAACCACACAATTTAGAGGAAGTGCCTCATATATCTTACTGCTGGGAAATTTTGATTCTAGTGCTTCGAGTGACTTTAGTGAATGTGCAGTTTTCTCAATAGAAAATCTTAGTCTTAATTTTACTTCCGCTAGTAAGATATTTTGTGCAATTTTAAGAAAACCCATGTACATACATGCATTTTAAAATCAGAAATATAGTCTGTAAATTATGCACAGCAACAGAAGGTGACTGTGAAGCAAAATATTACACTTTACATATGATTAAAAGCATTAAGAAGTTGTGGGTTATGGGGTTTTGTTAGACTTGGCTTCTTCAACAACAAGCTCAGTCATTTCTTCTTCTTGCTGGGACGTTGCAGGGCCTCGCGGGTGCTCCTCTGGCATATTGCTTGTCGGTAATTTGGATTCCTTGTATTCCCCATACAAATAGGATGCAAATCCCCACAAAGACATAGCGAGAGCCATGCCCTTCTCCCCACTGAATTTCTCTTTGTAAACGATCACTGCAAGCACCTCCGTCACAGGAATAAAAACAGCAATAATTACACCACTCAAGAGAGAAGTACTCAAAAAGATGACTCCAAACACCCCAATGAAGAAGAGCTGCCAGCAGATTGCGTTCCACACCAGCATCATGTAATATTTGAACTCCCCCACATCAGATGCCCTGGCCTCCCTCCCAATAGCCTGGAAATCCTTGTTCACAACCATGCCTACTGTACAGAAAGCAGTCGCCGTGAAGGACATTATAAGCTGCATCTCCATAACCAGCGTGTAAGTTATTCGGCGTGTGGTTTTCTTATAGACAAGCTCAATCAAAGGAAGAATGAATCCATAGAGGGCAGCTGCAGCGACCGTGACAATAAACCCCAGCCAATATTGTCCCTTGGTGACTCCCTCTGGCCTGTCGCTGCTGGTGTGCAGGGCAAGCATACCTGACCCCAGGGTGAGCAAGACTACAGCATTGATTGAATATGCCGTAAACTTCTGCTTGACTAAGAAGAATGCAAAGACTGCATTGAAAGCAAGCTGAGAGGCAATCAAGAGAGAGGAGGTGGAGACAGGGAGGTAGGAGACCCCCCAAGCATAAAAGAAATCATCCAGGCCAGTAAGGACACCTAGCATGACGGATGCGAGGAAAAGGTTGCGAGTGACATGGATACCTTCAGAGGACTGTTTATTGCGGGAAGAAAGCCAGATGGGCACAATGAGAAGAGGCCACCCTCCAGTCTCCAGCCACGCAGACAGCCATATGCGATGACCACCGTGTAGGAAATAGAAGCGAAGTAACAAGGGGCCAGCCGCTGTGCCAATGATCAGAGCCCCACAGTTTACCAGCAAGAGGATCCATTGCCTTAAGCTTTTCTTGGTTGAATCCATACAGCCCTCTTTCTAGATCTACTTACCACATCATTTTATCTCGCCTCCAAGATTATTTAACAACTTCAATCCCCCTATTTGCTTGGACGACACTATTTTCCTGGTCAAAACCATAGAGAATAGAACCTTGTACACACGGCAAAGGTAAAGTTTGATTCCATTTTGAAAAAGCAAAAAGCCACAACTATTATAGTACTGTCGTTTTTATTTGACCTTTACAGTTCTGTCGTTTTTATTTGGCCTTTCTTAAACGCGTATTGTTTATGCATCTTGCACAGTTAGCGTTGATTAACAGGCGGCTTTTAAATTGTGATTTTCTTGATCTTTAATGACAGATATTTATAGAAATTTATTAAGGAGAGGATTCTCTGCAGTGTGTCAATATCAGATTCAACTGTGTAGTATTCATTAGATCATTTTTCAAACTTATTGATCCATTTTATTTTATTTTTTGATTGCAGGAATCAACTTAGTCTTTTTATAATCTGTAGTGTCTCTAACCTGAATAATTACTCATTGACTCATGTATTTCGTGAGTAGTGGTTCTCATGAGCCCGTATCTCATGTGAATCACCATTCATAAAATATGGGTCATTGAGTTTGACTCAAAAACTATGTAATTGAATTCTAATATTAATATCATTAATACACTCTATCAATAGCAAATTTTATCTGGTTCATTATTCAATAGGATTTACTGTGAAAATATAAAATAAGTGTTAATGTTCTTGATAATGATTAATTAAAAATATTAAAAATATTGATTATTATAACTGTTTTATTGTAATGAGAATTATTATAATCAATATTTTTTATTAAATAAAAAGTTAATTAGTTAATTTGTTTAAATAAAATGTCAAGATAAGAAATTTTGTATTGTAAATATGTGTTGTGGTTGTTCATATAATTTTCTATCCTTATCCCTATTAGTAATTGAATTTTATTTATTTTTAACAAATTGTAGTGTATAAAATTTAATCTAACAAAAAGAAAACTAGTCATCTTTGTCAAATAATCTCACCGAACATTACATTAGGGTCCACTAGCCCCTAAGAAAGGAAACTAATTTGCTACTATTCTATAAAAAAAAACAAATTAGACTAGTTAATTCTAATGTGTTTAACCTTTGAGAAATTATGATTTTCTAACAAGTAAAAAACACAAATAGAAACTAAAAATTATTGTTGATTTACATAACTTAAGTTATAGAATTAACAAGTTGAATAAAGAACTATAAATGCAAGACATAAAAGAAATTGGATATAAAATTTGAACATCTTTGTGAGGGATGCTAGTGTCTCATGTGAACATGATCTGTATGGATGAATGAATAAAATAAAAACTCTTCTCAAAAACATGTCTAGTCTACATAGAGATGACACCAAAACTACTAGGTAGCTCACCAAGTGATAACAATTTTTTTTTACTAGATTTAATTAATATATTAAAATAAAAATGATAAAAAATGACAAGGAAAAGAAGATATTAACAAACTCCCATATGGTTGGATATCTTCTTTGAAAATAAATTGTAGATACAAGAAATAAATAAGATTTGTTGGGGTTATCTAGGAGCTTGTAATAGATGGTATTATGCTATGAGCCAACAAGTGGCATCAATCCCAGTTGACTGATCATAGGTTCTTGTTGTGCTTGGAATGTCTTCATCGTTGAAACCTATACAACCCCCTTCAATCTAAATTCTTAAAATACTAACCATTTTCATGTCAAATTGAGTGTGATTATTGTCAAACATTGACAAGGTCAAGATTTCTATTCACATCATCATAATCTATCTAATCCATCTCCTTAATCATCCATCAAACACAACCATAATCAAGTCCTAACCAAAAGGACCTTGGTCTTCCTTCCTCTAATCATCCCATCCTAATCAAGAACCTACCATCCCATCTAATCCATTATAATCCAAATCCCACTTCTTTTAATATTTTTAATCAAACTCTCAATCTAATCTCCTTCTTCCAATCTGAATCAAATCCCATCTTTTCAATCTTGTTCTTCTAATCCATTCCCACTTAATTTAACCTAATCCATTTTATTCTCTCTAGTCATCATCCAATCAAATCCCTTCAACCTTCATCTTAATCCCTAGTCACCCTCACTCCTTTTATCATTTCTTTCCAAATGCCCTTCATCCTTTTGCCATCATCATAGTCTTAGTCATCATCCTCAATCAATATCTCACTTCATCCTTCATTTCTTACATCATCCTAAGGTCCTAGATCCACCTTGACCTTCTAAATCCTATCCAAACCTCAAAACCTCTTTTAAATTTATAGATTAGTGTACAATATTGTAGATAAACATATTCATCACTTTCTTTGATAGTTGCATTCTATATTGTCGCTAGTATAAACTCTAAATTAGTGCATCCATCTATATCCTTTGGTGTATCTATCACATACCCTAGCATATCCATTTTATCAAAATATCACACAATCATGAGTCCAAGAGGTGTCAAAATATGAAACATCATGTATATGTTCATCCCTTAGTGGATTCATATCATAACCTGGCAACTTTGTCAAAAACCATTCATCCTTTTAACTACATCCATTTCTTCTTTAATGTATGTGTACCCATTTTAGAATATCCATTTGTGCTTTGATATATGTTCTCTATCTTTTAGCATATATATTGCATTATGGGACTCTTGAATTTTAGGAATCCTTAATAGATAATTCTTATTTTTTAATGCAATCAATAAACCTTATCCCAAGTCTGAGATTAATATAATTCCTTAAGATCTTTAATGAATCAACCTTAAGATATTTTGATATCAAAATAAATCTAAGATATTTTCTTCCATTTTATTCTAATCCATTATATTTCTCTTCCAATCATCTCTTCCCATCCATTCTCATCCAACTCATCAAAAAATCATCATGAATCAATAATTTTTTAATGATTCCCCTCATCATAACCATCCCCAAAAACCATCCTACATCGATGATGATAATATTGTTAGTAAAAATTAGTATGTAATTGATCCTCTTAATTTCATCATCACTAGAAAGCTTTCCCCAAGCTACCACCACCCATCCATACCTTTTGACCAATAAATGGCTAGTACAAGCTATCCTATCACACCTCCACGCATATATTTTTGTCCCATTTACCCTACCTTTGATAAGGGAAATCTATTCTATCCCCCCATCCATATCTCCATCATGTCCCTCTCCCACTTATACCTCTCATCCAACATCCATAACTTTGTCTTCTCCCCTACCCATATCCCAATCTCTATCTTCATACAACAAACCTATCACCTCCACCCATAATCCAAACCCATTATCTTAATATCCCACAATCCATAATCCTAATCGTATACCTAATCCTACTCCTCCACTTAAGCCTAAACCATATAAATATTTCACTCCAAAATTCCTCCAAGGAACCATCACAAAATGAACAACCTAATGTTTTAGAGTCATGTTACCCCACTCAACCATCTAAATTTATCATTGATGAGGTCATAATCCACCCAAAATCTATCATTCCACTATAAAATCATAACACCATCCAACCCTAATTATATGAACCCTTTGAATCCCCCATCCCTCCATTCATCCAATTCAAGTAGCCTATCTAATGCTCCTCCTCCATCACACCATCTATAAAAATCCAAACATGTCAATATTTTGTTTCAATGTATACCAAAACACTTCCCCATCCTAATCAAGAACCTACCATCCCATCTAATCCATTTCATTATTCATTAGCACCTCCTACTAAAACCATCACAAAACCATCACCTTATCCTCTTGGTCCTCTTGCCTTTGTCCATGGTGGTTCTCTTGTAGTAGAGTCAAAAAACTTATATCCACTAGTCGCGCCCACAAAAGGATATAAAAGTCACAGAAAATCCTAACCTGGAAATTGGACATTCCAGCAGGAAACTAACATCTTCTTATGGTCATTCATTTACATTGTCAAACCAGGGAACATATACTTGAAATGGAGCGACACTATATGTGCACTAAGAACCAGCTTCAGTCACGATTTACTAGAAATAAAAGCGTGAAAGGAATTCTACTTATGCTATAGGAATGTAATGCGAAGCCTTCTAAACTTAATCAAAGCAGAAATCACAACAACTGTTACTAAGAAACAAACTATGAACTGGCCTTATGCTGTAGGAACAAACACAGGGATGGATTCCTGATGCTGCAGGAACAATATAAGATTGAGTTTGCACTAAAACTTTCCAGAATGAAATCTAACTTGGGTAAGTGCATCGAAATGGTCGCACTTTTTTGGCCAAACTAACAAATAATGCGTTCGCGTTATAACGCGTACGCATTATTGTTTTCTTTGCAAATTTGCTTTGGTTTTTGCCTTGGAATACCAACCCAAAGGCTTGGAGGGCATTCCCAAAGACCAGAGACGTGTTTTTTCCAAATTCAACAAATTTTCACATAATTGGGTACGTGCTCACCATCAAGATTGCATCTGGTTCAATATCAAGAAAATCGAACACATGGGTAATGTTAGGTTCTGTATTAGCTTTCCAATGATGTAATTTTTTTCACTTTCTAACAATGTTAAGCCTTTCATCCATAATTTATTTTGTTTGTATATCCGCTTTTTCTTCAAAAAGTAGTGTTTGGTATTTTTTTCACTATAAATTAACCGTCATCAAAATTTGAAATAAATTACATTTTAGAAACTAGACTCCATTCTAAAAAATTTAAAAAAAATCTATTAGTTTCAAAAAATTTAGGGGGAGCACGCCAAAATTCCGCTTTTAGGAAGTGCCCACTTAGAAAATTAATAAAAAATCAAATATTCATTAAAAAATTATCAAAAATATCCAGTCCTTACTACATACTGTAATCTAACTTCTGACTAGAGCAATTTTAAAAATACTACAAAAAGTCCACCGTGCTTGGGTCACACAAGAGTTGCTATGTTATGTTTTTCTGACAGAAACAACAGCAATTTGTGTGTGTCCCTCTTTTGAACCCCTTAATCTCAACCATTTTCAAAATAAATTAGTAGTTTAGAAAGTAGACTCGGAGCACTATGGTCCTTGTTTTTGTTCCATCTAAATGTTTTGAGTGTAGCTATCCTCAATTTCACGTCGAAGGTCAGTATTTCCTAATTTCAGAAAAAAAGTGGCCACTTAAGCCCCTTTTTTGGGAACCATCTTGGTGCACTTACCCACTTATGATCAACAGAAGATAAACAACTAACTATAGATACTTACTAAGTGGGCCCCCTTAGCAAGCATCAACCAACTTATGCAAGAATTGAACTCAGAACTTCATCAACTTTTATTCATAAACTCAAAATGATATACATTGTTCTGCTCATATGAAAACTAACACAAAACTCTATCTCTTATCATAAAACTAACTCTTACATATTCTGCTTCTTATTAGCATACTAAATTTTACATGCTATGCTTGCTCACTCGCGTAGGAGGAACACTTATTTTAAACTAGAAAATCAACTAACTACCTAACAGAGAAAGACGTGGACATAAAATCTATCCTGAAACTGAGGAACAAACTTCTCATAAATGAAAGCATATCCGTTCAACACGATATAGAGAGAATTTAGCATTCCATTCTTCCTAGATTAATGATCATTTAGGTTTCTTCCCAACGACCTAGTCAGAGAGTCTTTACTGGAACAACTTCCTCGAGAGTCATTTGGAAGGTCAAATAGGGTAATTAATAAGACACATCGAGATGTTAGGCTACAGGAATATAGGAATGTATTGCTATAGGATACTACCCATTTTTAAATAAAAAGTCTTTAATCATATAGTTAAAACATCCATTAGCAATAAGAGTAGAGATATTAAAAATACATCATGATACTCAAATTATGAGCATATCCTGAGCTCATCATCTGCCCCCTACTTAACCTAATGATGGTCCACCAGCATTAAGTTTCCTGGTTGTTTCCCTGAAATTCGTAGGAGCAGTATGGCTTTTTGGCATAGTCCCAAATTTATAATAGAAACCTCTGAAATTTTTCCATCTTTCATATCTGAGGCTTTATGTATCCTTATTAACATTTGTAGCTCGATAGGGATAAAGCGGCCACATTAAAACCTATTGATATGTTTTTTATGCACTTTTCAACACATGCAGTGCGTAGGTGCACTACCTCTCTTGAAAGACAATCTTCCACAATCAGATTGCAGAACACTATCCCAAGGTCTCTAATGTCAGGTCTTGATAGTGCTTGGAATATCTCAATTGATTTATGTGATTTGCTGGAATCACAAGGCGGACTTATGGATGAGTTACAAAGCATGGGAAGTTGGGTTTGCAAATGCAGTTTCAAAGTGCTAGAAGTGAATGAACAGTGGCTGTCCACTCAAAAAAGAAAGCTGAAACTCATCAAGTTCATCTGATTTGGCTTCATGGTGATGCTTTGGATCCTACTCTAACCAAGGATTAAAAGAAACAACAAAAGGACAAGGGTTAAGAAAGCTGTTCTAATCCTAAGCTACGAATGAACAGTAACAATGGTGGCTGCTATAGTAGACAAACTCCCTAAACTGAGGTTTGTTTGGCTAAGAGGAACCTACAGTTACACAAAACCAATGCAATCTTTTAAGGACTGTAGATTTCCAAATTGCACATGCACATCATGCACATGCGATTGAACTAAGTTGCAGCATTGAAATCAAGAAGCCCAAGCTAACTTTACACAGTAGTTTGTCATCAACAAGTGCTAAAAGTATGGGCTGAAAGTTCATCAAATACCATAACAACAATTTCCATTATCACTTCCATTCAAGAATCTACAACTAAAACTACTATGGAAGGTAGAACCATGCATGCAAGATGAGCAAAATCAAAGAGAACATCCATAAAATCATGCAATGTTGTCTTCTATTGCTGCAAATGCTTTTTACAACAGCTCTCCAATCCTTACAAATGAGGGGCAAGCCCCTATTTATAGTTTTCCAAAGCCCAAATGAATGACTAGGATTGAATTACATCGAATGACCCAAATTTAATTACATTAGGGTTTCACCTACCCCACAATATTCAGCAATTTAAAAAATATCTTTGTCTTTTCTCTGTTTTGTCATCTAGTGCCCAGGTGCTGTAGCAGTTTTGTCATTTAGCTGATTGCCTTTTTACTGTAGCTGAAACTGCTTGAAAGTTTCCTTCTTACTTGATGTGTTTGCAGTGTTCTTCCTTGGATCAAATGAGCTATTCGATGATTGGAATCAATGGATTGGTTGCCCCTTATTTGAGCGGACAACTCACTTATGCTCTCTTCAAGGCCACCCCCTTGCATTGTATTTTTTTCATTGACTTCCTTGGCATAGTCCTTCTAATTCTAACCTTGTTGGTGGGTGCTAGGGGGAGAGGCGAACATGAAATGAATGGTGACAGGAGCTATGCACTTTCCTTGTTCAACTTTCTCGATGGGTCTCCTGACAGACGTGCAATAGGCTCCTCGAATCTTGCGTACATGAAACGTCGTAAGTGCTTTCATACATAAATTAAGGAAAACGTTATTCAAATCTTGCAAAATCCTTGTTAAATCCATCCATGCATCATCAAAAGATCATAATATTCATATTTGGAGCTCATTTGGACCATAAACATTAATTCGGGCCGCTGGGGCTCCACGGATGTTCCAAAACAACCAAAGGGGGACGAAGCTCCAGAACCACTAAAACTTAACTGAATATTGACGAAACCTTGGCAGTTCATTTAAGCACGTCAAACACATCCCAAATCCAAAAAAGGTTGGCCCCAAAGTCAAAAATGTGGAAACCGGACCGATGGGGGGTCCATGGATGTTTCCAAAATGGCCACGGAGGGACGGAGTCTCAGAAACAGCCACGGAGGGGTTGGGCTCCAGAGGCTGGCTTGCCAGGGCTCCATGGATGTTCCAAAATAGCCAAAAGGGGATGAAGCTCTGGAACCACCGAAACTTAACCGAACGTTGACTAAACCTTGGTAGTTCACTTAGGGACCTCAAACACATCGCAAATCCAAAAAAGGTTGCCTCCAAAGTCAAAAATGTGGAAACAGGAGTGACGGGGGTCCACAGATGTTTCCAAACAGCCAAGGAGGAAGGGAATTCCAGAGGGAAAGTTCTGAAACTATCAAAACTTAATGAAACATTGACGAAACCTTGGCAGTTCATTTACGCACTTCAAACACATCGCAGATCCAAGAAAGGTTGCCCCCAAAGTCAAAAATGTGGAAACGGGAGCGACGGGCTCCACAGATGTTTCCAAACAGTAAGAACAAGACAAAGGCAGAAAAGGGGACGGTGGACCTCATTTCTCCTCAGATTTGAATACCCCAAGTAGGTGAATTTGGGTAGGGGATTTGATCATTTGAAGGCACATGACCAATTTGGGCTTGGAAAATGGGGCACACAAAACAAGGCAGGAGCAAAGCAACTCGTTAGGACTGAGAAAAAAAGGGGGGGTCCCTGCCTACGGTGGGGCGTGTGTGCAAAACATGCACAATAAATGGCGACTCGCTGGGGAAATTCTCTAGAGCATTTTGATGACAAACTAGAATCACGAATCCATAATCTCTGGTTTCGACCTTCACGCTAGGGCAAACAAACCAGATGCCCAACCAAAGGATCAAAACCACTAGCCAACCCAACCTTTAGTATGCTGAAAATCCAAGTGTGTGTAATTGAGTTAATTCCCATCCTTCAGTTGCTACAGGAACCCAAACTCCATCAAGTTAAGCTACGTAGTTTATTCTAACTCCAAAAGCATCTAGGACATTGCCTCGCTGCCAGTCAGGCGTCCATAGCCCCGATGAGGTTGTCGCTGTGATTCTCCTGAACTTTGCTCTACTACCGGTCGGGCGTCCATAGCCCCGGTAGAGTTGCTCGGATACCCCTGAAAAGTTGAATTTTCTCTTTCTTTTAATTTTCAATGTTTTTCTTTCTTTCTTTCTTTTCTCTTTTCAGCTCTTTTATTTCAACCCGCAAGAATTGAAGCTCACGCTCAGGGATGAGAATCACAGTGGCGCTGGAGTAGAATTTTAGATTTTTCACTTAACTAGACTTCACAAAAGGCCCTATAGTGACCATCGGATTCTTAAGATGTGTAAGAGCTATAAGATTTTAGAATATGTCAAAGTCAGACTAAACCAACAACTTATCCTCTTCGAAATAAACACCCAGATTGCTTGACACTAATAGAAGGCCTTCACCATCCTCTTTGAAGACTTGATTAGAGTTTGACAAAGAAATACGTAGAACAACCCCAGACAATAAGTATGGTTGTTGTGTGCACAGATGTGCCCAGCTAAAAGCAAAGGGACCCCGAGCAAAGCAACAACAAAGCAAAAGCAAATGAAAGTAAACAACCTACATCACACCAACTAACCTAAGGAAAGCAGGAAAGTGGAGTATTTACAAAAAATCTATATTACTCAAAATGGGCTATGTATAAAGATATTTACAAAGCACTATGTTCAGGAAAGATGAGTTGACATTAACACTCATTGGATTTCGCAGTGCGTGCACAAGCAAACAGGCTATTGTTGTCGTTCTTAACCATGTAAATTTATCTTTATAATCTAAAAAAATAAATTCAATGTTGTAGCACTCATGTTCAATCACATCATCATGAAAAATCAGCAATTGAGAAGGCTCACTAAACCCATGGTTGATCCATAAACATGTTCGTTTTCCCTCATTCCCATTAACAAAATAATAAGTGCAGTTATGAGAAATAATAGGGGCAAGGAAGGATAAAACCTGGATGTCATCACACGGAGGTGGCAGCGTTGGACAGTCGAGAGCAAGCACAACATCATTGATTGTTGCATTGGCAGCCTCGGGCAGGCGCGGTGGAGGGTGCAGCACTTCGGACATTAAGCTTGCATAATGCTGGGAGAACGGGGCAACAAATAACTCTTCCAATCTACCAATGGGACCTACAGCCCCAGTTGGCAATTCTTCAAAAAGAAATACTTCTCCACATTGATCACCTGCAAACTTGGGATCCACTTGGTTGTTGTCCTCAAGGGGCAACATGTTGTCTCGTCTCCTTCCCCAAGGGTTGTCCTTATTTATGTGGTGTTCAACATCGTGGGACAATGACATGCACAAATCTATCCTATTGTAGCCATCTGAATACGAAGGAGGATCAACAACAATCATGGCAGAAGGACTGTAAGTTGCATCTTGTAGTCGGTCAGGTGTTTCATCTCTGTTATCAGCTATCTCAGCACCTTCGCCTTTGTCTTTTTCTTTTTGTTGTTCATGCATCTCATCATGACGTTCACTTGTTTCCTCTTGCTCACTATCGTTGTAAATGGAGAAGGAGCTCCTCTCCCAATCTGGAAACTCTAGTGCATCACTGTTCAAGGGCTCAAGGAGTATGTATTCATCACTACCGTCTTCTGGGATGTGCTCTTCCTCAACATGAGCATACCTTCGTAGTGCAACTCCCAATGGAAAGAAGTCATCAATTGATGGCACCTCATCAAGGGGACAAAAGTCTATTATACAATTTCCCTCTAGGGGCTCGACATAAAGCCTATCGTTCATGGTGTGCAAATGCTCTTCAAGAGGAAGAACTTCTTGATGACTGGTGGACAACATTCTCACTTGATCTACTTCATCACTCGGAAGTCCAAAATTGTATTGTTGTCATTCTTCTATTGCTGCCCCAACATCCTCTTGAGGCCTACCTTCAGCTGAGCCATCACTTGATTTAGGCTCTTGGTCTTCTACCTTGATCCGGGAAGCAAGTAGAGGAGGTTGGGCGCTTGGATACTCCACTTGTCTTCTAACTTGTTTGATGGCTTCTGGGCACAGTTCACATGTGAACTCTGAATGTGATGAATCATAAAGTCTGCACCAATTTGGCAATAGTAACATCTCCAAATTGACATGGTATTTTAGCTCCAACCAATCCTTTGCTAATCTAGAGACTAGTTGGTCATATCTCTCCACTATCAGGTCCTCATCATCATTTGAAAAAGAAGCTTGATAGTAGACAGCCTTGGCGAGTGGTTGTTCTGGCTCCTCAAAACTTTCATTTTTAGATTCTTGATCACTGTCATTGTAGATGGAGAGGTCTTCTGATCTAATTTTGCTCATGCTTTGACCATCTCCTTCTGCTACCCCAAGGCTTTCAGCCTCCTCTTCTTTCTGATTTTCAGCATCTATGTTGGTTGTCCTAGCATATACTGCTGCAAATTCTGTTAATTCATCTTCAATTGTCGTTCATTCCTCTTCTTGAGTGGAGGACTGCTCTTCTTCAATGGAGGGAAAGTCTACTAAACTAGTTACAATTAGATTTTCATCAATGTAGTTTGTTGTCCCAAGACTTTCAACTCCTCCCGCTTGGTTTTCATTTTTTGTCTGTTGGCCCAATACCAACTTGTGTCCCACTAATTGGTTTATGTTCAAGGTGCTGTCCTACAAATGTTGACATCTCTTTTGCCTCATGGGATGAATTCTCCTCATTGAGAGTTGGTGCTCCAACTTGTTTGAACAACCCTTGGCTTGAGAAATGATGTTGTCACATGATGAACACATAAATTCTGAATGTGGTGCATTGTGAAATCTACACCAACTTGCCATTAGTACTTCCTCCAATCTTGGTCCATCCTTGTTGCTCAAATGTTCCTGGATCAACTCCTTCAATGCCTTGGCTACCATGGTTGTCAATTCTTCCTCTGATTCTGCAAGGGCTAAAGGTTGATAGATTTCCCAAAAGGGAATTTCTCCCTACAATACCCTTTCAATTCTGTTCAAGAATGTGAGACATCCAAGCTTGTTGTGCCTATGAGTGCAATGGATCCGACATCTATCCACCAATGTAAATTGCTGCAATGGCTTCTTCAGTCTCTTGTTCAAATTTGCATGCAGCTGAGTGATGTCAATTTGTGCATGCTGCTCCATTTTGACTCAGTTTCTTTTGCCTTAATTTTTTTGATTTTTAGCATTGAAAGATATCTCCCTATCTCAAATTTCTTCTTTGGAAGTGCTCTTTTCAAATTCCAACATTCATCTTTGTAGCCTCAACATGTCATGCCCTCCTTCTAGCGCTAGTTTTGTTGATGGCGTTAGGAGGAGGAGGGCATAAAATGAATCACTTCCAACCTTCAACTTTTTATTCCCAACGTGTTAGCCCTTCTTCTAGCACCAGTTCTATTGATGTGTTTTTTATGCACTTCTCAACACAGGTAGTGTGTAGGTGCACTACCTCTCTTGAAAGACAATCTTCCACAATTAGATTGCAGAACACTATCCCAAGGTCTCTAATGTCAGGTCTTGACAGTGCTTGGAATATCTCAGTTGATTTATGTGATTTGCTGGAATCACAAGGCGGACTTATGGATGAGTTACAAAGCATGGGAAGTTGGGTTTGCAAATGTAGTTTCAAAGTGCTAGAAGTGAATGAACAGTGGCTGTCCACTCAAAATAGAAAGCTGAAACTCATCAAATTCATCTGATTTGGCTTCATGGTGATGCTTTGGATCCTACTCTAACCAAGGATTAAAAGAAACAACAAAAGGAGAAGGGTTAAGAAAGTTGTTCTAATCCTAAGCTACAAATGAACAGTAACAATGGTAGCTGCTACAGTAGACAAACTCCCTAAACTGAGTTTTGTTTGGCCAAGAGGAACCTACAATTACACAAAACCAGTGCAATCTTCTAAGGACTGCAAATTTTCAAATTGCACATGCACATCATGCACATGCGACTGAACTAAGTTGCAGCATTGAAATCAAGAAGCCCAAGCTAACTTTACACAGCAGTTTGTCATCATCAAGTGCTAAAAGTATGGGCTAAAAGTTCATCAAATATCATAACAACAATTTCCATTATCACTTCCATTCAAGAATCTACAACTAAAACTACTATGGAAGGTAGAACCATGCATGCAAGATGAGCAAAATCAAAGAGAACATCCATAAAATCATGCAATGTTGTCTTTTATTGCTGCAAATGCTTTTTACAATAGCTCTCCAACCCTTACAAATGAGGGGCAAGCCCCTATTTATAGTTTTCCAAAGCCCAAATGAATGGATAGGATTGAATTACATTGAATGGCCCAGATTCAATTACATTAGGGTTTCACCTACCCCACAATATTTAGCAATTTAAGAAACATCTGTCTTTTCTCTGTTTTGTCATCTAGTGCCCAGGTGCTGTAGCAGTTTTGTCATTTAGCTGATTGCCTTTTTACTATAGCTGAAACTGCTTGAAAGTTGCCTTCTTACTTGATGTGTTTGCAGTGTTCTTCCTTGGATCAAATGAGCTCGTCGATGATTGGAATCAATGGATTGGTTGCCCCTTATTCGAGCAGACAACTCACTTATGCTCTCTTCAAGGCCACCCCCTTGTATTGCATTTTTGTCATTGACTTCCTTGGCATAGTCCTTCTTCTAATGCTGACCCTGTTGGTGGGTGCTAGGGGGAGAGGCAAATATGAAATGAATGGTGACAAGAGCTATGCGCTTTCCTTGTTCAACTTTCTCTATGGGTCTCCTGACAGATGTGCAATAGGCTCCTTGAATCCTGCGTACATGAAACGTCGTAAGTGCTTTCATACATAAATTAAGGAAAACGTTAGTCAAATCTTGCAAAATCCTTGTTAGATCCATCCATGCATCATCAAAAGATCATAATATTCATATTTGGAGCTCATTTGGACCATAAACATTAATCTGGGCTGCTGGGGCTCCACAGATGTTCCAAAACAGCCAAAGGGGGACGAAGCTCCGGAACCATTGAAACTTAACTGAACGTTGACGAAACCTTGGCAGTTCATTTAAGCACATCAAACACATCCTAGATCGAAAAAAGGTTGGCCCCAAAGTAAAAAAATGCGGAAATCGGACCGACGGTGGTCCACGGATGTTTCCAAAACGGCCACGGAGGGACGGAGTCCCGAAAATAGCCACGGAGGGGCTGGGCTCTGGAAGTCGGGCTGCCGAGGCTCCACGAATGTTCCAAAACAGCCAAAGGGGGACGAAGCTCCGAAACCACCGAAACATAACCGAACATTGACAAAATCTTGGCAGTTCACTTAGGGACCTCAAACACATCGCAGATCCAAAAAAGGTTGCCCCCAAAGTCAAAAATGTGGAATTGGGAGCGACGGGGGTCCACGGATGTTTCCAAATAGCCAAGGAGGAAGGGAATTCTGGAGGGAAAGTTTTGAAACCATTGAAACTTAACGAAACATTGACAAAACCTTGGCAGTTCATTTACGCACTTCAAACACATCACAAATCTAAAAAAGGTTGCCCCCAAAGTCAAAAATGTGGAAACGGGAGTGACGGGGGTCCACAGAAGTTTCCAAATAGTAAGAACAAGACAAAGGCAGAAAAGGGGACGGTGGACCTCATTTCTCCGCAGATTTGAATATCCCAAGTAGGTGAATTTGGGTAGGGGATTTGATCATTTGAAGGCACATGACCAATTTGGGCTTGGAAAATGGGGCACACAAAATAAGATAGGAGCAAAGTAGCCTGTCGGGAGCGAGAAAAAAAAGGGGGGTCCCTACCTATGGCGGGGCCTGTGTGCAAAACATGCACAACAAAACCAGAGGTCGAAATGTTATTGGCAACCATAACTCGAACCTATTTTGAAGACCAAGTTGTATGCACTTCTCTGTCCTTCCAAGGGCTGCTTCAAAATTTAGGGGGCTATGTGGCTTAGATTTCCTTAGCCCAACAGTCAATTTCTCCCATCTCTTTTCAATTTTGGAAGAGGCAAGCTTCCAAAATAGATACGGCTGGCTTTTGAATTCCTCATACACTTGCTTTCTGATATCAAATATTTTTACTCTTTCTGCTTGATTGTTGAACCCATATGCAATAGTGAGCCAAGTTTTCAGCATTGTGTAAGGATCTGTGCTTTCTGATCGTAGTGGTATATGCTCATCCTTTTCAGCTTCTTCATAGGCTTCCAATTGTCTGCCATAATTAGTTTCGTTGGCCGCCCATGACATAAGTGACCTCAAATGAATATCACCAATATAAAGAAGTGGATTCCACTCTATTTCAGAGGGAATTATCAAACCATGCAAATAAAATTCACATAAAAAATTCTTCAACCAGCTAGGGGCTACCTGATATGCATCATAAAATTATTTGGCTGTATGAATAACATGATCTAAATTCCTTGAAATTCTCATTAATTGAAACCAAATAAATTGTTCCTTTAGGCACATAGCATAGACCCTAGGCAGTGGTCTACATTCCACAATTTTGCTAGTTATTTTCATCATTTCATCCATTTTCTTTTTCATTTCCTGGATTTTCTATTTCTGCCTTTCAATTTTTCTTTTCAATTTTTTCTTCTCCTCCTCCCAAAGACTTTGTTGAATTTTAGTCTTGGCTAAGTGGCAGAAACTCAAATTATGAGCATATCCTGAGCTCATCATCTGCCCCCTACTTAACTTAATGATGGTCCACCAGCATTAAGTTTCCTGGTTTTTTCCCTGAAATCCATAGGAGCAGTATGGCTTTTTGGCATAGTCCCAAATTTATAATAGAAACCTCTGAAATTTTGCCATCTTTCATATCTGAGGGTTTTTGTATTCTTATTAACATGTGTAGCTTGATAGGGATAAAGCGGCCACATTAAAACCGAAGGTTGAAATGTTATTGGAAACCATAACTCGAACCTCTTCTGAAGACCGAGCTGTATGTACTTCTCTGTCCTTCCAAGGGCTGCTTCAAAATTTAGGGGGCTATGTGGCTCAGATTTCCTTAGCCCA
Source organism: Sequoia sempervirens (assembly GCA_007258455.2). Classification (NCBI taxonomy): domain Eukaryota; kingdom Viridiplantae; phylum Streptophyta; class Pinopsida; order Cupressales; family Cupressaceae; genus Sequoia; species Sequoia sempervirens. The sequence continues at coordinate 940,202,828 of VDFB02271358.1, forward strand.
ACAGTCAATTTCTCCCATCTCTTTTCAATTCTGGAAGAGGCAAGCTTCCAAAACAGATACGGTTGGCTTTTGAATTCCTCATACACTTGCTTTCTGATATCAAATATTTTTACTCTTTCTGCTTGATTGTTGAACCCATATGAAACAGTGAGCTAAGTTTTCAGCATTGTGTAAGGATCTGTGCTTTCTGATCGCAGTGGTATAGGCTCATCCCTTTCAGCTTCTTCGTAGGCTTCCAATTGTTTTCCATAATTAGTTTCATCGGCCGCGCATGACATAAGTGACCTCAAATGAATATCACCAATATAAAGAAGTGGATTCCACTATGTTTCAGAGGGAATTATCAAACCATGCAAATAAAATTCACATAAAGAATTCTTCAGCCAACTAGGGGCTACCTAGTATGCATCATAAAATTCTTTGGCTGTATGAATAACATGATCTAAATTCCTTGAAATTCTCATTAATTGAAACCAAATAAATTGTTCCTTTAGGCACATAGCGTAGACCCTAGGCGGTGGTCTACATTCCACAATTTTGCTAGTTATTTTCATCATTTCATCCATTTTCTTTTTCATTTCCTAGATTTCATGTTTTTCCCTTTCAATTTCTCTTTTCAATTTCTTCTTCTCCTCCTCCCAAAGACTTTGTTGAATTTCAGTCTTGGCTAAGTGGCGGAAACTCAAAGTTTGAAATGTGACCAGTCTCCATGTGGTCCTAAGGTATTCCAAAAATTCAATCAAAAATATTTTTTAATAGACAACCATTGCCTGACAAGTTACAGAGGGTAACAGTGTGTCATTGGACAATTCTAATTGTTTAGTTTGTTCGTCCTCTTGCTACAGGATGAATTCCTATTGCCGTGCAGGAGGAGATTGTACTTCCTCTAAAATTTTCTTAGCTGCCTCAGCCAAGTCATCAATACTTGGCATTCCCCTTTCATTACTATCATGTTGTGCTTCGTCAACTTCCATTGGCTCATTTTGCATGTCCTTAGAAACAACAGATGGACTATGTGGAACATTCTTAGGTACATTCTGAGAATCATCAAGACTGTATTCCTTAGACTCCTATGAAATTATTATAATTTCAGGTTGAGCAGAGGTTGAGGTGACTTTGCATTGTTTCCTTGCTGAAACTCTTTTTGGCAATGTGGCAGCTGCAAGAGGCACTCTCGCGGCTTTCCTCTTTTTGACTTGCCTAGAGGGTTCAGACTCAACAGAAGAAGATGATGGTGAAACTGCAGTGGCAACAGGTGTTGTTGCAGGAGGAACTGCTATAGGAGAAGGTGTTGCAGGAGAGTGACACTATTGTTTTTTATAATGAGGGTCAGACTCTGGGGTTTGTTCTACCCTAGATAACTCTCCTACCTTCATTTTTTCCTTTTTATTTTCTACTAGCAGACCTGGTTTGTACTCTGGTAGAGGGATCTGGTGTGGAGGCCGCATGAATAGATGTTGCAGGGGTAGGTGCTACAGGGAGTGCTCTAGGAGGTTCTGGAAGTTGTAGACCCTTTTGGGCAACAAATTCTTGCCAAGAAAGGGGTGATACATCCCTCAGGGAATTCTCAATCAAAAGTTTAATGAGGGCTTGATGGGCAATAGAATTTTTCCTTCCCCTCTGGGTTTCATGGGCACTTTGTTTTAAAAGATTTAACAAAAAATTTGGGACATTAACAGCTAACCCATGCCTCATATGGCTCAATAATTTAAAATGATAGGAATGTAAATAAGAGAAGCGTCTCTCACAGGTTAAGTACCTGATTATAAATGTAGCATATTCTGAATATGGAAAGGGAAGCGACACTCATTTGCATCCTTGTTTAGAGACCTCCAAAGGTCCATCAGTTGGTACTGTAAATTCTGCCCTAGCAGAAACAACATCTGAAGTAAAATTTTCTCCTGCTGCAAGAGGCCCGGTTACTTCAGCAATTCATTCTTTTGTTACAGCCACTGTCAGATCCCAAATTGAAGCTTCCCCTTTTGAAAGAGTTATGAAAAATTCACCAACAGCTTCCTCATTGAAAGAATCTAACCTCAGAAAAGAGTTTAGCCAACCACAATTACTAAATGCCTGAACTATTTGAGGATTTTGTGTTAAGAGCTCATGAGCTACAAGCTCATGTCTTACCAATTGACCACCCATATTCACAAATTACTCCTGCTGAGATTCCAGAAACCCAAACCTTTTCTGAAAATTCAAAAGAAAATTCTTTTGCTTTACTTCTTTTTGCTTCTTTTTGTCCTGCCGTCACTTTTCTCTTCTTTTCCAAGAATGACTCGAAAAATAATTGCATGAAATGATTATTAGGAACTACTTATATCAAGTAGTTAATGTTGTTTAGATAAAACACACAACCATATTTGGAAAGTACAAGAAGAATAAAAATATCTTATTAGTTGTGATAGCGACATAAGAAAATGTTTGAAATGGATTATCTCACCCCCTACTTAAAATTTGAGATGTGTCCACACATATGTGAAAGGACAGGCGAAGAATGGGCGATAAAGACTGATATGCACATAGTAGTTGTTGAATAAATGAAATAAATAAATAATGTGATTAACAAAAGATATCGCATGCCTTTTAATTAATGCTCGTTCGTGCTGGGAAAGATCGTAGTGCACCATGAAATGACAGCTGAAATAGAAACCATGAATGAGGGCGGTACGATAGGATGGATGACGTGGGAGAAAAGAGAATGAATGGCGGTGATGGATGGAAAATGGAGAATGTGGCTTCCTTTAAAAGGAAACCTTTATTATGGGCATGCAACGTGGAATTTAAAGAGATGCTATAGGAGAAAGATCGAAGCCTTTCACTGCAGGAAGATCAGTGGCCGCATTTGAAACAAACTATTGCATAAATTCATCTTTGGACACTGGCTTATGATACAACCAAAGACGATGTCCATTAACCAGTAGCTTGAATTAAACTGGATCGATTGTAGCCAACTGCACTGAGCCATTATCAAACACATTTTTTATTTCATAAGGACCAAGCTATCGTGTGGTTAGCTTACCTTGATTTTCCTTGTACCTAGAGTCATAGAGCAGCGCCCAATCATTGATAGAGAATTGCTTAGTTCGAATATGATTGTCATGCCATTTTTTTTTTGCTATTGGATAGTTTCAGTATGCTACAGGGCAACTTTCCTTATCTCATCCAATGCATTCAGCTGCAGGAGGCATTCCTTTTGAGCCTCAGAGATATCAATGTTAAGCTGGAGAGCAGTCCTTAAAGTCTTATGCTCAAACTCTATTGGAAACATGGCAGTCTTACCATAGAGTAACTCAAAAGGAGTAAACCCTGTAGTTGTTTTCCATGTCCTATAGGCCCAGACTGCTTCAGGAAGGCGACTGCTCCAATCCTTCTTGTGTAATTGGACTGTCTTAGTAAGGATTGCCTCAATTTATCTGTTGGTAACCTCCGCCTGACCATTGGCTTGAGGGTGATAGGGGCTAGACTTTTTGTGCCTAATCTTGTAATCATTCATCAATGCAGTGATTAAGTTGGATGTAAACTAAGCTTTTTGATCAGTAACAAGTTCCTTTGGGACTCCAAACCTTGTAAAAATCTACTCATACAGGATCTCAACAACTTTATTGTCACGGGCATGTGTCATTGCCTTCACTTCTACCCACTTGGTTACATAATTAGTACAAACTAAAATGTATGATTTCCCATTGGATGGAGGATCAATAGGCCCAACAAAATCTATGCCCCACTTGTCAAAGGGACTGACTACCACTTGTGGATTCAGGGGTATTTCATCAAACCTTGTTGGTCTCCCCATGCATTGACATCTGTCACATTTTCTAGTGTACGCTGCAACATATTTGTGGAGTGTGGGCCAATAATATCCTGTAGTAAACACTTTCATAGATGTTCTTTTCGCTACAAAGTGCCCACCACATGGCTCATCATGACAGACATACAAAATTTCATAGGTCTCATCTTCCCTAACACACCTTCTCATGACTTGGTCAGGTCCTGTGTAAAATAAATAGTCTGCAATCCATGAAAAGTTAAAACTTTTCTCAACCAACAATTTCCTTTCCTTTGGTGAGAAGTGAGTTGGGATCTTGTTTGCTGCTAAATAATTTGCAATATCTGCATACCATGGAGTTTGAGCAGCAATAGAAAATAGATGTTCATCGAGAAAGCTGTCATCAATTACCTTAGGGGTGGCAGGTGTAGTTTTTTGAAGTGTTGACAAGAAATTAGCCACCACATTAGCCCGGCCTGGCTTATCAATAACTATGATATCAAATTCTTGCAACAATAGGAGCCATCTTGCTAATCTACCAGATATGACAGGTTTATTCATGAGGTACCTTATTGCTGCATGATCTATAAAAACTTGTTTGGGGCATACACAACTACTAGCAATTCTTTCTCTGTGATAGTATAGTTTAATTCAGGGCCTTAAATATTTTTACTAATGAAATATATGGCATACTCTATGTAATTCTCTTTCTGTCCTAAAACTGTCCCTATGGCATAATCAGAAGCATCTGTGTGTATATGAAAAGATAGACTCCACTTCGGTCCTGGAAGAACAGGTGCCTGAGTAAGTAATTTCTTAAGCTGTAGGAAAGATTTGTCACAGGCCTCAGTCCAGGTAGATTCAGAATCTTTAGTCAATAAGGCATATAGTGGACTGACTATTTTGTTGAAATCTTTGATGAATCTTCTATAATATCCAGCATGTCCTAGGAAGCTTCTAACATCCTTTTGTTTTATAGGTGTTTGCAAAGTTAGAATAACTTCAATTTTTTCAAGATCAACTTGAATTCCTGCTTAAGAGATATGATGACCTAAAACAATTCCCTCTTGCATCATCATAAAACATTTCTCACTATTCAAAGACAAATTTTGCTCCTTACATCTTTTCAACACTTTCTCCAAATTGGCTAATGCTTCTTCATAAGTAACTCCATAAGTAGTGAAGTCATCTATTTAGATCTCCATAGAATCATGAGAAATGTCAGCAAAAATACTGATCACTGCCCTTTGAAATGTTGCAGGTGCATTACATAGTCCAAAAGGTAAGACAAAGTAGGAAAAAGTGCCCCATGGACTGGTAAAAATTGTTTTGTCTTGATCCTCAGGAGTAATTCCAATTTGATTATACCCACTATATCCATCCAAAAAGGAGAAATACTTTTTACCAGATAATGAGTCTAGCACTTGGTCAACAAATGGCAGTAGAAAGTGATCCTTTTTAGTTGTTGTGTTCAACTCCCTGTAGTCTACACAAACTCTCCATTTTCCACCTTTTTTTAGGAACAATCACCAATGGAGACACCCATTGACTGTCTGAAATGGGGTAGATAAAACCAGCATCAAGCAATTTCTGGAGCTCTATTTTAACTATTTCCCTGAGTGTTGGATTTATCTTTTTTGAGGTTGCTTGACAGGTGAACAATCTTCCTTAATGTAGATCCTATGAGTACAAAGTTGAGGATCTATTCCCTTCATATCCTCATAGTCCCATGCAAAAGCTTTGTGTTGTTCTTGCAACATAGTGACTAGGGCAGCTTGATGAGATTGAGGCAGCTTATTATTGATGTTCAGACAGTGGCCTGGAGATACTTCTACTTGCTTGATAAGATCATTCATGGAGGATGCATATAAAGGTGGTGTCTGTATTTCATATGGAAGCAAATTATGATAAACTACAGGAAATTCAGGTGGGAGGCTTTCAAAATTCAGTTGCTATAGGAAACACTGCTGAAAACAGTTATTTAGAACAGATGGGCCACTCAGATAAGAGTTAGACTGCAAAATGTGTAAAAGCAGGTCATCCTCACTCTGAAGCTGGGAAAATGGATTAGTTTGCAGCATCATTAGTTGATCCAATGAATTGACTTCTTCAATTTCCCCCCTAAATCTAGCCAAATTGGTTGAGACAAGTTTGGCTGAGGCTGGGCAGGTGGATATAAAGCCAATTTCTTTCTTGACTGACCATCAAATTTTTTTATGTCTCCTGAATGACATCCTATAAAAGCATCAGGTGTGGCTAACCATGGTCTACCTAGGATGATAGGATATCCTCCTAAAGTTTCCTTAGTGGACAATATGGTGAAATCTGTTGGGTATTCCCAAGACTCAAGGATGACAATAACATCTACCATTCCATCAGGTTTTACTGTGGAACTATCAGTAAGCTGTAGGATGATAGGTGTAGACTGAATGTTTAAGATATTCAAATACTCCATTGTATTGTTGGTCATTACATTGATGGCTACACTAAGGTCAATCAAAATATTCTTTATTATCTGACCATTAATATTTATTTGTACCACAGGACTCCTAGGGTCAGTATATTTTAGAATGACTACCTTCCCTAACATAATATCTACCAACTATCCTAGAACATAGATAGTTTGGGGATCCTTTTTTTCTTCTTCTTGGTTTATTTAAACAAGCCTTCTTAATGGCTTTTCCATAAATTAGGACATCTTTAATGGATTTTCCATAGATTGGGACATCTTTAATGGCTTGAAAAAGGGGGATTTGAATGTGTACATTCTTTAACTGATCCAAAATATCAAAAGTAGGCTCTTCCATAGAATTTGATGTTGTAATTTGCAATCTCTGAGGAAAAGGCGGTTTGGTTAGATGTTGGAGGACAGGCTCCTTAGAGACAGTATCTGATACAGATATATGTTCTGCAGGATCAATAGGTTGCTTAGAGGTAGAGTTTGGAATCTCTGTTATTACAGGCGACTGTGGAGCAGGGAGAGTGGTTCCAGACCTGAGATGGATATCATGAATATCCAAGGCATAATCTGGATACTGATTGACTTCTGCAAAATACATAGGCTATTGATGCTGCTACTGCTTATTATTAGGTTTTGGCAATGGTTGAGTAGGCATAGGGGTTTATTTTGGAGGGCCAGTATTTGCCGTATGTGTTGTATGAGGTGGCATGAGGGCCTGAGGTTGTGGTTGCTAAAACTGCAAAGATCTAGGGGATTGGTTCTACCATAGCTGTGGAATTCTCCATTGAGGATTCTGTTGCCAGTTACCTTGGGCTGGAGTCCATTGTCCTTGTGGCTACTGCCAACCTCCTTAAGGAGATTGCCATTGAGGACTCTGATAGTTAAGCCAGTGTGATTGAGAAGTATTCCAAGGTGGTGATGGGCCATATGTAGGTTGCCATTGGTTATTGTAATTAGAATAAGAATTACCAAAATTCAAAGGATTTTGAGGCATACCTTGTCTTTGAGCCCATGGTCGCCTTTGTGCGACGAACAATACTTGGTCATCATCACTCTCTACCATCTTAAAGTCAGTAGGTAACTTCTTAGCCTCGAGGTTAGCCACCATCTTACATTTGCAGTCATGTTTATTCTGTCTACAATGTGGACAAAATTCAGCCAAAATTGCTTCAGCTTTCTCATGTTTCTTCCAAGCTTGCATAGTATCCAACTGTGTAGCCATGTTGTTTATGATATCCTGCTTGAAATCAAACAAAAAATTTGTGATCTCCATCCGTGAAACTCCATTAATAGAAGACTTTCCCACTATGGCTTGATGACCTCTACCCTTCTTAACAATTGCTCGAGAGTAGTTGAGACATATTTTCTTGATATCATCCCAAGGCAATTGGGTTATATCTCCTCCTCCCATCAGGTCCAGGGCATCTATATAGGTATCACTGATTCCCTTTAGAAAAAATTAGTTTCTGAGATTCTTCATTGAGTATGGTCTGAATTCTTTTTTAGGGAAAAAAATCTTGATATATAGTCTTCCAGGCTTTCATCCTCTTTTTGTTGAATTCTGAATATATCATCACCCTTACTACCACTCTTACAATATTCCTTGTATTTCTAAAAAAAATTGTTTGCATGACTGCCCAACTATTAACAACACCTCTTCCCAAACTCATGAACCATCTAAGAGCTCCTTCCTTCAAAGTAGAAGGAAACAAATTCAACATGTGAGCATTTGAAGTGTAATCATAGCTGCGATAGAGAATGTCAAACTCGAACAAGAAAGTGTCTAGGTCCTCTGTAACTAGTCCATAAAACTCAGGGAGTAATGAAGAAGGAATATTTTTAAGGTTATCATTATCTTGCTGAGTAATGATAGGGAATTCAAAAGTAGGAGGTCGATTAGGTGGATTACGTGCCATATTTGCTGGATGAAGTATCAAAGCAAATGGATTTTCTTCAAGTTCTTCATCAGCTGGGTCAAATGGTAATTCAACAAGCATATTTTTAGCAAATGGATTGATATCTTGGTTTCCTCCTTCCTCAATTAGGTTATAGGCTAGTTCAGAATTGTTATCAATGAATGGAAAGTTAGGGAGGAATCTTTCCAGAGTGTCTCTTCTTCTATGCATGTAATAGAATGAACCATAACTTGAAGGAATTTTGAAAATGCTTGAATAACAGACTAAACTACTGCTAACAATGACTATGACAGGTTCTTAGCTTGACACCATTCCTGACAATGGCGCCAAAAATAGTCACGCCCACAAAAGGATATAAAATTCATGACAAATCCTAACCTGAGAATTGGACATTCTAGCAGGTGATAACATCTTCTTATGGTCGTTCATTTACATTATCAAACCAGGGAATGCATACTTGAAATGGAGTAGCACTGTATGTGCACTAAGAACTAGCTTCAGTCACGATTTACTAGAAATAAATGCGTGAAAGGAATTCTACCTATGCTATAGGAATGTAATGCCAAGCTTTCTAAACTTAATCAAAGCAGTCATCACGACAACTGTTATTAAGAAACAAACTATGAACTGGCCTTATGCTGCAGGAACAAACATAGGGATGGATTCCCGATGCTGTAGGAACAATATAAGACTGATTTTGCACTAAAAATTTCTAGAATGAAATCTAACTTATGATCAATAGAAGATAAACAATTAACTAAGTATAGATACTTACTAAGTGGGGCCCCTTAGCAAGCATCAACTAGCTTATGCAAGAATTGAACTTAGAAGTTCATCAACTTTTATTCATAAACTCAAAATGATATACATTGTTCTGCTCATATGAAAACTAACACAAAACTCTCTCTTATCATAATACTAACTCTTACATATTATGATTCTTATTATCATACTAACTTTAACATGCTATGCTTGCTCACTCGCACAGGAGGAACACTTATTTTAAACAAGAAAAGCAACTAACTACCTAACAAAGAAAGACGTGGACATAAAATGTATCCTAAAATCGAGGAACAAACTTCTCATAAATGAAAGCATATCTGTTTAACACGATCTAGAGAGAATTTAGCATTCCACTCTTCCTAGATTAATGATCATTTAGGTTTCTTCCCAACAACCTGGTCAGAGAGTCTTCGCTAGAACAACTTTCTCGACGTCGTGTAGGAAATGGACTTTAATGTAGGGTCAAGATCCACTGCACATGACTCGTTCATGCTCCCTTCAACAACTTGTGATGCACAAGGCGACAGAGGCAAAAGAAAGCACTCGTGGCAAACAACACGATACATTCATTAATCACATTAAATCTATTCCATTATTCAAAAACCATATGCATTATACCAGTCATTCGGAAGGTCAAACAGGGTAATTAATAAGACACATCGAGATGTTATGCTGCAGGTATATAGGAATGTATTGCCATAGGATACTACCCATTTTTAGATAAAAAGTCTTTAATCATATAGTTAAAACATCCATTAGCAATAAGAGTAGATATATTAAAAATACATCATGATACTCAAATTATGAGCATATCTTGAGCTCATCATCCACAGTCATCCTCCACCTACAAATTGACTCATATTTGCTTCCAAAATAACCTTGACATCCCATTATAAACTAAATTCTCAAGAACATAAAATATCAAGGCAAAGGATTAGGCCTTCATGAGAAATTGATCTTAGAGCTCATTCATAGAAAATAAAATCATTCTTTCCAGATGCCCTCCATCCTTTTTCCATCATCATAGTCAATCATCATCCTAATCTAATATATCCCTTCATCCTTCATTTCTTACATCATCCTAAGGTCCTAAATCCACCTTTCCCTTCTAAATCCTATCCAAACCATCAAAACCTCCTTTAAATTCATAGATTAGTGTACAATATTGTATAGATCAACATATTCATCACTTGCTTGGTAGTTGCATTCCATATTGTCTCTAGTATAAACTCTAAATTAGTGCATCCATTTATATCCTTTGGTGTATCTATCACATACCCTAACATATCCATTTTATCACAATCTCACACAATCATGAGTCCAAGAGGTGTCAAAATTTGAAACATCATATATGTTCATCCCTTATTGGATTCATATCATAACCTAGCAACTTTGTCAAAATCCATTTATCTTTTTAACTACATCCATTTCTTCTTTAATGTATGTTTACCCATTTTAGAATATCCATTTATGCTTTGATATACATGTCCTCTATCTTTTAGAATATATATTACATTATGGGACTCTTCAATTTTAGGAATCCTTAATATAATTCTTATTTTTTAATGCAATCATTCAACCTTATCCCAAGTCTAAGATTAATATAAATCCTTAAGATCTTGAAAATATCAACCTTACGATATTTTGATATCAAAATGAATCTAAGATATTTGCTTCCATTTTCTTCTAATTCTATTATATTTTTCTTATAATCATCTCTTCCCATCCAATCTCAAATTCCATTATCATCCAACTCATTAATAAATCAATATTCTTTTAATGATTCCCCTCATCATAGCCATCCCCAAAAACCATCATGGATATCGATGATGATAGTATTGTTGATAAAAATAGTATATAATTGATCCTCTTAATTTCATCATCACTAGCAAGCTTTCCCCAAGCTACCACCACCCATCCATGCCTTTTGACCAAGAAATGGCTAGTACAAGCTATCCTATCACACCTCCACACGTATCTATTTTTCCTATTTACCCCACCTTTGACAAGGGAAATCTATTCTATCCCCCCATCCATATTTCCATCATGTCCCTTTCCCACTTATACCTCTCATCCAACATACATAACTTTGTCTTCTCCCCTACCCATATCCCAATCTCTATCTTTATACAACAACCCTATCACCTCCACCCATAATCCAAACCAATTATCTTAATATCCCACAATCTGTAATCCTAACTGTATACCTAATACTACTCCTCCACCTATGCCTAAACCATATAAATATTTCTCTTCAAAATTCCTCCAAGGAACCATTACAAAATAAACACCATAAAGTTTTAGAGTCATGTTATCCCACTCAACCATCTAAATTTATCATTGACAAAGCTATCATCCACCCAAAATCTATCATTCCACTATAAAATAATAACACCATCCAACCCTAATTATATGAACCTTGTGAATCCCCCATCCCTCCATTCACCCAATTCAAGTAGCCAATCTAATGCTCCTCGTCCATCACACCATCTATACAAATCCAAATATTTCAAGATCTTGCTCCAATGTATACCAAAACACTCCCTTATCCTAATCAAGAATGTACTATCCTATCTAATCTATTTAATGATTCATTAGCACCTCCTATTGAAACCATCATAAAACCATCACCTTATCCTCTTGACCCTCTTGCATTTTCCCATAGTGGTTCTCTTGTAGTAGAGGAAAAACTTATATCCACACTCATCCTCCTCCACCTCAAAATTGACTCGTATTTTCTTCGAAAACAATCTTGACATCCCATTCTAAACTAAATTCTCAAGAACATAAAATATCAAGGAAAAGGATTAGGCCTTCTTGAGAAATTAATCTTAGAGATCATTCACATCAAATAAAATCAATGGTTGCAAGGTCTTATTTATACATCCCAATGCACCCAATCCAAACATGACAACTTACAAGCATCATGCAACCTACTATGACTTCTTCCAAAATTATAATAGGTTCCTCACATCCTTCCTCTAATTATTTTCATCCCCCCTCTAGCATTATACCCACCAAAAATGACTATCAATATCCTTCCTTCATCTTATTAATCCATTTTGGGTCCCTATATCTTAGAATCCACCATCACATATCCTCCATCTACTATATCTCTTTTGGGCTTTTATATCCAAAAATCTCATCCTACTCCTCCCCTCATCTACCAATCCCCTATCTCTATCACCCATCATAAACATATTGCTCCTAGAATACCTAATTAGGATCCACAAAGGCATGCACATTCATGCATCCCATCCAAAATCCCACTTGGATTGCTCTATTCATATATTATTCACATTATACATCTTCTCAGACCCATACCATTTCTATTGGAAGAAATTTGGATTGCAAATAAAAATGCATAAAACTAAACATGCACCAAAATCTAAGAATCACCATGTCCCATCAAAGGATGTGCTAAAAGAAAGAAAAATCTGATCTAAAAGTGAAATGAATCCCCAAGCCACAAAGGACCCCCAATAAAAAAATACATGGATCCCAAAGCAATAAGATGTAATGCATCTAAAATCAAAATAAAAAATAGAATCCAAAGTTGCTAATCCAAGAGTTAAGCATGTTGGAAACTTACAACCATTTAAAGAAAATTTTCACATAACCCAAAGAGAAATATATGCTACTAGTTATTTAGAATCCACATGCAAGAGAATAGACAATATACCCATGAAAATATGACACAAGATATACCTTGGGAAAACCCTCAAGAGGGAAAAAACCCAGCCTCCAAAAACATCCATCTCTCATGTATTATTCAACAATAAATATTACAATACATATTATGAGTCTCCATGAACACCATTGAAGCAACAAGGCCTCTCCAAGCAATCCATATGAACAAGCATGCAACCACACATCTCATGCCATGCTTCAAACCCTCACAAATACTAATCAGAGCTAAGATGCAAAATTGCATCTCACAATAACTACCTTTGTGGTTGCTTTTATAGAAGCAAGCTCCCACAAAACCACTAAGTGGTATTACAAAAAACTATGTGACTAAAACCATGAGATTACAAAACCATGTCTCCTTATTTAATATTGGGTACTTTATTTATTTATTTTCCCCAATATTAAATAATTACTTTTTTACAACTTAACTTATGTCCCAATGTTACATGCAACATAGAGTGGACCCAAGTATATTTACATTAAATATATTATGCAAGGTGTAAAACACACCTTTTTCCTAACAAAGAATCCCCATCCTACATCTCCTAAGTCTATTATGGGTCCCCATGCTCCAAAATCCACTATCATATATTCCATCATCTTCAAATCCTACATCCACTTCCTGTTGAATCCTTCAACACCTATCATTGTGTGTGCCAATATTGATCTTGAACTCATTCTCTCATAACACCTTCATTACACCCTTACATCCACACATTTTCCAACGCCTCATCCCTTATCCAACATATCTACCTCATCAAGTCCCTTTAATCCATGCCCTTGAATAATTTATCCATCCTCACAAGGTTCTACCAACATCTAGTAGTGACTTCCAAATAGGATCCTATCACCTTAATATGGAAATAAATTCTTGAGACCTCCATATTTCCTCTCTCATCGTCATGATCCACCTAATCCTTCCTCCTCACATTCAACATCCATAAACTTCCCCAAATTTAAAAAATCAATATATATCCAAAAAAATAGTAAAGAGAAAAAATCCATCCAATGGTGAAATCCTAACAATTATGCACCTTGGATAAGTACCATGATGTAAACTTGGAAAAAAATGCATCATGTGTAAATCCCATCTATTTATCTCTCCACTTTTCAGAACATTTAATCTATCTACCTATCCATCATCTCCTCAATCGCACCTACCTATCCTACCCATCATATCCTATATGTTACAATACCTCCATCCTTCTTTCAATATTGATATAGAAAAGGGAAATTATCCATACATAAATTGGACAACTCTTGGAATATATTCTCCCATTCCATCCTTTTTCCCCTCCAATCCATCCATCTTACCCACCGATAATATAGATACTCACTATAGTCATGCTTCCCACCATCTAATCCTTCCACACACCTTCACATCCCTTATCCTCCCATCATCTTATTATCCATACTATCATGAGGATCCTATTTCCTCATTACATATTTAAAGTGAGGCATCTTATTCCCCTATGATATAGTCATTGGATATCACATTTGAACTCTTCATCCATCCAGTAATTCATTTTAGATCCCCTCTCCAAAATTTCCCCCATAATCCTTCCACCTAGTAATCCACATTTCCCTATTCTCCATCCACCAATCACTCTTACCATATCATATGCTCATTAAATAATCCCTTATCATTAGTATCTATCTATAGACTATCCCACACATAATCCAATGGCATTGATCCCCTTATTCTATTTCTCTCATGTAATCCAAAATTCTCCTCACAATTAAAAATCATAATAAAATCATAATCCATGTAATCTAGCTATGTGTAGACATGTAAAATATACATGCACTCGATCCTGATCTACTAACATTGCTTCATCTTGAATTATCCCTTTGTCTAACCATTTAATCAAATAGCCTCATTCGATTAAAGTCATTATAGTTCCCCTTTTAATTAAATAAATCCCTCAATTTAATTAAATCATCGTCTCTATATAATTAGCTAGGTCATTTCATCTTCCTATCTTTGTTTAATTAAATAATCTATATTATTTGATTAAATCTCTAAAGTTGATCTAATTAAATTAAATAAATCAAAAAATTATCTAATTTAATCTAACATCACCCCCTTTGGTTAAATAAATTAAAATATTTATTTAACTAGGTCTTAATCATTTTCATCTTTTTTTGATTTATTTCAACCCACAAATCTAAATCAAATAGTCAAATCACCTAATCTCCTCTTAAATTAATCAAATCTTGATTAATTTAATCTCTTCTCATGTCCCATACTCTAGATTTTGCAAGTTGCATATGAAAATAGATTTAATTCATTTATTAAATCTCTATTTTCCTCACAAGGCATCTTTTGGAATATCCTTCAAATTGGAATTCAAAAAATCCAAGTGGACATGTACATCCAAAAAGGCATTTAATCCATCTTATATGTCCTTTTCCTTGAGCCAAGTGGCATTTATTGCATTTTCCATTCCCTCTTGCAAGTCATTTCAACAAATTTGAAATTAAAAAATATGCATTTATTGACACAATCCTTAGAACTTGCACATCCTCCATCCACTCATAGATTCACAAGTGGCATCTTGCCATTGGATGAATGTTAATCCCACATTGCTCAAATTTGGACATTCATCCATCTTGGCATTCTATAAATAAAGAGCTCATATCCTCATTTGATCATCCACAAATTATACAAAGTTATTATGCTAAAATATTTAGCCATTTCCATCAAATATTGTTGAGTTCTTAGCTAGGTTATGCAGGCTTTTAGCTTGGAGCACTCAATCTTCATCAACAAAGTGGATCATTCATCAATCATCATCAACACATATCAATTTTACATCATAGGAATTGGGAAAGGGCCAATTTTCACATCAAATTGGCACCAATTCCCCCATGGGATCATGAGTTTGCAAATTTAAATTAGGATTCAATCTATTTTGTTGTTTTTATTGTGTTCTTCATTGTTTATTTTCCTAATTTGAGTTTTGTAAATGGATTTCATGGGGAATCCTTGTTCTTGCTTGCAATCTCTAACTTAATGTGTTTATTCATTGTGTTTTGTAGGTATTCGGATTGGGGTTCACACATTTGGCGCTAGAAGGAGGGAAAAATCTCATTCTTTATCACCTTTCTCACAAATTTCTGCATTTTTGTTCATACACAGAAAAATTCCAATGCTGAGAGCTCAGTGTCGCTATTTTAGTAGTGCTGATTCTTCAACATCACCATATAGTGCTGTTGGAAACTCAAACTATGACACTAGAGTCTTCCCACCCAAAAATTTGAATTTCTAACTACGACGCTTGACCAATCTGACTCGTAGGAATTTTCAAAAAAATGAAATTGCGACGCTGGGCAAAAGGGCGATGCAGTTGAGCTCACTGTCCCTGACACAGAGTGACACTGATTGGTAAGCGACATTGTACAACACCTTTGGGAAATCAAACTCTGACGCAGTCACAAGTTGCGCCTCTAGCAAGGAGTAAAAAGTTGAAATTAAATTTTAGCACGTGCCTTTTGATTAATGATCAATTTATCTTCTATTTTCTACTTTTTAATCTCTGTATTTTGCAGAATCTGACCAGTTTTCTCTCTTGTAGGTTGGAATTGAAAACAAAGGAAGGAGAAGCATGTGGAGGATATTTCGCAAGATCAAAGTGTTTTTAAACACTTTAGTGTTTGCTTAACACTTTTAAGAAATTGTCATCACTTCCTTCTTAGGACACTAATTTTGTTTGGGTTTAAAAAGAATCTTTCCAATTTTTTGCAAAGGTTTAAAACAAACATTAGGAATACAACTTTCTAAAGTTTGTTTTTGGTTAACAATTGAACAAAATTTCTCTCATTTTTCATTTAGTGTTTTAAAAAGAACTCACATTTTTCTTTGTGGATTTAAAAAGAAGTGCAACTTTGTTTTTCGTGAAGGCTTACTTAAACTAAATTCATTAAAAAAGGACGTATGCGCTTCTCTCGCGCTTTATAGTGATCTTGAGAATCAAAAGGCCTTTTTCATGATTTTAGGGTGAGATAAAGCAATCACCTCCACACTTCATTTTGGGTTTAAGAATTGAACAAAATCTTATGCAAGTGTGAGTGGAGCATTATTGCGTACATTCTCTCTCTTTGTTGCCAACAAAGATTGATCAAGTTACATATATTGCCTTTACTTGCTTTTGTTTATCCTAGAGGTCCTACCTTGGGGAAAAACTACTCACCAAAGGGAACAACTCAATTGGTAACACTCTAAACCCCAGAGTTTTTCCAACTGGGATATAAATGTGGGTATTGGAATAAATGCCAATATCATGCGATTGGCTCCAAAGAGATGGATTTGAAAAGGGGCTCTCATCGTATGGGTCAATCTCCACAAATGAAAAGTTTGAACTAAAACCTTTTTTTGTAGTGACCAATTGATCCATTTAACGAGTTTATCAAAGTGGTGCATTGGAACTTAGATTCCAAGAAGTTACTTGCCATGTCCGATCTTGGTTAAAGTATAGAGGTTAAGACTTCATTCTTAACATACCTTTATACTCTCTCCTTGGTTGCATGTAAAATCATCTCTTCTTCTATGAAGGGCATGAGGCAAGCCCACCAAGAAAAATGTACCAATTGAGCTAGGATGTTATCTTGCTTGTGAGTCAGTTTGAAAACACAATGCTTTGATCAAAAACATTGGAAAACCAACATTCAACATGAACATCAAATCTCAAACCCTTTAGGAGAAGCAAATATCCTTGAACAAATTCACATTATTGCTTTCCCTTGGGATTCTTATCGTTAGAGGCTTCTAAGCATTTGGATTTCATCTCAATTTTCTCCTACTAAGGTCAACATTAGGAAACCTTTGCCTTGATTTCCTTGATTTTCACATAATGGAATTTGTGGAACAAAAAGGAATTGAGACATAAACATCTAGTTTCAAAAGCTAATCAAGAAGTGTTTGTGGTAAAAATAATCCATTAAGCAAAAATTGAATCAATTGGACCCCACACATGTGCTTGGCATCTTTTGGTCATATGGTTTCCATGCAAACATTGGTCTTTTGATTTTGAATTACTCTTAGAGAAAAGCATGTTCTTCACTATCTTGGTCTAGTAAAAAAGTCCTTCCTAGATTCATTTAGGATCAAAATCAAACACTTCATCCATTTCAAACATTTATCATCCCATCCCACAAGCAACTTTAGAGCTTTGGAAACATCATTCTAGACTTGGGTAAATCATCAAAATCAAAATCACCTTGTTTAGTTAGGAGTATGGGAATGCATCCTTTCTCATACCTTTAGTTAAATTAGCACTCCTTTGAACAAGTTCATCCTAAAATAACATCTAACATCTTAGGGTTTACAAGTTCATTATCCAAATCAAACAATCAAAATCAAGCCCTAAGTCTAGCATT
Source organism: Sequoia sempervirens (assembly GCA_007258455.2). NCBI lineage: Eukaryota > Viridiplantae > Streptophyta > Pinopsida > Cupressales > Cupressaceae > Sequoia > Sequoia sempervirens. The sequence continues at coordinate 940,220,826 of VDFB02271358.1, forward strand.
GATACAAAGTCCCTAAACGTTCAACACTCATATCATTCACCCGGTTTTCATCCTTCATATCATCATTGGTCCTAAACACCTTAGAAGTCACTTTTACAACAAGGACAAAACACAAGAGGAACATGGAATATAAACTTGATCCATACATCATGAGTAATCCAAGTCAACCAAACTATCAAATCCTTACAATGCCAATTGATTTTCAAAACTCACATTTATACAATCCATACATGGGATCATTATCTCCTACAAACCTCAATGGTACAAAAAATGTGAGTATGCCTAGTCAAAATTCTGGAACACCTTTTCCAATGGTAGATTTAAATCAAAGTCCAAACTTACAAGTCTATCCACCAAACAATCAATGCATGAGTCTTCAAACGACCAACATCATCCCACCAAATCCATACATGCCAAAAGTGAATATACCAAGTACAAGATTACCAAACATGAATCCATACTTGGAAAAATTTGGGATAAATATGTTTGTGAATCATACAAATGCTGTTCAAAATCCAAAAAAGATGTTAACAAATCCATGTATTAATCCAAGTCAAGGTAACACCATGCAAAATCAAAGTTACCTAAATCAAGGAAATATGATTCCCAACACCAACAATGTTCAATTTCAACCTATCATGCCAAATCTGAACATCATCCCAAATTAGAACATTGTCCAAAATCAAATTTTCCATGATCCCATTCAAAAACCACAAGTATCATGCATCTCAAATTTGCTTGAACAAAAACCAAATCAACTATATCAAGGGAGTCAAGATCAAAATCAAGATCAAATTTAGTGAGATCAAATTGCTACACTTACCAAAATAGTTGAGTCATTGCACCAAGAGACATCTCCACCACCATTACCCATACCAACATCATTCCTTGGTTTAGGGATTCCCCCTTTACCTAGCACCAATCACTCCATCCAAATCAATCCACTTAACAACAATCAGGCCATCACATCAAATCCTTTGAATATACCATCGACATCGCACTAACAGATGGTATCTAATCAAATGACAACATCAATCCTGACAAATCAAAATATGGTCTCCCAAGGATCTATCACCTCAGTCATTCCAACCATTCCTATCACCTCAATCACTCCAACCACCCCTATCACACCCATCATATCTCAAACACTCACGATCACTCCAAGCGTATCTCAACCATTTGTCATTGCATCCAACACAATTCCAAATCCACCACCACTATTGGAATATTTTCCTCAATCCGTACTAACATGTAACTCCTAGAGGGAAAAATTTCTGTGACATTAATCATGTCTGACCGACTAGCTGTTCTAAATTCTCTTGAAATGTTCATATCGCCAAGATAGAGTTGATGTCTTTCCAATTAAAGTCTATCATTGAGACCTATTATGTTCAGTATGACCTTTTGTCGAGCAGAGACCTCTGGCCGACAAAATGCTCTCATCGGGCATTGGGGGGACTCATAGTGACCAAGGGCTTCGGGGTGACTTGAACACTCGAGAAGAAGTCCTAGCAATAAAGAATGTCTCACCGATAGCATATGGCCATTAGGGTAACACAAGGGTCTTAGGAAGAAGTCTTAGCAACGGTGGGTTGTCTCGCCGACAGTGATTTATTAGGATATCAGCGAGACCTACAGTGACTGAAGTCATCAGAGTAGCTCAAGGTGATTGGTATGAGGTCTTGGCGAAGGTCAAATGTCTTGCCGACTCAGTAAGACATGAGTGCTTGGTGAAAGGTCTTGGCGAAAGACAAGTCTTACCGACTATTATTTGGCACTCGGTATGACTTATGATCTCGGTATGAAGTCTTGGCGAAAGTGATGAGTCTCGTCGATTGGTGGATGCTTTGGAACAACATGAAGGCTCGGTGCGAGGTCTCAGTGAAATAAAAAGGTCTTGCCGACTCGGTATGACATGTTTGTTTGGAGTGAAGTCTTGGCGAAAGACGAATGTCTTTCCGATTGTCAATTTCTTCGGTGAAAATTGAGGAGAGTCGGCGAAACCTCTTGGTGAATGGAAAAGTCTTGTCGATGGAAAAGTTGAAATCGATGTGACTTTTGAGCATTAGTATGAGTCTTTCCAATGAGAAATCTCTTGCCGATAGGAATGCAATGGATGTCGATGGATTTGGTATGACTTATGGTGTTTGCTATATCATCTTGCCGACTGTTGGAACCTATGACGATATCGATAGTGAAGACTTTGTGGCATCGGGGAGACACTGTTAGTGTCTCACTGATATGCCAAAAAAGTTTGAACGTCTTTGACCAAAATTGACCATCCTATGTGGAACCTTGTGGACCAATTAGAGGAAGCGAATTTCAAATGAATGGCAGTTAGAGTTTTGCAATAGTTGCGACGTTGGAGCTGAACTACATGCAGGGAAAATTCAACACTCAATAGGAAACTTTCTATGATGGGGAAATGGCGGATAAGGATGAATAGAAGATAAAAATTAGAATGTGATAAGATAAAAGGAGATCAATTCTGAGAATGATTAATGAATTGAATTGTTGAGAGCATTTTTGTAAGAGATTGAATAGTGAATGAAGCTACTGTGAACTGATACCAGAGAGTTGTATCTCTGCATTGTATGTAATTTTTGTTACTGTAATACAAAGAGATTCAGCTTGGTGTGGTGGGTTTTTTCCCGAAAGGGTTTCCTACGTAAATCTGTTCATTGTCTTTGAGTATCTTCTCTGTTTCTATAAATCTTTCATGTGTGTCTTAAGTAGATTGTAATTTGGAAATTAAAATTATTGTATGTGTTCTTCCTTGTGGTTTTGAAGTTAGGAAAGTTGCTTCCGCACCTCTTCTTTCCTTACAACCACTACCACCAAAACCAAGTGCAATAAGCCAATATAGCATTACATTTCAAGCCGCTCAGTAGGATGCTTATCAGAAGGCACACCAACAAAACCAAAACTGATGAGCTGCACAACTAGCTGCTCAACAAGCTGCACAAGTTGCTCAAGTAAACCAAGCCACACTACAAGCCCAACAAGCACAAGCCCAGGCTCAAGTGAAAGCGCAAGCTAAAGCCCAATACCAAGCCCAACAAGAAAATTTTGTTCAAAATCCCAACAAAATTTTAACGATTCCATGTATCGATCCAATTCAACGATCACATGATCAAGACCTATCCATCAATGAACACATGGAAGATGTTTCTACCTCATCTAAAGATCAAATCAACATACATCAAGAGTCACTTTTTGATCATGATAAGAATCCTTCAACAATATCCGACAATGATCCATTTCAAGGAGTGTTAACATTATTTGATCTTGTAATCAACAATCCATCGACCAATGATCATGTTGAAAATGTCTCTACATCACCTAACAAGTTAGAGGGCATATCTCAAGAATTCATTCCAAAGCATGATCAACATCTTTCACCAAGGTCTAGCAATGGTCCTTTCCAAGACATGTTTTTAGATATTGAAGGAATCTTCGACTAAACATTTGATCCAAATCCACTTAACGATCCAGAGGATATTGAGCCATTTCCCATTCCTAATAAAGATATCCAAGGATCCTTTGAAACTGACCCATGTCAAGAACTTGATCCAAATCATGACAAAAGAAATTCCAAAATTAATCAAGATCAAGAATTTGTATATTCAAGATACTACAATAATCTAATGGAAACTCTCCTATCTATGCAAGATGATCATATCCATGTAGCACATACTCCTCCATCTATCCATGAGATTCTTTTTGCGGATGGACACGTAGATGATCTTCATTTAGAACAAGATTCCTTTACTCCTTATATTATTACACAAAAAGAGCAGGTTATTGATTCCTACAGTCAAACAAAGTTGTCAACATGAGGATTAGGTATATCCAAAATCCAGACTAAAGACATCATGTATGAAGATATCCAACATTATCCACTCAAGGAAGCAGGTTAGATAGAACAAGATATTTCAGAGTTAGCAGAGTAGCAAATTGAAACAACGTCATCTACGGTGGTCATTTATCAGAGAATGCATTCTAAACAAGAGCTCTCAAAATAGGCAGAATCAAAGCATGAAGGTACTAATACCACCATACTAGGGGCAACTTCATCTCAAGCAAACATCAACATAGGAAGCATGAAGAATCCTTATGATGAAACTAATGTCAATACTACAACCAACCACGTCACAAATCTTCATCCACCCATCATCCCATCCATGAATTGGGACCAATGTCAAAAGAAAGATTTGAATCAAAGCACAAGGAACATTATCAAAGTGGAAGAAGCAGAGAAGCATAATGGAAAAATCAAATACAAGTGGATACCAAAGAATACAAAGAAATATTATCCCTATCAAACTCCATTAGTCAAAGAAACTATGGGGAAAAATAAAAAAGGGAAAAGTATTCATCAAATATGTCCACAAAAGCAAAAGAAAGTTTTTCAAGTGACGTACAAAGTGTATCAAGCAGTTGGTCCTAATTCCCTGCACACTTCCGTATCCACCCATCATTGCTCATCTTCCCAAGTTTGGAGAGTCAAAGGTTCCAAACTATCAACCAATCCATCTTTTATCCCTAAATACACTCTAGCCACTCCTCCATGCATGATATCCAATTCTCACATTGACCATTTATTGGCAGCGACCCTTCATTATAAGGATTTAGAAGGCACTCTATCACAATGTGTGCATAAAGACAAAGTTAACTCTGGTATCACCAAAGTAGATCAAGAATCTCAAAAGTTGTATTCAAGTGCACGTATCTTAGCAAAGAAAATTCTTCAGGAAGGATACCAATGGTACATTATGACAGAAGCATCTACATCGACACCACTAGGTGGGTCAACATGAATCTTTCAGAAAAAACCCAAAAAAAATAAAAAAATATGAAAACCCAAAAAAAAAAATAGAAAAATAATGGAAAATAATAAAGAAAAAAATCGTCTTCTAGTGAAAACCACTACGGTGGCGCTTTGGGAAAGACCATGATGAAAACCTAGCAAACAGGCATCATGTGTAGAATCAAGCATCTACGTGCCCCAGTTCAGGTGAAAGCGTCTTATTCCGTCCATAAAAAATTGAGCATTCCATCCATCTCAACCATAATAAATCCATTCATCCATGAACCACCATTTTCATCCATCTTCATCCATCATCTAAGTTATCATGATCTTGATGAAATTTTGGGGTACACTTTACACTTGCTTATGGTGAACATCTTGACATGGGTCATTTTCATTGATCCTATCCTACCCAACATTATTTGAGCCATGAAAATTACCCAAATGAACATTCTTTATCTAAACACCTTATCTTATCGCAAGATAATCCATATCCATCCATCCATGACATTCCATACATTGCTAGACACTGGGGGTAGATATTTACATCTTGCTTCGAGAATAAATCTTGATCTATATCCTCCAACTTATGTGGTGATTTGAACATTGGAAAACATGAAATCAAATTGGTCAAAACATTTGTGATCCAAAAAAAAAATCACTAGCCCATGACATATTTTGACGAGAAGACACTCCTCATCAAGCTTCATCTTTCATTGAACATCAATCCAAACAATCATTATCAGTCACATCTAATTTTCACTTCAAACGTCACATCCGATCATTTGAAACATCTTTTGTTCCAAACCAAGCTTCGTCAATCCCGATCAATCAAATCCGTGCATTGTTGTGCATCCTCAACAATGTTATCATCAACGATCTTGATCAATCAAATATGTGCATTGTTGTGCATCCTCAACAATGTTATCATCATCAATCCTGATCAATCCAATCAATCTGTCATCATCTTGGGATATCCATCCTAATCCTTGTGTTGTTGTGCATCCTCAACAATGTTATCATCATCATCAATTCATCAATCTGATCAGTCAACCTTAGCTTGGTCTTCAACAAAATCTCAAACAGAGAACTGATATTGTCACACATGTCCATATCCAAATCGTCAAAATCATTCAAAAACACAAAAACATCAGAAAAAAATCAAAATATAAAAACATTCAAAAACACATCAAAATCCAAAAAACATTCAAATACATCAAAATCCAAAAAAACATTCAAAAACACATCAAAATCCAAAAAACATCCAAAACATAAAATATCCAAAAACACTCAAAAAGTTAGAAAAATATCAAAAACATGGAATTCGAACTACATTGTCTCTGAGCTTAAATGTAGGCAAGGCTAATCTTTGATTAGCCCCCTAGACAACAAAATCCAAAAACATTCATAAAATTTTGAAAAATCCCAAAAACATTGGAAAATCCAAAAAATCCAAAAACATTTGAAAACACAAAATCCAAAAACAACCTCAAAACATGTCAAAAAATCAAAAAAATCCAAATATTTGAAAAAATCCATCCGTCCCATTTTGCTTTCACCCGCAATAATCAATCATCCATAATAAACTGATCATCACCTTCATTGTTTTGCAAAACAAACAGAAACAACCACAACAATCAGCAAAAGCAAACTTCAAACACAAAATCAAAATCGACGCAACAAACCATTAAATGTAAAATCAAAATCTTGATCATTTTCAAACATGTCTATCAACCTTATATCAACAGCTTATCAAACAACTTATCAACCCATCATCATCCTATACAATGCATGTCCTAGGATATATCATTCTGATAATGGGCATCATTTTGGATATCACTTTGGATTCTTATCCTATCAAAACAAATCCCTTTGGCTAGAGGTATGAAGAAGATTGACTTGTTTGTGTACTTGATCTTTTCTTTTGATTTATCTTATTGTGCTCATTCTAATGACCTCTCGATGATGTCTAATCAAAGTGATTTAGAGAGAAAGGAATGGGGCATCGATCATTATCCTTTTGTCTGTTGTGCTTGTTGGACGTTTTTTTAATATAACTTGGCGAATACTTTCTTTGTTAGGTACGTCCTAGCAAGGTTTCTGTATGTCAAGTGTGAACAAGAATACTCCTATCTGTTTCTCGAGTAAAATTCCATCACACTAGGTACAATGCCATCCTAGTTCTTTATACATTGATGCATCATATCTAGGTGTGTTATCAAACAATAAGGTAATTGGCCCTTTTAAAATCCCAAATCCTTGGTAAGAAAATCATCATCATCATTATCATCATCTCTAATAAAGTTGGTTTTTTGGTGTCTCTTGTCATCATCTTATTTTCTTCCTACTTCCCTTCATGCTAACATGGTACCATGACAGTTAATCATAAATCATCGCTAATGCACCCATCTTGCATCCACAAACCATCAACATACTACATAATGCATATCATACCATATAGAAAGAATTAATCATACCACATGCATTCATCCCCATCATTGCATAATATAGATTGGTTATTCTAAGAATTTCATAAACCATACATCTATCACCCATACACATAATCATAAAAGCATCATCATAATCATCTCATTTATATCATCAATAATGTAATTGTCATGGTACAAATCAGGATCAAGTGTGTGTAATATATCAAAATAGGCATGAGGCTACCCATGGATGATGACTGTCTACATCATCAAATTTGTCTACATCAAATATTCGAGTTGAACTGATCTTGAACCTCTTTGTCAAGAGATCGACCCTCAAATCAAACCTCTTCGCTTGATCTCTCGAGGGGGTAGTATACCGGCGTAATTCTTCATTCACTAGGGCAGTAGTGGGGCATCCGAAAAAATCAGAGAATTTTTTACTTTTGATCATGGCAAGGTGTTTCTTTGAACCAACACAACAAGTACATTGCTTCAAAGAGGGGAAAAATGTAGACACATAAAATATACATGCACTCGATCCTGATCTACTAACATCGCTTCATCTTGAATTATCCCTTTGTCGAACCATTTAATCAAATAGCCTTATTTGATTAAAGTCATCATAATTCCCTTTTTAATTAAATAAATCCCTCAATTTAATTAAATCATTGTCTCTGTATAATTAGCTAGGTCATTTCATCTTCCTATCTTTGTTTAATTAAATAATCCATATTATTTGATTAAATCTCTAAAGTTCATCTAATTAAATTAAATAAATCAAGCATTTATCTAATTTAATCTAACATCACCCCCTTTGGTTAAATAAATTAAAATATTTATTTAACTAGGTCTTAATCATTTTCATCTCTTTTTGATTTATTTCAACCCACAAATCTAAATCAAATAGTCAAATCACCTAATCTCCTCTTAAATTAATCAAATCTTGATTAATTTAATCTCTTATCATGTCCCATCCTCTAGATTTTGCAAGTTGCATATGAAAATAGATTTAATTCATTTATTAAATCTCTATTTTCCTCACAAGGTATCTTTTGGAATATCCTTCAAATTTGAATTCAAAAAATCCAAGTGGACATGTACATCCAACAAGGCATTTACTCCATCTTACATGTCCTTCACCTTGAGCCAAGTGGCATTTATTGCATTTTCCATTCCCTCTTGCAAGTCATTTCAACAAATTTGAAATTCAAAAATATGCATTTATTAGCACAATCCTCAAAACTTGCACATCCTCCATCCACTCATAGATTCACAAGTGGCATCTTGCCATTGGATGAATGTTAGTCCCACATTGCTCAAATTTGGACATTCATCCATCTTGGCATTCTATAAATAAAGAGCTCATATCCTCATTTGATCATCCACAAATTATACAAAGTTATTATGCTAAAATATTTAGCCATTTCCATCAAATATCGTTGAGTTCTTAGCTAGGTTATGCAGGTTTTTAGCTTGGAGCACTCAATCTTCATCAACAAAGTGGATCATTCATCAATCATCATCAACACATATCAATTTTACATCATAGGAATTGGGAAAGGGTCAATTTTCACATCAAATTGGCACCAATTCCCCCATGGGATCATGAGTTTGCAAATTTAAATTAGGATTCAATCTATTTTTTTTGTTTTTATTGTGTTCTTCATTGTTTATTTTCCTAATTTGAGTTTTGTAAATGGATTTCATGGGGAATCCTTGTTCTTGCTTGCAATCTCTAACTTAATGTGTTTATTCATTGTGTTTTGCAGGTATTCGGATTGGGGTTCACACACTATGAAATCTAGCGAAAATAATCCAATCACATCCTTGGTCTTGTTCATATCCTTGTTGCAAGCATTGATCTAAATCCAATCATCATCATTGGTATGTATCCTATCCTCTTGATGGGGCATCCTCATCCTTATTCTCATCATCATTCTCATCATCTTTCCTCCTATTCACCCCCCCTTCAAATTAATATGTCATCTGTTGGATGCAAGGAACACTGAGAGGGGGGATGAATCGGTGTTCAATAATTTTGATTTACAAATCAGATCTAAAAACCATCAACATCAATAATAGAACTTTATATAACATTAGCAACACATACCCGATGAAAACATGCAGTCACATCAATAATCACCATAACACTAAATATTTTTATGTGGAAACCCTGTTAGGGGAAAAACCACGGTGGAGATTAATCCACAAAGTTTACTCTGTTAAAAGTAAAATAAAAGAGGGGAATACACTTGCATTTAGGCGCACTTCCTAGAGCTCGGTGCTCAAAGAAAGAGGCTCATTTCCATACAATTATAATATAGATTACAAAAAAATTTGAACTGAGAATCTAGCATCTACAAATGTATGGATTCAGTTCAATTGAAGTGCACAATCTGACTTTGGACCTTCTACTCAAATTTGTTCTACTCTGCTATTTTATCTTGCTGAAAATGCTTCAGTAGTACAACTAATATTCAATCAATCATCTACTCTACTATTTTTTGCACACACATACATCTCTCTTCACATCATGCATACCACACATACCACACATACACAAACTAAATTACCGATCTTCCTTATATATCAGCTAACCCAAAAATTCAATACATGTTGGCCTTTCAAAAAAATATAATATTCTTTGCTTATATCGGCCATGTCGGCCTTAAATATTTAATTAGAAATGAAGTGTACCTTCATAAGTCAGCTAGAATTATAGAAGAGATCCACACCGTGGTTCTAAACATAGAAGATAGCAAAATAATTATTCCACATACATCTACGATCGATCACATCAAGCATGATGACCATAATGAAAAAATAGATCATAAAACATGCCACCGAACCTCTTAACTCGAGCTATGATTAATACAACACCACAAAAATTCTTTAGTAGAATAGTGTATGAGCTAAGAAAACTTCCTTGGAGATCCACACTTCAAAATAGTGATCTGGTGAAGTAGTCGGATCAACAATCCAACCGGATGTCCTATTCTTTACTTTCTCTGCCGGTAGAATATAGAGACTTAGATTCTCTGCTAGTATAAGCGCAACTGATACTGCGGATCAAACTGTAGACTCAAGTTTCCATCAATGACAACACAAGTAGCCAAAGTTGACCTCTCAGAGCCATATGCCAACAACATCTTCCCTAATATTTTAATTTTCTTCCAAGTGATATCTTTTAATCTTTGAAATGATGCTACCTTGTAACACCATATCAAAGAGGGGATAGGCACCTAAAATTGACCACCATCATTAAATAAGTACTTTAACTATATAATTAACTAAATATAACCCTAATTACTCAATTATTTATCTAATTTTCATCCCCTTATTAATTAAATAATATTTTATTATTAAATTGATAAAATCACTATTCATCACTGTTCACTTGCACCTATTTATAGCCTAAACCATTTAATCATTCCTTTCCTATAGTCCATTTTTTAAAAATAATTCCAATTATTTCTTTACCTATGTCCCTCAACATCATCCCAAAAATTAAATAAATATTTATTTAATGTTCTTATTTTCTATGCTTTTCATTAATTGAGCTAAAAATTAATTAGCCCTTAAGTCCCCCACTTACACATACCAAATCCTAGTCAAACTCCTCTCAAATCATGCACATCCACACACGTGTAAATAGGTGTCCCTTTGTATACAAATCATGAGCCTTTGGACATGTGACATGATCTTTGTACCATGCAACATGGGTTAAAGGACTTTTCCATCCCTTAAGGGTTCTCCAAAGCACCCCTTCCATCTTGTTCACCCAATCTTCCCAAGGATAATCTCCACCCTTGATTTTTTCATCAGTCCCTCTCCCTCCATCTCATCCAACCACTTGAGGAAATTTCAGATCTCTCATTTCCACATGGCTCTCAACCATTATGATCAATTGATCTCATCTTTTGATATCATCCATATATTGAACTCTCTAAAAATCTATAAATTGGAGATCACCCTAATGGAACCTTTTAAAAATTGTGTTGGTTCCATTTCAAATCTTGCAAAATTTGAATTAATCCCTTAACTTAGGGCTTAGGGTTATGTTTCTCATTGATGAACTTAGGTTTGTGTTGATAAAACCCTTCCAAATTAACCTTGAGTTTGAGGCCTTTCGGTAATCAATATATTTTATTATTGACCTTCTAAAGCAGGTTCCTGATGGTTTAAGTTGTGACTTGTGTTATAAAATTCATTCCTTTACTAGTCCCTTGATCATAGTGGTTCTGGTCGACACCCGTGGTCATATTGAATATATTGCTTTATTTTAATCAAGATCAATGCCTTTCAAAAATACTCTTTCTAAGTCTAAGCTCAGGTTTTAAAAATATTCACCTAAGGTTTAACCTTAATTTTTACGCCCTCGACCATTATTTGCCTAGTAGTGACCCCCTTTTAAAGACTAATATTTGTTGCATGTGTAGATATTAAGCTCTATGATGATTGTTCAATCATAGTGAGCAAATCGCCACCATTCCCCGAGCGCCCGTTTTGTCTCATTTTCCATTATTTTATTCTTGCGGGCTAGCGTGTGTAAGCCGCGTGTCTTGTACATTGGCGGGCTTGGTCCCTTTGATAAGAATTGCAAGCGATATTATAATAAAATCAATGATGGTCATTGGATGAGGTGGCTTCATCTTGCTCCCTCTCCGCCACTCCGTCTAATTTTATTTTTCATTAAAGAAATGTCATGGGCTAGCGGGTAGATTGACAACTATTGCTTTTTGGAGGGACCCCCCTAGCTTTGGAGATTGCAAGTGCTTTGTCGAGCGAGAATCGATGGTCGATGGCGGGTGATGTGGGTTAATCCTAACCACTCCATGCTATCCCGTGAGGGGCCTACTCGCACCTTTTGTTTCTCAGCGGGGGAGTGGAAAATTGCCACATGGAATGATCCAAAAGGCCAAAGATACATTAAGTATGGGATGAATATTAATAGATCTGGCCGAGAGAACATATGGGCTAAAATGGTGTCATTTTTGAAATATTTTCTTTTGGCATGTGGTCGGGATTTGAAGATTGCTTTTGATTAAGGCCGTCAATTCTATTAGGAAATGGTACACATGTGAAGGTGACATTAAAATAAGGTAGGGTACGGGCCAATGGTTTGAGATTGAATGATGATCGCTCCCCATTTTTTTGTTGGTATAAGTTGCAATTGGATTAATTCCCATGGGTGAGTGGGTAAACATGACACGACAAAATTTCTTTAATGCAAAGCAAGTGATTAAGTGTGTAGATAGGCTTTCTATTCCTTGTCCTTTCAGGTAATAAGATGCTACTCTTAGAATTGCATGCAAAATTCTCCAAAGTTAGAATGATAATGGCTACGAATATTTTGAGTTTCATTCCCCCTCATGAAAGAGGTTTAAGGGTTGTATTTATAAGAGATGTATGCTTGATCGATGGTCAAGATTTGATGGTAAAATCAATGAACACGATTGGAGGAGACAATAGGAAAATTTTCATTCTACTCATGAAAGGATAATAATGAATTTTCAATTTAAAAAGATGGATAATGGTGCATGTGAAGTTTCCCACTTTATGCATAGTTATATAAGAAATGAGTTTCTAAAAGGGAGAGTAGTTGATTGATAAGGGAATATTTACATTCTAAAATGAGATAGAGTTAATTGATAAGAGACAAGGTGTTGATTGGAAGAGAAAATAGAAATTCAAAGTAGAGAAATATGGAAACTTATAGATAATTAAAATTTATTTATTATTGTAGACATGCAAAATTAACATTCTGCATTTGATCAGGTTCATTCATCAACTGAACTAGATTTCACATTAGGTTCACCTTCATTCATTTAGCAGGTAATTTCATTAATCTCCATTTCCTAAGGTCATTTAAAATCAAATAAACATTACCATCAACCTTTTAATAAATCAAACATCCATTTAAATCAAATCCTAAATCATATTCCATCATTTTCTGATTTAAATAAATCAAATATCAAAGTCCTAAAAGTCAAACTAACCTAATCATCATTAAATTAACATAATCATCTTTTATTTAATCTAACCCTGATTAAATACTAATCTCACCCACTTGCATTCTCTAGATATCTCCACTTGCACAAATAAATCAATTTATTGATTTATTAAAAACCCTCATTTTCCCTCAACATGACAAGTTGATTTTTCCCTCCAACATTGCATTTATTGTTGTTTTTCTTGTCCCCTTCTCAAAATTTATTGCAAAATTTGAATTCAAATTCTCCCTCTCATGGGCACTCTTCCCAAATTTTGCACATCCATTAGCCTATCACCACTTGAAAAGTGTCCTTCTTTCATTGGTCCAATCTTAGTCCCATATTCACCCTCTTGGCCAATCTCTCATCAAGAAAATCTATAAAAGAAGGCCTTCATTCTCATTCATGGATCCACAACTTTTATGCAAGGTTACTCTCTTAATTTGAGAACTCATCTTGCTCATCATCTCCATTTGCATTTACATCATCTTGAGCTTTGATCAAGGATTGGGAAAGGGTCACTAGCACATGTGACACCAATCCACTATGGAATAGGTAACTTGTTAAGTGTTTTCATGATGCTTTTAGTTTTCTTTTACACTTTGTTGCATTTTGAAGCATTCACAAGGTATTTGATAGGGTCATTCTTGAGGAATTAGTGAGTTACTAACCTTGTATGAAGTTTAGTTTTGTAGATTTCAAAAGTATGCACCACATTTGGCGCTAGAAGGAGGGCTTCTTTGTTTAATCCAAGATCTTGTTTATACTAACGTTGTTATGTTTTGGTAAAAGAAAAACATTTCTTCCCATCTGTTATAATCTTGGATATGTGATTGAATATAACATATGTGTGTGTGCTTATAAGGTTTGCTTTTTTGCTCATTTCCATAGTTAAAAAAAAAAAAGAATAAAAAAAAGATATCTTTGCAATATATCTATTAGCTGATACATTAGGTAATCTCTGCTTTCATGGAATGTATTCTCCTCTATTTGGTCTGTTGTAAATATATCCTATATGAATTTATGGAAGGCTTTTAAATCTAGGTGTTTTATTGTGTCTATATTCTACAAGACCACAATTGTTCTCAGACCTTACCTAGTATGATAGATATATGTGATCATTCTTGCAAATTCGAGAATCATTTCTCCATATGCCAGCATTAGTATTTTATTTCTTTGCATTCCTGAATGTCGGTATGAAGAACCTTTGTTTAGCCATAAAGGTCTGCATTGGAATTGTCTAGGAAGATGCTGCGCAAAAGGTTGGAGAACTTGGCTTTATGCCTACCATTGGATTTAGCCTGAAAGTTCTTTAATGGAATTTAAGTGCCATGAGTTAGCCTATCAAAATAGTCAAGCGTTGCCTCAATAGAATTCCCTGGTGATTAGTCAAACTATGAGAAGTTAGGAAACACCTCAATATCAGCAAGCTGTGAAGACCTTCCTGAGCACACGCACCACCACAATACCCGCAACCTAAAGTAAAGGTTCCGTACATCTTGGGGGGACTAAGAAATAGTAAAAGTGTCATAGTGCGCCACCACAATACCCGCTATCTTGTCTTAAGTTCATAGCATAGTACTACAGTAGCCATGATTTTAAGTTAAATAACTTCCCAAAACATGTAACCACAGTGCAGTAACAGTTGGACTGTTGATTTTCTTTTTCCCAATGCAGATCATGATGCGTGATATTCTTTTGATACAATTATTCTGATCTTTGACTTCATACACCTCATTTATGCGCAGAAACATGGTGTAACTGTGCTGAGAATCATGTGTTTTCCTGAGAATAAATATATGCATAGATGTGGACCATTCGGCTATGATATTCTTCTTTTCTTGATGCGGAGAATGATGCTCCTTCCTAAGAGATAGGTGACGTAAGAAGACAATAAATATTGGCATATGCTTTGGAGAAAGGCCTATCCATAAAGGGCATTAGAACTTCATCAACGTTTGCTTTTCCCTGTGCTTGGTGTATTAAATGACTATTCAGGCTTTGAGTATACATTCATGCTTCTGACAGATCTTTATTATGGTAGCTTGAAAACTGCAGATTTGGCCTTACACCTACCAATAGACCCTTGCTATCTTCCATCTATAACATATTCTTCCTTTTAAAATGTTCAAAGTGGTTGTTTGATGGATAGATTGGCAGTTGATTACAGCTAGACGCCTGTAAAGTCTTTATGTGCATAGATTTACTCTTTAAATGGGCCCTAAATATCTTCTTTGTTATGCAGATATATACTTTTTAATGTGCCTAGTTGACAATCTTCCTTACACAGACCAAAATGCAGTTATTTCAATCTTATTTCCATTACGCTTGACTAGTTGCAGTTGCTTTTAAAATTCAAAAAGCCTTTGGCAGATCCATTTGATCATTTAGTCACATATGGCTTTAATGAATGATTTCGGTAATTGATACTTTTTTTATTTGCTCTCATACTTATTGATTCTATAATAAATGTCATGATTTTTATTATCACTTTTATTATGGTATTCAATATTTAGGATTGGGAGGATACTTCCAATATCATTTGTGGTTGATAAAATCCACGACCTTGCAAAGTTTATCATAATGATAGTTGACATTTAATCATATCATTTTTTGTAAATTATGATGAGAGAAGGAATGAGTCTAGCAAGTGTGGTGTCTTTTCAATGAAATCAATATCAAAACATGACTCACTTATTAATCATTCTCTTACTATCATAATTATCCAAATCTTTGTCCTTTCATTTGGGATAGTGTTATCATGTGAAGTTGATTATCAAAATGAGTTTGATATCTTGATCCTCACATGAGTGTCTTTTATTTTATAGGTACAAGGAAAGAAAAAATTCAACAAAGGTACAATGTGAAAACGAAGGAAAGCAAGGAGAAGACTAGCAAAGGAAAATGAAAGGAGGAGGATATTTTAAAAAAACCAAAGTGTTTTTAAACGCTTTAAGTGTTTGTTCAATGCTTCTTTATGAAATTGTTACCTTTTCGCTCCTAGGAAACTAAATTTCGTTTGGGTCTAAAAGGAACAATTTGATTTTTTCCATTCGCAAAAGGTTAAAATTCAAGCTTAGACACTTACTAGATTTCATTTTGGGCTAAAAATTGGACAAGCAATCTTCATATTTCATTTGGTGCTTAAAACGAATCAAACAATTGCTTTGGAAGGATAAAATGAATGTGTGTTTGCCTTGTTTTGTGGTTACTTACTTAAACTAAAGTCATTGAAAAGGACGTATGCACTTCTCTCGCGCTTCCAAGCGATCTTGAGAATCAAAAGGCCTTTTTGGTGATTTTGGCGTAAGATAAAGTGATCACCTCCACACTTCGATTTGGGCTTAAAATTGAACAAACTATTGTGCGAGTGTGAGTGGGGGGCATTTTTGTGTATATTCTCTCTCTTTGTTGCTATCAAAGATTGATCGAGTTACGGATTTTGTTCTTCATTTTCTTTTGTTTATCTTAGAGGGCCCGCCTTGTGGGAAAAAGTAATCACCCAAGGGAACGGCTCAACCGGTAACACTCTGAACCCGATAGTATTTCCAGCCGAGATATAAATGTGGATATTGGAAGAAACACCAATATCACGCGGTTGACTCCGACAAGATGGATCCGAAAGGGGAATCTTGCCATGTTGGGTCAACTCCTACGAACGGAAAGTCCAAACTAGAACCCTTGTTTTGTAGTGGCCTATTTATCCATTGAGTGAGTTTATCAAAGTGGTGCATTGGAACTTTGATTCCAAGAAGTTACTTGCCATGTCCGATCTTGGTTGAAATATAGAGGTTAGGATTTCATCATACCTCTATATTTTTCCTTGGTTGCATGTAAAATCATCTCTTCTATGAAGGGCATGAGGCAAGCCCACTAAGAAAAATGTATCCATTAAGCTAGGATGTTGCATTGCTTGTGAGTTAGTTTGAAAATACATTGCTTGCTCGAAAACAAATAAAAAACAAACACTTAGCATCATCAAAATTTCAAACCCTTTTGAAGACAAATATCATTGACTCAATCCATATGTTATTGCTTTCCCTTGGGATTTACATCCTTAGAGGTTTCTAAGCATTGGATTATATCTCAACTTGTCTCCTTAAGTAAACAATAGGAAAACCCCTTGCCTTAAGTTCATCAAATTTCCACATTACATATCTTGTGGGGTTTGAAGAAATTAAGACATAGGACATCTTAGTTTGAGAACCTAATTGAAGAAAGTGTTTTTGGTAAAATAAAGACATTAAGCAAAGATAAGCAAAATGAACTTTCATATGGATTGAAGACTCCAAAATCCCAAAGCACGAACCATTGATTGGAAATCCAAAATTGAATTGTTCAAATGAAATCATTTCTTGGTTACAAAGGTCTTTAGAAAGCATATGCATGCTCTTCAATACCTAGGTCTTGACAAACAAAGTGTCTTTTTAGGTTCATCTTAGGATCGAAACATTATCAAAATCTTTCATCCATACATCAAAACAAAATCCACCTTATCATCACCTTTTGATAAATCTTGAAATCATCCTTGATACTAGGCTTTATGGAAAAATCCAAACCATCATCAAAATCATTGAGACAAAATCCTTGAGAACATTATCAAAAGCACCTTTGGCTAGGTATGTGTAAATTCATCCTTTTGCATATGCTTAGTCAAAGTTATCAAAATCATCTTGTCTAGCTTAGTATATGTAGATGAATCCTTCTCCATATGCTTAGTGAAACAATCATCTTGTTTGAGTAGATGTGGGTAGATGCATCCTTCTCCTCACACATACTCAAATTATCATCCTTTGGACAAAGCTATCCCTTAGATCATCATCAAACATCTTAGGGTCATTTTGTTCAAAATCCAAAACAAAATCAAAATCAAACTCAGGGACAAAA
The DNA here is from genome assembly GCA_007258455.2 of Sequoia sempervirens. NCBI lineage: Eukaryota > Viridiplantae > Streptophyta > Pinopsida > Cupressales > Cupressaceae > Sequoia > Sequoia sempervirens. Next base: position 940,238,948 of record VDFB02271358.1, read on the forward strand.
TCCCAAATTCAAAATCCAATCAAATTCAAGTCCTAAAGCCTAGTGTCTCATTCAAGATTGATAAAAAAATCCATATTATCCATCCCTATTATCAGCATCATATCATCACCTTTGATCCTCAAAAAGCATCCTAAAAACTTTCACTTTGGGACATAAAATAGATATCAATCCAAAGAATCAAGAGATTCATCTCCCATATTCTTGATCCTTGTTTTATGGTCCAAACAAGATCTCAATACAAGAAGAGTATGGAAGCCAACAAAGAAACACCCGCTTCAAGTGACCTTAGCCAAACCAATGTAGAAATGAATCCAATAGAGTCAAGCAACCCATTGACCCTCTCATCAACACAACATCCCCAAGAAGAAAATCAAGGAGAGAACATCACTTTCGGAATGTCTCACGAGGAAATGGAAGAAATGCTCCAAAATCTAGACAACCATAGAATCATCAACATCATGATGAGACTTAACCCTTCGTTGTACATACTTGAACTAGAAAAACAAGGGGCCAAGTTTCCTTCGGATTTTGATGTGAGCACTATAGTAGAGACATCTTTTCCACCAATCTCATCCACCATCCCCATTTCATCTACACCCCCATCTCAAAATGTCACAAAAAATATCCTGCAAATCACAATATCATTTGCTCCAACTCAACCCAACGTTAACAAGGGAAACACATTTCTCAATGCTCTTCAATCACATCCCCTTGTTAATAATCAAAACTTGGACGTAAACACCACATTGGAACAAAACATCCCCCATAATCCATTACAAAAAAATGTTCCTCTCACTTTACATTATGACCCATCATCAACATCTTTTCACGGAGCATCTCAAATTCCCCTCCTCACAAATTCACAAGAGGAGGGAGACATGTTCGGACCAGGGGGCATTTTCAACACCACAACACTCTGGCAAGGATTCACCGCCCTTACATTTCCACCTCTCCCACCATCACCATTGTCATCTACACCACTCCTTGGTTTAGGGCTTCCCCCTCTACCGAGTATCAATCAAAACAACATCCCAACCATTAATCAAAACATTTTGCCAAATGCTCAAAACTTATTGTTGACATCACAACAACAAATGACAAACACACAAGCAATGGAAACATCATCAAACACCCCCACAAAATTGCAAAGCATGGTCTCTCAAGGTCCAATCACATCAATGACGCCACTTAGCGCATCAACAACACCATCCACCAATCACGTAATCAATAGGACAACACCATCCACCAACCAAATAATCAACACAACATCATCATCTACCACCATACCAAACCCACCACCACCCCCACCACCACCAACATTCACCACATCAAACCAATTTGACACAGCATTACAAGCCGCTTTTCAAAGAGGATACCAACAAGTGCAGAAACAAAAAGCCATGCAACAAGCCACTCAAGCTGCCAAAGCTGCACAAGCTGCATTACAAGTGCAACACGCACAACAAGCCCAAGCTTTATTACAACAACAAAAACAAGTTGTCCAAGCCGCACAAGCATTACAAGCACAAAGGGTCGCTCAAGCACAACTTCTTGCACAAGCAGCGCAAATGCAAGCATATCAGCAAGCACTAAAGCAATACCAAGAGTAGCAAGAAGTAGTAGAATTGGCAGCCCAACAACAAGCGTTGTGGGAACAAAAACAAGCAGAAAAACAAGCGTTGTTAGAACAACAACAAGCGCAATAGCAAGCACAATAACAAGCATTGTTGGAACAACAACAAGTGCAACAACAAGCACAAATCCTAGTGCAACAACAACAAGAGCAACAACAAGCATTGTTCATCCAAAAGCAAGTAGAAGCCTACTTCGCTCGCCACAACATACCGATACCATTGAACAATGCACCAACCAACCCATCCATTCAAACCACGATTGCAACACCTCAAAACACATTCATCCCACCCCCTGATCCCCAGAATGATGTAACGACACAACTTAGGTTGCTCTTGCAACAAGTACTTGACCTTCAATCGGGGTGGACAACCAAAATGCAAAGCAACTTGTGTCCTTATCCATTCGATAGGAGCCTAGACATGAAACCATTCCCTAAGGGATTTGAGATCCCTAAATTTGACAAATATCAAGGGACGGGAAACCCTGAAGATCACATCAGGGAATTCTAGGTTCATTGTATGGAGGTTACATATGATGATACTTATCTGATGCAGCTATTCCCTAGGAGCTTGGTAGGAAACGCTATAGAATGGTTCTCTCACTTACCCTCAGGCATCAGAACATTCTAGGAAATCAGAGATGAATTCATTAGAAACTATGCATGTAACATTACAATGGATGTTAGTCTCGAAGAACTATATGCTCTAAAACAAGGAAAAAATGAATCTTTTGCTTCATTTCTTCAACGATGGCAATCCAAGGCCAATCGGAGCAAGTGGACCATGCCAGAAGAGCAACAAGTTTGCACAATCATCACCAACCTTGAAAGCCACTTTTCATTCCACCTCATGGTTCAGGGAATCACCACCTATGATCAACTGATCTCCAAGGTGCTTAGCATTGAAAGAGCCCTTGCAACCCAACCTGTCAAATCAACGCCATATCATGAACAATAAAACAATCGCCCACCATAAAATTATAATGATAAACCTTGTACATGGGAGAGAAACAAAAACATCACTAATGATGGCGTTGTCGATGCTAAGGTGGTCATTAGTGGTCCACACCAAAATACACCCGCACCACAAATCCAACCACAATGCCAAAACACTCATCACACAACATACCAACCCAATAATCCCACAATCAATAACCTCAATGACCAAAGAGGACCACCTCAACGCAAAACATACCCCAAACGAAAATACACTACTTTGGGGGAACCACTTGAGGACATCATGAAAAAGCTAATTGACGAAAAATTTATCCAAGCTCCTACATTTGAGAATTATGAAGAACCTAATGTCAAACCTCCTTGGTATGATGAAAATCAACTATGTGAGTTCCAAAAAATTAAAGGCCACACGACAAACAATTGTATGAGACTCAAGAACATCATACAAGATCTCATCAACAAAAGAATCATAAATGTGGAAGCACCTATTGGGAATCAGGATCTTAAAATCTACACAAATCCGATGCCGAATCATGGAAACAAAGGGAATAACAAGGATAAAGGAAAAGGCAGTGTAAATCATGTATACGAAACAATCGTTGCCTCCCTAAATGAAGACTACATGGTCATCACCACAAGAGGTGGAAAAGTCACCATCGCAGGATCATCCCAACCCAATAGAGTCCCTACATCAAGAGCCGTTCCATATAGCTACAATGTTGTAGACCAACTCAAAAGAACACTAGCACACATCTCCATCATGGAGTTGTTAAAAATATCATCAGTGCATAAAAAGATCCTTGAGGAAGCATTAGCCTCATCTACCGTCCTCGTAGACCTTGATGCGGAACAATTCTAAGCTATGGTTGGAAACATCATAACACCTAATCTCCTTATATTTTTTGACCAAGATTTTCCCGCCCAACCATCTCTCAATCGCGCACTTCAATTGGAGGTCATTATGAACAAGAGAAAAATCAAAAGGGTCCTTGTGGATGGAGGTGCAGGTTTGAACATCTGTTCTCTTAGTCTCATCAAGCAGTTAAAGATATCAGAAGATTCCATCGACAAAAGTAAGGGCATCACAATAAGAGTATATGATGACCAAGAAAGAGTGTCTCAGGGCACAATTAAGCTCCCTATCCAAGTAGGGCCAACACTCATGGAAACCACATGTCAGGTCTTGGACCTCGAATTGCCATACAATATCCTCCTGGGACGCCCATGTGGATTCATGCGATGAAAGCCGTAGCATCAACCTTCCACCAATGTGTGAAATTCACACATAATGGACAAGAGGTTATCGTTCATGGAGATCTTGAGCCATTTTCATACAGCAAGAACCTTGAAGCCAAATATTACAAAATCCCCCAAGTGCCGAAAAATGATGAGGGCCCATCCACATCATACATTGATCCCACTACTCTCACGTCCACTTCTGTGATAGAGACACCCACCATTCCCACCATATCTGATATCAATCTCATCATCCAAGAAGATGGTTGTGGAAGCTATAGGCTTCCTAATAATGCTTTTGTGATAGGAAAGTTACCATAATCTCCAAGATCAAGAGGCTGCCCACAGGAAAATCAAGTTCCCACATCACAAACCTATCCTCAAAATTATCCTGAATTCACAAGATGGGGAGACCTTGGCCATGAGGTAATTGAAGTAGATCCATCAAACATGTTGTATCAAGATGAAAGAAGCAAAGGCCTACACATGATGCTTGCGATGGGCTATGACCGCAATCAGAGACTAGGACAAAATGATAATGGGCGCATAATACCTATCATGCGAGAGACGCGACCCATAACAAATCTTGGTCTTGGATGTGCCACTCTGAGAATAACCATACGTGGCTGAAGTCCTCCAGTTAGAGCCACTAATGTTTCTCCTCAGCTAGTAATAGTACAACTACACTCACCAATAGTCACAGGTAGAGACGCACATAATTTTATAACTGAGCCCTACATTAGTAGCGATGACGAAGATACCTTATCCAACCTACCTAGGTTATTTCAAGATACCACCCTGTGTATGATTAGTACCATATCCTTTGAACCAGATAGTCAAAATTATGAGATTCACTTATTCTACCCCTAAATGATTGACTATGACCAACGAGGACCACTAGTTCTTGATACATTCAAAAATGATGAAGCGCTCTCATAATTCATGGGATTGAGAGATAAAATTCCAGATGGAGATCATAAAATAGGATTTATAATGGAGTTGGACACACATGCCTATTATGGGGAAACGATTGAATCCTTCAGTCGCAAAAGTGAGAAACTAAGAATCATATCGAAGTCCTTGAGGGAAAACCACATTGTGGCACTCTCTGACAAGAAAATAGTAAAAAGAAAGGACGTATCCAACGGTGAAAACCTCTCTGAGGCACCTGAGGATGAAGGATTAAATCTTCCCCTAAGAGTTATTCATCAAGAGAAGTCAGCAGTCTTGGCTGAAAAAATGCAACCCAGTCAACCTAAGAACAGAGGAGACCCCACATATCACATTCTATGCGGAATCACTATTATCAGAATAGCAAGAACTCCTAGTACCATTCCTAAAGGAAAGACAAATAAAATTCGTATGGAGTTATGCTGATATGCCAGGGCTTGATCCAAATACTATGGTCCACCACCTAGCAGTGTATCCAGATGCAAAACCTGTCAGACAGAAGCTTCGCAAAATGCATCCTCAAATCGCTTTGTTAGTCAAAATGGAGCTCAAAAATCTATTAGATGCTGGATTCATCCGACCAATTGATTATCCAGAATGGGTATCGAACTTGGTACCTATTTCAAAACTTGATGGAGCTATCAGAATCTATACAAATTTTAGAGATTTAAACAAAGCATGTCCCAAGGATGATTTTCCATTTCCCAATATCGATATGATAGTGGACATGATAGCAGGGCACGAGATGCTATCACTAATGGATGAATTTTTAGGATACAACCAGATTATGATAGCAAAAGAAGATCAACACAATACAACTTTTACTTGTCTGTGGGGGACCTATTGCTAGAACATGATGCCATTTGGCCTAAAGAATGTAGGAGCAACCTATCAAAGGGCCATGACACTAATATTCCATGATATGATTCACAAGACAATTGAAGACTATGTCGATGACATCCTAGCCAAATCAAGAAAAAGAAAAGATCATATAGCAACCTTAAGTGCTATCTTTGACAGATTGGAGGAATACAAAGTCAAACTAAATCCCAAGAAGTGCATCTTTAGCGTACAATCAGGTAAACTACTAGGATACATAGTGTCTATGAGGGGTATCAAAGTGGATCCAACAAAATTCAAATCAATCCTTGAGATGGAAGCACCAAGGAACTTAAAGCAACTAAGAGGCCTCCAAAGCAGGCTCCAATCCATTAGAAGGTTCATAGCACAACTGGAAAACAAGCAGAACCCATATTCGCACCTAATCTATAAAGGGGTATCATACAAATGGGATACAAATGCGAAGAGGCATTCAAAAAAATAAAGGAATATCTACTGACACCACCAGTATTAATGCCACCCATCCCCAAGAAACCATTGATCTTATATGTGTCAGCAACACCAGCAACCCTTGGGGCTTTATTAGCCCAACATGATGAAAATGGAATGGAGAGAGCCATCTACTATATCAGTAGGACAATGGTGGGTCATGAGCTAAATTACCCATTCATCAAGAAAGCTTGCCTTGCATTAGTATTTGCATCCCAAAAATTCAGACACTACATGCTGGCACACAAGATCAAGCTTATTGCCAAAATTGACCCCCTTAAATATCTCTTATCAAAGGAAATGTTAACTAGTAGAATGACAAAATGGGTCATGATATTATCAGAATATGACATCAAGTATGTTGAAAGAAAAGCCATCAAGGGTCAAGTTATTGCAGACCAATTAGTAGAAGCACCTATGTATTATGAGAATCCCCTTGTCTCAGAGTTTCCAGATGAGTCTATTTTTAACCTCAACATTGCTGATCACTGGAAACTATACTTTGATGGGTCATATACACAAGATGTATCAGGAGCTAGTTTCTTTTTCATCACCCCACAGGGGGACTGCATACCAAGATCATACAAACTGGTATTTCCTTGCACTAACAACATAGCGGAATATGAGGCTTTGACTATAGGTCTCAGGATAGCAGTGTAGTGGAATATCATAGCTCTCAAGGTCTATGACGACTCACAATTGATCATAAATCAAGTCAATAATGAATATTAGACAAAGGATGACAAGCTAACCCCATACAAAAAATTGGTGGAGACTCTAAAGGAATCCTTCATCAACATAACATTTGAGCAGGTTCCAAGAACCAACAATAGAGCCATTGATGCCATGGCTACAATTGGGTCTCTAGTAGACATCCCTCACAATGTGCCAAAATATGAATTTATGATCGAGCAGCTTCTCGTTCCCACATTCGAGGTACTAGAATTGAAATATGTGTGTCAAATCGTTGGTCTTGGCGATACTTGGTATCATGAAATCTACACATATCTTCGCATAGGAGTCATACCCGCTGACCTACCATCAAGCCTAAAATGAACCTTTATAAAAAAGGCATCTAGATTTGTCATCCTAGGTGATACCTTATACCATAGAAGCATAGAGGGTACTTTACTGCACTGTCTAAATGCTGAGGAGGCATTAACTGCTCTAATCGAGGTTCATAATGGTATTTGTGGCTCACACTCGAGCGGAATAACCATAGCCAAGAAACTGCTAAGGCTGGGGTACTATTGGCCCACAATGGAGTGAGAAGCATATGATCATGCTAAAAGGTGCTTACAATGTCAGCAGCATGGGGATGTCATGCATGCTCCAGCTCAAGAGCTTCACCCGATTATCACACCATAGCCCTTTTCGCAGTGGGGACTCGATCTCATTGGGAAAATCTCACCCACCTCATCCAATGGCCATAAATTCATCATAACTACAACTGAGTACTTCACAAAGTGGGTGGAAGCCATACCCATGACATATATCACTAGGAAGAAAATCTCAAAATTCATTTTGTACTATCTCATCTGTTGTTACGGTGTCCCACAAGCCATTATCTCAGATAATGGGACACCATTCAGGAATCAGGATGTCTGTGACTTGTGCGAGAAATTCAAAATCCAGCATCACTTCTCCACCCCGTACTATCCCTAAGGCAATGGCCAAGCAGAAGTCATGAACAAAACCATCCTCAAAATCCTCAAGAAAATAGTTAATGACGCAGGTTGTGATTGGCACTTGCAGCTTAATCCCGCCCTCTAGGCTTATCGAACCAACATCTGCACACCCATAGACACCACCCCATTCTCCTTGGTCTATGGATCAGAAGTCGTACTCCCCATTGAGATCTAGCTCCCATCCCTCAGAATATCATTGCAAAATCTCATCACTGATGAAGAATATCGGGTCTCAAGACTAAATGAGCCAGAGTTACTGGATGAGAGAAGGATTGATGCTTTGAATCATCTGCAAGTCTATCAATATAGACTCAAACGAAGCTACAACAAAAGGATCAGAAGCAAGACTTTCCAAGTTAGAGAACTGGTCTTAAAAGAAAATCAAAAGAATGTCCCAAATCCCAGCAGCAAAGGCAAGTTCGAACCCAATTGGTTAGGGCCTGTCATCATCACAACAAGCTATAAATTAGGGGCATATCAGCTATCAACACCCAAAAGGGAACCTTTGTAAGAGCCCATGAATAACTCCCATCTCAAAAAGTTTTATGTCTAATTCTTCCAGGTATAGAACCAAAAAATCCAAAAATAAATAAATAAGAAAAAGTCCTGAAAAAATGGTTACTTTGGTGAAAACCTAGCAAATAGGCATCTTGGTAACAACAAAAAAATTAAAAAAGTAGAAAAATCCAAAAAAATCAGAAAAAGGATCAAAAATAGTAAAGGAATGAAATTGTTCTCTAGTGAAAACCACTTCGGTGGCACTTTGGGCAAGTACCTCAGTGAAAACTTGGCAAATAGGCACCTTGTGTAAATAAGCACTTTCCATCCATCATGACCTTTATGGCTTGTTTGTCATTATCCCTCTATTTCGCTTCCATCATCCATCTCATCCATATCTCCATTCATCACTCATCCACTCGCATCCACACCATAGCTTGGTCCTATGTTCATATCATGATCCCTCCTAGTACTACTCGGCCCATCCTTAAGGTCAATTTGTCCAGCCTTTATTGGAGTAGTCTATTGCATCATGCTGGGGGCACGTTCTCATCAGATCGGATTCGTGTATGGTCTCAAAGTCCTCAATATTAGAAAATCCAAAAACATCAAAAAATAAAAAAATCCAAAAACATCAAATAATCAGAAAATCCAAAAACATCAGATAATTAGAAAATCCAAAAACATTCAAAACATCAGAAAATCCAAAAACATCAAAACATCAGAAAATTCAAAAAACATCAGAAAATCAGAAAATCCAAAAACATCAGAAAATAAAAAATCCAAAAAAAATCAAAACATATCAAAATCCAAAAACATTCAAAACATATCAAAATCCAAAAACATTCAAAACATATCAAAATCCAAAAACATTCAAAATCATTCAAAAAGCCAAAAACAAGGTCATCTTGTCGAGCTACGTCATCTCTGAGCTTGAACATAGGCAAGGATTGATCATTGATCATCCCTTGAGATATTTAGGTCAGTCCTGTAGGAGTCCATCATAATAAATTGACATCTCATCATGTATATCTTCATTTGTAAATTGGTCAAGTGGTTAGTCGAACTACGTGGTCTCTGCGTTTATAACGTAGGCAAGGCTAATCTGTCGATCAACCCCCGAGGCCCCTAGGATAGGTCTTTAGGTTACTATCTTGGTCAAAATCTTAGAAAATCCCAAAAACATTGAAAAATTAAAAATCAAAACATTTGAAAACATCAAAAATTACCAAAAATAGCCTCAAAATATTCTGAAAACATCAAAAACTTCCAAATATTTGAAAAATCCATCCGCCTCATCTTGCTTGCACTGGCAATAAGCACCATCCATAATAAACTGATCGTCATCGTCAACCTTTGGTGAAACAATCAGAAGCAAGTCTAGCAGTTTAAACGCAGAACTCAAAATGTTGAGTCTAAAGTCTAAGTCAGTAAGTAAGCAAGTTGGTTATCTCTTCATATTGGTAACTCACCATCTGAATTTGTCCCATATCAATCATCCCTTATAAACGAAATGACATTCTGCCATTCACTAACATGTCCTAGGATGAATCCTTCCTACAATGGGCATTATCTTTTGGCAATAAGTTTCGTTCATCATCTTAGAAAACACATCCTCTTTCCGTTAGTGGTATTGAAGAGCATCAGTTTGTTTGTTTACTTGGTCTTTATCTTTTAACTTATCTTACTTGTGCTCATTCCAAGGATGTCTCGATGATATCCCAAAATAGAGGAATTAGAGAAATAGGTATGGGGCAATGATCATTATCTTTTGTCTGTTGTGCTTGTTGGACGCTCTTGTAATATAACCTCGACAAATACTTGCTTTGCTAGGTATGTATGGAAGAGGTCTAGGGCAACTTGTTGACTATTACAGGGATAGGTTTACCTTTCCGTGTTTTGGTCTGAGGTGTCTGAAACTTCTAAAGTGCATCCTAGCAAGGTTCCCGTATGTCAGGTGTGAACAAGAATACTCCTATCTGTTTGTTGAGTCAAAGTCCATCACACTAGGTGCCACGCCATCCTGGTTTACTATACCTTGATGCCTCGTACTACGTGTGTTATCAAACATAAGAAAATTTGGCCCTTTGAAAATCCCAACTCCTCGGCAAGTAATCATCATCATCATCTCATGTCTTGTTGGAATCTCTTATTTTCTTCTATCTCTTGCTAATCACACTAACATGGTACCATGACAGTTAATCATAAATCATCACCATTGAATCCATATTGCATCCACAAACCATCAACATACTATATAATGCAGATAATACCATATAGAAAACATTAATCATACCACATGCATTCATCCCCATCATTGCATAATATAGATTAGTTATTTTAAACATCTCAGAAACCATACATTTATCATCTATTTGCATAATCATAAAATCATCATCATATCATATCACGTGCATTCATATCATCCATGCATCATCATATCACCCAAACATCATAATCATCTTATTTATATCATCAGTAATGTAATTGTCATGCTACAAATCAGGATCAAGTGTGTGTAATATATCAAAATAGGCATGAGACTACCCATAGTTGATGACTGTCTATATCATCAAATCTGTCTACATCAAATATTTGAGTTGAACTAATCTTGAACCTCTTTTTTGAGAGATCGACCCTCAAATCAAACCTCTTCGCCTGATCTCTCAAGGGGGCAATATACCAGCATAATTCTTTTTGCTGGGGCAATAGTGGGGCATCCAAAAAAATCAGAGAAATTTCAACTTTTGATCATTGCAAGATTATTCTTTGAACCAATGCAACAATTGCATCGCTTCAAAGAGGGGCAAAATGTAGACATCAAAAATATACAAATTGATATCACACTCTGATCTTGATCTACTAACATCGCTTCATCCTAAATTATCCCTCTATCTAACCATTTAATTAAATAGCCTTATTTGATTAAATTTGTCATAATTCCCCTTTTAATTAAATAAATCCCTTGATTTAATTAAATCATTATCTCTGTGTAATTAGGTAGGTCATTTCATCTTCCTATCTTTGATTTAATTAAATAATCTATATTATTTGATTAAATCTCTAAAGTTCATCTAATTAAATTAAAGAAATCAAACATTTATCTAATTTAATCTAACATCACCCCCTTTGGTTAAATAAATCAAAAATATTTATTTAACTAAGTCTAAATCATTCTTTTCTCATTTTGAGTTATTTAAATCCTAAAATCTAAGTCAAAATGGTCAAATCAACTAACATCATTTAAATTAATCAAATCATGATTAATGCTAATCCTAATCACTCAAATCCTCTAGATTTTTGCAACTTGCACATGAAAATAGACTTATTTTATTTATTAAATTTCTATTTTCCTTCAACAAGGCATCTTTTAAGGAATATTCCCCTAATTTGAATTCAAAATCCAAGTGGGAATAAGTCCTTCCAACAAGGCATTTAAGATCTCTTACATGTCCTTTGCCTTGAGCCAAGTGGCATTTAATGCTTTTCTTTCTCCCCCCTTTCAAGTCATTTCAACAAATTTGAATTTCAAATTTATGCATTTATTGGCACAATCCTCAAAACTTGCTCAACCTTCATCCTCTCACATGTTGACAAGTGGCATCATATCATTGGTTGAATCTTTGTCCTACATTGATCAAATTTGGACATCTCTTCAACTTATCAATCTATAAATAAAGAGCTTATATCCTTATTTCATCATCCACATTCAAAGCAAAGTTACCATGTTAAAATACTTAGTAATTCTCATCCATCATTTGAGTTCTTAGTTAGGCTTTTTTGCAAATTTGGCTTGGAGCTCTCACATTCATCATCAAAGTGAATCAACATTCCTCAACAATCATCAACTTGCATCTTAGGGATTGGGAAAGGGCCAATTTTCACATCAAATTGACACCAATTCTCCCATGGGATTAAGAGTTTGCTTGCTTAATTAGGATTCAATTTTGTTTTTGTGATTTCATTGTATTTTTCATCATTTCCTTCCTAATTTGAGCTATGTTAATGAATCTCATGGGGAATCCATGTTTAGGCTTGCATTTTCTTGTTTAACTTGTTTCATCATGTTGTTTTGTAGGAACCTTGATGCATCGTACTTAGGCGTGTTATCAAACATAAAGTAAGTGACCCTTTGAAAATCCCAATCCTTGATAAAGCAAAATCATCCATCTATCATCATCATTTCTTATCATCATTTCTCAACATCATCTCTCATAATGTTGGCTTGTTGAATCCTCTTGTCATCATCTAATTTCTTCATTTTCTGCACTAACATCACAACATGAATAGTCATCATCACCAATTCATCCATCATTCATCCATCATGCATCCATCGTGCATTCATATCATCATCATAATATAGATCTGTTAGTCTAAGCATCTCATAAATCATCCACTACATAATCACAGCACATCACATCATCAATCTCATCCATCTCATATCATAGCATCATTTAAGTTGTTTAGGATAGTATAGATTTGTTATTCTAAGCATCTTAAAATTATCTCATTTGCATTGTCATCCATAACCACCCATTTTTGAACCTCTTTATCGTGAGATCAACCCTTAAATGGAATCTTTTTGCTCGATCTCTCGAGGGGGCAATGTACTAGTGCACTTCTTTTTGCTGGGGCATCCGAAAAAATCAGAAATTTTTTGATTTTGATCGCGGCAAGTTATTCTTTGAACCAACGCAACAAGTACATTGCTTCAAAGAGGGGAAAAATGTAGACATGCAAAATTAACATTCTGCATTTGATCAGGTTCATTCATCAACTGAACTAGATTTCACATTAGGTTCACCTTCATTCATTTAGCAGGTAATTTCATTAATCTCCATTTCCTAAGGTCATTTAAAATCAAATAAACATTATCATCAACCTTTTAATAAATCAAACATCCATTTAAATCAAATCCTAAATCATATTCCATCATTTTCTAATTTAAATAAATCAAATATCAAAGTCCTAAAAGTCAAACTAACCTAATCATCATTAAATTAACATAATCATCTTTTATTTAATCTAACCCTGATTAAATACTAATCTCACCTACTTGCATTCTCTAGATATCTCCACTTGCACAAATAAATCAATTTATTGATTTATTAAAAACCCTCATTTTCCCTCAACATGACAAGTTGATTTGTCCCTCCAACATTGCATTTATTGTTGTTTTTCTTGTCCCCCTCTCAAAATTTATTGCAAAATTTGAATTCAAATTCTCCCTCTCATGGGCACTCTTCCCAAATTTTGCACATCCATTGGCCTATCACCACTTGAAAAGTGTCCTTCTTTCATTGGTCCAATCTTAGTCCCACATTCACCCTCTTGGCCAATCTCTTATCAAGAAAATCTATAAAAGAAGGCCTTCATTCTCATTCATGGATTCACAACTTTTATGCAAGGTTACTCTCTTAATTTAAGAACTCATCTTGCTCATCATCTCCATTTGCATTTACATCATCTTGAGCTTTGATCAAGGATTGGGAAAGGGTCACTAGCACATGTGACACCAATCCACTATGGAATAGGTAACTTGTTAAGTGTTTTCATGATGCTTTTAGTTTTCTTTTACCCTTTGTTGCATTTTGAAGCGTTCGCAAGGTATTTGATAGGGTCATTCTTGAGGAATTTGTGAGTTACTAACCTTGTATGAAGTTTAGTTTTGCAGATTTCAAAAGTATGCGCCACAATTATATATTTTTTTCATTCTCTCATAATTTGAAAAAAATCATATTTCTATAAATAAATTTTTGCATCATAAATTTTATTCATTTATTTATCAAAGTATCTATAATTTGATTTTCTAAATATTTTAATTTATTGATTTTTAATTTATTTTTCCTTTATTTTCACTCCATCATTATATAAAAATAATTATTATTTCAAACTAACTTAACTTAATACTAATAAAGCGTAAAATCCAAATGTTCTAAGAAAGAGGGTCATGATAGAAACTACTCTCTATTTACTTTCCCATTTGATATTCTTTGCATAATGTGTTTGTAGGATTGATTATTTTGGGCATATCTCTCACTATATGAGAGGAACTGATCTTCACCATATTGTCAAATTTGATGTGACCCATTTTTTTGTTCCATAACCAACACTATTTGGACTAAGCTAATAAGCAAATCCTTCCATTAGTTTTCTTTAGATGATAAACATTACCACTTGTCCTTGTTCCTCCAACAACTAGTCTTCTAGACCCTACCTTTCTGATCTCACAACCATTAGCATGAAAACTATGGTTGTATCCCTTATTGCACATTTGGATGACATTGAGAAGATTATGCTTCAAACCTTTGATGTAAAGGACATCTTAAATTCTATTCTTTCCATCAATTGAACTATATAACCTTTTCCACAAATTTGTTTTAACTTATCATCACCAAACTTAACAGCTCCACCATTAATCTTCTTGAGAATAATAAAATTTCCTTTCTCACCAGTCAAGTGTGGTGAGAAAAACAACTGTCAATCACCCAAGAATTTTCCTCTTCTTTTTAATGAAAGGCAATCCATACTACCATTGATCTTTCATTGACCTTATTGCTCTACAAAGTACCAAACCTCTTACATTATCCAATATTGTTCTTTTTGCCTCCCAAATCCATGAATCTAGGTTATCATTTGAATCATTAATTTCATCTTCAGAGGAACAACTGCTCTCTTTAGAATAAAAACCTCTTTTGATTTTCTCTTTTGTTATCATCAATAGATTATTTATAGGGACATTTAGATGTAAAATGACCAATTCCTCCACAATTGAAATGTTTGAAAGGTAACTTAACTTTTTACTTTCTAGTGCCTTTCTTCAACCTTCTCACAAAATTTTCTTCAATTTCATCAAAGTCATCATTTTGATCGGTTGCTTCATCTTCAATATTTTTGTTAGCTTTGAAAGTAGATTCCCTTTTTGGAACATCCTTGTCAAATTCTCTCATCTCAAAGGAAATAAGAGCATCAAACATTTCATCAACTAAATATTGATCCAAGTCTTTAGACTCTGCAATGGTAGACACTTCATGACTATAAGATTTTGGGAGAGATGTCAAAACTTTCTTCACAATTTCACTTTCTTTTACTTCTCCACAAAGACCAGAGATACTGGAGACAACTTCTTGTACCTGGATAATATAACTTGTAATTTCTTCATCTTCTATCATCTTCAGAGTCTCAAATCTACCTTTAAAGATCTACATCTTGGCTTGCTTTACTTTTGTATCACCTTCATAGAGGTTGTTGAGATTTCCCTAAACATCTTAGTATAATTGCAATTCATCACTTTTAAAAGCTTTGAATTAGCCAATCTAGACAAGAGAACATTGTTAGCTTTGGGATTGTAGTCATATAATTTGATTTCAGCTGGATGTATTAGAGGACCCAGAGTAGGAGAAACATATCCATCATTGATTAATTTCCAAACCCCAAACCCTAGGGAGTTTAGGTGTCCTTCCATTCTTAATTTCTAGAAAGAATAATTAGTCCCATCAAACCTAGGACCCTTGTATGAACCATCATGTGTTATCCAAGATCTTTGCCTCAAGTTATTAAGCTTATTTAGAGGAACTTGGATTTGATACCAATTGTTGAACACACCTGAAGACTAAGAGCCTGGAGGTTGAATTATTCTACTAAAAAACTTAATCCCTTCTAGAACTTGAACCTTTTAGTACTTAACCAAATCAAAACCCTTAAACAAAATAGTAGCAGAGAAGGATATAATAGTATAAAGCTTCAACAATTTCAACAATCAAAGATATAACATTTCTAACTCTAATAAGATCAACAACAATGATACAAGAGACAAGAACACACATCCACAATATGACACTAGATTTACATGGAAAACCCAATGAGGGAAAAACTATCATGAGACTTAACTCACAATATAAAGGCTCACTAGTTACCAAAAAGGACTTGCAAAATAAGGCACACTATCTTAGAGAAAGATACAAAGGGCTTGTTGAACTAAAGCTAACACAAATTTAGGGGCAAGATACACAGACCTGATGATATGCACTATCATAGAGTAGGATACAAAAATTTAGAGAAAGATTACAATATTTGTCAACATAACACTTTTCTAACTAAGGAATTATAACACATTTGATTCTTTCACACATCCACAATTCTTATGCAAGATCTTCAAATACAATTCACACTTTCTTGTTCACGCACTTGTACAATTATCCACCTTGTTGCATTCGAAAAGATCTTGCATTTATATCCACCGCAACACTTCAAAACTTCAATTAGGTCAGCCATGAAGAAGATAACAATGAATTCAACAAGTTGTCCACCAAAGCATAATGTCATCCTATCCTAAGGATAGAGAGGAACAAAAAAAAACTTATTAAATCTTCCAATATGATCCAAAATAATTCACACACTAGCACACATCAATCTAAGTCAGTATCAAGGGAATGTGTAGATGAAATTTTGAAGCACATAATCAATCAACCCAAAAACATACTTTCAATTGAATTTTCTCAAGGTGGTTCTAACTAGGATAGGTTGAGACCCAAATCTAACTTAACACATCTTCAATTGTAGGCACATACCCACAAGCACATCACACAAGAAAAAGAACAAGACCTGTTGGCCAGATATCCACAAATAACCCAGACAACCAACACAAGACAATGCAACACCAAAGTGATCAATTAGATCAACATGTAGATCACATGGGGATGTTCCATGAACATCCAAAAAAAATTACAAAGAATTCTTCATACTATCATGCCACTAGAAACCACCACAAACTAGATAGGAATATAATACTTCATCCCAAAAGCATATAATGCTTAATCATGAGATATAACATTAAAAAATGAGCTTATGAATCACTTCAACACATGAAATTAGAACTAAGATATTGCACAAAAATTGAGAACACATTCACCAAGCTGTAGGAGTGGATACATAAATATAGAGAAATACAAAGCATTTCTTAGACAGTCAGTTCAAACAACCAATGACATTGCCAAGCTTCTACAATTCACATAAATCTCCTTGACAACACTAGTGACCTAAAAAGATAGGAGTGCAACATCCACAAAACAATAAATTTGAATCCCAAACCACAAGACCAAATCTTCAATAGTGGAGAAATGTGAATCATTCTCCCAAATAGAGTTCAATACAACTTTTAGGAACAAAACGACTTAAGCAACTTGTGGAGTCCAAAACTTTCTTTCAAAAAAACATGTTTCATTAGGAACATTAGGAGATAGAATAAGACATACTATAGAACTTCAACAAAATCTCTCCACTCTCAATAATACTTCTAATGCTTCTAATCCTCATATTAATATATCATTATGAAACCAACTCTGCTGAAAGAAATCATACTCAATACTAAGAGATATCAAGTTTCCACAATCCATAATTATGAATCAATTTTGCTTCTGGTTTTGATTGTGTTTGAGTTTTTTGTCATCAACGTTTCAGATCACACTCCATGATCCATCATCAGGATGAGAGAGAGCATAAGGAAGAGAAATGAATTGTTGCAGACCCAAACCACCTAAAAAGGAGAGGGGTTACACACAAATCAAGGAAAAGAAATAATAAAGCAAAATGAAAATGATAATTAGAAAACAAGAAAAATAAAATAGAGTTAAAACACTAAGATGAAGCTTATGAAAAACTAATAGAAAAGATCTAAGCCCAAAGAACTAACAACATCGAGAGAAACAATTAAACCAAAAAGAGACGAGCAAAAAATATAAACTAAAAGTAATCACAAAAAAAAACCTCAAAGATCAAATGAATACATGGGGAAAGAGGCGAAACAATAAATTAAGCAAAAATACATTAAAAAGGAGGGGGGGGAAACAAAAAAGGAACAAAAAACAAAAGAGAATAAACTAGAACATACAACACTCTAAGAATGAAAAGGACAAAAATGAAAATAACAACAAAGTATATGAAAGTACCCAATCAAAAGCATTAAACCAGAACAAAGAAGTTCAAAGACAAAAGACACAAAATAAAAATAAATTAAATAAATATAAAGGAAAAAGGCTTCAAGAAAATAAATTATATATATAAATATATATATGAAAAACTAAATAGTAAGAAATATAAGAAAAATTATATTAAGATAAATAAAATAAATCCAACAATAAAGATCAATCAAAAACAAATAAGCAAAAGAGAGACCGAATTGAAAATAAAATAAATGCAGAAATAAATTAAATAAATCAATTAAATAAATATAAAGGAATAAAGCCCCAAGAAAATGAATTTTATAAATATATATATATGAAAAACTAAATAGTAATATATATAAGAAAAGTTATATTAAAATAAATCCAAATCAAATAAATAAAGAAAAATATATATATGAAAAACTAAATAGTAATATATATAAGAAAAGTTATATTAAAATAAAGAACAATCAAAATCAAATAAGCAAAAGAGAGACCAAATTAAAAATAAAATAAATGTAAAAATAAATGTATAAATAAAAGAAAGTCCAGGACAATATATATATAAGAAAAATTCACTTGAAATAATATATGAAAGACAAATTATATAAATATATGAAAAGTTTAATCTAAAAATAACTATAAAAATATATGTAAAAATTATATATATATATATATATATATATATATATAACTATATGAAAAACTAAAAAGTATAAATATATGTAAATATATATATGAAAGAAAAATTATATAAATATCTGAATGGTTTAATCTAAAAATATGAAAGAAAAATTATATAAATATATATATATATATATATATATATATATGTATGAAAAACTAAAAAGTAATATATATAAGAAAAATTATATTAAAATAAACCCAACTAATAGAGAACAATCGAAATCAATTAAGCACAAGAGAGACCAAATTAAAAATAAAAATAAGAGAAAAATAAAATAAATAAATAAATATATTAACTAAATAAATTAAATAAATAAAAAGGAAAGAAGCCCGAAGAAAATAAATTATATATATATATATATATGAAAAACAAAATAGCAATCTAAATAAGAAAAATTATAATAAAATAAATCCAACTAATAAAGAACAATCAAAATCAAATATGCAAAAGAGAGACCAAATTAAAAATAAAAATAAATGTTAAAAATATAGGTATAAATAAAAGAAAGTCCAGGACTATATATATATATATAAAAATTCACTTGAATTAATGTATCTATATATATAAATATATAAGAAAAACAAACAAAAAACAAGGACCAGGCCACCCAAAAGACAACCAAGAGGAAAATAAATCAACAAAAAAGCCAACCTACAAGAAGACCTTGCAGAGACCCACCACGAGGACCCGAAGAGAAAGGAGAGAAGAAGGACAAGGTGAAAAGCGAGGAAAATTCAAGGGAGGGGGTGATGCCTATTTCTGAGATTGGATAACAAAGGATTCCAAGAACGACTGAGGCTCCAACCCTCGTCTCGATTGAGGTTAGTGGGATGATTACTAATCTCAATAGCTTCTTTGATTTTTCTTTTGAAAAAATTGTCTTCTTTGCACAAAACTTTAAAGTTTTCTAAGCATATATGGTGCTTGGTAGAACACGAGTGGTCGGCCAGGGCTGATTTAAGGATCCGCTCGTGTTTTATATCAGCACCATGCTCTTTGATTCTTGTACAAAAAGCTCATCCAGTTTCACCTATATAAGGTGTGCCACAGGAGCAAACCACCTTATAGACTCCTGAATCAAGAAGGATGTCCTTGGAGTCCTTGATAGAGGGGAGATGAATTTGCACAGTTGAGAAGGGCTTGAAGGCACATTTGAGACCTTTCTTGAGCAAGATCTTGGAAATTTTGTGCGAGATGCCTTCAATAAAGGGAAGGGCAGCACTCGGAGGGACCTCAAGCTTGGAGGAAGAGGTGTTAGAGAGGAAAAAGGTCTTGGTTTGGTTGAGAGCTTTGGATATTTGTTTGCTTGTAAACCCATTCAAGCTGAAGACTTTGCGAAGGTGGGCTAACTCTTGGCTCAAGTTGTCTTCATCACAAATCCGATAGGCTCTCAAGGCTAAAGTTTTGAGGACACCAATTTTTTGGCAGGGGTGGTGATGAGAAGAAGAGTGGAGGTAGAGGTCAGTGTGGGTAGCTTTGCGAAAGACTCGACGACCAAGGGAGCCGTCCGATTTTTTGAAGAGCAAGATGTCAAGGAAAGGGAGTTGGCCTTCGACTTCAATCTCCTTAGTGAAGGAAATGCTACTAGCCAAGCTATTGAGATGAGCATGGAATTCTTCCAACCTATCCAAACCGTGCGGCCAGCAGACGTTAGTGTCATCCACATAACGCTTCCACCATTTGGGTTTGAGAGGGAAGGATGAAAGAGCCAAATCTTCAAAATGTTCCATGTAAAGGTTGGCGATGACCGGGGAAAGAGGGGAACCCATAGCAACACCATCTACTTGCTCATAAAAAATGCCTTGGAATGAGAAGAATGTGGATCTTAGGCAAAATTCCACAAGGGAGGAAATTTCATCATTACATTTACGTCTGACAATCTCAATGGAATCAAGGATCGAAACTTTGGTGAAAAGAGAGACCACGTCAAAGCTCACTAGGAGGTCATTGCTGTCAAGTTTGACATCCTTGATAAAATCAACAAACTGGGTGGAATCCTTAATGTGGGATTCAGATTTGCCGACGAGATGAGAGATGAGTTTGGCAAGAAAAGAAGCAAGCTTGTACGTGGGAGAGCCTATGGTATCCACTATGGGACGCAAGGGAATGCCACTTTTATGAATTTTTGGAACTCCATAAATGCGAGGAGTCACTTCTTTGGAGGGAATCAAGCGTTTCCGAGTTGAGTCGTCAAAAGATGAGCTCGAAACCAAAGATTTGACTTTTTTTAAAATTTTTGAACAAGGATTACGAGATAAGACTTTATAGCTAAGGGAATTTGAGAGAAGATCCAACATTTTAGAAATGTAATCGGGTTTGTCCATAATGACTGTTGCATTGCCTTTGTCAGCTTTGCTAATGACAAGATCATTATTGTGTAACAAATTGTTGAAAGCAACAAGCTCAACTTTGGGTACGTTACACTTAGGAGGTTTGGCGCGGCGAAGGGCCACAGTATAGTCTTGCCTGACTTCTTCAGCGACGTCCAAAGGGAGAGACTGCACGATGCTTTCTATGCCCACGAGAAAGTCCAAGTGGGGGACGTCACGTGGGGCAATAGCAAAACCAAGACCCCTTCTTAAAAATCTCATGCAGAGGGGATCTAAACGGACCTTTGATAGGTTAACAACCAGCCTCGACTCCCAATCATGAACAATACACAGATCAAGAGGGCCGGCCTGAAGGGACGCAAGAGAATCACGCGGCTCAAGACTAAGGCCCGAAGCACACGCAAAGGAGGCAGAATTGTGTGAAGAGGGGGCTGACAAAAAATAAGAAGAAGAGAAAGCGTGCAGGGCAGGAGAAGACAGGCAGGAGGACGAAGGAGCCAAGCTTTCTGAGGAGGACACGCGGCAAGAACCGAGTGAGACTACAGGGGGGTCCACCATGGAAGAAACTTCGATAGGTTGGAGGTCAACATCATGGGGGGCTTGATGTTGGCGATGATCAGAACAGATTTCCAAACCATTAATGCAAGGAAAATAAATCGACAGAGAGGATGAAGAAGCATTAGACTCACCTAGAGACTTCAAAAGATTACCATTTGAAGGTGACCATTGCTTGTTGAGGGCCCAAATGCAACCGCTGGACTGGTGTCTCAATGTCTGAGAATTGTGTAAACTGCGGCTGGAGTGATTGGACTGCTCAAACAAACGGGCTTGCTTTCTGCAGGGCGCGGGGGAGGACACAGGGGTGACACAAGCCTATCAGATTTGTGATGAAGACAACTTGAGCCAAGAGTTAGCCCACCTTCACAAAGTCTTCAGCTTGAATGGGTTTACAAGCAAACAAATATCCAAAGCTCTCAACCAAACCAAGACCTTTTTCCTCTCTAACACCTCTTCCTCCAAGCTTGAGGTCCCTCCGAGTGCTTCCCTTCCCTTTATTGAAGGCATCTCGCACAAAATTTCCAAGATCTTGCTCAAGAAAGGTCTCAAATGTGCCTTCAAGCCCTTCTCAACTGTGCAAAGTCATCTCCCCTCTATCAAGGACTCCAAGGACATCCTTCTTGATTCAAGAGTCTATAAGGTGGTTTGCTCCTGTGGCACACCTTATATAGGTGAAACTAGACGAGCTTTTTGTACAAGAATCAAAGAGCATGGTGCTAATATAAAACACGAGCAGATCCTCAAATCAGCCCTGGCTGACCACTCGTATTCTACCAAGCACCATATATGCTTAGAAAACTTTAAAGTTTTGTGCAAAGAAGACAATTTTTTCAAAAGAAAAATCAAAGAAGCTATTGAGATTAGTAATCATCCCACTAACCTCAATCGAGACGAGGGTTGGAGCCTCAGTCATTCTTGGAATCCTTTGTTATCCAATCTCAGAAATAGGCATCACCCCCTCCCTTGAATTTTCCTCGCTTTTCACCTTGTCCTTCTTCTCTCCTTTCTCTTCGGGTCCTCGTGGTGGGTCTCTGCAAGGTCTTCTTGTAGGTTGGCTTTTTTGTTGATTTATTTTCCTCTTGGTTGTCTTTTGGGTGGCCTGGTCCTTGTTTTTTGTTTTTTTTTCTTATATATTTATGCCTATAGATACATTAATTCAAGTGAATTTTTCTTATATATATATATAGTCCTGGACTTTCTTTTATTTATACCTATATTTTTAACATTTATTTTTATTTTTAATTTGGTCTCTCTTTTGCATATTTGATTTTGATTGTTCTTTATTAGTTGGATTTATTTTATTTATTTTATTATAATTTTTCTTATTTAGATTGCTATTTTGTTTTTCATATATATATATAAAATTTATTTTCTTCGGGCTTCTTTCCTTTTTATTTATTTAATTTATTTAGTTAATATATTTATTTATTTATTTTATTTTTCTCTTATTTTTATTTTTAATTTGGTCTCTCTTGTGCTTAATTGATTTCGATTGTTCTCTATTAGTTGGATTTATTTTATTTATTTTAATATAATTTTTCTTATATATATTACTTTTTAGTTTTTCATATATATATATATATATATAAATTTTACATATATTTATATAATTTTTCTTTCATATTTTTAGATTAAACTATTCAGATATTTATATAATTTTTCTTTCATATATATATTTACATATATTTATACATTTTAGTTTTTCATATAGTTATATATATATATAATTTTTACATATATTTTTATAGTTATTTTTAGATTAAACTTTTCATATATTTATATAATTTTTCTTTCATATATATATATATATATACATTTATTTATACTATTTAGTTTTTCATATAGTTATATAATTTTTACATATTTATATAATTTTTCTTTCATATATTATTTCAAGTGAATTTTTCTTATATATATATATTGTCCTGGACTTTCTTTTATTTATACATTTATTTTTACATTTATTTTATTTTTAATTTGGTCTCTCTTTTGCTTATTTGATTTTGATTGTTCTTTATTGTTGGATTTATTTTAATATAACTTTTCTTATATATATTACTATTTAGTTTTTCATATATATATATTTATAAAATTCATTTTCTTGGGGCTTTATTCCTTTATATTTATTTAATTGATTTATTTAATTTATTTATGCATTTATTTTATTTTCAATTCGGTCTCTCTTTTGCTTATTTGTTTTTGATTGATCTTTATTGTTGGATTTATTTTATTTATCTTAATATAATTTTTCTTATATTTCTTACTATTTAGTTTTTCATATATATATTTATATATATAATTTATTTTCTTGAAGCCTTTTTCCTTTATATTTATTTAATTTATTTTTATTTTGTGTCTTTTGTCTTTGAACTTCTTTGTTCTGGTTTAATGCTTTTGATTGGGTACTTTCATATACTTTGTTGTTATTTTCGTTTTTGTCCTTTTCATTCTTAGAGTGTTGTATGTTCTAGTTTATTCTCTTTTGTTTTTTGTTCCTTTTTTGTTCCCCCCCCTCCTTTTTAATGTATTTTTGCTTAATTTATTGTTTCGCCTCTTTCCCCATGTATTCATTTGATCTTTGAGGTTTTTTTTGTGATTACTTTTAGTTTATATTTTTTGCTCGTCTCTTTTTGGTTTAATTGTTTCTCTCAATGTTGTTAGTTCTTTGGGCTTAGATCTTTTCTATTAGTTTTTCATAAGCTTCATCTTAGTGTTTTAACTCTATTTTATTTTTCTTGTTTTCTAATTATCATTTTCATTTTGCTTTATTATTTCTTTTCCTTGATTTGTGTGTAACCCCTCTCCTTTTTAGGTGGTTTGGGTCTGCAACAATTCATTTCTCTTCCTTATGCTCTCTCTCATCCTGATGATGGATCATGGAGTGTGATCCGAAACGTTGATGACAAAAAACTCAAATACAATCAAAACCAGAAGCAAAATTGATTCATACTCAATACTTCTTAGATAAGACATGACATCCAACCATGAACTTCAGAAAACATCATATAAGGAATGGCATCCAATAATGAACTTCAACAAACATCAAATAAGGAATGACATCCAATGATGAACTTCAACAAGGCATGACATCCAAACATGAACTTTAGAAAGCATCTCCATACATTGATCAATGTTAACCCAACATAAATGTTACCAAAAATGACAACCAATACTAAGCAACAAACACTACAACAATCTCTCACCAAGTACTTGACATTAGGAAAATCAAATGGCAACAATCTCCCTGGGTATCTGCATGATCATCATGGAAAAAGCAGGCCCTTAAGTGGCAAAAAATTTAGAAAAAATTAGAGTTAGGCAACTTGACATTAAAATTTGAATAAGTTATCTGTATTATTTCAAAAATATGTAAAAATAAAATTTGTAGCAAATTGAATGTAGTTTCTAAACTACTAGGTTTATTTAAAAAAAAAACAAATCTATTTGGTGAAAATTTGAAATTTCAATGTAATAGTACATTTCAGGGAAAAAATAAAAAGTAGGTGTCTGTCTGACCACCCTAACCACAATAAAATGATAATATTTTTTTATAATATTTAAGATATAATTAGAGGACTCATGCCCTGATGTGATGCATATTTTTTTGTAATTTTTTTCCAAGTAAATAATTAATTATGATTTTTTTATTAGAAATTTTAAAAAATATAAAAACCCGTATGTTTGACCACCTTAACTTGGTCAAAACTTCATGAAATTCAATTATTATTTTTTTAATACTATACTATGCAAAGCATAGAATGTGACGCATGTTTCAAATTCAAAAAATGTGATACCATTTGAAAGCTATAATTTTTTTTCAATCAGCCTATCAATTAGGACTTTTGTCGTAATTCAAATAGAAAATGAATAATAATTATCTATAAAATTCAAAGTAAAGCATAATTTATATTGGTGGAATACTGAGAATCTCTTTTAAAAACCCTTTTCATTTCATTAATTTTGGGTAAAAAAAAGGTCATCAGCCACATGGGCCATCATATCACTTACATATTGCCACTTTTTGGCATATCATGATCCTGCACATACCCCCCTTACTTCTCAAGTGTTGACAACAATATCAACCACAAAAAATTCACCAAGTGTTTTCATCATCTACTGACAACAAGATAATCAACCACTACCAAACATATAACAATCTTCATTAGATGTTGACATCAAAGACAACCAACAATTAGTGTTGACATCAACTGCCAACAATCTTACAAAAAGCTCCTCAAGTTTTGACATCAATAACAACAACTACCAATAGTTATATCCCAAGAAATGGGATGAAGGAAAATTTAACTATTCAATAAATAAATTAGAACTTGGGTAAGCTCTAATAAATGATTCTTACCTTGAGACTTAGAGGGGTCTCTAATCTATATCAAATTATACATAACCTTTAATGTATTAAAATTAGTTAATGATTTTTAGCATGAAGGATTAATTGTCCCCTTGCATAACATTGATACAATTTAGTTATCTTCCCTTAAATAAATAAGGTTCAATCTATTGGAAAATTCAAGTTAATAAGATAGAAAACATATATTAATGTATGATCTCTAAATGAAATATGTGGATATTAAACCACATAATGTTTAAGTTAAACAACTAGGAAAAAGATAAATGAGAGGGTTGTAATCTCCATTGGACTCAATAGATGTTTAACCTTTATTAAACCTAATTGAACCTAAGAAACTTTTAAACTAATGATTGGTTGACCTGTGATCTATACTTTAGTCTTACAAGACTTACTCTAACCAAACCAAGACTTGTGTTAACCTAGTCGACACTAGGAGAGTGCAATATATCGAGTTTGCAAGTAAAACCTAGTAGAGACTAAAATATGAATCTTGTAAAGTTAACTTCCACACTTGAGTTAAGAGGTGACTACAAAAATGTGCACAATTCATATCATGACAAGTGATACACCTTAGACACTTAGAGATAAATACTTTAGTTAATATTTAAAAAAAAATGATTAGGTTTTCGTAGAATTTTTTTTAGGAATAACATAATTTATTATAAAATTTCATGGTTACCATTTAGATGCTACAAGGGACCCCAAAATCATTGTAACTAGTCACAATCCTATATTTACAAGTAATTTTTGGATATTTATTTTCATGTGTTGGTTACGCATATGGCTGATAAATCATCATATGAAACCAATTAGGTGGACAACGTGAGGCGTGTTGGACTAATCGCTAGCATCTCTCTTCAGATTCATGACATGTACTAACCACCTCCCATGGATTTGTTTATCTCTGGCGTTTGTATTGAGTGTTAACATGTCAATATTTTGGCACAACAAAAATCGTGTTCCAATAAATGGTATCAGAGCCATGGTCGCAGGTTCAAATCTCCTCGAGTGACACTAAGGGGGGATTGTTGGACTAATTTCCAGCACCTCCTTTTAGATTCATGACATGGACTAATTACCTCTCGTGGATCCATTTATCTCTGGCATTTGTATCAGGTATTAATAGGTTGATATTTTGGTGCAATGACAAACGTGTTCCAACACAGCTGCCAATAAATTATTGGAGAGTCATTTTTATATTTTTTATTCAAATAAAAAAAAGAGATCATTGCAATGGGCACCACTAGAAAATGTGATGGTATAACACTCCCTTCCACACTTCATCTAAAACATTTTATTTTTTACACTATCTGCATACCATCCACCATCCATCACCTCTTATTTAATGATACTTCTAAAGGTTAGAGTAGTTAATAAATAGATACAACACCAACAAGAGGTACTCTCTAACCTTGTAAGAAATTTAAAATAACATAGAATAGAATGAAGTAGCAAACAAAACGATGCCATACTTAAAGAACTTTTACTTATAAGATTGAGTCTTTTTGCAATTATAAACATAAGCAAAAGTCACTAAAAAAATAGAAGGATAACAAGATTTCCCTTAACTATAATATTCCTTTTTAGCACTTGTAGAAGATTAGCTATATATCATGTACAATCTAGAATTACCTCAATCAACAAAGTGCACTAGTTTTCTAAGTTTCAAACTTGAATATGTCACTATAAAATAGTTCTAACGTAGAGAAAGTTACCATATAGTATGATGAGGAGGGAAAAATATTTGGAAATGTTATGAACTACTTAAGACATGCATTAAGAGGTTATGGAAAATGATTATTATAGAGCATTTGATCAAGTGGAATAATTCTTCAATTGAAGATGCTACATGGAAAATGAAGATTTCATGAAAAAGTATCCATGGTTGAACTATAATCATGAGACCACTTGTTTGAAGAGGGAAGCATGCTACACCCTTAATCATTGTTTATATTGGGATATGTATGGCCAAATTGTGGCTAGCGTAATCCTTAAGTAAGTCGCTTATGAGTCTCTTGGTATAATTATAGTATATGATAAGTTAGTCTCATTGAGATTAGGGTACTAATATTGTAAGCTTTGGTCATGGAGATAGCAATCTACGCTCAAGGAGCTTTAATGAAAGCACAAAATAGACCTAAAATGAGAGAATAATTCTATTCTATCAAATGATGTAAATATACAATGATGAGATATTATATTGGATTAGATTACTCATATGAGAGAAAGAGGTGGGTATACATAGTCCATACACCACCAAGATATGTGAGTGTAAGTCACCAAATTGGGGATAAAGGAGGCAGTCACACATGTGCACAACATCTCCACCAAAATAAGAAAGTACAAGCCACATAATGCAAGTACAATGCACATAAGTAGATATTTGCCTAACCAAAATTCTCCCATCCCAAGTGCATAATATGTATAACTTAATGAGTAAATGCAAAAATAAGATAATGCACCTACAAATATCACCCAATAATACATATATATAGGAGATAGTGAGTTATAATTAATTATCATATTGTATATTCTATTCTCATTAAAGATTTTTGGAAGTTTCCCCGTAGAACTAATAACTATTATCAAATATTTGTAACATAGTTTTTATTATATTTTTCTTTTATTCAAGTAATTTCATTACACTCCTCTCTCTCTCTCTCTATATATATATATCTTTCTTATGAAAGCTCCTCCATAACCATATTTCTTAAAAATATTTTCTTTTCTGAATTAATAAAAAGAGGATGGCCCAAATCCATCAATTCACCTTGATTACATCCTTGACGGATTTTTAGGACCAAAAAGGGCTAAAAATTACTTGAAAATAACATTCGGCAACGCAAAAACAGGCGGGGACGTTAAAGTCTTCTCCTGCCCACAACTCCACGTGAGTTCGCGTGGAAGGAAACATTGCCGTCATTTTCTCCGTGATGGTTTGGCTTTTGAAATTTTATAAAAGTTCCTGTTTTTTTTTTTCTTGTTTTCTTGTGTATTATTTTAGGTAATTATGTGGTTTAATGTATTTTCAATTAAATACTAATTTAAGAAAATAAATATTGGTATTTAACTCTATGGTCGAGAATGAATTATCTCTAATGTGTTGAATTTTGAATTGTTGCTAATTTGGAAACACTACCTCTCTATAAATTTATTGTTTTGGACCTTGCATTCAATGTGAACTCTATCTAGGGTTAATTCTATGGGTTAGGGTCTTGTTTGCATCTTTGGACTTATCCTCTATTTGTAGATTGACCTGACCTATGTGCTGCAATTAAGTTGATTAGTCTTGTTCTATCGTGCTCTTTTATGATATCTAAGATTAGTAGTATTTTAAAATACCATTGAAAAATTATTGTTATGTCATAAGGAAACATTTTCATATAGTCAAACCCTTAGACTTGTGTGTAAAAAATAAAAAAAAGAAAGAAAATACCCTAGAATGGGGTATGTTAGTCTATTCTTCCTTTCAATGCACTAAATTAAAGTGTTTCATCATTAATTTCTCCTTTAATGGTTCTCAGGTGAGAGAATTCTTTGGCTAATGAAAATAGATTAAAAAAGGTGAAAAAAAAGTTTATAAAATAAATAAATATGCACAATAGAATTTAAAGACCTCCCTTTAAAGGCTTGGATTAAATGGTAATGGTTAAAATATAAATAATTTTAGTATGAACATCTTCTATAATAATTTAACATATATTTCAATTACAAATCAAATATGGTACCTAAGACAAATGAAGAAAGTTCTAAAGGGGTTCATTTTTGTGTTGAGGGACTTATTATGCTACTTGTGAATAGATGTAAATGAGGAGGTGAAAGATAAATTACTTGTCATGGATATTTATCATTTCCTTTAGAACTTCAAGGATGTACTTCCTAAAGCATTAGTAGGATTGCCTCCTAAGAGGAAATTTGACTCTTTGGATGATGTACCACCAAATATAAAACATGCTTCTAGGGCACCTTATATAATTTGAACACAATGAAACTATTTGAGTTGAGCATGCAATTGTAGGAATTTTTAGACAAGAATTTAAGAAGACTTGGTGTTTCACCATGGGGAACTCCTTTGATATTTGTGAAGAAGAATGAGACATTGATGTTGTGCATTGATTATAAGATGTTAATTTTTTTTCCATTAATAATAGATATGACTTGCATTGTCTTGATGATCCTTTTAAAACAAATGAAGCATGGAATCCTTTTTCTTAAGTTTGGTCTCTAATCAAGGTACCATCAATTGAGGATTAAGGAAGAATAAGTTCCTAAGATCAATTTTAGGGCAATACATATGGGCATTATGTGTTTATAATTCTCCCTTTACACTAAAAAATTCTCAAAATACTTTCATTAACTTGATTGAAAACATCTTTCATGACTAGCTTGGTTTGTTTGTTCACTTATGTTTGGATGACATCTTGATATATGCCATGATGAAAGAATAAAATTTGGTTCACTTGCATGAAGTTTTGTAAAGGTTTAGACAACACAAATCATGTGTAAAATTATCTAAGTGTTCTTTCTTTGAAATGAAAATTTACTATTTGGGTTATATAACATATGTTGAGGGTCTTTTATTTAATCTATAAAAGATCAAAGAAGTCACGAAGTGACCAATTCTAAGGAATGTTGTAGAAGTTAGATTAGATTTCATAGAATTAGAAAGATATGATATAAAATTTGTAGAGGTATTTTAAATAATAATAATATTATTGTAAATTTATAAATGAAGAGTATGATGTTCATCTAGTCTAAATAATGTATGCAATATTTTATATTGTTGAAATGAAAGATAATTATCACATTTATTTTTGAGAGTGTAAGATCATTATAGGGATTTTTTAGTGGTTACAAATTCTTATATTTAAGATCTTATGGTGTGTTGATGTATAATTCTGAAGTGCTTGCATATGAGTCTAAATGAAGTAAGATTCATGAAGTAGATGAAAAAGAATGATTTTATTTATACAAGAAAATAAAATAAAATCACACTAGAATATGTTTATTCATCTTATAATGACTATTAGAATGGATAAATGTTAGCCAAACTTTAAATTTAATCTTAAAATTCTAGGGGGTCCACATCTATGTGGTTTAATCTTCATTCACATAAATGACTTGGCATGGTAGAGTGATAAGGTCTAGATGAGAATGAACTTCTAAATATGTATGGAGTCAGAAATAACATGATAAATGATGAATTTGTTTGTACATGGATAAATGCATGACAATATGTGTTCTTAAATAAAGGTCATTTATAAATATGTGTAGAGATAAATAAGGTGTAGCTATATCTTTGGAGATATGTTTGTATGGGGATAGGTAATGGATAGAGTAAAGAGAAAAACTTCACACAAGATTATATTATTTGTCAATATTTACATGTATTAAGGTATTCTCTAAAATAAGCGCAAAACTAATAAAAATGGTATCATGGACATACACATATTATCATGTGTACATTTTATCCCCATTTTGAGTTGCATTCAAATCCTAGAATGATCATGTATATAGATCAAAGTATTTAACACTCAAAAATTTGCATATAAAGCAAAAATTTATATATAAAAGGATATCAAATGAGAAAATATCATTGTGTAGGTTCATCCTTTAACATGGACTCTCCAAATCATAGGAACTTACAAATTAGTGAAAAAATATGTAATGAGTATAATTTTCTAACAAGTGAAGACTAGTCACAAATTATGATCTTGCTTAATTATCTAGTAAATATAAAAAATAGAAATAAATTAGGAAAAAGCTCCTGTCCAAAAAAAATAATGTCTTATTTTGCATGGCTATGGAATGCCAAGTGTTTCATGTGGTGATGAACTATTTGATCTCCATGATGAATCTCAATATTGCACATTCTACAACCTAAAATCTCAACATATTGTAATAATATGTTCTCTTTTCAATTGGTTGCATATATGGGAGACAAGTAATTGTTCAAAGGAGAGGAGATAATAGTACAAAAAATATTCTTAATATAAATATAAACATGAAAGTGTTAAGAACATCAATAGAAAATAATAAAAACTTATGTTATATTCAAAAATTATCAAATCCCTGAGGTAGGGAAACACCATACAATAATCCTTACTATAAGGAATCCAATCCACACTATATCTCATATGATATTAAAAAAAAAACATAGTCTTCACATTCTCACATGAGTCTCTTGCCTTTATTATCTACTACTTAACTACCTATTTTTAGGAAAAGGGTGTAGTACACCTTGCACAAGAAATACTTATTTTAATTATGTAAAATAAATGAATTTGTTGTGCATCTCTAGGAGATATGTTTAGCTACATTAAATATTTATTTGTGTCCATTTGCAAATTTATATTTCAGATTGGTTAGATATTTTATGTGTGGGTTGCACATGGGAAAATTATTATTGTTGGGAAAAAATAGTAACAAAAAGTAAATCTTGGGGTCAATAGTTTTGTGCCTCGTAGTTTTAAGGCACATGGTTTTACCTTACCACTTGGTTTTTTTGTGTGAGATTTAATCTATAAAAGCAAGTCAAGGTAGGCTAGTTGGCTAGTTTGGGCTTGGTTTTCATTTATGTTGAGCTCTCTTGTTGACTACATATATGTGAAGCATCACATGAGATGCATGGTTACATTCTTGGACACATGGATGATGCTTTGGAGGAGATTGATGTTTTATAAGTATTCATGGAGACTCTATAAGTGTAATATAATCATTTTCATTATTGAATAATACATTAAGTGTGGATTCTTTAGGAGGTTGGGATTTTCCCTCTTGAGGGTTTTTTGAAGGTATATCTTGTGAAATATTATGATATTCCTTTGATATTTACATTATGGTTATTCTATAATCTTGTATGAATGTTTTTCTCTCATGGGGCTATGTAGAAAATGGTTCAATCAAGTTGGCTATTTTATTAACAAATTGTATTAGAGCTATGGTTGTGGTTGAGGGAGGTGAGAGATCCCTATTTTTGTTTAACCCTTGTTTGAGTAGATATGATGCAAATTTGTGTTAGTGTAAATAGGTTTTTTACCTACCTAGGTCATATTTATATGTTAAGTCCACTTAGGTCCTAGGAATGAATC
This sequence comes from Sequoia sempervirens, assembly GCA_007258455.2. NCBI lineage: Eukaryota > Viridiplantae > Streptophyta > Pinopsida > Cupressales > Cupressaceae > Sequoia > Sequoia sempervirens. Next base: position 940,272,214 of record VDFB02271358.1, read on the forward strand.
TTTCTAATTAAGCATTATTAAGCATTATTATCATTAAGCATTATTTGTTACTTATCTTATTTAGTTGGCATTTATTTAATACTTTTTTCCTAGGTAGTTATGATTTAGTATTCTCATGTGATAGGATAAAGACACTTGTCATGATCTTGTCTAATCCTATTCCTCACATTGCCTATATAAGCAAGGCTTCATATGTACATTGTCATATTCAGTTTCACTGTCATAATAATTTTGGAAATCTTGCATTCTTAATCATAGCATTATATTTCTTCCATCTCTCTTGTGGAAGTTATTTTTTCAAGTATAGGTGATCTTGGGGTGTTGAGGAGTTTACCTTAAACTCCTACATGGTATCAGAGCTTTAGTGTTGCATACTTCTTCTTAGATATGAGGGACCTATCTTGGCATGAAATCTTTGATGGGTGTGAGTTAGGGTATTGCGAACCTTGTCATTTAATCTAGGGCATCAGAGGAAGTTAGTTTTGGATTTTTTTTTGTCAAATTTCATCATATTTTGACTAATATACAAGGGTTTGAAGAAGGATTTTAGTTGTTAGATTTGAGGGTTAGCTAATTTTTCAAAGAAGTTTGGGAAATAAATGACCTCACAATTACATCCCAAAGGGCCAAGAACCTAAGGATTGACTATCAAAACATAAAAATATGACACTTTTTACTAGGGCTTGAGGATATTTTTTTAGGTCATACAAATCCATACTTGACTGTACTGGTCGTACCATATGAATCATCTGTGGGTAGTGGTATATGTGTACTTAGCATCTTTAGAGAAATATTTTGTGACATTTTCTATGAATGTTAGCATCATCTTTGTTAGGGTGCACTAGTTGGGTGTCAAATCATCTATCTTTTCCCTATACATGGTCAATACCATCAGTACACACATTAATAATAAATTGTAGGTTTTATTTATTTAAAACTTTGGTTTTAATTTATTTATACTGTCGACCATATTTTTGTTGACCCGTGGCCCTGCAGTCTACTCAGTTATGGTTTGTGGCTATTTGTGAGGGGCTAAGCCCTATGTGGGACAACCTTGCCCATCGCCCCCGCTCCACCTATGCATCATCGACAGTGGTAGCAGTATATATATATACATATATGTATATATGTATATACATATATGTATATATGTATATATATATATGTATATATATACATACATACATACATACATACATACATACATACATACAGACATATATATATATATATATTTCTAGCAACATGTCACGTGGAGGACCAAGGGTTTAAACCCCTAGCTTGTATTTTGTACCCTTGACAGAAAAATAGACCATTTTTTCAAATCATAACTTGCATTCCAAGAGGAATTTTTTTTCAAACAATATATCATTAGAAAGATGGTTTTTCTAATTTTGCAGTGATGCAAGTTGTTTTCCATAATTTTTTTTTGCAATATTTATTACTATTTGAAGTTAGATCTCAATTTTTGGCTCTCAAGCTTATAACTTTTTACCACGATCTCTAATTTTCACAATTATTGTAGTGTTGGAAAGGTATTAAGGATCTCTACATTGCCATCCATGCATTTTTTCTATATTTATCTTGGGTATATTTTTTATTTCAATTTTTCCTTCATGGGTTTCCTAGAGATTAGTTGGATATTTTGACAGTTGGGAGAGTGCAATTTTGATCTATGCACTTTATTTTAGTATTAGAACGATGTTCTATCGCATATTTCTTCATTTATATTGAAGGGTTATACCATATCAAGAGTGTTTCAGTGTTCCTTGGCATCAAGTTGTTTATTTATCATGATTCTGACTTGGGTCCTTGAGTGACTCTAATATGGTTTCTAGAATCAAAGTTATCTTTCCTTTTCTTGCTTAATTAAGGATTCCAATGTTACTCCAATTGTGTGTTTCCAATGTTTCTTTGTGGTAGGTTATTTCATTAAGGAGGGTTGTATGGTCTCTCTTCTCCTCTCTTATGGGGTGTCTTTTTCCTTGAATGGGGTTTTATCCTCTCATTTTTCATTGAGAGAATTATTGTATCTTATCTATCTTTTGGGGAGGAGTTTTGTTCGACTAGGTTATCTCCTTTCCTCTATTTGTGAGAGATTGCATTTGCATATGTACATGGGTACCTAACATGGCCTCATAGTCAACACCCATCTTTGTGTCATTTGCATAAGTAATCCCTAAGTTGTACTTAAGGGGGGTTATTTGTGTAAATAGGTGTTTTACCTATCTAGATCCTATTTACATGTTAAGTCCACTTAGGTCCTAGTAAGGAATCTCTCTAGTTAAGCATTAGTTGTCACTTATCTTATCTAGTTGGCTTTTATTTAATGCTTGTGTCCTAGGTAGCTATGAGTTAGTTGTCTTATGTGATATGATTAATACACTTGTCAGGATCTTGTCTAATCCTATTCTTCACCTTTCCTATATAAGCAAGGCTTCATATGTACATTGACATATTCATTTTGGAAATCTTGCATCCTTAATCATAGCATGATAATTCTGCCATCTCTCTTGTGGAAGTTATTTTGTCTTGTAGGTGATCCTGGGGTGTTGAAGAATTCACCATAAACTCATACAATTTGAATCCATGAAAATGTTGAAGATATTTCAAACATTTAAAATTATGAGGTATATTATGTAGGTTTTGACAATCAAAATTTGGGATTTGTAAATTTGTCACTATTTTTACAAATCTAGTGTTTAATTTTTTTTAGGAAAACACATATTTTCTAGGTGTTCTATTGGAAGCTTGAGTTTTTTGGGTGTTTTCATTGATTTCAACCCCTTGTATGAAGAGAGTGTTGGAATTTTTCTGGTGTTGATGATGTCAATCCCTAGCATTGGAGTTGTTGGTATTGATATCAACACAATGTTGGTGTTGTCATTGATGTCTTACTTCAGTATAGTTGTAGAAGTTGTGTTTGGAGAGATTGCTAGGTGTGCTATAGTTGATGAAAGGTGTTGTAGATGTTGCAGATGTGTTGTAGAGATGTTAGTAGTGTTGTTGATGTAGTTGGTTCACTTGGCTTCCAAGTGCTTTTAATAAAATTTGAATAAAAGAAAGCTTAGTGTGACAACATGGTGTTTAATGTTATGCTTCGCATTTCTTCATGGTTGAAGACATGCCCATTCGGTTTGAATGTGATGATTAGAGGTGTTCAAAGGTTCTATATTCATAGTTTTAGGTTTTGGATTGTACTATAGTGGAAGATGTGTTTGATAGTATGTATGTTAGTGAAATAGGGTATCTAGGAGAAATGAGATTGCTCCACATTTCTCCACGGTGAAGGTTCTTGACTTACAGATCTATGAACATACTTATATTGTTTGTATCTACCTTTCCTTGAAGTTTTAGGCTTTGAGGTGTTCTACAAGGTTGTTTAGTGAGTTGGATGTATGTGCCAGTGTGTTTGGTTGCACAGAATAAAGGTGTTCTTAAGTTTCAAGTGGTTGTAGTAGTAATGAAAAATATTCTGATGATGTGAAATATTCTGAGATGTTTTGGATTGTTTCTATATGGTCCATGAAATGTTTCTAAACTTAGAGATGCATGTTTGTGGTTTCTTGTTAGTGTTAGTGCAGGTTTTGTTGACCTAGCATGCTAGCGCTAATTGTGGAGGATGATTGTTGCTTATGGAAGTGTTGAGAAGTGTTTCAATGCATATTTGGGTCCTAGTTAAGTTGTGGCAAGGTCTTCCCTCACTTCTTTACATTGTGGAAGTTTTTGGTGCTGACCTATTTGATGTTGCATGGTTGAGGGGCATACATTTCCTTAAGGCCACCATAATTGAGATTTCTTTATGTAGTAGATGGTATAAATACAAGGTGAGTTGTTGTGTGGATTAAAAAGATACTTTTTGTGATGCGAAATATGTGAAAGTGATCAAGTGTGGTGATTTGAGTGCGAGATTGAATGCCTATGATTCCCAGATGCAGTGAGTAGAAGGTGTCTACATTTTATAATTTTGAATGAGTTGTGTGTGCTTCAGTGGAACTGTATCTTTGTCACAAGAGAGATGCATTGTTAGCAGTTCAAATTGGTAGTGAGCCACCCCTTCTATCTTCTTTCTTTTGGAAAGTGAGTCCTTTGGAGGCGAGCCCTTCTTTCATTTGGGTAGTGAGCCCTCTGGAAGTGAGCCTATTGTATTCGGTGTTGGTATTATCTTATATTGTGAGCTAATCCTCACTATGGTTTTTCCCTTCTTAGCTTTTCCACTTAAATTTGGTGTTCTATTGTGCATGGTGTTTTGATGTGTTGTTGTTTCAGTTTTTTACCTTCAAGCTAAATCTGATTAAGGGTTTAAGGGATAATACATATCTAAATGTTAATTAGGGTTTTTATGTTTTAATGTGTAACCAATTCACCCCTCCCCCCTTCTCAGTTGTCTTGTGCATCTAACATGTTCACCACATGAGGGTTTTGTGGGAGAATTTTTATAGGTGACCCCCTTGGAAAAATGGGCCTTGTCATTAGATTCAAGAGTGCTTAGAGATAAATATTGATATAAAATGACCCATTTTGACCATGAAGGCCTAACAAAAAATTCTCCCATCCCCTTATTTAGTCGTATGGTTACCAAATCTACATAAACAAAACAAAACAAAATACTAAAAATAAAAAGCTATGTTTTAAATTTTTTAACTAGAAATAAAATATAATAATTGTGTTCCATCACACAACTTATTGTTGGAAGTTTGTGGAGTTTGTCATTAGTATGTCTACCAGCAACATGAGTATGAACATATATTATGTAGTGTTGTCAGTGATGTCAATATTGTATGGAAATTGATGTGTAGATCATTTGGTGAAGTGTGAGTGTATATATATGATAATCCAATGTATAGCTGCAAGAAGGTTTGATCTGGTGTAGATAGTTGAAGTGGAAAATTGTCTAAGTGTCAGAATAGTGTTTTCAGTGTACATGACATTTGGTATTTTGGTTTGCATTGGTCCACCTTGACAAATTTTTCTCTGTAGTTCTAAGGAAATTTTGTTGGGTGTTAGAGGATTCTAAATCCATTCTTTCACATTGTTTTGTCATCTAGAGTGTTAGAGTAGAGTGATATGAAGTGTGTTGACTTTGTATATTGAGCTTCAGTGGAACTATATTCTATCATGTTGTAGATACATTTGTAATAGTTCATTTTGGTTGTGTACCACCCCTCTCTTGTATCTTTTATTCTTTTTGTGGGTAGTGAGTCCACTAGGATAGTGAGTCCACTTGTAGTGAGAATTTCTCTAATATGTTGTAATCAGTTATAATATATTGTGAGCTAATCCTCACTGTGGTTTTTCCCTCTTTTGGTTTTTCATGTAAAAATTTGGTGTTCATGTGTTATGTGCTTTGATAGTTGCTTTCATGCTTTCCTTTCTTAGTGAAAGCTAAATATGTTATGTAGAATGAACGTTTAAATTTTTAAGTGGTTTTAGAGCATATTGATTCACCCCCACTAGTAGAATTTGGAAAATAAATGACTTTGTGACTAAAAATTTTAGTCACATGACTAACACTAGTATTATCTTGAAAATAAATGACTAATTTGGTCATTTATAAGTGACTAATTTGGTCATTGGGTAAAATCACAACTAAATGACTAAATAAATGACTAATATCAGACAAATAAAAATGACTAAATAAATGACTTATACTCCTCTATTCTTTTTTCTTTCGAATTTGATCATAATCCATAGAGCTAATTAATCCCTCCTCATGGCACCCCTACCTAAGAGGGCCATTTGGACGCCTAGGTTGCTTGGTACACCAAAAATACCTATTGCATGGAAGGCATTTCCTCTCGGTGCAGTCTTAAGGCCTTCACATATTTTATAAATTTTTTTATAAACATTTACATTCTTTAACTTTTATTACTCATTATGTTAATGAATCATTAATGTTTTTAACTATGATTTGAAGCCAAATTTATTTTCCTATTGTGTTGGCATATCAAATGTATCAAAGGGAAATTGTGGTCAATTTCACTAATAAAATATGATTTAAACAATCCAATTGCAATAAAAATGAAGAAATTGATTCACTTCTATCTTCGCTTGCTGATATACTCAACCATCTTAATAATGCGAAATAGAAATAACAATTATGATCACTTTTGGTATGCAAATTTTTTCTCTTTCAGGCTTTATATTGTTAATTATTTAAAAAAATAGAATTATTTTATAATCTATGAAATCAATTGTGTGTGGATCATTTTTATAGATGTTATTTTTTATACAAGTTTGAACTCTAGTAATTTTAGGAGCACATCATGCTTATCTTAATTTTCACAACCTATATTAGAATGACAATGTAGATAGATGATTTTTTTCCCCTAAAAATGAAGATTAATTTTTGCATGCCTTCCACACAATAGTTTTTTTGGGTGCATTTTAGCAATAGGTATTTTTGGTAGACAAAAAAAATAAAAATAAAAATATTTTTGGTGCCTTGGTCGATTGGGTCGTGTATGCCTTTGGAGGGAATCTTAGGCAGTTGATTTTTGGTATAAAACATTGTGATTTCATCTTGGAGGGAAGTTTTGAAGTTTAATTAACAATTTGGTATTTCAGCTCCTACACGTGTTTGAAGGTTTTCCAATTGCAAGTCTGAAAAAGGAAACAACCATTGAATGCAAAAAGTAGTGGTTTCCATTTTTGTAATGCCATAGCTTGTTGAGTAGCATTCTCTAAGTTGCAACACCAGTATCATTCAAGAAAGGGAAAAACATTAAACAAGGTTACAATCTAAAGGTAAGTGGAAATCTTGAATCCTGAAACCTCATGCTGATCTTCATCCTTTATGACAGTGATCTGAATGTTGCATATACTGTTCTTGTTTTCCATTGCTTCGTTGTTGTTACAATCTTGTGCTTTCATTGATATAATGATAATGCTCTTTGACATTGAATGAATCTCATTGACTTTGACCCCTTTTCACTATGTTCCATGGTCTTTTACATCTTCTTTGTGCATGATATCGGGTCACATGACATTCATAACAACTGCTATTATCTCCTTCATTTTTCTATGATCCTCTGACACTCATATACTTTGATATAACAATGATCATTTGCAACTATTTTCCCTCTATATATTGTCTTTCATTCCTATCCCTTGCATGCCTTGGACTAATGTTATCATGCATTGAAAATTGGAACTCTTTATTCATTGTATGGATAACTCATTGGCACTGTAATTTTTTGTATTCACTACTATCTTATGATGATTGTTCTTCATAGTCAATCCTTAAAATCATTATTCTGATAAAAACACAATTTTTCTCTTTTTTTTTTACATTATGATCTCATTGCTTTAAACCTTGTGCTTTGTGATTATCACATCTTTGTTACAATCTCTTCAAATACTGACTTTCTTTCTCTATTGACTGCAAGAGACCCCTTTGATCTTACAACCCCAAGCCTCTTAAAGAAAACTTAGAATCAATTGGCAACAGTGAACAAAAAACTATCATAGCTAATTTCATTTCTTTTCCAAGAGCATTAATTGAAAATATAATGGAAAAAACACATCACTCTGTGGGGTAGGGTTTATTTGATTTGAAAACCTACCTTCAACGTCCAAGTCAAAAATTCAGCCTACCAAGTCTATGCCGAGTCCTCCAAGTCTTAAGTCAAAAATCAGCCTACCAAGACTATTTTACGTCCAAGTCTTGTATCTATGATACAAGTATGATAAATGTTTGAAAATACTGTACACAACTATATGATACAATGCATAAATTTGTACACTTTCTCATTATATCAAAAGCTTCAAACTACAACTCACATAAATTAGAAATGAGTTATAAAAAAACTTATTGTCAAGTACAATTTGCTCCAAATACAAATTGCATTATCCAATTTACATAATTTTTTGTTTAACTGATTTTTGTGGGAAAAAAAATTAGTGTACAAAGTAAAGCAAGAGTTTATTTATGAGATTTCAAAGGTTTGTTGTTCACAAGGCCAATAAGATCATTATTGACCATAGCAGAAACCACCTGCACTAACAGTGTTAAGTCATAAAATATTCCACAAAAAGAAATATATTTTTGATAAATAGAGCCAGTTAGCCTTCTAAAATCCAGATAGCTGAATACAAGAGGGATGGTAAAACATAAAGCATTAAAAGACTTTAAGACGTTGAAAATTCCATGCAATTAGTATAGAAGCATAACATTAAGATAGGAACAATTCATTTTTCTTAAATATTCATCACGAGTTTTCTCCCGTAAAGAACTCCCCCCGACATGAGCAATGAGAAGTGCATCTGACATCTTGTTTGTTGACAGACATTGCATGACTACTCCCTTATAATCACCAACAACTAAAGAACTTTGAATGGCTTCATCACATTCTTAGTATTTAGTCGAAACTTTAGTAGCTTCATGTTGCACTTCTTCTCCATTGCCTAGGGTATCCTTCCCAACAACAAAATCATTTTCAGTGAGAGGAAGTGAGGAATCTTCTTTTGAATTGTACAAAAACTCCTCGCCATTGTCTCTGGGGGATGTAACATCTTGTCCACCTTTTGATTGAACTAATGGATCTAATTGTGTTGTATCATCAAGAGTGACATTGTTGATTATTTCACTGCTAATACCATTAATGTTGGAAGATTGAGCTTCCTATAAGTCTTGATTCTCTGTTGACTGCACTTGAAATCCAAGGTGCTCAAGTAGCTTTGTCCTAGCATTGCCTTCATCTTCAAACATGACTCTTAGGAAATTCAATGCCTCCCTCTCTTCTTCCAAACTAAATCAATGTAGGAACAAAAAATGTGCAAGTGAAACAATACAAATTAATGTAAATTGTTATTAATCCCATTCAAAAAGTATCCAAAAATAAGTAACTGAGAATCCTAAGACTTCTTATTGCACAAAGTTCACAATGATTATTTTTTAGCATCTGCTAGTGTAGCTTCAAACTCTATTGAATGAAGCACTAGATTGTCCTCGGTAACGAGATTGTGTATTTATACCTATGAAAATAGCAGAAAAATAAGACCATATATCATTTTAATGACATGTACCAAAGAATAAATTGTACTCTACCTTAGAAGATCCAACAACACTCTATGATATTGTACCAGGCTGAAATGTAGCAAGCTTTCCTCCAAATCCAAAACTGACACCAACTGGTCTCTTCAACCACTTAGGAGCTTTCAAGAGTACACCTGAAAAGGGAAAAACAAAAAGATAGACATCATGTATTTGCATACAGGATCCCAATTCATTTGGGGATGTAACATCTCATCCACCTTTTGACCCAACTGATGGATCTAATTGTGTTGTATCATCAAGAGTGACATTATTGATTATTTCACTACTACTATCATCAATGTTGGCAAATTAAGCTTCCTATAAGTCTTGATTCTCTATTGACTGCACTTGAAATCCAAGGTGCTCAAGTAGCTTTGTCCTAGCATTCCCTTCATCTTCAAACATGAATCTTGGTCGCGCCCACAAAAGGATATGAAAATCACAGAAAAACCTATCCTGGGAATTGGACATTCTAGTAGGTGACTAATACCTCTTCGTGGTCATTCATTTACTTGTCAAACCAGGGAACGTAAAATTTAAATGGAGCGGCACTATATGTGCACTAAGAACCAGTTTCAGTCACGACCTATTGAAAATAAATACTTGGAAAGAAATTCTACCTACGCTACAAGAAGGTAATGCAAAGTTTTCTTAACTCAATCATAATCTAACCAAAGGAGAAATCATAATAGCTACAATTGAGAGACAAACTATAAACTAGCCTTATGCTGCAGGAACAAACACAGGGATGGATTCCCGATGCTATAGGAACAGTATAAGACTGAGCTTGTGCTAAAACTTCCAAAATGAAATCTAACTTGAATTATCAAAGGATAAACAACTACGCTCCTACAGATACTTACTAAGTGGGCCCCCTTAGCAAGCATCAACTAATTTACACAGAAGATTGTGCTCAGAAATCCATCAACTTTTATTCATAACGCGAAATCATTTACATTGATTGTTTTGCTTCAAAAACCTAACAAAAACTCTGATTCATATTATAACTCTAACTCTTACATAATATGCTTCTCTATCTATCTATTTATCTCCTTGTTCACCCACACAGGAGGAACACTTATTTTAAAATCAGAAGAACAAATAACTAACTAACCCTAACAAAGAAAGACGTGGATATAAAATGTATCCCGAAATCAAGGAACAGACTTCATAAATGAGTTTATCCATTCAACCTGATCCAGAGAGAATTTAGCACTCCACTCTTTCCAGATTAAATGCCATTTAAAATCCTTCCCAACAGTTTCAGTCAAAGAGTCTTCGCCAGAGCTTCCCCAAAGTCGTGCAGGAAATGGACTTTATTGCAAGGCCGAGATTGGCTACGCTTGACTCGATCAAACTTTCTTCAACAACCTGCAAAACACAAGGTAACATATGTGAAAGAAAAGGCGCATGGCACATACACAATATCCATTCATTAATCACATATTTAAATCTATTTCATCATTCAAAAACTACATGCACTATACCAGTCGTTTGGGAAGTCAAATAGGGTAATAAATATAGACATGTCAACATGATAGGCTATAGGAACATGAAAGTGTATTGCTAAAGGATATCCCCCAATAAAAGGTTTCAAGAGAGTTAAACAACCATGAACAATAAAAGTAAAGGTCTTAAAAGTACATCATGATATTCAAATTATGAGCATATTTTGGGCTCATCATTTTGCTCCCTACTTAACCCAATGCTGGTCTTCTAGCATTAAACTTCTTGGTGGTCTCGCTGAAATCAGTGGCTAAGGAATGACCCTGAAATGGAATTCCAAATTTGTAACAAAAGCCTCTATAACTCTGCCACCTTTCATACCTATGGGCTTCTGTGTCTTAATTAAGATTTGTACCCTGGTAAGGATAAAGGGGCCACATTAGCATAGGAGGTCTAAATGTTAATGGCAAGCACAATTCAAACCTCTTTTGAAGTCCCAACTATATATATTTGCTTGATCATTTAAGAGCTACCGTAAAATTTAGTGGACTGTGAGGTTTAGACTTTCTTAGCCCAACAATTAATCTTTCCCACCTCTTTTCAATTTTGGAGTATGATAGTCTCCAAAACGAGTATGATTGTTCCTGAAATTCATCATATACCTGTTTCCTAAGATCAAATATTTTCATTCTGGTTTTATCATTATTAAAACCATATGTTAGAGTAAGCCAAGTTTTCAATATTGTGCGGGGGTTTGAACTCTCAGAACGCAATGGAACAGGCTCATTCCTTTCGGTTTCTTCATATGTTTCCCATTGCCTGCCATAATTTGCTTCATTTGCTGCCCAAGACATAAATGATCTCAAATGGATGTCACCAATATACAGAAGGGGATTCCACTCTATTTCAAATGGAATTAAAAAGCCATGTAAATAAAATTCACACAAAGAATTTCTGAGCCAATTAGGAGCTGCCTGATATGCATCATAAAACTCTTTAGCAGTGTGAAGAATAAGATCCTAATTTCTAAAAATTCTCATTAGTTGGAACCACAAGAACTGTTCTTTGAGGCACAGAGCAACAACTCTAGGTGGTGGTCTGCATTCCATAATCTGACCAGTTACCTTCAACATTTCATCCATTTTCTCTTTTAACTTCTGAATTTCCAGTTTCTACTCTTCAATTTCCTTTTTTAGTTTCTTCTTTTCCTCCTCCCAAAGACTTTGTTGCATTTTAATCTTGGCTAGGTGGTGGAAAGTCAGGGTTTGTAATGTAATTGGTCTCCATGTAGCTTTGACATATTCCAAAAATTCAATTAAAAATGTCTTCTTATAAACAACAATGGCTTGACAAGTTGCAGGGGAAATTGAGGCTTCATTGGCCACTTCCAATGGTTCAGTCTATTCTTCCTCTTATTGCAAGATAAATTCTTGTTGCTACAGTGGAGAAGACTGTGCTTCCTCTAAAATCTGCATAGCCCCAGTAGCCAAGTCATCAATACTTGGTACTCCCCTTTCATTATGCTCAACTTCCATTGTCTCAACTTGTTCTTCTTCAAGAATAACAAATGAACTCTGTGCAACACTTTTAGACACATTCTGAGAAACATCACATTTAGTCCCTCTAGATTCTTCTGAAATTATAATAACCTCAGGGTGAGGTGAAGTAGGGGATATTTTACATTGTGTTATGGTGGAAACTCTTCTTGGCAATGTTGCGGTTGTAGGAGGTGCTTTCATAGCCTTCCTCTTTTTGAATTTCCTAGAAGGTTCTGCCTTGTCAGAGGATGATGATGAACTGGTGATAGAAACATGTGTTGCTGTAGGAGATAATGTTGTAGGGGAAGAAGCTACAGGAGAAGAATGTTGCCTTTTCTAAGAACGAGGGTCAGATTCTGGGGTTTGTTCTGCCCCAGATGACTCTCTGGCCTTTGTTTTTCCTCTCTCTCTCCTACTGGCAGCCCTAGTTTGCACCTGGGTAGAGGATTCTGGTGTGAGAGTTGTAGGACCAGGTGCTATAGGAGCAGATGGTGCTTGCCCTGTTCTCCTACTAGTAGACGCCATTTCCTCTTTCTTTTTCTGAGGTTGTGGGGTAAGTACTCTAGGGGGTTCTAGACGTTGTAGACTCTTTTGGGAAAAAAAATCTTGCTAGGAAAGAGGTGATACATCTCTCAAAGAGTGTTCAATCAACAATTTTATGAGGCCATGGTGAGCAATAGAATTATCTTTCCCCTCTTGGGTTCCGTGGGCACATTGTTCTAGAAATTTTAACAAAAAGTTTAGAACATTAACAACTAATCCATGCCTCATATGACTTAGCAATTTGAAGTGGTAAGAATGCAGGTAAGAGAAACAACCTTCACAAGTTAAATACCTGATTATGAAAGCAACGTATTTTGGGTATGGAGGAGGCAATGACACTCGCTTGCATCCCTACTTTGAAACCTCCAAAGGTCCATTAGTGGGTATTGAAAATTCTTCCCTTGCAGAGGCAACATCTGAAGAAAAAATTTCTCCAATGGCTAGGAGCCCGGTTACTTCTACAATTCTTTCTTCAGTTACAACAACTATTAGACCCCATACAGTAGCCTCCCCTTTAGAAAGGGTTCTCAAAAATTCGCCTGCAGCCTCCTCATTAAAAGCATCTAAACTCAAAAAGTAATTCAGCCAACCACAGAGGCTGAATGCCTAGGTTGTTTGAGGATTTTGCATTAATAACTCATGAGCTACAGGCTCATGCCTTACCAGCTGACCACCCATGCTCACAGTTTTGCCTTAGCTAAACTCAACTCTTTTTTGAAAATCAAAAATTTCTCCTGTTCTGCTCTGGTTCTTTTCTGTTCCGCCGTCACTTTTCTCTTCTTTTCCAAAAATGAACTTTATGAACTTTTTAAACAAGCAGTTTTTGAATGTGATTTTCAATGAAAAACATGCAATGAAAAAGACATGCAATCACATTTGGAAAGTACCAAAAAAATAATAAAGAAAGATTATCTGAGCAGTTGTGACAGCGGCGAAAGGACAAATTTAAAAAGTGGATTATCCTGCCCCCTACTTAGAGTATGACATGTGTCCTCACATGTACTAAGGAATAGGCAGAAATCAAGTAATAATGACTAATATAGACTGTGCAGTAAATGAATAAAATGAAATAAATCAAAAATGTGATAATCAAAAGATATTGCGTACCTTTCATTAAATGCTTGTACATGTTGAGAAAGTTGACAGCTTCGGCATGAGATGATAGTTGGGAATGAGATCATAATTAGGGCTGGTGCAAATGAATGAGGTGGATGGGTGACGTGGATGGATGAGATGAGTGGATGGAATGGATGGATGGTACGAAAGATAAAGAAGGGAGATGTGGCGACAAGTGGAAACGAAGAAAAAGGGGTTCCCTTAAAAGGAAACCTTTATTATGAGCATGCATTACAAAATCACAGAGAAGCTGTAGGAGAAAGGCTAAAGCCTTCGGCTGCAGGAGAATTAGTGGCAGGATCCTAAATGAACTACTACATGAATTCTTCTTTTTAGATTGGTTTATGGTACAACTGGAGGTAGTGTCCATTAACTAATAGCTTGAATCTAACAGGATCAATTATAACAAGTTGCACTGAACCATTAGCAAATATATTCTCAATTTCATACGGGCCCAACCATCTGGTTTGTAATTTTCCTGGGCTATGCTTATACCGTGAGTCATAAAGCAAAGCCCAATCTCCTACTTTGAATTTCTTCTCCTTAATGTATTTATCATGCCACCTTATTCTCTAATTTTGTATCATCTTAGTGTGCTGTAGGGCATTCTTTCGGAGCTCATCCAGAGCATTGAGCTGCATGATTCTGTCATTTTGTGCATTTGTTAAATGCATGCCCATCTCCAGTGTTGTTTTTAGAGTCTTATGTTCAAACTCTATTAGCATCACAACTATTTTACCATACACCATTTCAAAAGGTGTATATCCTATAGCAGTCTTCCAGGTAGTATGGTAGGTCCATATAGCTTTTGGTAACCTTGTGGCCCAATCCTTCCTATGCAAATCTACAGTTTTAGTCAAAATGGCCTCTATGTCCCTATTTGTGACTTCAACGTGGCCATTGACCTGGGGGTGATAAGGAGTTGATTTCATGTGCCATATATTATATTCATTGACTAAAGTTGAGATAAGTGTAGAAGTAAATTGTGCTCCTTGATCTGTCACTGTTTCCCTAGGGACACCAAACCTAGTAAATATTTCCTCATAGAGGAATTCAGCCACTTTATATCCCTAGCATGTTTCATAGGCTTAGCCTCTACCCATTTTGTGACATAATCTGTGCATACAAGGATGTAGGACTTACCATTGGAAGGTGGATCAATTGGTCCTACAAAATCTAGTCCCCATTTGTCGAAGGGTGCAACTACAACTTGTGGAAATAGAGGCATCTCATCAGATCGAGTTGGTCTTCCCATCCTCTGGCATCTGTCACATTTCCTGGTATATTTGGCTGCATCTCTATGCAAAGTTGGTCAATAGTAACCCGTATTTAAAATTTTCATCACTGTCCTTTTGGCAGCAAATTGTCCACCACACAGCTCATCATGGCTGGCATGCAATATATCATGAATGTCCTCCTCTGGTACACATCTCATAACTTGATCGGGCCTTGTATAAAACATGCAATCTGCAATCTAAGAAAAGTTAAAACTTTTCTCTACCAATAATCTCTTTTCCTTAGGGGAGAATTGAGGAGGAGTTCTTCCTATGGCCAGATAATTTTCTATGTCTGCATACCATGGGTGAATAACTTTGATTGCAAATAGGTGCTCATCAGGAAAATAGTTTTCAATAATTGCAGAGTCATCTTTTCTTTGAAGTCTAGAAAGGAAATTGGCAACCACATTGGCTTTACCTAGCTTGTCCACAATTGTAATGTCAAATTCCTGCATCAACAATAACCATCTTGCCAGTCTCCCGGATATTGTGGCTTTGTTCATGAGATACCGGATTGTGGCATGATTAGTATGAAAAAATATCTGATAACCAATGATATAATGCCTGAATTTATTGAGGGCATAAATGATTGCCAACATTTTTTTTTTGTAACAGTGCAGTTCAATTCAGCCCCTTGCAGATTTTTGCTTATGTAATAGAGTGCATGTTCTATTGAACCATCCTTCTGCCCTAACACTGTGCCAATGACATAATCTGATGCATCAGTATGAAAATGAAATGGAAGTGACCAATCAGGTCCTTTTAGAATAGGTGTTTATGTAAGGGCAACTTTTAAGTCAAGGAATGCTTTTTCACATTCCTCTGTCCAGGAAAAATTTGCTTCTTTCTTCAGCAGACTGTATAAAGGGTTTGTTGTTTGGCTGAAGTCCTTGATGAATCTTCTGTAGTATCTGGCATAGCCTAGAAAGCTTCGTACCTCTTTTTTCTTGGCAGGAGAGGGTAGGTTAGAGATGACTTCAATCTTAGTAGGATCAACCTGAATTCTTGCAGTAGAAATGTAGTGACCAAGTACTATTCCCTCCTGCATCATTATGAAGCACTTTTGACTATTCAGTGATAGGTTGTGATCTTCACATCTTTGTAGTACTTTCTCCAAGTTGGATTGAGCTTCCTCAAATGTTGTACCATAAAAAGTAAAGTCATCCATGTATATTTCCATACAATCATATGAGATGTCTGAGAAGATACTTATGACTTCCCTCTTTGAGGCTGTCTGATAGGTTTGAAGTCACTGTTAATATATATGCGATGTGTACAGAGTTTTGGGTCTAAACCCCTCATATCCCCATAGTCCCATGCAAAAGCTCTTTTGTGGGCTTGCATCATTATGGCTAGGGCAGTTTGTTGAGACAGAGGCAACTTATAATTAATATGCATACAACGGCCTAGAGATACTTCTATTTGTTTGGTGAAATCATTTATTGAGGTTGCTGATAAAGGTGGTGCCTGTATATCACATAATAACAAATCATGATGGCTCCCAGGATCCAGTTGTTGTAGGAAACATTGCTGAGAACGACTGTCCAAAATAGATGGGCTATTCAAACTAGAACTAAACTACAAAATGTGTAGAAGCAAGTTATCTTCACTCTAAAGCTGAGAAAATGGATCAGTTCCTAGCATCATTAACTGAGCTAATGAATTGACTTCTTCATATTCCTCTCCTAGATCTGGCCAAACTGGTTGAGACAAATTTGGCAGAGGTTGTGCAGGTGGGTATAAAGCCAATTTCTTTCTTGAATGACCATCAGAAATTGTTATGTCTCCTGAACAACATCCTATAAGGGCATCAACAGTAGCTAACCAAGGTCTACCTAGGATAATATGATATCCTCCTAAGGTTGCCTTAGTGAACAATATGGTGAAATCAGTAGGGTATTCCCAAGATTCAAGGGTGACAATGACATCTTCTATCACTCCATCAGGTGTAACTGTGGAACTATCAGCAAGCTGCAGAACAGTCGGTGTAGACCGAATGTTTGGAATATTCAAACACTCCATAGTGTGATTGGTCATCACATTAATGGTTGCACCAAGGTCAACCAAAACATTTCTTACTACTTGACCATTGATATTTATTTTTACTACAGGACTTCCAAGATCAGTATATTTTAGAATGACAACCTTCCCCAACATAATATTGGCTAACTGTCCTAGGACATGGATAGTTTGGGGATCCTTTTTCTTTCTTCCTTGTTTATTTAAACAAGCCTCTTTAATGGATTTTCCATAAACTGGAACATCTTTAATAGCTTGAAAAAGAGGAATTTGAACTTGTACATTCTTTAGCTACTCCAAAATATCAAAGGTGGGCTCTTCAATGGTCTTGGGTGTAGTAATCTGCAATCTCTGAGGAAAAGGTGGTGTAGCTTGAGGCTGCAGGATAGGTTCCTTAGAGGCAGTAGCTGATACAGGTATATCTTTTGCATGATCAGTAAGTTGTTTAACAACAGAGTCTGGAATCTTTGTTATTACAGGTGGTTGTGGAGTAGGAAGAGTGGTTCCAGACTTGAGATGAATATCATTGATATTCAGGGCATAAGCTAGATACTGGTTGGCTTCTGCAAAATACATAGGTTGTTGTTGTTGCTTATTATTAGGATTTGGCAATGGTTGAGCATGCATAGGCATTTGTTTTGGAGGGCCAATATTTGCTGCAAGTACTACAGGAGGTGGCATAAGGGATGAAGGTTGTGGTTGCTGAGACTACAAGAATCCAGGGGGTTGGTTCTGCCATTGATGAGAACCTATCCATTGAGGGTTCTGCTGCCAGTTACCTGGAGGTGGAGTCCATTGTCCTTGTGGGTGCTGCCAACCTCTTTGAGGGGGTTGCCATTGAAGGCTCTGATAGTTAGGCCAGTATGGTTGAGGAGCATTCCAGGGTGGAGATGAGCCATATGCAGGTTGCCATTGGTTATTATAATTAGAGTAAGGATTACCAAAAGTCAAAGGATCTTGAGACATACCTTGTCTTGGAGCCCATGGTCTCCTTTGTGCAACAAAGAAGACTTGGTCATCATCACCTTCTATCATCTTAAAATTAGTAGGTAACTGTTTAGCCTCCATATTGGCAACCAACTTGCATCTGCAGTCACGTTTCTTCTGTCTACAATGTGGACAAAACTCAGCCAGGATTTCCTCAGCCTTCTCATGTTTCTTGCAAGCTTGCATGGTATCCAACTATGTAGCCATGTTTTTTATGAAGTCTTGCTTGAAATCAGACATCAAATTTGTGATCTCCATCCGAGAAACCCCGCTGGAAGAAGACTTTCCCACTGTAGCTTGATGACCTCTACCCTTCTTCACATTTGCTCAGGAGTAATTGAGACATATCTTCATGAGATCATCCCAAGATGCTTGAGTGATATCACCACCTCCCATCAGGTCCAAGGCATCTATGCAGGTATCATTGGTTCCCCTCATAAAAAGTAATTTCTGAAATTCTTCATTAAGAGTATGGTCTGAATTCTTTTTCAGAGAAAACAAGAATCTTGATATATAATCCTCCAGACTTTCATCTTCCTTCTGTTGAATTCCAAATATATCATCACCTTTACTACCACTCTTAGAATATTCCTTGTATTTCTCAAGAAATTTTGTTTGCATGGCTGCGCAACTATTGACAACACCCCTTCCCAAACTCATGAACCATCTGAGAGCTCCCTCCTTCAAGGTAGCATGAAACAATTTTAGTTTGTGAGCATCTGAAGTGGTCATAACTACGACAGAGTATATCAAACTTGAACAAGAAGGTCTCTGGGTCTTCTGTAACTAAGCCATAGAACTTGGGAAGTAATGAAGAAGGAATATTCTTAAGGTTGTCATTGTTTTGTTGAGGAATAATAGGGAATTCAAAAGTAGAAGGTCGATTCAGTGGATTACATGCCGTTTTCACCTGACCAAGTATAGGAGCAAATGGATTTTCTTTAGGTTCTTTGTCAAATGGGCCGAATAGCAAGTCAACACACAGATGCTCAGCAAATGGGTCAATATCTAAGTCTCCTTCATCCTCAAATAGGCTATAAGCTGGTTCAGTTTTCTTAGCAATGAATGGCAGGTTGGGGAGAAATCTTCCCTGAGCGTCTCTCCTTCTATGCATGCAATGAAAATGGATGGTATTTTAAAAGATTTTGAAAATACTTGAAAAACAACTTAACAATGACTATAGTAGGTTCTTAGATTGACACCATCCTCGACAATGGCACCAAAAATGGTTGCGCCCACAAAAGGATATGAAAATCACAACAAAACCTATCTTGGGAATTAGACATTCTAGTAGGTGACTAATACCTCTTCGTGGTTGTTGATTTACTTGTCAAACTAGGGAACGCAAACTTTAAATGGAGTGGCACTATATGTGCACTAAGAACTAGTTTCAGTCACTACCTATTGAAAATAAATACTTGGAAAGAAATTCTACCTACGCTACAGGAAGGTAATGCAAAGTTTTCTTAACTCAATCATAATCTAACCAAAGCAAAAATCGTAATAGCTACAATTGAGAGACAAACTATAAACTGGCCTTATGCTGCAGGAACAAACACAGGGATGGATTCCCAATGTTGCAGGAACAGTATAAGACTGAGCTTGTCCTAAAATTTTCAAAATGAAATCTGACTTGAATTATCAAAGGATAAACAACTACGCTCTTACAAATACTTACTAAGTGGGCCCCCTTAGCAAGCATCAACTAATTTACACAAAATATTGTGCTCATAACTCCATCAACTTTTATTCATAACGCGAAATCATTTACATTGATTGTTCTGCTTCAAAAAACTAACAAAAACTATGATTCATATTATAACTCTAACTCTTACATAATTTTCTTCTCTATCTATCTATCTATCTCCTTCTTATTCACCCGCGCGGGAGGAACACTTATTTTAAAATCAAAAGAACAACTAACTAACTAACCCTAACAGAGAAAGACGTGGATATAAAATGTATCCCGAAATCGTGGAACAAACTTCATAAATGAGTTTGTCCATTCAACCCGATCTAGAGAGAATCTAGCACTCCACTCTTTCTAGATTAAATGTCATTTAAAATCCTTCCCAATAGTTTCGGTCAAAGAGTCTTTGCCAGAGCTTCCCCGAAGTCGTGCAGGAAATGGACTTTACTGCAAGGCCGAGATTGGTTGCACTTGACTAGATCAAACTTTCTTCAACAACCTGCGAAACACAAGGTAACAGATGCGAAAGAAAAGGCGCATGGGACATACACAATATCCATTCATTAATCACATATTTAAATCTATTTCATCATTCAAAAACTACATGCGCTATACCAGTCATTTGGGAAGTCAAATAGGGTAATAAATATAGACATGTCAACATGATAGGCTGCAAGAACATGAAAGTGTATTGCTACAGAATATCCCCCAATAAAAGGTTTCAAGAGAGTTAAACAACCATGAACAATAAAAGTAAAGGTATTAAAATTACATCATGATATTCAAATTATGAGCATATTTTGGGCTCATCGACTCTTAGGAAATTCCATGTCTCCCTCCCTTCTTCCAAACTAAATCAATTCCTAAACCAAAAATTTGCAAGTGAAACAATAGAAATTAATGTAAATTGTTATTAATCCCATTCAAAAAGTATCCACAAATAAGTAATTGAGAATCCTAAGACTTCTTGTCACACAAAGCTTGCAATGATGATTTCTCACCATCTGCTATTGCAGCTTCAAACTCTATTGAATGAAGCATTGGATTGTCCTCGGTAAACGAGATTGTGTATATATACCTATGAAAATAGTAGTAAAATAAGACCATATGTCATCTTAATGACATGTACCAAAGAATAAATTATACTCTACCTCAGAAGAGCCAACAACACTCTGTGACGCTGTATTGGGCCGAAATGAAGCAAGCTTTCCTCCAAATCCAAAATTGACACCAAATGGTCTCTTCAACCACTTAGGAGCTTTCAAGAGTGGACCTAAAAAGGGAAAAATGAAAAGATAGACATCATATATTTGCATACAAGATCCCAATTCATTGAGAAAATCTTATAAGTGAGATTCCCATTTATTAACTAAGTCATGTATGGTTATCACATAAAGCAACACTTACCACCCACTTTATGTTTGAAAGCAATTAAAGCACTATACTTGGGTTATTCACAAAGAGTCATTAGTCAAGTATTGTAGGAAAAAAATCATGGGCATATCAAACTAGTAGATCATAAATAGCAATAGTGATCATGCATACATCTCATGAATAGATTTGCATCAATTAAGGTAGACGTATTTCAACAATGAAAAAAATCTAGATGAAATAGACCTACCTTCCTAACACTTTCACTTCTTCCTATGATTTTCATTAACACCGAAGGTATATGTAGATTGGGAAGGTACCATTGGGCTCTAAAGGCCCCTTATTGTGTGATTAAACAATACAAACAATTGAGTAAATGTCATTATATGTAATGACATAAGTTGAGGTTGAAGGTATTATTTGATGCCAATTCAAACAATGGAGGCTCTTGTTGAAATCTACCTCTACCTTCTCATCATGGAAAGGACAGTGAGATGTAGTTAAACCATGGAAGTCATGCATATATTTTGATGAAAAATCCTAGGCCATCATCACTAGTGTTAGGTCTCAAAGTGTAGGTTTTAAACCATAAGGGGGTGCCAATCACTTAATACACCTTTGGCCCATGAACAAGGTAAGCATGATTGATTACCTTCTACTCTTCAGGATTTTCTAGACCTAGGCAGGTATACCTAAACAATAAGGCAGATTTGTAGATAGTTATGGTTCCTAAATTGAGCAATCTACTTACTATGGCATGTGAGATGAATCAGATGTTGAGTTTTAATGTCTAAATACTAGTGAGAGTATTTGAGAGTTCAAGTTTGTGAGTTGTATTTTGTATGTAATATCTAATTATTACTAGTTCCTACTTCTATTGGGTTGACGAAGTGGAGGGATGAATGATGATTTTGGAGATAGGGTTTTGTAAGATAGGTAGATTTACTCTTCAACTTAACTCGAACAATTGGGCACCTTGAATGTTTGCACCTTATGAAAAAATGCAAGTATGTCAGTTATTTGGAATCTTCTTAGTAATCCCAATGATATCCCCTTATGCTACTGTGAAGTTGTGAAAGGATTTAATTCAAATGTGAAAGGAAATCAATTAAGACAATCTATTAAGAAGGACTTTAATCCAAACAGGGAGCTATCAAATTTGATTTCTTAAAAGGAATTGTAATTCTTCTGCACACCAAAACCAGTCAACAAGGTCACACAACTACAAAAAATGTGTATTGGAAAATTAAATGTATTTCCACACACTCAATTTGAATAACATAAATAGCCACTTCAAAGAAATCCAAATAACATATAAGCATATAAATCCACACAACAGTTGAAAACTTGAAAGAAAATTAACAATTATGGATAACCTTCTCCATTATATTTATCTTTGAATAATGTGCATTATAATAGTAGTTTTTGATATGAGATGGATGATCTATTCAGGTCTTGGTCTCTCTTATATATGTGAGAGGAAACAAGCTACATACCCGTTACAAAAAGTCATATTGTTTGATAACTAAACATAATTAAGAAAACAAAAAATTGCAGAAACTAAATGCACCGATTCATTAATCTTCAAGAAAAAGCTCGTGACCACCTAAGATCTGTTCAAAGCTTCTACTCCATGATATGGTGCTCATGTTGTCAGCTAACTCCTTTCATCATGATGGTTGCCCTACTGTGTCTAGTGTATCCATAGTTTGGTTGAGGAACAAATTGAATGCAGAGAGGTGATGGATGTATTCTTGTTCAACACAAGTATCTACATTGGAAATCACCTCTCTCATATCATACTCCCTATACATCATCTTCTCAAGCTATTTGTGAGTATTTTATAAAATCACATCCTCGTCATTGATCTCTTGTATTGCAGCAGTCAGAATCACATTAAAATCTTCCTTCCAATCATCATATTCTTGAGGATTTCCCATATCATCATAGAGTGTCAAAGTTGACTTGAAGCACTCAAAATCCTCGACGAGCCTATTATGATATCCATTGTGTGCTTCTACCAATTTTTTATGTGTCTGCATTGTCTATCCTTTAAATATTTTCTTGTCTTGAAGCTCTTGTCTCTTTTCGATTATTCTCCCCTATAATCATTCATTCTCCTCTATTGCTGAGAGTACCTATTTAAATTGCCTCCAATATTCATCTGCACATTTCATCATCTTATTGAATCTTCCCTTGATCATTTCAGATGCAGTATTATACTTGAAGGTTTTGACTTCCTTCTCCAATTCTTTACATTTTTCTTGAGATTTCAGGTGGAACTGCTTCCAATAATTTGTATTAGCCATTGCATCCAATACTCT
This sequence comes from Sequoia sempervirens, assembly GCA_007258455.2. Classification (NCBI taxonomy): domain Eukaryota; kingdom Viridiplantae; phylum Streptophyta; class Pinopsida; order Cupressales; family Cupressaceae; genus Sequoia; species Sequoia sempervirens. Next base: position 940,295,562 of record VDFB02271358.1, read on the forward strand.
CTTATCTTTCTCAAGCCATGTGGAATACAATTTTGGTGTGGAAGAGGAAGATGATATTTATCTTTGATGTGCTAATTCCTTCTTCAACCTGTCATTTTCTTTAACTAGCTTATCAATTTGTGCCTTGGTGAACTTTGCCACATTGACATTCAACTTTGTTATCTCCATGCCAGGGTTGGTATCCCCTACTATTTAAACCAAGAGATGTCCAAACATTTGGTTTGGATTATCAATCACAGTAGGTCTTTTGTCATGGGGGTACAGTGACCAAATAAGCAAGGTAGCCTCATCTGGATTGCATCTAGATCCTGAATACATCTTGTCACTTGCTTCATCTGTTAAATTCATTGTTTAATCTCCTCTCTTTTTGAAACTATCAAACACAATTACAAAGCTTATATCCCATCCGGGAAAAAGCAATACTCCAACTTCTTGGAGTAACTCTCTCCCTCTCTCAGGAGTGGTGGACTCCATCTATTTGTCTACTTATTTTTTCAATTCTTTCAAAACAACAAATTCTCATTCAAGAGTGACATCCTACATCTTTTGTCTCATTTTCTTGCCTTTATATTCCTAAACAAATGATTTAAACTTAGGAGACTTAACAAAATATCCATCATAAATGAACTCTTGTCCAACCTTGACCCTAACATCATCTGATAATTCATCTGATGCTTCAAATCTTACAACATTTTGTTCCTGAGGATGCTCATACTATACAATTACATGATCACTTATTTGTTGTACTTTACCTTCCTCCTCGTCACTTTCCTCATCACTCTCCTCTTCTTCACTCATATCAATATCTATAGAAAAACTCACATCAGGAGTTGGTTGTGAAGGGATATAATCTAAGGGCTCTATATCTTCAGCCTGCACTCTTGAATAGGTTGCATGAGGGGCATCAAAGACAAATGAAGGAACATTCTTTACCACTTCATCCATATGAGCAATGAGTTTCTCAATCCTTGCTAGAGGATCATGCATTTCACCAAATTCCTTCGAATATGATGGGGCATTTCTTCTTTTCCATTCCTTTGCAAGCATAACCGTATTATATGCTGTCATTCTTTTAGTGGTAGAGGATTCATCATGGTTTCTGATTACATCTTCAACTGATAATACATGCTCATATCCTCATAACACCTGTGATAACCTTTCTTTGTGAATAAAGCCTTTTGCATCAAAATTTTTCCTTTTGTTACCTAGAGGGAGGTTATACTGTGCTAATTTGGCATCAATTTCCTCATATCCCTCATTTGCAACCATTGTAAAGTCTCCAAAACATAAGGTACTGGGCATGATCTATTGTTTGTTGTGTCCTTTGAGGTTTTTGGAATCAGATTTTGCCAATTGCCTCACAATTTCTAAGTAGGAAATTCTATCAGGAACTACTCGTGGCAACAAGTGTGGAGTTCCTTCAAACCCATAAACCCTAATCATTGTGCAGTCAGGAAAAGCATACTAGTCTCCCTAGTTATGATCCACCTTTTTCCTTGGTTAATTTTCCTTTGGTCTTAGAAAATTTTGCACTTTTGGGGATAAGGTATAATCACACGGATATCCCAACCACTCCATTAATGGTTTCACAAAAAACTCCTCAAAATAAAGATAATGAGATCTACCAAATCGACTATCCCATAGTGAAGTCCACATATGTACAGGTTTGAGGTTCCCATTTTCATCAGTATCTTTTATTCTTAATTCTTGACTCCAAACCCTTCTAACATGTCCCTCATGCATGAGCAAATGCATGAACATAGAACAATGTTTGAAATGTATATATTCACTATTGTTTTTAATCTTTTCAAGCTCCCAGTTTAGGTCATTGGCCAAGTATCTAGCATAATTGAATGACCTGGAATCATTTCTTTGTATGTCTACAACTAAGACCATTGGGGCAATAGACATGAGGGGTGGGACCTCTACCCCCAAGACCTGACTAGATTAATAATAAGTGTATCTGAAATATTCTTCAAACAAGTCCTCATGAAAAGGAGGATTTTCATTTCTCAAAAACCTCCTGAGTTGGCCTCCTTCATTCTTAGGCCCATGCAAGGGTAGTTTCCATAATTTGTAGCTAGTATCCATATGGTGATACTCTGTCAAGAGATCTCTAATCGTGAATGGAAAGTTCATAGGACACTCCAACTGAAACACATTAGAAATTAAATCCTTAGAAATAACAAGCATGTTAGCCCCATTATGTGCTTAGATAGTTCTCCTCTTGGGGTCATATCTACTAGCCAAAGCTTTAATTAATTCTACATTTACAAACACATTGGGCATCATGAGTCTTCCCAAGTTCAACCTCCACGAGTTGTAGACTGGTTGAAACCTAAATTGTTTCTTGTAATGATACATGAAATGTTCATACCTGCATCGTGATGTCCAAATATCCCCCAAGCCTTTATGTTTATCTAATAATCTATCCATTGAAGGATTCATTTGAGAAACCCTCTTGGGTCTTGGCCTCGACCCAGGGCACTGATCTATCAGGTCTTGATTCAAGAGTCTCTTCTCAGTTTTCTGTTTCTTAGCTTTGAGTTTTTTTGTATTTTCCTCCATTGTTTGAATTATTAATCCTTTGAAAAATAAAAATTCTCAGTTGGGATTGGTGTACTTACTTGGGTCTCACCTCCACTGGTTTCTGCTATGTGAGAACTCCTAGCTTTTCCTTTCTGCTTCTATCCTCAACGAAATCTTGCAAATTGTGCAACAATTATGCGATCAACTTGTGATATAATTCACTTCAACTCTGGCTCATAAATACACCACCCATTTCAGTCTTGTCATCGGGAGGAAGCATTTATTTTTAAATATCTAGAGGTTGCCTTGAGATGTCACATCAGTAAGCAATCAATCATCATCACCATATTAGCAAGACTGCAATCCTTATTCCATCGATAGCCACCCTCTCCACCGATGAATAATTTTCCTTTGGTCTATCAGCGAGATGCCAAAATATATAAACCTAATACACATTAATTCCCTTGATATATAATAATTCTTGATAATTTATTATCATATCGGGTCATCGGGGGAATGTAGACATTCGTTCCACTGATGTTCATGTGTTACAATGATGTGCTTACTTTTGTTGACTCTATCAGTCTATCAGGGGGAACAAATTAGGAGTTAGCCCGATAGGGTGTTGTTACACTGATACTAGGTTATGAACTATTTTCATTAGGTCATCGATGAGGCTATGATGAGGGTTCCACCGATGATGCATTGTTAGGCTGATAGTGCTAATTTTTACTTAGGAAAAATTATGGAGTCTCAAACTTATTTATGGGTGTGACAATTTTGCAATGTGGGCTACAAAATGGATCTTGTCACACAAATTTCAACAATTTGTGTTGATCATAAAATTAAAATGTGATGAATTTGTGTGGAATGTGGAGGATTGGTGGGTGGAGGCTAGTGAAAATTTTGAAATTTTTCAGTTCTAACAACTAGCACAATGGAAAATAGCATGCATAGATCATATTAAAAAATAAGAGAGAATAAGAATTAGTAATGGATAACTGAATAAAGCTTGTTGTCTCCAAGAAGAAAAATACCACATATATATGGTGTTCACTACCTAGCTTGACCAGATCAATGTTAATCCTTTAATTTATAATATTCTTTACAATATCCCCATGTTACTTCAGTTTTGCCAAAGAATTATGACAAGACGAATGCTAGTTCTTCAGTAATGAAGATACCATTTCAAGCTAGTTGCAAATTTGCAATGGTTGAAAAAACTCTTTGTTAGAGAGACAAATGAATCTCCTAACATTGCCCATGATTGAATAGGCTCTGCTACACTTGAAACAACTAATGCATGCATATCTAGTCAGTCAAATTGTCCAAAGTACTTCTACAGGAACCAACTTAGTTCTTTTCTAGACAACATATACATCGCATTCACTGAGCACACCTCCCACACCCTCCTATAACCACAATTTTCATGGGATTTCTCATGGTAATTTGGAAGTAAATTTTGGAGACACTCTTATAAAGAAAGCATGAATTCTTCATAGAGTTGTGTAAACATTTAAAATCCTTATCTCGAGAGCAACTCTACAAAATAGAATAAAATTATAGAAAATAAGGATATATTTTCCAATTACAGAATTACTCCAAAATATTACCTGATGAGCCTCCACCAAACACAACCTCTCTGGAATCCATTTGACTACATGCCTGAAATGGATGCACATCAAAAGAGACAAACCCACGTTAATTATAAAGATGTTCCTTATGAACAAAACATAACACAACTAACTCACCAAGGAAAAAACATAGTAGCATTTGACATGTAATTCTAAGTTAGTTCAACCTAGAGATAAGCTTGTCAAGAAATACTTGTAGAAGACATATATCATGTACTTCTAAGAGATGATTTTGAACACACACACTTGTGATCCAAAATCAATTATGAGTGTATGGCTATGTTAAGTTTGTCCTCTTTGAAAATTAGAAAAAATACTCTTGGCCTTCAACTCACTTATATATAATAGATCCTTATGTCACATTTACATTAACTAATTAACACAATATGATTGTTACTGGTATATTTAAATATTTTTTATCACCTCCACTCATTCATGACCCACAATGAACATTACATTCTAGCACTCACCATAATGTTATCTGTGGATCAATCCACTTTCAAGGATCAATCATGTTTTGGCTTTAAGTATCTCGAATTTGCAAGATCCACATCAATCTAGATAAAAATCTGGACTTATATATTAAGACTCAAAAGTCAAATATCACAAAAACAAGTAAACAACTAAAGACTCAAATCTTATCAGCAGGGGCACTTTCAAGTTTTACTTTCATAACATAGCCAATGCAAAAGAAAGAAATACAGAAAGCAGCTCAAAGGGATATGAAAGTACAAGTTGCATGAGTAACAACCATGAAAACAAACCAAAAAAAGAAGCTGTATTAGCTGAACTCAAAAAAAAATTATAAGTCAGAGACGACAAACATTTAAATGCTATTTATCTAGTGGTTTACATAACTTGTCTATATTTATAAGTCAGACAACTTGTAAAATGTATAATTGTTGGCATGGGAATGAAATTGGATTGTTGTTGACATTTGTTATTCTCATGGACAGGTATTGAAGCACTTGCATGGGCGATAAATCTTGTTTGGATAGGACCTGGAGACTTTTGAAAAGGTGGGCAAGGAATTTGGAGTTTTCTGCAATGAATTTGAAGTCAGTGAGGCCCTCTGCAGCGAATTCAAAGGTAATTTGGAACCCTCATTGCCGAAAGGAAGCTGATAGGAAACATAGGTATATTCCATTCTCATTAGGTAAACTTGAAATGAATGTAAGATAGATCGCAAAACAATGACTCATTATATCCTCTTCTTTTTGTTATGGTCTGTACTAAAAGTGACTACTTTCAACAATGTTTTTACACCTCTTTTTTCAGATTTATGTTTTTTTCTTTAAATCATAAACTAAATTAATATGGGAATGCACAATATTATAGATGGATGAGCATCAAAGGTTGACTACTGATCAATATCATGCATATGATGAGAGAGTAGCTGATGAGAGGGACATTGAAAAATATCCATGTCCATGTAAAAATTGTCTTGGTGGAAAGGTGAAAAAAGAAATATGATTTATCAACATATGATAAGATATGGGCATAGTAGTATAAGCCCTTGGGCTTACAATTTTTATGAAGATATGATAGAATTTTAGATTGTGAGAGATGAAGAGGAAACACACATAGATGAAGTGGCACCAAACATAGATGAAGAGGCATAAATGTTTGATGAAGGGTTTGAAGTTGATAGAATGTTGAATGAGGGTCTAAACAATGATTGGACCAAGTCAATGGATGATGCTTTAAAGCCTATGTATGCTAATTGAAAGTTAAGTCATTTGACAAAAATCCTTCAAATTATTAACTTGCAAGTGGTGCATGGTTGGACAAATGAGAGTGTAGATTAGTTATTGGAATTATTAAGTTCATTGTTATCAACTAAATCCACATTGCTAACAAAACAAAGTCAATGTAAGCAGAAAATTAGTAAGCTTAGCTTGGGGTATGAAAAAATCCACACATGTGTGAATGGTTGTGTATTATTTCGCAAAAACATTGCAAATGAGAGTGAATGTCTGAAATGTCATGAACTGGGGTATAAACAAGGGTTGAAATCAGTTATGGTTCCTAGAAAGGTTCTTTGCCACTTTCCAATAATCACACAATTGCTCTGAATGTATAGGTGTAGAGACATTGCTAAACCTATGTAGTGGCATGCCCAAAATAAGAGCACTGATGGAAAATAGTGACGTGCTTGATTCTAAGACATGGATGGAATTTGATAATAGATGGCCCAATTTTTCTCAAGATCCTCATAATATAAGGCTGGGTTTGGCTCTAGATGGGGTGAACCCATTCTCAGATCAAAGTACTAAATGGTCAACTTGGCCAGTGTTTCTAATAAATTATAACTTGCCTCCATGGTTAGCAACTAAACCATTTTTCTTAATGTTATCATTGATTATACTAGGAAAGAAAAGTGTGACTTCAGATACAATAGATGCTTATCTAGAGCTATTATATGATGATCTAATGAAATTGTGGAAAGGAATTGAAGCAATTTAATCTTTAAGGGATGGTCATTCAATCAAATTCACTTTAAGAGCTTCCTTATTGTTTATGATTCATGATCTTTCTGCATATGGCACATTGTCTAGTCTCTCTGTTCATGGATACCATGCATGTCCTACTTTCAAGTTTAAGGATTTTGTGAGGTACTCAAGAATTTTGCATAAGTGTATTTATTGTGGACATCGTGCTTACCTTAAAATGGATCATCCATATCATCGACAAAAAACACGTTTCAATGGTCAAGAAGAGAATCATGAAGTGCCATTGCTAATAATAGGTGATTACATTGTTGAGAATGGACAAAAAAGAATGTCATTTATTGAAAATGATGGCATTGCTGGTAGTAGATATGATCCATGTAATGAAAGCGGTGTAAAATGGTTGCACATATTGTATAAGTTTCCATACTTTAAGGATATAGCCATTAGGCATACTGTTGACTTTATGCATATTGAGAAAAATATAGCTTATGCTATTATAGAAACTCTTTTTGGTGCTCTTGATACTATTTCATCACGTGAAGACTTTTAGGAAATAAAGATTCATCGAAATCTTTGGGTTGAAAAATAAGATAATGAAAAATATAGAAAACCTAGTGCTCCTTATGTCTGGATAAAGGGACAATGTGCACAATTCTTACAGTTGATGTCTCAGACTCGCTTTCCCACTGGATATGTAAGTAGAGCATCAGAAGCCAAACTGACATTAATAGCTTAAGAGGCCTCAAGACCCATGACTATCATGTCATAATCGAGAATATTTTACCTATTGTGGTAAATATATCAAGTTTGGCAAAGGGGCCAAGATTGACAATTATAAAGTTGGGCCTAATATTAAAGAGAATGAGTTTACATGTATTAGATCCTTTAAACTTTGATAGTTTGAGGGAGGATGTTGTTGAAGTCCTTTGTCTATTGGAATGAGAATTTCCACTAGCAATCTTAAACATTTCTATGCATCTTATAATACATCTAGAATATGAACTAGAGCATTGTGGCCCAGTAAGAATGAGATGGATGTATCCTATAGAATGATATATGAAGGTTTTGAAAAAAATGTCCGTACTAGGGAAAAACTAGAAGGCAACATGTCTGGGGAATATTCAATGCAAGAGGCCATGGGATTTTGCATAGAATATATGAAGGATTTTAAAAATGTCAATCGACGTGTATGGGATGATGATGAAGATGAGAGAGTTGTAGGTGAAGTATTAAAAGGAAATGGATGTCGCTTCAAGATATCATATCAAGAAATAAGTGCAATACATGCCTTTATTCTTCAAAACACATCTTCGTTCGATAAGTGGCATGGGTAAAAAAAAAAACACAATAATTTATTTACTCAATTGCATTTACACATTTATATTATTAATCTTACTATTTGTATGTCATTATTCTATGTAGAAAATATGAAGAAGAGAATAAAAATTGGATGCAACATTGACCTCAAAGGCACATATGTCATGATTTGATTGGAGCTGATTCTTTTCCAAAATTTAAAGAATGGATTGCTAATGCAATCGGTGATGCAAAAGAAGAAGGTCAAGATATAACAACAGAGGAAAGTGAGCTTTCACGACCTCCACATTTATGGGCTATGCATTTTAGTGGAATGTGGGCCTATGGTAGTCATTTAGGAGTGGAAGAAAAAGAAAAAGGAAAGACAAATTGTGATTGTGTTGTTAGTGCTGAATTTCTTCATGAAATTGAGAAGAAATTTTATGTTGGATTCATCCAAGAAATTATTCAAGTGGATTTTGGTGAAAATAGTCCTAGATTATTAAACTGTAAGTGGATCCGACCATCCACAGTACAATTTGATGAGTATGGATTTGTACGCGCAAACACAGAACATTTTTTGTCAGAGACAAATGAGCCGTATGTTTCCCCTCTTCAAATTAACCAATCATTTCTAATTGATTATGTAAGAAGCCCAGATTGGTCATATGTCATTCAAATAAAGTCTCATTCGAGACAAAAATTCATGGAAGTTGTTGACATAATTCCTGATGGGAAATATGTTAATTTACAAGAAACATTCAAAGAAGTGGATGAAGACAGTGAAGGATTGTTTGAAGAAGAGATTTTGATTACCAATGAATAAATTGAGAGAGATAATGTATTGCATGTCACAAATGAGGATGGGAAAGAAAATCAAGTAGATGCAGACACAAGTGATCAGGATTCTGATCTTGCTGGAAATGCAGATGATTATTGATGAGCCCCATTTTATGACCTTTTTATGTAAGACTTTTATGTTGTTTTAAGATTGTTTTATGTTTTAAGGACACAAACCTTCAGACTAATACCTGTTTCAAAGATCTAATGTTGAACAAAGTTGCTATATGAATGCAATATGAATATGTTTGCATATAAAAATGAGGATGCAATATGAATATGTTTTCATATATAAATGTTGTATGCAATATGAATATGTATACCATCATTGCTTTACTTTGACAATGATCTTTTCTTGACAACCCCTCTAGACTATTTACTGCTTTTATATATGTTCTTTATCACTGTCATTGTTCTAGCACCCTTTATAAAATCCATCATTGAAGCATTGTTAAACATTGTTTCTATGTTTTCTTTTACACTTTTTTACTAAAATAGCATTGTCTTCCCTACATATGGTATTATCTTTAGCCCTATTTTGTAATATTATTGTATACCATTGCCTTGTGAATTGCTTTGGCATTAATTGCTCACTACCATGAAAGTATTTCTCATTGTTGTCTTCATGATTTTTTGGATCTTTCACCCACTGTGGCACTCATTTCCTCACAGATATGGTCTTTTGTTCTCTATTCCTTCACTGTTTATAGTAGTAGTATACAATCCTTGATGATTGATCACTATTTTTTGTCAATGCTCAAGGCATCAATATGGTGGTTCCCCATTGCAATAGAAGCATTTCCTCATTATATCCCCACTATTTTGGCATTACATGTTGCTGACATCCTTTGTTGTCTTCACATTATTTTTAATAGTGATATCACTATTATCAACATTTGTGCTTCTGACTTTATGCACTAGAAATCATTGTCTCATATGTATCTTTATATACTATTAGGTCATTGCTTTTTCTTGCTTTGATCAAATGTTCTTCATTGTTTTGCATATATCTTGAAGTTCACTGCTGTTTGACTACTTAGTCCTCAAGTCATGGAATTCCTTGCTTGTAACTCCCTATCCACTCCAACATATCTATTCTTTTTCATGCAATCTACCCCTTCATGAATGTATCTGGATGTTATGAACAAATTATTACGTAACAGAACAATAGAAGTAAGAATCACCAAATACCATAGAAATTTCTTAGTGATGGTGCTATCACCTAAGCAAAGCATTGGTTTAGTTGTACAAAATGGTTACCATGCTACAAGTTCATGTCTAGTTAAAATTTGGTAATATAGATTTTTTTATTGAACCATGAATGAAAAAATTATTGCTAAAGATTTGATGGATTGATTCAAATACATTGCTAAGTTTTTTATGCAACTGGCATTTTTGTAGGGCACCATTATTTAATATCCGTTGACTGAAATACCCACAACATCTAATGACTGTTGTTATTTTTAGTGCTTTAGACTTCGTACATGTTTTAGTGACTGTTCATTAAAACTGAGACCTCATAAACTTGTATTTATGCAATTTTTGTTATGATTAATTATCTCTGTATCAAGTTGCTAATTTATACATTATTGTTTTTGTGGACATCAGGGAATGAAGAAAAATAATTTAAGGCACAAATTAGATGATAGTGATCACAATGTTGAAATTCCAGTGACAAATTATGAGCGCTTTCATCAAGAATTTGTGGCCAAGAATAATGAGTATTTAGATCATGTCTTGGTTTGATGTCAAACAAGAAAGTTGTAAATCCACTAAGTAGTAAATTATTTGTTTAATACTATTTAATAAAATTTTATAGGCAAGAGTTTTATGTATATAAGACATGATATGATTTTTTTGTTTGTTTTACATTCAAGAAAAAGAGAGCAGAGAAAATGTAGAGAAAAAACAAAAAGAAAGTAAATATACAATGCTGCTAGCTCGTAGAAGCCAATGCTTTTGTGATTCAACAAATGAAGTTGGTGAAAAAAATAGTTGTGATGAAGTGAAATCTACGAAGACCACAAGTGATCTACCTACTCATGCCACACGTGATGTGGCCAAGGAGCATGAAGTTATGGTTAATCAAAGTCATGAAGAGAGTCCGTTTGCATCTGATGTGCCTGAGAGTACACTTGTCGCATCTACAACTTTTGAAGGAATTAGAGGATAAGCCAAAAATATTCGTAGTGGTGAAACATAAAATGTGTCTGCTTATGTTAAAAGACAAAGATTGAGTCAAGATTTATACAGATCTATAGAGAGGAACGCAAAAGAAAGAATATTAGAAGGGAAGAAGCCATTCTTGGTTGAGGTATTAAGAGATGGTGAACCCATTGGGAAAAATGCTGCAAGGTGGGCCTCCGAGTTGGGCATAAGATGTAGGGCACATTTGGATATCTGTAAATCAAATTTTGTAGAGCAAGATCCATGAAATGTGGAATATGTTATACAAAAAATGGAAAATTCCTTCAAGACACTATTGGTGGAAAAATCTCTAGAAAATATTACAAGCACAAGATGAGACTTCTGATGAATAGTTTTAGATACAATTGCAAAAAAACAATCATGGAGGGAAAAGAGATGTTAGACTCCCCTCTATCTCCCAAATAGTGGGAGGCATTGAAAGAAAGTATGCATTCTGAAGAATATTTGACAAAGAGAAACAAAGGCAAGAGAGCAAGAGATAATGTGAGGACTGAATATACATTTGGCTGAGGTGGGTTGCAGGCCAAAATGGACAAATGTGGAGTAAGTGTATGGATTTTTGGTTCAATTTACATTGTGTTATTTATTTCATTTTTTTTATTGAACTGACTATATGTTGAAATTGGCATTGTATTTTAGGTGGAAAACAATAATAGAGAAGCAAGTGTAGAAGATGTTGTCAATTATATGGCAACACTAGATCGTACTAAATCTAATACTTGTATCAAGAGGAAATCTTGTTCGTCAACAGAGATTTCACAACCATCTGTTGACCGCCCAGTAAGAGCCTATCCAAATCATGTCAACTCAAATGAAGACTACCAACATATAATGAGTTGCTTAAACTATCTCACTGAGAAAGTTTTGCAGTTGGCTGCCTTTGTTAAGCATATAGTTTCTGCATGGAATGACCATAATTCCATGGGTTCAGATCAAGTAAGAGGCTATCCCTCAATATTTTGATTCTCAACTATATCATCTTTATATTGTATTCTAAAGATGTCTGCAAATTTCATAAATGTTTTCCACAACATGCCTTTATAAAATTACTCTCATGATCTCTAGGAAAAGTATTATGATCATATATAGAATAGTGAATCTATGAAATTTTTCCTTTTGTTTCATTGAAATCCATTGTGACTGTCCTAAATGTTGTGACTGTGAGTTTTATGAAAAAATAACTATGAAATCAATGAATGATTTGTTAATTCTCAGAAGTGCAGGTTTTTAAACCATAAGGGGGTGCCAATCCCTTAATACACCTTTGGCCCATGAACAAGGTAAACAAGATTGATTCCCTTGATATATATTAATTCCTGATAATCCATGGTTATATCGGCCATCAGGGGAATGCAAACATTTGTTCCACCAATGTTCATGTGTTATAACGATGTGCTTGCTTTTGTTGACTCTATTAGTCAATCGAGGAGGATGCCTTAGGAGTCAATCCGATAGGGTATTGTTACACCGATACTAGGTTATTAACTTATTTCATTGGGGGAATGCAATTTTTTTTTATATCGAGCCATTGGGGAATGCAAACATTCGTTCCACCAATGTTCATGTGTTACAACAATGTGCTTGCCTTTGTTGACTCTATCGTCTATCAGGGAGGACACCTTAGGAGTCAACCCAATAGGGTATTGTTACACTGATACAAGGTTATTAACTACTTTCATCGGGCCATCAACGAGGCTATGATGGGGGTTCCACCAATGAGGCATTGTTAGGTTGATAGTGCTAATTTTTATTTAGGAATGGGGAAAGATTATGGAGTCTCAAACTCATTTATGGGTGTGACAATTTGGCAATGTGGACCACAAAAACATAAATTTGCAAAAAATCTCGATTAATCCCAATTTTAAAAAATCTGCAAGCTTTTAGCTAAGCATCCATAGCTTGTCAAAAGCACCTATTTTAGGATTTTAGCCATAGCAACAAGGCAATGAACTATTTGATAAAATGCTTTGATAGACATGTATGGAAAATGTGTTAGCATAGACAAGGAAGTGAAATCTTTGAAAAAATGCCTCAAAGAAATGAGGTCTCATGGTGATGGAATGCCATGACAATCAAAATTTCTTTTGATTGTCATGGCATTCCATCACCATGAGACCTCTTTTCTTTGAGGCATTTTTTCAAAGAGTTCACTGCTTTGTCTATGCTATTGCTTAATATTATGCTTTTGATAGATTTTTTCCAAGCATCCATAGCTTGTTTGAAAGCACTTGTTTTAGGTTTTTAGCCATAGCAAAAAGGCAGTGAACTGTTTGACAAAATGCTTTGGTAGACATGTATGAAAAATGTGGTAGCATAGATAAGCCAGTGAACTATTTGAAAAAATATCTCAAAGAAATGTGGTCTCATATAATTCCATAACAAGCAAATGCAATTGGCAGCTGCTCCTAGTTATTAGTTATACAATGTGAAGTAACTACATAACTCCTTAGGTTGACTTTGTAAAAACTATATTGTAATTCAAATTTTCTCATCTATCAACATCTAGTTATTAGTTATGCAATGTGAAGTAATGCTTTGAGTTTGAAAGATGTGTAATGCAATGTAATCAACAATATGAATATAAACTACAAAAATCTATTTTTTACAATTCATTAATTAAACTCTTTATTTTATTTTCTCTCTATATCTCTATGCTATGGAAATGCCTTTCAATTTCAAAAAAATAGTTTTTATCTCTTGTTCTACAATTTTTACCTTTTTTTAAAATTTGATTTTTTCCTGATTTTTTTTAGACTTTTTCCCAAATTTTTCAAAAAATCTTATACTTTTGGTTTGCCAATTTTTTCCCCAAAATATTTTTGCTACTATGGATCATAAAAAAATAATAAAACTCTTGAAATTCTATTATTTTCTCAGAAGTTTCTGATCATTTGCAGTTCCAAGCTTCTGTACTTGCCCATACAGGGTTTCCTTGTTCTCTTTTGCCACTAATTAGGTGGTTGGGTGAGTTAACTTCAATTTGTTTATGATTTGGTGGATTGTTGAAGAATTTTATGCATTTTGTAGTCAAATTTTTGAAATGGGTCTATAAAGACAGATTGAGGGTTTGTGAGTCTACAAAAATGGATTTTCACCTATTCCACCTATTGTGACTTTTATGCTTGAAAAGGCTCTGTTGACTATTTTTTACATGAATTACTCATCTAGATATATTTTTTTGCTTGATGGTTAAACTACATGTAGAGCAATTTTATCAAAGCAACACAAAAACAAGAACGCCTTGACATCAATCATAGTTGTGTTGAAGTTGAGGTAATATAATAGTTGTTGTGGACAAAAATTTATAGCTTTCCCATTCTTTACTTGACTTATATTAACTTTGCATGATGATTAAACCACATGTAGGGAAATTATATGAAACTAGAACAAAAAGGAAAAGACCCTGTCAATAGAGCTCTCCGCAAAGCTACACAAGTTCAGGACAATGTTGATAGTGATTATGTCAAATTCGAGGAGTATATGCATGATATTGATAGTACTATTGGTGTTGAACTTGAGGTGAGTGTTATGAAATGTTACTTTTCCTTGATTCTAAAACCCTTCATGTATTAATGACCATTATTATCCCAAAAAATGAACAAGCTTATAGAATAGTAAATAGACAACTAAAACATTGAATGTAACACATAGAACAATCATTGTACCTACTTTGTCACTTTTTAGTGGGGATTGCTGGCACTTCAATACTTTATGATGCTTGATTGTGTTTTAGGGAATTGTAATTGACCTTTTCAACATCTTGAACTTATTGTGCTACTTCTTTCATTAGATGATACATGTTGTTCTTTCCTTCACGGATTTGCTGTTAACTCTTCATTATGGTTGTTGTTATTCAAATTTTTTTTTTTTTGATATTCTTCCTACTTTCTCTTAATGTATTCTTGTTGTTTAGTAATGATATTTACTGCTTGATCCATTAAACTCGTTGTTACAGCCATAAAAATCGCTGCCCTTGCACTAAACTCGCTGCTACATCCATGAAACTCACTACTACTACTACTTGTTCATTGGACATCATTCCTAACTTCTTTTTGCATACTATTACACTACTTTCTAACAATGAACGACTCTTTCTCTATTATTTATATGACCTCTACATCCAACCTTATTTGTTACTCCTTTACTGCTGCTATGTGTGCGAACCCCAATCCTAATACCTGCAAAACACAATGAATAAATATATTAGATGAGAAATTGCAAGCATGAACAAGGATTCTCCATAAAATCCATTTACAAACTTCAAATAAGGAAAGAAAAAAATGAACACAATAAAACAAGAAAATATAGATTCAATCCTAATTAGAATAGCAAACACATGATCCCATGGGGAAATTGGTGCCAATTTGATGTGAAAATTGGCCCTTTCCCAATTCTTAAGATGCAAGTTTGATATGTTGATGATGATTGATCCACTTTGTTGGTGAAGGATGAGAGCTCCAAGCCAAAATCTGCAAAAAACCTAGCTAAGAATTCAATGGTGATGGATGAAAATGGCTAAATATTTTAGCATAATAACTTTGCATAATTTGTGGATGATCAAATGAGGATATGAGCACCTTATTTATAGAATGCCAAGATGGATGAATGTCCAAATTTGAGAAATGTGGGACTAACATTCATCCAATGGCATGATGCCACTTGTCAATCTATGAGTTGATGGAGGATGTGCAAGATTTGGGGATTGTGCCAATAAATGCATATTTTTGAATTTCAAATTTGTTGAAATGACTTGAAAGAGGGAAGGGAAAATGCAATAAATGCCACTTGGCTCAAGGAAAATGACATGTAAGATGAAGTTATTGCCTTGTTGGATGTACATGTTGACTTGGAATTTTTGAATTCAAATTTGGAGAATATTCCAAAAGATGCCTTGTGAGGAAAATAGAGATTTAATAAATGAATTAAATCTATTTTCATGTGCAACTTGCAAAATCTAGAGGATGGGACATGACTCAGAATAAAATTAATCAAGTGTTAATTAATTTAATAGGAGATTAGATGATGTGACCTATTTGACTCAAATTTATGGATTTATTTAAATCAACTAAGAGAGGAATATGATAAGAGAATAATTAAATAAGGATTTTGATTTATTTAATTAAAAGAGATGGTGTTAGATTAAATCAAATAAGGTTTTGATTTATTTAATTTAATGGATAGACTTTAGAGATTTAATAAAATAAAATTAATTTTTAATTAAATAGGGATAATTAGATTAGATGGATTTATTTAATTAACAAAAGAAATTGACTTAATTAGATAAAATGATTTATTTAATTAAAAGAGGAATATTGATGATTTTAATTAGATAAGGAGATTTGATTAAATGGTTAGATCGATGGATGATTCAGGATGAAACGATGTTAGTAGTTAGGATCAAACGCACGATGTCAATCGGTATATTTTATGTGTCTACATTTTTCCCCTCTTTGAAGCAATGCACTCGTTGCGTTGGTTCAAAGAATAAATGATCTCGATAAAAGCCAATGTTTTTTTCTATTTAAAAAATTTCCCCACTGTTTCCTGGCGAGAGAAAACATGCCATTATAATGCCCCCTTGAGAGATTGGACAAAATTTAATTTTTGGGTGATCTCGCGAAAAAAGAGGACAAATTGCCCGAAAGGTTCGAAAAGGCTCCAGGAGGCTAAAAATGTGTCTAAACACAATAAAACGATGTAAAATGGGCCTTAATTGGACAAAAACACGTTTAGGGGTCCAAAACCTTAGCAGGATAGCCAATCAGGGTAAAAAAACCCTAATTTTTAGGCTTAAAAGGGGCTCGAGGGGTCACTTTAAAGTCATTTTCAAACACTTCCAATAGTAACCTTGAGATTTGAGCTCTGACCTCCTGACGATATGACACAATGACAACTTTCCCTACACATTTCTGGTTGAGTTCGGATGTACCAACAACCACCTAGCATGGGGGCACCGGTAAGTGACCCTCACTTGAGCTTTGTTTTTTCATTTATTGCTTCATTTAATGCTTTTACAGGTCGGTCCGTCTATAGTGGCGCTATATAGTGCCGCTCAACAATCAAACTGCATTGTGTGGTGCAGTTTGGAGTTTGAAAACTCTGACGTAAGCTCGGGGCTGGTGGGGTGATTTGAAAAGTGCGATGCGGCGGTCCGGGATTTGTTCAAAGTGCGCCATTGGAAGGGAAAGTGCACCATGATGGTGCAATTTTTCTCTTTTAAGCCCTAGCGTCAGAGTTTGATTATAAATCAAACTGTGACGCCTTCACGGGTTGCACCGCTGGAGAAGTTCTTGGAATGTTCAGCGAATAAGTTTTCAAATTTTTTAACATGGCAACCTTCCTTGATGCAGGACACGACGAGGGACCTCTACTCTCGAGAGCACAGGTCGCGGGATTTGTCTGGATTTTTGCGGGACCTGGGCAATAGGGACCAAGATCGACTCTGGGTTGCGAGGTTATGGTACATTGCATATGCAATACCCATCCAAACTCACCTAGGGATGCTGTCAGTGCTGGCTGAGAGATGGCACAATGAGACCTCTTCGTTTCACCTTCCCACTAGCGAGGCCAATGTCACCTTAGAGGACATTTGGCACATTTTACGGTTGCTGATTCATGGCTGATGGGTCATTTTTGATATGGACGAGGGGCACAAGGCCTGCCACAGAGTCTTCACCACACAGGACATTATTTTCTGTGAGGGACAGATAGAGCTCGAGCGGCATAGGATCCTGTCAGCTCCCTACCACTAGGTGATTACATCCATCATTTTGGGTCTTGTTGCCCCTCACAAACGAGGGTGATATTTTAGTCCCAACTGGGGATATTGCTGGGAGTAGATGGTTCGAGACAAGCCGATTCATTTTGCTTGGGGACCGGTTCTTCTAGCTTCATTATATAGAGACCTCCATGAGTACGTCTACATGGATGGCAAAGCACTCAAAGCAGGGGTGATTCTTCTTCACGTCTAGATGTGGGAGCACATTGTTGTGCTGTGTCCACGTGTTTTTCCAGTTATGATGTTGCCAGATGATCCCCTCGTGTGGCAATATAGAGGCAGTGTGTCCTTCACACACATTAGTGAGCACAGGATCTACTGGAGCAGAGTCTTGGATGAGATGTAGGTTTTCACCTGGCGACCATACCTTGGTCGGCCTGGATGGGCTGATGATGTTGATCAAATGTTGTATCGCCACCAGGAATGTTTCATGCAAGGGTGGGAGCACACCATGATTGAGAGGTACTTTCCCGGGCATGTGCAACATCAGTTCAGGGAGCCCCAGGATTGCCGCTCCATGACAGGTTTCATGGGGGCAGTATATTCCTACTTCAGAGGCAGTGGATAGCTTCAGGCAGTTGGTGGCTCAACCGTGGGCCTATGATCAAGGACTCATAGATCCAAGCACGACTCAGGCCTACAGGGATTGGTTTTGACCTCTACTTCAATTGACTATTCTAGGTACAGTCCTAGATCTGTGAAGAGTTAGAGGCAGAGGGGGAGGACGAGGATAGAGGGCTGATGTTTGATAGAATCAGCCAGTTGCGCCTCTAGTTCAGTCAGGGTAGGGCAATGTACCAATGCCAGATCAGTAGCAGGTGCCACCAGGTGTACCACCATAGAGTGAGGATCAGCTTTGGGTGCAGTTGCAGGTACAGCCATAGGTACAAGCCAGATAGCCAGATCCTTGGGATGCATTGATTGCGCAGTTATAGGCTCAGGTCCAGGATTTGACAACCGAGAGAGATCAGGTGAGGGTCGAGAGAGAGAAACTTAGGGCTGAGAGAGATCAGGTCATATAGCAGAGATAGGCTGCAGAGCTACAGGCAGCCACAGAGCTAGGCAAGAGACAATAGCTAGAGAGCATGGCAACTTCCTCCTCCCAGGGTACAATGTCAGTTCGATCATACAGGGATGTCGTCCGAGAGGCTGAGTACTACCAGAGGCATTATCATGAGGTCGTACCTAGAGGAGGATGGGTCCTAGAGTACTCACAATAGACTAGCTACAGACCAACAGAGGGTCACGGTGATAGAGGCGAGGGCAGTATACACGAGGTCAGAGCTTGACTGAGATTCTATGATACTTTTTGTGCCTTATGGGCTCATTTTTTATAGCCCAATGGGCCTTTTGTACTAATTGACATACATGTACAATGATTCGATTTATTCTTTGTACTATGATAGTTGCATTATTGATGATATATATATGAGCCGATGATGATTTTGATATGATGCGATGTGTACTATTTATTTATGCATATGTGAATGATTTTACTTCTATATGTTGTGCAATGATGCTTTTATGGATGCATTTATTTTTGATGATGTATGCATTATGATTATGACTAACGGATCTATATTATGTTTAACCTATGATATACAAATGTGATGTGCAATGATGTTGTCTATATGATGATCTATTTTATGTTGATGCAAATGGTGATGTGATATGTGATATGGATGGTATATACGTGAAATGTTATGTGGATTATGCTTATATATGAAATGATTATGGATGAATGTACGCTTTGTATGTAATGAATTATTTATGCTTATGTGGAATGAATGATTTATGATGCTAATTATGAGATGACATGGATGATGTAATGCGATGGTCATGATATGATGCAAATGAGATGGTTTTTTAAGATGCTTAGAATAACAAATGTTATTATCCAAAACATATTAGATGATGATGTAATGCATGTGATGCATTTAATATGATGCAATGATATGTAATGATATGATAATGTTTTATGCAAGATGAACCTAAAGCGTGAGATGACCTTATGATGCTATGCAAGTATGTATGCGATGGATTATCTTATAATGCTTATGTACCTATTATGTATGATTATGCAATAGGTGGTAATGTGAAATGGTTATGAAATGCAAATGAATGTTTATGCGATGATTTATGTGATAGATGTAATGTGATGCAATGTAATGGATGAAATGCAATGAAATGGATGCACCTATCTATGAAGAATGCCTATGATAACCTGTTTATATGATGATGGAAATGTAATGCATATGTTTCCTATATGATATGCTGATGCAATATGCTAATGATTTGTGGATGCAGGATTGATGACGATGATGGTGATGATGATCAATTGTCATAGTACCTTGTTAGTACGGTGAGCAAGAAGAGAAGAAGTCATTTCAACGAGACACAAGATGATGCAAATGAAAATGATGATGATGATGATTACTTGCTAAGGAATTGGGATTTTCAAAGGGCCAAATTTTCTTATGTTTGATAACACACGTGGTACGATGCATCAAGGTATAGAAAACTAGGATGGCATTGTACCTAATGTGTTGGAATTTGATTTGACAAGTAGATAGGAGTATCCTTGTTCATACCTGACATACGAAAACCTTGTTAGGATGCACTTTAGAAGTTTCAAACACCTTGGACCAAAACATGGAAAGATAAACCTATCAATGCAACAGTCAACAAGTTGTCCAAAACCTCCTCCATACATACCTAACAAAGCAAGTATTCGCCAAGGTTATATTACAAGAACGTCCAACAAGAATAACAGATAAAAAGATAATGATTGTTGCCCCATTCCAATTTCTCTAAATCCTCTTGTTCAAATATCATTGAGGAGTCCTTGGAATGAGCGCAATAAGATAAGTCAAAAGATAAAGACGAAGTAAACAAACAAGTTGATGCTCTTCAATACCGCTAACCAAAAGAGGATGTGTTTTCAAAGGATAAGAACCGAAACTTATTGCCAAAAGATAATGACCATTGTAGGAAGGATTCATCCTAGGACATGTTAGTGGATGGTGGCATGTCATTTCATTTATCCAAAGCATTCTACATGATGATTGATATGGGACCAATTTGGATGATGAGTTACCGATACAAAGAGATGTCCAACTTGCTTATGCATTGACTTAGACCTAAGACTTGATGTTTTGAGTTTTCTCTTTCAGCCTGCTAGACTTGTTTCTTATTGTCTTACCAAAGGTTGAGGATGACGATCAATTTATTATGGATGGTGTTATTGCGGGTGCAAGCGAGATGAGATGGATTTTTTTAAATATTTGAATGTTTTTGATCTTTTACAATGTTTTGAGGCTGTTTTTGGTGTTTTTTTTGAGATTTTACAAATATTTTGATTTTTGAATTTTCCAATGTTTTGGGATTTTCCAAGATTTTGACCAAGAGACTAACCTAAAGACCTATCCTATGGGCCTCGGGGGCTGATCAACAAATGAGCCTTGCCTATGTTATACACGCAGAGACCACATAGTTCGACTGACAAGTTCACCGATTTACAGATGATGATATACATGATGAGAAGTTAGTTTATTATGACATAATCCTATAGGACTGACCTAAATGTCTCAGGGGATGATCAAAGATCAACCTTGCCTACGTTCAAGCTCAAAGATGACGTAGTTCTACAAGATGACCCTATTTTTTGGCTTTTGATGATTTCTGAGTGTTTTTGGATTTTCTGTTTTAAGGATCTTAAGAGTATACACGAATCCAATCCAATGAGAACATGCCCCTAGTGTGGTGCAATAGACTACTCTGATAAAGGCAGGACAAGCTGACTTTGAGGATGGGCTGAGTAGTACTAGGAGGGATCATGATATGAAAATAAGACCAAGCTATGGTGCAGATGCTAGTGGCTGAGTGATGAATGCGATGGATGATGGAAGTGCAATGGATGCAGAACAAGCCGCAAAGATCTTGGTGGATGGAAAGTGCTTATTTACATGAGGTACCTGTTTGCCAGGTTTTCACCAAGGTACTTGCCCAAAGTGCCACCAAAGTGGTTTTCACTAGAGGATGACTTTTTCTCTTTACTATTTTCAATCCTTTTTCTGATATTTTCAATTTTTTTTTTTTGCTTTTTGATTTATTTATTTATTTTGTTGTCACCAAGATGCCTATTTGCCTAGTTTTCGCCGAAGTAACCATTTTTTAGGACATTTTCTAATTTTTTGGTTCTATACCTTGAAATATTTAGGCATAAAACTTTTTGAGATGAGAGCTATTCATGGGCTCTTGCAGAGGTTCCCCTTCAGGTGTTGATAATTGATATGCCCCTAATTTGTAACTTGTTGTGATAATGAATGGTCCCAACCAATTGGGTTCAAATTTTCCTTTTCTACTTGGGTTTGGGACATTCTTCTAATTCTCCTTCAATACTAGTTCTCCGACTTGGAAAGTCCTGCTTCTGATTTTCTTATTATAGCTCCTTTTGAGTCTATTATGATAGAATTGCAAGTGATTTAAAGCATCTGTACGTCGCTCATTGAGTAGCTCCAGCTCATTCAATCTTGATACTCAGTACTCTTCATCTATGATGAGGTTTTGTAGTGATATCCTAAGTGATGGGAGCTTGATCTCAATGGGGAGTACTACTTTTGATTCGTAGACCAAGGAGAAGGGGATGGTGCTAGTGGGTGTGTGGATACTAGTTTGATAGGCCTAGAGGGCGGGATTAAGCTACAAATTCTAGTCACGACTTGCATCATTGACTGTCTTCTTGAGGATTTTTAGAATGGTTTTGTTTGTAGCTTCTGCTTGGCCATTTCCTTGGGGATAGTATGGGGTGGAGAAGCGATGCTGGATTTTGAATTTTTCGCATAAGTCACAAACCTCCTGATTCTTGAATGGTGTCCTATTATCTGAGATAATGGCTTGTGGAACACCATAGCGGCAAATGAGATAGTTTAGAATGAACTTTGAAATTTGTTTCCCAGTTATATACGTCATGGGTATGGCTTCCACCCACTTAGTAAAGTACTCTGTTGCGATTATGATGAATTTTTTGCCGTTAGATGAGGTGGGTGTGATTTTTCCAATGAGATCAAGTCCCCACTGCGAAGAGGGCCATGGTGTGATGATAGGATGAAGCTCTTGAGCTAGAGCATGGATGAGGTCCCCATGTTGCTAACATTGTAGACACTTTCTGGCATGATCATTTGCTTCTCTTTCCATTGTGGGCCAATAATAACCCATCCTCAGTAGTTTCTTGGCTATGGTCATTCCACTCGAGTGTGAACCACAAATACCATTATGTACTTCGGTTAGAGCGGTTAATGCCTCCTTAGCATTTAAGCAGCGTAATAGGGTTCCTTCAATGCTTCTACGATATAAGGTATCTCCTAGGATGACAAATCTGGATGCCTTTTTTACAAAATTTTATCTTAGGTTTGTGGGTAGGTCGGCGGGTGTGACTCCTATACGAAGGTATGTGTAGATGTCGTGATACCAAGGATCACCAGGACCAATGATTTCACACACATATTCTGATTCTGGAACCTTGAATGCGGGCACAAGAAGCTACTCAATCAAGAATTCATATTTTGGAATGTTGTGGAGGATATTGAGCAAGGATCCAATTGTTGCCATGGCATCTGTTGCTCTGTTGTTGGTTCTAGGAATTTCTTCAAATGTTATTTCGATGAAGGATTCTTTGAGAGTCTCCACTAATCTCTTGTATGGAGTGAGCTTGTCATCCTTGGTCTAATATTCATCATTGACTTGATTAATTATCAATTGGGAGTCTCCAAATACTTTTAGAGCTATGATGATCCACTACACTGCTATTCTGAGACCAATGGTTAAAGCCTCGTATTCTGCGATGTTATTTGTGCAGTGAAATGCCAGTTTGTATGACCTTGGTATGCAATCCCCTTGTGGGGTGATGAAGAAGACACCAGCTCCTGATCCATGCTGCGTGTATGAGCCATCGAAGTATAGTTTCCAATGGTTAGCTACGTTGAGATTGAAAATGGATTCATCTGGAAACTCTGAGACGAGAGGGTTCTCTGAATAGATTGGTGCTTCTACAAGTTGATCTGTGATGACTTGTCCTTTGATTTCTTTCTACTCTACATACTTAATGTCATATTATGACAGTATCATCACCCATTTTTCCATTCTTCCTGTGAGCATTGCCTTTGATAGTAGATACTTGAGAGGGTCAATTTTGGAAATGAGTTTTATTTTATGTGCCAACATGTAATGTTGGAATTTTTGTGATGCAAACACTATTGCGAGGCATGCTTTCTTGATGAATGAATAGTTTAGCTCATGCCCAACCATTGTCCTATTGATGTAATAAATGGTCCTTTATGTTCCATTTTCGTCATGCTGAGCTAGGAGAGCTCCAAGGGATGTTGTTGCTGATATGTATAGAATCAATGGTTTTCTTGGGATTGGTGGCATTAAGACTGGTGGTGTTAGAAGGTATTCCTTGATTTTCTTGAATGCCTCTTCACACTTGGTATCCCATTTGTATGCTACTCCCTTGTGGAGTAGGTGAGAGTATGGGTTATGTTTGTCCTCCAGTTGTACTGTGAATCTTCAAATGGATTGTAGTCTGCCTTGGAGACTTCTTAGTTGTTTTAATGTTTTCGGTGCCTCCATCTTGAGGATTGCTTTTACTTTTGCTGGATCCACCTCGATACCCCTCATTGACACTATATATCCTAGGAGCTTTCTTGATTGTACACCGAAGATGCACTTCTTTGGGTTTAGTTTGACCTTGTACTCCTCCAGTCTATCATAGATGGCACTTAGGGTTGCTATGTGATCTTTTCTCTTTCTAGACTTAGCTAGAATGTCGTCAACATAGTCTTCGACTGTCTTATGAATCATTTCATGGAATATCAATGTCATGGCCCTTTGATATGTTGCTCCTGCATTCTTTAAGCCAAATGGCATCATGTTCCAACAGTATGTCCCCCATGGACAAGTGAAAGTTGTTTTATGTTGGTCCTCTTTAGCTATCATGATCTAATTGTACCCTAAGAATCCATCCATTAGTGACATCTCATGTCCCGCTATCATGTCTACTATCATGTCGATGTTGGGAAGAGGGAAGTCATCTTTTGGACATGCCTTGTTCAAATCTCTGAAGTCTGTGTAGATTGTGATATTTCCTTCAGGTTTTGAAATAGGTACCAAGTTTGATACCCATTCTGGATAGTCTATCGGTCAGATGAATACTGCATCTAATAGCTTTTTAGCTCCATTTTGATTAATAGAGTGATCTAAGGATGCATTTTTCAATGATTTGGTTTGACAGGTTTTGCTTCTAGATATATTGCTAAGTGGTGAACCACAGTCTTTGGAACAAGCCCTGGCATGTGAGCATAACTCCATGCGAAGTTTACCTGTCTTTCCCTTAGGAATGCTACTAGAAGCTCTTGCTCTTCTAATAGTAGTGATTCCATGTAGAATGTGATATGTGGGGTCTTCTCTGTTCCTAAGTTGACTGGATTACATTTTTCTGCCAAGACTACTGACTTTTCTTGATGAATAGCTCTTAAAGGAAGATTGAATCCCCCATCCTCGGGCGCCTCAAAGAGATTTTCACCATTGGATGCACCTTTATTTTTACCTTTTTCTAGTCAGAGAGTGCCATAGTGTGGTTTTCACTCAAGGACTTGGATATTATTCTTAATTTCTCACTTTTGCGACTAAAGGATTCAATCATTTCCCCATAATAGGCATGTGTGTCCAAATCTATTATAAACCCTACTTTGTGATCCCCATCTGGAATGTTATCCTACAGTCCCATGAATTCTAAGAGTTCCTCATCATTTTTGAATGTATCAAGAATCGGTGGTCCTCGTTGGTCGTCGTCGATGAGTTGGGGATATACTAGGCATATCTCATGATTTTGATGGTCTACTTCAAAAGATAGGGTGCTAATCATGTAAAGAGTGGTATCCTCAAATAGCCTAGGTAAGTTGGTCATGGTATCCTCATCATCACTACTACTACTACAGACATTGGTTATATCGAATGTAAAGTTATCTATGACTCTACCTATAGACACTGGTAATTGTAGTTCTACTAGGGTTGGCTGAGGAGGATTGTTAACCATTCTAACCGGAGGACTTCGGCCACGTATGGTTATACTCGGAGGGGTACATCCAAGGACAATATTTGTTATTGGTCACAGCTCTGGAATGATAGGTTTTATACACCCATTTTCATTTTGTCCAAGTCTTTGATTTTTGTTGTGACCCATTGCGAGCATAATTTGCACACCCTTGCTTCTGTCATCCATTGGTAAGTCAGCTACTAGTCTTTCATCTTGATATAGCATATGAGATGGATCCACCTCAATAAATTCTCATCCAAGATCACCCCAACTTGTAAAGGTGGGATAGTTTTCAAGAGACGTTCGAGATGTGGAGGCTTCATTTATTTGTGATTGTCCCCATGATCTAGGAGATTGTGGTAATTCTCCTACCACAAAAGCATTATTAGGGAGCTTGTAGTTTCCATAGCCATTATCTTGGATGATGACCTTAATGTCAGAGATGGTGGGGATGGTGGGAGTGATGGGTGTCTCTGTCGCAGAAGTGGACGCGAGAGTGGAGGGATTGATGTATGGTGTGGATGGGCCCTCATCATTTTTTGGTACTTGGGGGATTTTGTAATACTTTGCTTCAATATTTTTGCAATAGGAGAAGGGTTGAGGATCTCCATGGATGGTAACTTCTTGTCCCTCATGTGTAAATTTCACACATTGGTGGAAAGTTGATGCTACTACTTTGATCGCATGAATCCATGGGCATCCTAGGAGGATGTTATACGGCAAGTCGAGGTCCAAGACCTGACAAGTGGTTTCCATGATGGCAGACCCTACTTGAATAGGGAGTTTGATTGTGCCCTGAGACACTCTTTCTTGATAATCATATGCTCTTATTGTGATACCCTTCCCTTTGTCGATAGAATCCTCTGATATTTTGAATTGCTTGATGAGACTAAGAGAAAAAATATTCAAACCTGCACCTCCATCCACCAAGACCCTTTTGATTTTTCTCTTATGTACTATGGATTCCAAGTGAAGTGCATGGTTGTGAGATGGTTGAGCGGGGAAATCCTAGTCAGAGAATGTAAGAAGGTTAGGCATAATGATATTTCTGACCATAGCTTGGAATTTCTCCTCATCAAGATCTGCGGGGATAGTGGATGAGGCCAACGCTTCTTCAAGGATTTTCCTATGGGAAAATGAAATTTTTAGCAACTCCGTGATGGAGATTTGCACTGGCGTTGTCTTGAGTTGATCTAGGACATTGTAGCCATTAGGGATAGATCTAGATGCAGGGACTCTATTTTCCTGGGATGATCCTGTGATGGTTACTTTTCCACCTCTTGTGGTGACTCCACAACCTTCGACATAGGCACCCTTGATAGTAATGGCCATGCAGTTTTCATCTAAGGAGGCGGCGACTATTTCATACACATGATTTACATTGGAGTGGGTGCCTTTCCCCTTATCTTTGTTATTGTTATTCCCTTTGTTGTCATGATTCAACATCGGATTCATACATATCTTAAGATCCTGATTTCTTGTAGGTTGTTCCATGTTTATGATTCTTTTATTGATGAGATCTTGAATTATGTTCTTTAATCTCATGCAACTGTTTGTGGTATGGCCTTTGATTTTATGGAATTCATAGAGCTGATTGTTGTTATACCAAGGAGGTTTCACATCAGGTTCTTGGTAATTCCCAAATTTAGGTGCTTTGATGAGTTTTTCATCTATTAGCTTTTTCATTATGTCCTCAAGTGGTTCTCCAAAAGTGGTATTTTTGCTTGGGATAACTCTTTCATTGGGGTGGTCCTCTTTGATCATTGAGATTATTGATTGTTGGATTGTTGTTTGGTTGGTGTGTTGTGTGATGATTTTTTTGGTGTTAGATTTGGATTTGTGGTGTAGGTGTATGTTGGTGAGGGGAACTAATGACCACCTTGGCATTGACGACACCATCATTAGTAATGTTTTTGTTCCTTTCCCATGTGCGAGGTCTATCGTTGTAATTGGAGGGTGGGTAGTTTTTTTGTTGTTTGGGGTATGAAGTTGATCCTACGCGTTGAGTCATGAGGGCTCGCTTGATGCTGACAACCTTGGAAATCAACTGATCATATGTGGTGATGCCTTGAATGTTGAGATGAAATTCCAAGAGGCCGTCAAGGTTGGCTATGATGGTGAAAACTTTTTGTTCTTCAGGCATGGTCCACTTGCTCTGATTGGCCTTGGATCGCCATCGTTGTAAGAATGAAGTGAATGATTCACCCTTACCCTATTTTAGAGCCGAGAGTTCTTCTAGACTAACATTCATTGCAATGTTGCATGTGTAGTTTTTTATGAATGCGTCTATAATTTCTTGGAATGTCCTAATTCCTGAAGGTAAGCAAGAGAACCATTCCATAGCATGGCCTACCAGACTCATAGGAAATAGCTGCATCAGATAAGTATTTTCGTATGCAACTTCCATGCAATGAACCTAGAATTTCCTAATGTGATCTTCAGGGTTTCCCGTCTCGCGATATTTGTCAAATTTGGGGATCTCAAATCCCTTGGGGAATGGTTTCATTACTAGGCTCCTATGAAATGGATAGGGACACAAGTTGCTAGGTGTTTTTGTTGTTCGCCCTGATTGAAGATCGAGCAATTGTTGCAAGAGCAACTTGATTTGTGTCGTTATGTCATTTTGTAGATCAGGGGGTGGGATGAAGGTGTTTTGGGGTGTTTTGATTGTGGGTTGGATGGGTGGGTTGTTTGATGTGTTGTTCAATGGTATCTGTATGTCTTGCCGAGGTAGGTAGGCTTCTACATGTTGTTACTCTTGTTGTTATGCTTTTTGTTGTTCCAACAATGCTTGTTGTTGTGCTTGTTGTTGTTCCAATAATGCTTGTTGTTGGGATGCCAATTGGACTACTTCTTGCTGCTCTTGATATTGCTTTATTGCTTGCTGATATGCTTGCAATTGCATTGCTTGTATTTGTTCAAGAAGTTGTGCTTGTGCTTGTGCATGTTGTTCTTGATATTGGGCATTTTCCTGAGCTTGATCTTGTGCTTGCGCTGCTTGTGCTTGGGCGTGTGCTTGTGCTGCTTGTTGTTGTAATAGAGTTTGTGCTTGAGTAGCCTTTTGTGCTTGTAATGCGGCTTGGGCTGCTTGAGTGACTTGTGTAGCTTGAGCAGCTTCTTCTTCTTCTTCTTGTTGTTGCAATAACGCTTGGGCTTGTTGCACTTGTAATGTGGCTTGGGATGCTTGGGAAACTTGCGCATCTTGAGTGGCTTGTTGAGCAGCTAGTTGTACAACTTTTTGTTTTTGCACTTGTAATCCCCTTTTAAAATCAGCTTGCAATGCCGCATTGTATTGGCTTGATGTGGTGGAAGTTGGTGGTGGTGGGGGTGGAGGTGGATTTAGAATGGCATTTGTGGTGAGCGATGATGTCGTGTTGATGTTTTGAGTGATGGATGGTGGTGTTGATGTGATGGTTATTCCTTGGGAGACTATGCTTTGTGATGTTAGGGGGTGTTTGATGATGTTGCAATTGCTTGTGCATTTGTCATTTGTTGTTGCGATATCGACAATTTTTTTTGAGCATTTGGCATAATGCTTTGATTGATATTTGGGATGTTGGTTTGATTAATAGTTGGTAGAGGGGGAAGCCCTAAACGAAGGAGTGGTGTGGATGATAATGGAAATGGTGGAAGAGGTGGAAATGTGAGGGGTGTGAGTTCTTGTGAAAATGTTGTGGTGTCAAATATGCCCCCGAGTCTGAACATATCTCCCTCCTCTTGTGAATTTGTGAGGAGAGAAGTTTGAGGTGTTGTGTGAAAAAATGATGATGTTGGATCATGATGGAACATGAGAGGGACATTCTTATGTAATGGGTTTTTGAGTATGTTTTGTTCCAAGATGGTATTTGCATCCAAGTTTTGATTATTAACAAGGGGGTGTGTTTGAATAGCATTGAGAAATGCATTTCCCTTATTAACATTGGGTTGGGTTGGAGCAAACGATGTCATGATCTACATAATGTTTTGCGTGATGCTTTGGGATGGGGGTGTAGATGAGATGGGAATGGTGGATGAGATTGGAGGAAAAGATGTCTCCACTATAGTACTCAGGTCGAAATCCGAAGGTAACTTGTCCCCTTGCTTTGCTAGCTCAAGAATGTATAACGAAGGGTTAAGCCTCATCATGATGTTGATGATTTTATGGTTTTGTGGATTTTGGAGCATTTCAGTTATTTCTTCATGAGAAATTCCAAAGGTAAGATCCTCTCCTTGGTTTTCCTCTTGTTCATTTTGTGATGATGAGATGGTCAAAGGATTGCTTGATTCAGCAGGATTCATTTCAACATTTATTTGGCTAAGATCACTTGAAGCATGTGTTTCTTTGTTGGTTTCCATGCTCTTCTTGTATTGAGATCTAGTTTGAACCATAAAACAAGGATCAATTTTCAAGAATAAGAGAGATGAATCTCTTAGTTCCTTGGATTGATCTTTACTTTATGCCCAAAGTAGAAAATTTTAGGATATCTTGAAGATTGAAAGGTGATATGATGATGCAAGGGATGGATGATGTAGATGTTTTAGATTTTGATAAATCTTGAAGGAGATACTAGGCTTTTAGGACTTTCGGATATGTTTTGGATTTTGATTTTGATTTGATTTTGGTTTTGGGATTTGTCCTCGATTTTTGATTTTGATTGCTTTTGATTTTGAACAAAAAGACCCTAAGATGTTGGATGATTATCTAAGGGATAGATTTGTTCAAAAGATGATAATTTGAATATGTGTAGGGAGAAGGATGCATCTACCCACACCTATTCAAACAAGATGATAGTTTCACTAAGAATATGAAGAAGGATTCATCCACATATACTAAGCTAAACAAGATGATTTTGATAACTCTGACTAAGCATATGCAAAAGGATGCATCTACACATACCTAGCCAAAGGTAATTTTGATAATGTTTTCAAGGATTTAGTCTCAAAGATTTTGACGATTTTTGATTTTTCCAAAAAACCCTAGCATTAAGGATGATTTTCAAGATTTTCTAAAAGGTGATGGTGAGATGATTTTTGTTTTGATGTTCGAAGGATGGATGAAAAAGACTTTGATTTTCTTTGATCCTAAGATGGACCTAAAAAAGACACTTTGTTTGCCTAGACCTAGGTATTGAATACAATGCTTCTATAGACCTTTGTAACCAAGAAATGATTCCATTTGAACATATATTTTCAAATTTTGAACCAATGATTTTTGTTTTGGGATTTGGACTTTTTGAAAATTATATGGCTTCAACACACATGAAAGTTCATTTTGCTTAGCTTTGCTTAATGACTTTATTTTACCAAAAACACTTTCTTTGATTAAGTTTTCAAACTAAGATGTCCAATGTCTAAATTTCTTCAAATCCCACAAGATATGTTATGTGGAAATTCGATGAACTCAAGGCAAATGTTTTCCTATTGTTTACTTTAGTAGACAAATCGAGATGTAATCCAATGTTTAGAAACCTCTAAGGATTTAAATCCCAAGGGCAAGCAATAACATATGGATTGAGTCAATTGTATTTGTCTCCAAAAGGGTTTGAAATTTGGATGAGGATGTTAAGTGTTTGTTTTCAAGATGTTTTTGATCAAGCAATGCATTTTGTAACCCAAGAATAAGTACAACCCTATGGATGTGTAAGACAATATTTGTTGGATTCCCACTTGGACAAGTCTAGCTAAACTTATCTTTAGCGAATGGTTAGATGCTTGACCCCATTGGCTCCCCTCCATGACACTCACTTATACGGGGCAACCAAGCATCAACACCCATGAAACTCCCATGGCATGCTTTCCATTTCTACTAAAAGACCATAAAAGTGTGGGGTGGCTTCAAAATGACCGTTCTTGCACCAACAAATAGATTAAAGGATTTTGGAAAATTCTAGCACATGGATTTTAATAAGGACTTTCTGTTCGTGGAGATTGACCCATACGGCAAGAGTCCCCTTTCGGATCCATCTTGTCAGAATCAACTACATGATATTGGCGTTTACTCCAATACCCACATGAAGACACTGATTTAAACACTACAATGAGATATTTAACACCATTGTCAGACACACTTTGTTTGTCCCAGATAAAATTTAGTATTATTTATCTGTTGTCTAATTAGAGAAAATTAATAGGTTAGCAAGACAAGTTAATCATTAATGAAAAAGCACGTGCTAAAATTTCATTTCCACTTTTTACTCCCTGCTAGCGGCGCAACCCGTGACTGCATTAGAGTTTGATTTATTAGCGGTGCTCTCATAGCGCTGCTTACCAGTCAACATCACTCTATGTTGGGATAGTGAGCTCAACTGCATCGTAGTTTGATGTTTTCAAAAATTCTTGTGAGTCAAACAGTCAAGCGACGGAGTTTAGAATTCAAATTTTTTGGGCGGGAAGAGACCAGCGTCACACATTGAGTTTCCCGCGGTGCTATATAGTGACGTTAAAGAGTCAGCGGTGCCAAAATAGCGACGCTGAGCTCTTGAAGTTGGAATTTTTTATGTATAAGAAAAAACACGAAAATTTTAGGAAAAAGTGATTGAAGATGAGATGCGGCCCTCCTTCTAGCGCCAAATGTACGAACCCCAATCCTAATACCTACAAAACACAATGAATAAACATATTAGATGAGAAATTGCAAGCATGAACAAGGATTCCCCATGAAATCCATTTACAAGCTTCAAATAAGAAAAGAAAAAAATGAAGAACACAATAAAACAATAAAATATAGATTCAATCCTAATTAGAATAGCAAACACATGATC
Source organism: Sequoia sempervirens (assembly GCA_007258455.2). Taxonomy (NCBI): domain Eukaryota; kingdom Viridiplantae; phylum Streptophyta; class Pinopsida; order Cupressales; family Cupressaceae; genus Sequoia; species Sequoia sempervirens. The sequence continues at coordinate 940,328,135 of VDFB02271358.1, forward strand.
CCATGGGGGAATTGGTGCCAATTTGATGTGAAAATTGGCCCTTTCCCAATTCCTAAGATGCAAGCTTGATATGTTGATGATGATTGATCCACTTTGTTGGTGAAGGATGAGATCTCCAAGCCAAAATATGCAAAAAATATAGCTAAGAACTCAATGGTGATGGATGAAAATGGCTAAATATTTTAGCATAATAACTTTGCACAATTTGTGGATGATCAAATGAGAATATGATCACCTTATTTATAGAATGCCAAGATGGATGTATGTCAAAATTTGAGCAATGTGGTACTAACATTCATCTAATGACATGATGCCACTTGTCAATCTATGAGTTGCTGGAGGATGTGCAAGATTTGGGGATTGTGCCAATAAATGCATATTTTTGAATTTCAAATTTGTTGAAATGACTTGTAAGAGGGAAGGGAAAATGAAATAAATGCCACTTGGCTCAAAGAAAATGACATGTAAGATGAAGTTATTGCCTTTTTGGATGTACATGTTGACTTGAAATTTTTGAATTCAAATTTGGAGAATATTCCAAAAGATACCTTGTGAGGAAAATAGAGATTTAATAAATGAATTAAATCTATTTTCACGTGCAACTTGCAATATCTAGAGGATGGGACATGACTCAAAATAAAATTAATCAAGGGTTAATTAATTTAATAGGAGATTAAATGATGTGACCTATTTGACTCAAATTTATGGATTTATTTAAATCAACTAAGAGAGGAATATGATAAGAGAATAATTAAATAAGGATTTTGATTTATTTAATTAAAAGAGATGGTGTTAGATTAAATCAAATAAGGTTTTAATTTATTTAATTTAATGGATAGATGTTAGAGATTTAATCAAATAAAATTAATTATTTAATTAAATAGGGATAATTAGATCAGATGGATTTATTTAATTAACAAAAGAAATTGACTTAATTAAATAAAATAATTTATTTAATTAAAAGAGGAATATTGATGATTTTAATAAGATAAGGAGATTTGATTAAATGGTTAGACCGAGGGATGATTCGGGATGAAACGATGTTAGTAGTCAGGATCAAATGCACAATGTTAATCGGTATATTTTACGTGTCTACACTAGGAAAGCCATAGAGAAAGACTACATTGTTTCCTCAATGACTGCTCTTAATGGCTGTCACATGTTTCCTTAATACATTTTGTTCTTTGTTCTTCTTTTATATGTCATCATTGACAGGGTTATGTTTCATAGCTTTAATGCCACTATTTTTGTACATCCCAATTTATTTCACCTTCACTTTGCAGCAGTAATAGTAGTGCTCTCATATTGCATTCTTTGTTTTTGTGCATTAGCCACCTTTTTTATGTGTAATAGTGATGTCATAGCCTTATGTTTTTGGTATGCGTGCATGGTAATGTAGTGTTAATATTTTTGGCCTTTGTATCTAATTAGCATGAAACTAATAGTAACATTGTAAGCACTACTATGAGTGTTGGTTTTTTAGTAAATTAGATCATTGCAAGTACTTTTGAAAATTTCCTTTTGCAATTATTTTAACACACACATGCAAGTACTATTTAAGTAAGTAATGGTTGTTTTATTATGCAAACAAGGGTAATCATTACTATCTAATATAATGTGTTTTTCTTTTTTTCTTTTTGTAGAAATGTATTAATGATAAACTCAAAGAAGGGGATAAAGTTAGGGTGTTGGATCCATTTGATGTTGATGTTGTGGGCATTGAGCAGATTCAATCCCTATCTATTGTACATGGAGTCAACTTGAAAGGAACAAGAGATACAAATGTAAACATTTTAAAGGTCACAAGCAACATACCCCTTGTTTATGAAGACAAAATAGATGGAGTTGTTTGTCTGAAAGAGAAAGAGGGAACTTTCACACAATGGGCACTAAAATATTTGCAAAAGACGACATAGTTGAACATGTTTATCATGTACTAGTTAATGTTAGACATCTTGGCTCATTACTTTATGCAGTATTTTGAATGTGTTGTTCAGGGATCTTAATTATCATGGTGTATTTGAAAGAGTTGGAAACTCTTAGACAACTTTGACATTTTTCATTATATTTACATATATACTCTTAGACAGCTTTGACATCTTGTAACTTGATATATATATATGTTTGCATTAAATTTTTTCTTGTAGATTACCTTTATTTATAATGATGTTGAATCAATATTTTAATTCTAGCATGTTGTAGCTTGTTCGTATATGTAATATTTTTATTTTCTTTTATGTTTTAGTTCAAGTTTAATATTATGTTAGTTTTGCATTATAAAATTTATAGTATTTAATAAATTATTCATTTCATGACTATATTTACTACCAATTAATGGAAACCAGTAAATAAAAATGACTAAATTAATGACTAAATTAATGAATAAAATAATGACTAAATATATGACTAAAGTAATGACTAAATATATGACTAAATTAATGACTAAAAATATGACTGAATATATGACTAAAGTAATGACTAAATTAATGACTAAATATATGACTAAATATATGACTAAATATATGACTACCATGACTAAATAAATGACTAGTTAACAACAATCAATGACTAAATATATGACTAAGTAAATCACTACCATGACTAAATAAATGACTAAATTAATGACTAAATCAATGACTAAATCAATGAATAAAATCAATGACTAAATAAATAACTAAAATTGTTTAGTCATAAATTTAGTGATGTTATAAATGACTATAAATAAACCACTAATAGTCACGTGACTAAAGTTAGTCATTTATATGCAATTTTTAGTAGTTTATTTAGTCATATATTGTTGTTTGTGTACTAGTGCCCCCTTCTTAGTATTCTAGGTGTTCAACAATTGGTATTAGAGCTTGGTTCCTTGGAAGAAACTTAACCACTTGGGGAAGATCTTGGAGGTTGAACACATGGCTCTTAGAAGATATCCTACTCCTCCAGAAGAAATTCTTGCTATTGAATTCATAAAAGAAGAATGCATGGTTGACATGAATGGAGAACTCAGAATAGCCCTTGAAGATTTGAAAAGGATTGAAAATGAGAATAAAGATCTAAAGGAAAATGTCAAAGAAGCAGATGAATGCATTAGAAAGTTGAGAGAGAAAATCAAAAAGTTATGAGAAAGACATATGGAGGTTAATGAGCAATTGAAGCAAGCCAATGAAACAATTACCAGTTTGAGAGTGCAAGTTGAAGAATGTATGAATGCTAAGATAAAAAGAAAATATGAAGAATGTTCAAACTTGAAGAAGTTGTGAGCTTGACATCAGACCTTGAAAAAAAAAAGACTCATAAAGAAAAATTCAAGATGAGCTCTACAATGCTTGATGAAATGATTGCAAATCAAAAGAATTCTAAAGACAAATGTTTATGGTTTGAGAAAGGTGAAAGATTAAAGAAATATCAAACTCCAAATTAGACTGAAAAGAAGGAAAATGAACAAAATTAGATAGAGGACAAGAAGAGTAATGGCAAGCAAGTCTAGAATTAGATAAAAGACTTCAAAATACCACCAATCAGACAACCAAATGCACAAAGGTTCCCATATTTTAATGATTTCTATTATTCTTGTAATAAATTTAGACATAAGGCTATGGAATGTAGAAGAATGAATCAAAATGTTCAATCCTTTCTTGTTTAGTGCTTTACATGCAAAAAATTTGGTCATAAGGCTAGTGAATGCAGAAATAAAATGATGAGTAGATATAACAATGGTAAGAGGTTTCAATCTTTTAATGACTACTGTTATGCATGTAATGGATTTGGGCATAAAGCTAATCAATGTAGATCCATAATGGGTAGAAGTAAGCTTGTTCAAAATATTTTCACTTGTTACAATTGCAATAGACCGGGACACATTTTCAAATTTTGTAGAAGTAAGAATGTGAAGAAGAACATTCCAATAAAGAAGAATGATCTAGTGAAAGGGGTTGATCTCATAGAAATGAAGAAAGAGATGGATAGAATTTAGAGAAAGAAGGAAGATAGTGAGACTAAGCCTAAGTATATACCACCATTTGGTGTAGATGTTTCCTCCATAAACTAAGAAGAAAGATTTGGCTTAGGGGGAGCATTTACAAAAGATTATTTATCCCTTACCAGAGAAATGGTGTTGATGCTTTAACACGTGAATATGAGGTGTAGGTTAACATGGTTAACCTATTGGTGGAAGAATCAATAGAAAATATTGAGTTACAGAAGTTTGTAGAGAATTTGAAGCTAATTGTGTACATAGTTAGGGTTTTTACTAGCTTTTCAAATTGTATATTCAATGCTAAGTAGGTTAGTACAAAATATTTTATAAGATATTTCATACACAATCTAAGTCATTTACAAATGAGAATTTGAGGTGAAAATAGTAGTATATGTATGACTATGTTTTGTACCCTTTTCTCTTGATGTCAAAGGGGGAAAGTAATTTGGAGTATTGGAGATTAGTTGATGTATGTTTCCATCAATGACAAAAGGGGGGAATTGTTGGAAGTTTGTGGAGTTTTTCATTGATATGTCTATTAGCAACATGACTATGAACATATAATATATAGTGTTGTCATTGATGTCAACATTGTATGAAAATTGATGTGCAAATCACTTGGTGAAGCATGAGTGTGTATATTAATGATAATCCAATGTATAGTTGCAAGAAGGTTTGATCCAATGCAGACAATTGAAGTGAAAAATTTGCTAAGTGTCAAAATAGTGTTTTCAGTGTACAAGACATCTAGTATTTTGGTCTGCATTGATTCACCTTGAGGAATATTTCTCTATGGTTCTAAGGAAATTTTATTGCATGTTAGACAAGTCTAAATCAAAGCTTTTACATTGTTTTGTCCTCTGGTGTAGAAGTTATGATTGAAAAAATATCTGGTTCGCTAATTATAGTGGTTACCAGTACATAATGTATGTTTTGATCAATCCGCACTTCATCGTGGAATATTATTCAGTCTTTTAGATTTTTGGAAGTGTTGATAGGTATCTAGTGCACCTATGTTACAAGTGGCATGAAGTTTTGAGATCCGTATATTGGTTTGTGTTTGTTTTGTTGGTGAATTTTGATGTTAGGTTACCAATGGTGCCGACCTAATATATTTGGGGTATTGTGGAGGTTAAGTAAGCATTAATATGTTATAAGGGAGATAATATAGGTCCATGCTGACCTATTTGAGTTTGTTATAAGTTTTTTTTAGAGTGTGGAGTAAGTTTTGGGGCCAAAAAATTATATTTTATATGGTACATCTAATTAGGCCAACCTAATTGATGTTTGAGGTTGAGATGGATATATATGTGAGTTTATTTTTAGTATTTTGGATAGATAGATGTGATGATAAATATTTGTTGATGTGAATTGTGCAAAAATAATACAAATGCTAAATGAAGTAGAGAGTTAGAGTAGAGTGATATCAAGTGTGTTGACTATGTATATTGAGCTTTAGTGGAACTGTATTCCTACATGTTGTAGATGCATTTGTAACAGTTCATTTTGGTTGTGTGCCACCTCTCTCTTCTATCTTTTCTTCTTTCCATGGGTAGTGAGTCCACCTATAGTGAATATTTCTATATGTTATTGTAATATCAAAATGTTTAACCTATTCTAAGCAACTTAAATGCCATGAAAAAAACATAAAGACACACCTCAAGATTAGCCTAAGAAATTTGTAAGTGCAAAGAGAAAAGTGTTAAATGATGACAAATGGATATACTTCCCTTTTTGCAGCTGAAAATCCTTGGTTGGCCCTTGATTTTGATTTGGTTTGTATGCTCCTTGATGTCTCTTGATATGGCTAAATGCAAGTCTTAACTATGTGCTTGGATGCAAATAAAAATGGATGAGATTGATGGCTAAATAAGTGCACAAAATGGCAACATTTAGATGAAAAATGGCTAAGTCTCCCAAATGCCTTAGAGAATGGGGTATTTATAGGAGAATTTGAATTCTCTAGAGAATTCAATGGTTGGGATTTATCCAACAAAGTCAAGATGAAGGGCTAAGGTGAGTTGAGGACTCACAAGCCCTCACATTTTGACATGTGGAATGTGAGAGGGCTAAGGGTGAGATGATGTGGAAGGGAGGTACATGATGTGGAGGAAGGAAAAGTACCTTCCAAGTACCTTGGGGAGTGAGAAGATTCTTTGGAGGAATAAATGTGAATTAAAAATTCACATGCTTGGGAGAATCTAGTGGATAAGAGAGGGTATCCAAAAAGGTGGGAGTTTGTCACATGTGACTTGATGTGACAAGTCAAAGGTTCTAGAAGATGCATGGGAAAAGGGGATTCTAGAAGGAATAAAATGTGAATTAAAAATTCACATAGGGAAGAGGGGAACCTAGGGTGAATAAAAAAGAATTAAAAATTCCTTGGGGATGGGGAGAGTTGACCAAGGTACTAATTAGGTTTAACTAATTAGTAATTAGAGGATAATTAGGGGTTAATGTGGATTAGAAGCCAACTTGAAAAAGTTGGAGGATGTGACACATCCTAATCAAGGATCAGGTATGTGCACATCCTTAAAGAAGAGATTAGGAGATGGATTAGGATTAGACGAAAATGACATGTGAGGAATTAAATAAATGTAATATTTATTTAATTCATTTGATGAAAAGAGGATTAAGGTAAGGTATTTAATTATTAATTAAATACCTTAGAGAATTGACAGAATTAAGGATATTAATTAAATAATAGTAACATTACTCAATTAACTTGGATAAGAGGATGTTTAGATGAAAAGTGATAAATTTGGATAAATTAAGTGTCCAAATTTGAATGTCTACATTTTTCCCCTCTTTGAGATGGTGTTACGAAGTAGCATCATTTCGAAGAATATTAAAATATAGAACCCAGAAGGAGATGGTTAGATTGGAAAAGATGCCCCAGTCATCAAAGGGATGACTAGGAAGAAAGATGATGGGGGTGAAGATGAAGGTTAGGGATTGAGGATGCCCACTCGAGAGGACATGCGGGTTCAAGAGAAAATGGATGTGCTCTCGAAATGGATGAGATGATGAAATGGGAGATGAGGAAGAGGATGCAAAGGGATGTATATGAAAGGATGAAAAGGCGACAAAAGGTTGGGAAGCGCAAATGGATGCAAGCACGAAGATAATGTTGCCCCAGTCAAGCTACAAGTGAAAAGGGGTGGATGATGGATGGAGTGTCGTTGATGAGGGAATGATATATTCCAAAACAACATGAGGATAGGGGAGGATACATCCCAATGAGTGGTATGGATGAGGGAAGGATACATCCCAAAATACTACTAAAAGATAGGGAAGAATACCTCTCGATGATGATGATGAAAGTGTTGTTGACGAGGGAAGGATACATCCCAAAGCAACACCGAAGGGATATGGAAGAATACATCTGGATGATGATGATGATGATGAGGATGATTGGATCAAGGCTTGTGACAAGACTGGGAACAAGACCAAGGATATGATTAGATGATTTGGGCTAAATGGAACGGATGGGGATTGGATAGAGATGTGAGATGAGGATGAAGGAGGAATGGATGGGGGGATTTTTATAGATGAGAGGATGGGGGATACATGGAAGATGATAGAATGGAAAATGAAATGCAATCCTAATGCAATTTTCCATCTTCAGAGCACTGAGATTCGCTATAGCATAAGACACCAAGTGCTAGGGTATGTGGAACCAAGGTGGATTAGTGTCTAATGCATGAAACAAACACAACAGATAGGAAGGCTATCCCAACACCCCAAAGTTGCCATGAATTTGGTCGGGCCAGGTATTGGAATAACCACAAGCACATGAGGATGCCCCAGCATAACACAAGACCACAAGGATCTTGGTGGGTACTACATGGGACAACCAAGAAGACACAAAAAAGAAATAAAAAGATCAAAATATGCCCCTATGTTGACCAATCAAAACACACCATAATATGATAGATCATGGCGGCCTTGACAAGTGATGATAGGGAGCTCAAATGATAAACAAAAGCCAAAAGTATCAAAAGATCACAATCAATTTCAAATGTCCATTGCCATAGGATCAAGGGGATGGATGGGATTGATGAGGTATTTTAGGAAGGATGCATCCTATTGAGACCAATGATGGTTACTAGACTAAAAGATCGATATGACATAGGGTATTCAAAACCGATTAGATCTCATGATATGAGTGGATCTCATTTGTTAAGAACCAGCTAGATAAGGGCATAACTTGATGACATGACACAAGACATGAGACTGACACATCGTAAAGACCTAGAGGCTCGGGGGCTAATCAAAGATTAGCCTTACCTACGTGAAAGCAAAGAGCCCTCGTAGTTCGACAAAAGGCTATCAATTGACCATGGATAAAAGTAGAAAGAGGACGATGAAGGCTGGTGATAGATGACAAGGACCGAAGAGACAAAAACAAAGACTAATGATAGATGATAAATGAGTGGACGGAGAAACCAGAAAGACCGACGCTAGATGATAGAGGAGCCCCGAGGGCAGATCAAGTGATCGACCTTGCCTACGTGAAAGTGCAAGGGAAACGTAGTTCGATAAGAGGCTGATGATGGACCATGATGGAGAATTTGATGGATGAAAGGATGGAAAAAGAAGAAAGACTGATGATAGATGATAAAGGATCCCTAGGGGTAGATCAAATGATCGACCTTGCCTACGTGAAAGCGTAGGGGCAACATAGTTCAACAAGAGGCTGGCGATGGACCATGATGGAGACTTTGATGGATGAAAGGATGGAAAAAGAAGAAAGACCAATGATAGATGATAAAGGATCCCTGGGGGTGGATCAAATGATTGACCTTGCCTACGTGAAAGAGCAGGGGCAACGTAGTTTGAAAAGAGGCCAAAGATAAATGATGGATAAAGGATGATGATAGGATGGGTGGATAAAAAGATAGGACCAATATGATGAGATGGGATAGAACTATTGAATTGGATCAGAGGATGGAGACTACAAAAAGCTTAGGGATTGGATAGTTATCCAAATCATCAAAATATGAAGTGGGAGGATGATATGATGGAGATATGAGTGATGAAAAGTGATAGGGGATTGGAAAGATGTGCAAGAGAAGTAGGAGTGATGACGATTAGATAAATGGCATTGGGTTGCATGGAGGGAGGCTTATAGCTAGATACCAATGACAAGGGATTGTGAGATGGGATGAGGATAAAGATGAAAGAATGGATAGAGAGATAGGGATGGGGGATGGGAGGGATTTGTTTGGATGGATAGGAAGATAAGGATGGGGAGATGAAAGGTATGCTAGGATAGATGGATAGGAAGATAAGGATGGGGAGATGGAAGGGATGTTGTGATAGATGGATAGGGAGATGAAGGGATGTTATGATAGATGATGTCTCCAAGGACTATGTCACAAAGGAAGAAAATGCCCCCACCCTAGATATGTCATATATGAGGAGGTATGAGGGATGGAAGATGAGTGGATGGGAAGATAAAGGAGATAACTAGATGATGATAGGATGGGTGACTAAGGAATATGATAGAGCATGGATGAAGGGAATGTATACCAAGAGGTGTCCAAAGCATGTATAGATAGGTGCCCCTATTTTGATCAAGATCAGAAGAAGGATGGAGGGATGGGAGATAAATGGGATATGATGGTAGGATGTAGAAGATAGGTGGGGTGGAGAGGATTTATGAAGATGATGGATAACAGGAAGACGGGTGCATAGCGGATGGAGGGAATGCATATCAGGAAGTTTCCCCCAAGTGCAGATGGGGATTTACGCATGATGCCTGTTTGCCAGGTTTTCATCATGGTATTTATCCAAGGTGCTTGTTTTCCAAGTTTTCACCATTGGACAAATTATTTCTCTTTACTATTTTTTTTTTAAATTTTTTGATATTTTTTAGATTTTTTTACTTTTTTACTTTTTATTTTTTGGATTTTGTGGATTTTTTGACTTTTTTGGATTTTTGAAATTTTGGATATCATGCAAAAGGAGATGGATAAGGATAAGGAGATGGATAAGCATATTTAGAAGACATGTGATAAGGAGGTGGATGAAGGACTTAAGCATCAAGTTCCATACAAGGTGTTAAGAGCCCATGTTTGAACCGACAGTTGGATGTTTGTACAACCTTATTAGGATAAATGGATTATGCAAGAGGATGAATTAGAGGGATTTTAGAGGGGAGATACATGGGATAATGGATGGGATGGAATGATGGGGTGAATATGTGATGGGGAGATGTGTTCAGGACCAACATTGGCACATGTGGTGGTGGATGTGAAAAGATAAGATGATTAATGGATGGAGAATGTGTGGATAATGGAGGAGATGGGGTGGTGAATTTTGGAACATAAGGACCCAAAACAGACTTAGAAGATGAAAGGGGTGTATGAATAGCTTTTGGATTAGCAACTTTGGATGTTCTTATAGATTTTTCATTTGATTGCATTGCATATTTTTTCTTTGGGATCCACAAGGTTTTGATCTTTGCTTTGGTGGACCTTTGTGGCCTACGGATTTGATTTAGATTTAGATTTTTCTTCTCTTCACCATGTCTTTTGGAGGGGACATGGGGAGCCTTAGATTCATGTGGATGCTTGGATTTATTCATTTTTTCTTTAACATCCAAAGTGCTTTTAGTAGCAATGGGATGGGTATGAGGAGATGGATGATGTGGAGTGATGGAGGTAGGAGTATGGAGATTATGTGTAGATGGAAGATGTTTAGGTATGTGCCTTTGTTGATCCTGATTATGGGATATGTGAGAGGGATGTTTATGATGGATGAGATGGATAGGTGATGAATGGATGAAAGGATGGATATGAAAAGATGGAGGAGGTGATTGTAGGATATAGGGGCCCATAATAGACATAGGACCTGGAGGAAACATGGGCATGGTAGATGGAGGATTGGAGATGGTAGATGGAGGGATGTAAGGACCCAAAATGGATGGAGCAGATGAAGGAGGAATATGGATGGTTGTTTTGAGGCAATACGATAGAGGAGGGATGGCAACATATGATTTGGTGGAGTGATGGAAAGAGCCTATATTTATTTTGGAAGAGGCTCGTTGAGGACGTCTAGAGGTTGTACCAACATCTTTAGATTGTGAGTCTTGGGAAATAGGTCTAAGACCTTGCATGCAGATTTGTTCTTTGAATTGGATGGGCTCTAAGATACCTTGCTCATGAAGGCCTAGACCTTGTCCTTGATAGTTCATTTTCTTGAGCATGTGATCCATGATAGGATTTGCGTTATTCTGAAAACATGATGTGAGTCCATTATTAGGTGGAGGATGAGGGGTGGTAAATACACTATGTTTTTCTTTTGCAAGGAGGCCACCATGGAAGAATGTGAGAGTACTAAGGGGATATACAAGCAGTGTGGGAATAGCAATTTTAGGAAATGATGGGGGATCATGAGAGGGAGATGATGGGATAGCAACATTTGGATGGGTGTATTAGGAGAGGGATCAAGGGATATGATAGGATTTGGATTTGTGGTAGTGGGCTCATGTGATGGAGATGGAGATGGAGCGGTGGAAGCTTGAATGAAAAGGGGATCATGGTATGGAATGGATGGGGGACTGTGACCTTGAGGTGGACTTGATGGGATGGTAGGATCTTGATCTAAAGAAGGGGATATGTTGGCATGCTTTGGATTAGGCTCTTGGCATGACTCATTGTGTGTGGATGGCAGGATGATAGAGTGTTCTTCAAGCTGGGGAGATTGAAGGATGGAGGATTCGATGTAGTCATCATAATGGATTTTAGTGGATTGGATTTGGGTTTCGTTGATGGGCTTGACGACTCTTGGAGTAGTAGGTGGGTGTTCAATGGATTCGGTAGATGTGATGGTAAGGGATGGGGGCTCAGTGGATTAAGAGGATGTGATGGTTTCATCACTGATAGATGTTGGGTGGAGAAGGGTCTTGTCACTAATGACCATGGATGATGGGTTGGGATGGCATGATTCCATAACTTCAAGGTGTGGAGTGGGAGATGTCTTCTTTGCTATAAGTCCTTGGAGAACTTCTAGAGTGAAGAACTTGAATACTCTAGGCTGAGATGGTGTGGTAGGAGTGGATGAAGGATTATGGATTGGTGGGGGATGAGGACTAGGGATTGGGGGACTAGGATTAGATGGGGGAATGGTATTGGATGCAGGACTGGGAATAGATGGGGGATTAAGATTAGATGAAGGGTTAAGATATGGGTATTGGAATGGTGAATTAGGACACAAGGATGTGTGTGGTGGATTGTAGTAAGGGTATGGGGATGGTGGATTAGGATGGGAAGATTGAGGTGGTGGATTGAGATAGGGAAATGTGGATGTCGGATTAGAGTTAGGAGATGTGGATGTTATGTTAGGATAGGTTGGTGTGGATGTTGGATTAGGATAGGAAGGTGTGAATGTAGGATTAGGGTGAGCAGATTGGTATGGAAGATTAGGGTAGCGGGTATATGCCAATGAAGGATTGAGATAGGATGATGTGGATGGGGGATTAAGATAGGGGTATTGTGATGGAAAACTAGGATAAGAGGATGATGTAGATGAAGGATATGATGGATATCCCTTGTCAAAGGTAGCATAAGCAACATGAATAGGTATGGATGAAGACATAATGGGATAACTGGAAGGGGTGATTGAATTTTGGAAAGTGGGTGGAGAAAGCTTACTAGCAATGATAGTGTCAAGGGGATCTATGTCACATTCTTCTTGATCAACAAGACTTTTGTTATCATTGTCAATGTAATTAGGGTTGCCCTTTACCACTATTGATGGAGGATAAGGATTCATGATGGTGAAAGGATAAAGAGGATGGATAAAAGATTTTGGATGGGAATGGACTAAAGCTAGAATCAAGATTTAGCTCAAGCTTAGAATGGGAATAGACTAAAGCTCAGATTAGGATGATTGGATGATGTGATGGGATTGATTCTGACGATTGACACCAAATCTGCTTCAAGATAGAAGTAGATTGATTGGGTCGAAGGTGATGTGATTGGATTGGATAAGGTTGATTGATGATTGATAAGATCAACTGATGGATCAGATAGGATGATGAGAGGAATTGAAAAACCTCATTCAGAGATTATCCTAGGTGACTTAGGATGTTGATTGATCAGATTAAAGGATAAATGGATGATTGTAGCACCGAATCCACCTTGAGATTGAAGGTGAATTGATTGGGTCAGCAATGATGATTAACTTAGGACAGATGAAAATCCTAAGCAAATGTTGATGAGGATGATCAGATCAGACACTTAGGTCAATTTGGATAATAACTCGAGACAAAGTTTAGGGGATCTGGATGGGGAAAATGATGATTTGATTGGAGAAATGGATGATGAATACTCAAGATGAGTAAATGATTGATAAAAAAAATGAATGACTACTCAAAACGAGTAAACGACTACTCACAATGGACAAATGATTCTCAGAACGAGAAGATGAAGGTTTGGAATAGATGGAAGATTACTCAGAATGAGTAAATGATTGATCAAGATTGTTGAATGAGAGTTCAAAATGATTGAATGTTTACTCAGAATGGGGAAACGGATGATTGGAATGACTGAATGAAAGTTTGAAATGATAGGAGGTGTGAAATGGATGAACGTTTACTTAGAACGAGTAAATAGATGATTGGAATGATAGAACAAGAGTTCAGAATGATGAAATGAGGTGTGAAGTGGATGAACATTTACTCAGAATGAGTAAACAGATGATCAGAATGATAGAATGAGAGTTTAGAATGATGAAGGGACGTGTGAAATGGATGAACGTTTACTCAGAACGAGTAAACGGATGATCAAAATGATAGAAGGAGATTTCAAAATGATGAAAGGATGTGTGAAATGGATGAACGTTTACTTGGAACGAGTAAAAAAATGATTGGAACGACTGAACGGGAGTTCAGAATGATGAAATGAGGTGTGAAATAGATGAACGTTTACTCGGAACGAGTAAACGGATGATCAGAATGATAGAATGAGAGTTCAGAATGAGGAAAGGAGGTGTGAAATGGATGAATGTTTACTCACAACGAGTAAACGAATGATTAGAATTGCCAAACCAGAGTTTGAGATGATAGATGAAGATTCAAAATATATGAGTGTTTACTCAGAATGGGGAAACAGATGATTGAAAAGGGAGAACAACTATTCAAAATGGATGAATGAAAGGTTGAAATGACTAAAGCTCAGATTAGGGTTTTGGTTAAGCTCAGATTGGGATTAGATTAAAGCTTAAATTAGGATTGGGTTGAAGCTTAGAATGATTGGAGGATGTGATGGGATTGATTCTACACCAAATTTTATGGTTTAAAGAAAGTAAGGTGTTGACAATCAAATTTTTCCAGATTTGGCAATTTTCAAAAATTGTCAATTTTTTCCATTTTAGGAAACCTCATGAACATACTTTTGAGAGTTCAATTTTTTCCCAAAAAATACAAAAAACAAAGATAGGATGAATTTACAACTAATATCCCAAATTTGAGACATGCATTCTGAGTTATTGATAAAAATGATTTTTCAAAATGCTGGAAAAAAAACACTAAATTACGATTTTGAGGGTCAAGATGAAAGTTTGAGGCCTCAAAAATGTGGAAAAATGGGGTTCGAGGGACTTCTTGTCAATCAGGGATCCACATGCCATCTCATAATGCAACCACCCATAAAATTTTAGCTCAAACGGACACCCGAGTCAAAAGTTATGGCCTCCAGAAGTTTCGACACAAAAATCAAAATTCTTGAAATGAAGTCTAGGTGATTGGGATGGATGATTTGATGCTAAATATGGACTCTAATGATTTTATAAGTGATGGAATTAGGATTGTATTGAAAGGGATGATGGGATTGGTCAGATTTGGGAACTGGATATGTTTGTTTTCCAAATTTGTGCAGAGGGGCAACTGTGCCCTCATGGGGCAGCAATGCCCTCATGGGGCATCCGTGCCCCCTCTTGGGGTGTCTGTGCCCCCTAGGGCGACTGTGCCCCCTTCTGGGGTGACTGTGCCCTCATACAGGGGCAAATTCACCCCTTTTAAGGGCAGATTCGCCTCACTGTGGGGCAAATTCGCCCCACTGCTTTGTGGACACTTTAAGTGGGTAAATAGGCTGTAAGAAGCAGACAATAGGAATGGGGTGTTAGATTGAGGAAATGATTGGATTAGGAAAGTGAATGAAGTGGATGAATAAGCACTTGAAATTGGTAAATAATTGTTTGGAATGGATGAATGATTGAAAGCTTGAAACAAGTAAACAATTGATTGGAAGGGATGAACAACTCTTAGAATGAGGAGATGGATGCTTGGAACAGATGAAAGGGATGAAAGACTACTTATTCAAACGAATGTTGGAATGGCTAAGTGAAAGTTTGGAATGGTAAAAATGGGAGTTTAAAATGATCAAATGGAGGTTTTCAGAGGTTTAGAAGGACAAAACAGAGGCTTGGGATGATGAGATAAAGGTTTAGAATGATTAAATGATGGTTTAGAGGCTAAACAGATCCAAATGGGGTGATTTCGGGTGTTCAGGAGGGAAAATTTTCCCCTCTGCAATAAATCAGGGGGCAAAGTCGCCCTTTTGCGGTAAAATCAGGGGCATAGTCACCCTTCTGTAGTAAATTAGGGATGTAGTTGCCCTTTTGCAGAAAATCATGGACTTGGTTTGATGAAAATGACTATGGCAAGGACTTTAAAATGACAATAATAAGGCCAATTTGTCAAAAAGTTTACTAGTTTCTCACAAGAAAACACTTTCAAGAAAATACAATCCTATGATTAGTGTTAAGGGTATGGTCAAAGAGGTCTTAATCTAGGATGCACAAGGTGTCTAGGGAGGCCTCGATATACTCTCGGTACGTGAGGCACAATCATGAACACCAGCCTATCACAAGCGTGAGTCGGGAACCCCAGCGAGATACTAAAGGGCTCGGACCAACTCTTCATGTCTATCTAGGTATCACCCTAGCGTCGACGCTCCACCAATTACGACGCGACTGGATTGGGGTACAAATTTTGCTCTCCCCCCTTTATATACCCCACCGGTACGCGTGGTTGGAATCATTCCTTGGGGTGATGAAATCCCCAAGCAGATCCCACTATAAAGAAAGCACTAATTGCCTCCAACTACTCCCTAGGCTCACAAGAAGTGCATGGGGAAAGTGAACAAACTAATGCTCCCTTTGGGTAACACAAAAAGATAGACACAACAAGCAATGAATATTACTTCCCCTAATTGAACTATATTCTCATATTAACGAAAACAACAAGGATAGCTTTAAAAAACTGAGCAAATGGATAGCCCTGCAAGCAAATGTTAGTTGTTTTATCCTATTTTCTTCATCAATTTCATGAGAATATGTTGCAAAAGTTTAGCAAAAACACCAATATCCTTGCAAGAAATAGTGTTAGGGGGTCAATACCTGAAAACAACAAAAAATGAAGCTAAAATGATAATTTTACCTTCTAAAATGTGTTGCTTTGTGGTGACAAGAGGGCAAAATTGCACTTTTGTAGTGAACAAGAGGGCGCAATTGCACTTCTACAGTGAACAAGAGGGCACAATTGCACTTTTGCATTGAATAGGAGGGCACAATTGCAATTCTGTAGTGAACAGGTGGGTGCAATTGCACTTCTACAGTGAATAGGAGGGCACAATTGCACTTCTACAGTGAACAAGAGGGCACAATTGCACTTCTGTAGTGAACAAGAGGGCACAATTGCACTTCTGCAGAAAAGTGTTAGTACAAAAAAAATTAAGGGGCGTAGTCGCCCTTCTACAGAAAATGAGAGGGTGCAGTTGCCCTTCCTGTAGAAAATCAGAGGGCGCAGTCACCCTTCTGTAGAAAATGAGAGGGCGTAGTTGCCCTTTTGCAGAAAATCAGAGGGTGTAGTCGCCCTTTTGCAGAAAATCAGGGGCCTAGTCGCCCTTCTGTGGTCACCAGGAGGGCGTAGTTGCCCTTTTGTGACGTATTCTTGCAAACAACTCAACAACAACAAACATGAAATTGAGGGACCCGTTTGCGGGTCCCACCGGGCGTGCCAGAAATGTGATATCAAAATGTTTAACCTATTCTAATCAACTAAAATGCTATGAAAAAAAAAAAAGAAACACCTCAAGATTAGCCTAAGAAATTTGTAAGTGCAATGAGAAAAGTGTTAAATGATGACAAATAGATATACCTCCCTTTTTTGCAGCTAAAACTCCTTAGTTGGCCCTTGATTTTGATTTGGTTTGTATGCTCCTTGATGGCTCTTGATATGGCTAAATGCAAGTCTTGACTATATGCTTGAATGTAGATGCAAATAGATGAAATTGATGGCTAAATGAGTGCACAAAATGGCAGCATTTAGTTGCAAAATGGTTAAGTCCCCTAAATGCCTTATAGAATGGGGTATTTATAGGAGAATTTGAATTCTCTAGAGAATTCAATGCTTAGAATTTATCCAACAAAGTCAAGATGAAGGGGTAAGGTGAGTTGAGGACTCACAAGCCCTCACATTTTGACATGTGGAATGTGAGAGGGCTAAGGGTGAGATGATGTGTAGATGATGTGGAAGGGACGTACATAATGCGGAGGAAGGAAAAGTACCTTCCAAGTACATTGGGGAGTGAGAAGATTCCTTGGAGGAATAAATGTGAATTAAAAATTCACATGCTTGGGAGAATCTAGTGGATAAGAGAGGGTCTCCAAAAAGGTGGGAGTTTGTCACATGTGACTTGATGTGACAAGTCAAAGGTTCTAGAAGATGCATGGGAAAAAGGGATTCTAGAAGGAATAAAATGTGAATTAAAAATTCACATGGGGAAGAGAGGAACCTAGGGTGAATAAAAATAATTAAAAATTCCTTGGAGGGGTGGGGAGAGTTGACCAAGGTACTAATTAGGTTTAACTAATTAGTAATTAGAGGATAATTAGGGGTTAATGTGGATTAGAAGCCAACTTGCAAAAGTTGGAGGATGTGACACATCCTAATCAAGGATTAGGCATGTGCACATCCTTAATGAAGAGATTAGGAGATGGATTACGATTAGATGAAAATGACATGTGAGGAATTAAATAAATGTCATATTTATTTAATTCATTTGATGAAAAGAGGATTAAGGTAAGGTATTTAATTATTAATTAAATACCTTAGGGAATTTGACAGAATTAAGGATATTAATTAAATAATAGTAATATTACTTAATTAACTCAGATAAGAGGATGTTTAAATGAAAAGTGATAAATTTGGATAAATTAAGTGTCCAAATTTGGATGTCTACAATTATAACTAGTTATAATATATTGTGAGCTAATCTCTTTGGGTTTTCCACATAAAAATATGGTGTTCATGTGTTATGTTCTTTGATGGTTTCTTTTGGGCTTTCCTTTCTTACTACAAGCTAAATATGTTATGTCAAATGAATATTTAAATGTTTAAGTGGTTTCTATGAATGGTGATCCTAGACCTGCGCAAATACAAAGAACAAACACATAATTAGTCCCATATGGAAGTTAGAAACAACATTCCCCATGAAATTCATTTGAGCTATCAAGAACAAGAAATAAATGAAGAACATAAATAAAAACTATCAAATCTTGCTCAAAATAAACAAACTCTCAATCCCATGGGGGAATTGGTGCCATTTTGATGTGGAAATGGCCCTTTCCCAATCCCTTGCAAGCTTGATGATCAATGGTGAAGATTTGATGCTCCTTGGTGAAATTTTTCCATAACCTAGCTATGAAATGATAAAAGTGGATAAAAATGGATGAAATTTCTCAATACATGAAGATGGATTCAAATGCCTAAGCTTGTGGATCCAAGATTAATATGAAAGCCTTCTATTTATAGAAGATAATGATGGAGGAATAGGAAAAATGGATGAATGTGGGATCAAACACCAACCAATAGCACAATGCCACTTGTCAACATGTGAGTAGACAAAGGTGGAGCACATTTGGATGAATGTGCACATTAATGCAATTCGGTGGAATTTCAAAATTGGAGAAGTGACAAGTTGGAGGGAGAGAAGAAATGAATTAAATGCCACTTGGATCAAGAAAAGGACATGTAAGAGGCCTTTAATGCCTTGTTGGATGGACAAGTACTTTTTTGGGGGGAGATTTCAAATTTTGGGAATATTTCATCCTTGATACCTTTTTGAATGGAAATTGAGGATTTAATAATTAATTAAAATTATTTTCATGAGAAAGTTGCAAAAGATAGAGGATTTGATTGATTAAGATTAGGATTAATCAAGATTTGATTAATTTAAGAGGAGATTAGTTGATTTGACAATATGATTTAGATTTTAGGATTTAAATAAATCAAAGTGAGAGGAATAATGAATTTTAGACTTAATTAAATAAAGTTGGATTTATTTAATCAAAGGGGATGGTGTTAGTTTTAAATCAAATAAACATAAATTTATTTAATTTAAAAGAGGGACTATAGGATTAATTAAATAAAATGATTTATTTAATTAATAGGAGAGAATGACTTAAGTTGGTAAAATTTATTTATTTAATTAAGCGATGGAATGCGATGAATTTAATTAAATAATTAGCAAAGGAGATGATTCATGATGAACTAGTGTTAGTACAATTAGGATCAAGTGTATAAGATCAATCAATATATTTTACATGTCTACATTTTGTCCCTCTTTGAAGCAATGTACCTGCTACATTGGTTCAAAGAATAAACTGCCAAGATCAAAATTTAATTTTTATTTTATTTTTTTAGATGCTTCACTACTACCCTAGTGAACGAATTATGTTGGTATACTGCCCCCTCAAGAGATCAGACAAAAACTTGGATTTTTGGGTGATCTCGCAAAAAAAGAGGACAAACTACCTAACGGGTCAAGAAAGGGTCCAAGATTCCAAAAATGTGCCAAAACGTGACATAATGATGTAAAAAAACCTTTAGTTGAGAAAAAATGGGATCAGGGGTCCAAAACCCTAGTTGGACGGCTAAACAGGGTAAAAAAATTGCAACTTTCAACCTTAAATAGGCCTTGAGGGGCCACTTCCAATTCATTTGCTTATTTAGCCTCTAAAGATTTGCACATTTTGAGCTCTGACCCCTATTCGAGATGGCTCAATGTGTGCTTCCACAAAATTTAGCGAGTGCGAGTGTACTAGTGACTCCCAAGCATAGGACCACCGGTATGTGACCCTACCCCACCTTGTCCTTTCTTTTTTCCTACGTATTAATTAGGGTCAGAAGTCAAACTTAGTCAAGAGGCACTATATGGCACCACTGGAAGCTTAGAATCGGTGCCGCGCGGCCTTAAAGTGTGCCACTTTTGACTCTTGCAAGACAATGTCATAGTTTAGCAATTAGGGTTTAAACTCCAAAGTGCGCCGCATGTGGAAATAGCGTCACGACAGTTTAGTTAGAAATTTAGGGTTTAGGGTCAAACAAGAGTGTAGTGAAACTGCATCGCGATAGTGAAGTTTGGAACTTTGAGGTCTCCAGCGACATAGTTTGGAGCCTTCAAATAGTGGTGCCATTGCAAATAACAACGTATTTGCTATTTTGGTCGTGAAAGCTTCAAATGGGATCTTGAGTTTTTATGAAACTTGACACTGTGACTTTATTGGTGTAGGAGGACGCGGAGCCAGTACACTCACATGAACACAAATCCTTGATTCTGAGCAGACTAACTAGATTGCATCAGTTGCTCTAGGAGCACCTGTGAGTGATTGGGCTTTGGTATATTGCATATGCTCCAACCATCACAACACATCTAGGCATGATGACTGCATTGGTAGAGAGATGGCATAGTGAGACGTCATCATTTCACTTCCCCACAGGCGAGGTGATCGTTACTCTGGAGGATGTGTAGCACATTCTTCGATTTTTGATCCATGGAGAGTGAGTCATTTATGACGTGGACGCTGAGACAGATGCCTGTTACGAGGTGATGGGTCTAGACGAGATTATTTTTGCTGAGGGATAGATTGAGCTGGAGTGGTATAGGAGCTTGGTGTCACCATTCCGTTTGATCATGGTAGCAATTATTTTAGGACTTGTGGCACCAAATTGATGCAGTCAATACTTCAATCTAGGATGGGGTCTTTCCTAGGAGCAGATGATCCATCGGAGAGAGTTCTTTGTGTGGGGATCAATGATGTTGGCCTCACTCTACCATGATTTGCGCGAGTTTTCCTACTGTGATAGAAGGGATATTGGGGCCAAAGTGACACTTTTGCACATCTGGGCCTGGGAGCACATTGCAATGCTTTGCCCATGAGTTACACCAATTGACATGGAGCTAGATGACCTAGTTGTCTAGTGATATAGAGGTGGTCTGACCTTCACCCATATAGGAGCAACTAGTATCCCTCACTGGAGGAGGGTCATTAACGAGATGATAGTCTTTACATGGAGGCCTTGGCTTGTTATGCCTGATTGGTATGATGACATTCAACAACTATTCTTCGTGAGACAGGACAGGCTCATGCAAGTCAGGGAGCACACCATGATTGAGTATTACCTACTTGATCAGGTGGCTAGGCAGTTCAGGGAGACAAAGGATGGGCCCGATGGAGACCACATGGGGTTGACTGTTTCTAGCTGAAGATGTAGTGGATAGTTTCAGGCAGTTGGTGGCAAGGCCATGGCCATATGATCAGGGGCAAGAAGAGCTGGGATGACACAAGAATACTAAGATTGGTTTTGTCCTCCTATCAAATTGATAGTGCTAGGGGTAGCTTTACCACAATGGAGAACTAGAGGCTGGTTAGTAGGGTGGGGGCGGGGGTGAGGAGGCCAAGGAGATGAAGATGGGGAAGAAGATGGGGGTAGGGGAGGAGGTGGACCACCTCCCAATCAAAGATGGCAGAGGGATTAGGTGCATGGAGACTAGTGGAGAGATGAGGATCAACAAAGAGATGCCCCAAGGGACCCACAATAGTCCTTGAGAGACCAGCAACAACAAGCATCACCACCGCCACCACTACCTTAGCCAGACCAGTAGGATTCTCTTATTCAATAGTTACAGGCATAGGTTGTCACATCAACAGCTGAGAGGGATTAAGTAAGAGCCGAGCAAGACTAGGCCATCCAGTAGAGACAGGTCACCGAGCTATAGTTGGTACAGGAGTTTGGGAGACACTAGCAACTTGAGAGCACACAAGGAAAGACAATTCTGACACACATGTACTAGGACACAGTCAGAGAGGCGAAGTATTATAGGGTTCACTACCATCAGGAAGTGCCTTGAGTAGTCCGAGCACCAGACTTCTCACAATAGATAGGGTAGAGGTAGGATCAGCCTAAGAGATAGTTGGGTGAGGGGAGCAGCCATCAAGGCTAGCTTCAGTTTTTATCAGAGACACCATTCTTTTTGTGATCCACGGGCTCCATTTTTTGATAGCCATGTGGGCATTTATATTATATTGATCGATACACACATTTGATCTTGATTCTTTATACCATGATAGTTGCATTTTAGTGATGATATATGATATGATATGGTTTGATCCGATATGATGTGTTATATTTTATGTATGCATGATGGATAGATGTTTTTACTTTCCTATATGCAATGTGATGACATGATATGACTTTATTTTATGCAATGTAATGTGATGATTCTATTTTATGTGATGCGATACAATGATTATGTAGACGTTTATGGATGGATGCATTTCTTTTTCAGTATCTTTCTATGCACCTTTTATGATGATGTGGATGCAAATGTTATGATATGCAAATAATTTAAAATGCTTAGACTAATAGATCTATATAGATGAAGATATTATGTGCTATGATTATGAAATGTATGAGATGCTCTTTTTTCCTTTTTCAATACATTTTCCAATACGTAATATGATGTGATGATGCAAATGAATGATATGATGATGCTTATGTGACGATGCAAATGGATAATATGATGATGTATATATGGAAGAGATGATGAATCCTATGTTATGATGTTATGATGCATATGATGATACCTATGTGATTATGCAATGGATTTTTTGATGATGCATATGATATGATTTAATAATGCCTATGTGATGGTACTTTTATGTTTATGTAATGGATGCAAATGTATGGTTTATGAGATGTTTAGAATAACCAATCTATATTATGCAATGATGAAATGTAATGCATGGGAGATGATCAATGTATATGCAATGATGAAATGTATATATGGAAGAGATGATGAATCCTATGTTATGATGTTATGATGCATATGATGATACCTATGTGATTATGCAATGGATTTTTTGATGATGCATATGATATGATTTAATAATGCCTATGTGATGGTACTTTTATGTTTATGTAATGGATGCAAATGTATGGTTTATGAGATGTTTAGAATAACCAATCTATATTATGCAATGATGAAATGTAATGCATGGGAGATGATCAATGTTTCCTACGTGATATGATATGCTATGCAGTATGTTGACGGTTTGGTGGATGCAAGATGGATGCATTAGTAATGTTTTTTGATTAACTACCATGGTACCATTGTTAGCGCAGAAAGAAGATAGAAGAAATAAGATGATCCAACAAGTCAACTTTTATTAGAGATGATGATGATTATTTTCTTATCAAGAATTGGAATTTTAAAAGGGCTATTTACCTTATGTTTGATAACACACAAAGGCATGATGCATCAAGGTATAAAGCACCAGGATGGCGTTGAACCTAGTGTGATGGACTTTGACTCAACAATCAAATAGGAGTACTCCTGTTCACACCTAACATACGAAACCTCATTTAAAATGTAGTTCAAATATTTCAAATATCTCAAACTAAAACATAGAAAGGAAATCCTTCCTATGTGGTCAACAAGACACCTAAAACACCTTCCCTACATCCAAACAAAGCACATATGACCAAGGTTATATTACAAGAATATCCAACAAGCACAACAGATAAAAGGATATTGATCATTTCCCCATTCCTTCTCTCTAAATCCCCTTTTTTGGACAACATCGAGAGGTCATTGGAATGAGCGCAATAAGATAAGTCAAAAGACAAAGATCAAGTAAACAAACAAGCTAATGTTCTTCAATACCACTAGCCAAGACTAAACTATGGTGATGCCTGATGTTGATGTCCATTGTAGGAAGGATGCATCCTAGGACATGATGTTATCAGATGATTTGAGACAAACTAGATAATGGGCTATTAATACCAAGAGTTGACCTACTTGTTTACTTAATAACCTAGACTTGAGACCCTATGTTTGAGTTTTCACTTTTAACCTACTAGACTCATTTTTGTTTGTTTCACCAAAGGTTGAGGGTGATGATGATTTATTGTGAGTGATGTTTATTGCGGGTGAAAGCGAGATGAGATGGATGGATTTTTTCAAATATTTGGATGTTTTTGTTGTTTTGAAATGTTATGAGGCTTTTTTTGGTAATTTCAAAATATTTTGCAAATGTTTTGATTTTCCAAATTTTCAAATGTTTTGGGGTTTTCTGAGATTTTGACAAAGAGACTAACCTAAAGACTTGTCCAAGGGGCCTCGGGGGTTGATCAAAGATTAGCCTTGCCTATGTTATACACGCAAAGACCACGTAGTTTGACTGACATAGACTTAATTATTGATGAGATATGAACAAATGGATTACCATTTTATTATGATGGACTCTTAAAGGATTGACCTAAGTGTCTCAGGGGATGATCAAAGATCAACCTTTCCTACGTTCAAAACTTAGAGACTCATAGTTCGACAAGACAAATTTGTTTTTTACTTTCTTTTGATTGAATTTTTGACCTGTTTTTGGATTTTTGATATGTTTTGAATGTTATTGGATTTTTGGATTTTCTAATGTTTTTCAATTTTTTTTGGATTTTTTGATGTTTTTTTATTTTTTGGATTTTTTGATGATTTGGTATTTTTTGATTTTTTGATGTTTTTGGATTTTTTGGATTTTTTGATTTTGGGAAGACTTTAGAATATTCATGAATTTGATCCAATGAGAACATGCCCACAATGTGATGCAATAGACTACTCTGATATAGGCAGGACAAACTGACCTTAAGAATGGGCTGAGTAGTACTAGGAGGGATCATGATACGAACACAGGATCAAGCTATGATGTGGATGGGGACGAGTGATGTATGGAGATAGATGGATGATGGAAGTGTGATGGATGGATGATGCAGAACAAGCCATAGAGATGCTGGTGGATGGAAGGTGCTAATTTACTCAAGGCACCTATTTGCTAGGTTTTCACCAAGGTCCTTGCCCAAAGTGCCACCAAAGTGGTTTTCACTAAGGGAAAAATTTTCTCTTTACTATTTCTAATCCTTTTTCTATTTTTTTTTGGATTATTTTATGTTTTTTGATTTTTTTTGTTGTCACCAAGATTCTTGTTTTCCAAGTTTTCATCAAGGTGACCATTTTTTCAAATTTTTTTGGTTTTACACCCTGCAAGATTAGGCATAATTTTTTTTGAGATGGGAGCTATTCATGGGATCTTGTAGAGGCTCCCCTTCAAGTGTTGGTAGCTGATATGCCCTTGACTTGTAGTTTGCTGTGATGACAAAGGATCCAAACCAATTGGGTTCAAACTTGCCCTTGCTATATGGATTTGGAACATTTTTCTGATTCTCCTTCAGCACTAGTTCTTTGACTTGAAATGTCTGACTCTTGATCTTCTTGTTGTAACTACACTTGAGTTAGTTTTGGTAGACTTGCAAATGGTTTAAGGCATCCATGCACCACTCATCTAGTAATTCTAGCTAATTCAGTTATGATACCCAATATTCTTCATTTGTGATGAGATTTTGCAATGATATTCTTAGTTATGGGAGCTCGATCTTAATGGGGAGTATGGATTCTAATCCATAGACCAAGGAGAAAGGGGTGGCACCTGTTGGTGTGCAAATACTTGTTCAGTAGGCCCATAGGGTGGGATTCAGCTACAAATGCCAGTCACGACCAATGTCATTGACTATTTTCTTGAGGATTTTCAGGATGGTCTTGTTATGCCTTGCATAACCACCCCATTTTAAACTTGTTTAAAATAGGTCCCCCCTTTGTTCTATTCTTTTTCATTTGGATCTTTTGTTTTCTGCCTTAAGATTTTTGTTCCTTTTGTTCTGGTGGACATGGAATCAGGACTAAAACCAAACTTGGAATTCCTTCCAAGTTCCGGTTTCTATTCTGTTCCCGGTTCTGGTTTTGCCTCTTTTGTTTTTTCCTTGTGCATTTTCGGCTTGGTTCTAGCAGGCATGGGATGCAGGATGAACCTGAACTTCAAAACTTTTGTAAGTTCCCAGTTCTGGTTCCATTCTAGTTCTAGTTCCATCAGTCTTGCTCGTTTATTTGTATTTTGTTTCAATCTTTTGGTCATGGGGTGTTTTCTCCCCTTCTTCCCTTTTTTTTTCTTTTTTTCCTTTTTGTTATCTTTTTGTATGTTTTCGGAGGTGGATCCGGGGTGGAAATCGAACCTAGAATTTGGAGAAAGTTCGGGGTCCAATTTTTGTTCCGCTTCCGCCCCCGTTGTGGTTCACCCCAGATCGGTTTTTGCTCTGATCCCACTTGTGTTTGGTCTCTTTTGTGGGCATGGAGGCGAAATGTGGGCTGGACTTCGAAATGATCATTATTTCCATATTCGGTTCTTGTTCTGATTCCGGTCCCAGTTCCATTTTCATCTTGGCTTCGCCCCTACCATTTTTAAATGGTAAGTTGTTTCAGGTTTGGATTTAGTCCCACCTCCACGAGAGTTGAGTTTTTGCTAAGTTTGAAAGGTCGATATATGAAAGGTAAGATGAAGAACAATGTTTTTCTATGCTTTTAGAGGACTGATAAGGGAATTGTTTTGCAGGGTTAAAGCATGTCGAGAACACCTGATGTCGCTTCACAAGGAGATCAGCCTGTAGAAAGGTTCTAGGCTGAAAGGGGGAAGGTCACGATTTTTAATAACGAACGGTATGTTCACTGGCAAGAGTAGGTGGATATGAGTGACAATACCCCTGGAGCATTCAAAGCAGCTCTGTAGGAGTATTTTTTGAGGTCGAGGGTGAAACGTGTGATGCATTAATGGCAGACACGAGGGCTGCGAGTTAATGAGATGGTTGTAAAATATCTGGAGACCATGCTCGAGGAAAATTCCTTCACCGACATGAGCAAGGTATTCACATTTAATGCATCATTGAATTTGTCCCAAATTCTTCTAAGGCCGACCCTTCTGTAACTGACTTTTTTTTTTGTAAACCCTAAAACAGGACCGACTTATCTTGGCGCTTGTATATATGGCATTTTTACCTCTTTGTAATGGATCTTTTTTTTTATCTTGCGCATCTTCTTCCTTTTTATTATTAGACAAGTTAGGGCTAAGAATTAGCAAGTGAGGGTTTTAAAGGAAGTTAGGCATTTTTAGTTCAATAGATAGAGGAAACAATGTATCCTTCAGATTCCCTTAGTACATATGGAGATAATTTGAAGACATGGGTTTTTTATACAATGGTGACCTTGCCAGATTTGTAAATGCTATTTATCTATTTCACCAACAGTAGAAACAACCAGATTTAAATCTACTTCATATTGTGCTCTAGAATGGTATTTATATTGGGTTAATCATTTGATTTGAAGAGCTTTCAAGGAATGAAATTTTATTTTATGTTTTGTTTAAATGATGATTTGCAATCTACTGTTGAAGTTTACACTATGAATGAATGAAACTGTGTATTAATTACAAGTTAATTTTATTATGTAGTTTAGTTTAGGAATTCCTTGGAAGGTAACAAGTTTGATTAGTTGGATGAATCAACATTCTTTTCAATTTAAAACCTTGATCTATCTTTTTATGTTTCTTTAAAACCACCAGTTAAAGTAGGGTTAAATATATGTTTGATCTTATAACAATCCAAAAGCTCAAAACCAACAGGCCCCTTGAACATTATAGTTACATCAACCATTGAGTGAAATCAACATAGTTGAGAACCGATTACCATGACCCTGGGAGTTAGATATCCATGTGTTATCTTTCTCTTTTAGGAGAAGCAGAATATTAATATTATGTTTAATCTTGTTGTACTGGTTTGACCATCAACAAGTCTTATGCTAGAAGGAGGGCCATGAAGAGAAAATTGGATAATATTGGGTTTTTCTCACTAGAAAGGTCCCATAGAGTTCTTCGATCAACTGACAACCCACCACCTTTGATAGAACTCAAGACCCCAACAAGACACAAGATTCACAAGACTGGGGCAACCATTATACCACCCTTATTAGCTCCACTCACTCCACCAGTATTTTCACTAATACCCCGGTGGAGACCTATCAATCCACCACCAACTCCATCTCAAGTGCCATTACAGCTAGTTCAGCCCATCCAACAACCTACTCAACCTGTACCACCACCAAGACCTATGGCTTACTTTATTAATAATCCTTCACCATTAGGGACTATCCTTGGAGGTATACATGATCTCCCAAAGAAACCAAATAGGTTCTATCCCAAGTACATGCATGGGGAGTCAAGAAGTGTCAAGGAGCACATACATGCATTTAAGGATGCCTGTACTCATGCTTAGGTGGCTCATCAAGATGTTGTGTACAGGTTGTTCCCCTATTCATTGGGGGACATGGCATACAATTGGTACCTAAACTTACCCCAAGGGTCGGTTCTAGGTTGGACGGATTTGGAAAACACTTTTATCAATCGGTTCAGGGTTTACATAGACCCTGCTATCCTTTACCACCAGTTTTCCACCATAAGAAAATAACATCATGAACCACTCCCTTTGTTTAACACCAGGTTCCAAAGAATGTATCAGAGGTTGTAAGATCCTTACTTGGTTGCTGAGAACATTGCCATCTTGGTGTACTTAAGGGTTGTGGACCCTTTAATTGGCTTGTTCTTAAAAAGGACATATAATGCTAACAAAACTGATTCTTTGGCCAAGGTATATCATCTCTCCATTTAGTTACAATAACAGATCAGTCTGCAATCTGGGAGTCTAGGAGGAGTTCTCCCTCCTTTAGGATACCCAATGTCCAATCCACCCCCTCTATTCAATATAGTCCCAGGGATGTCCTATTCCCAATACAGACCCATGTATGAATTCCAAGCTTCACCTCCCTTGCCTTTTTTTAACAATGGTCCCTAGGATTCCCCATAACAAAATCTTGAAATTACCAAAATCAAGCTAGAGGATCAAGTTCAGTTAATCAATCTTTTGTTGTGAAGAATGTAGAAAATGAAAAGACTTTTCAATTGACCAATGAGATGGAAATTCTCAAAAATACACTGTCTTAGATGTCTAATGATATGGTTCAACTTAGACATAATTCCCCTCACAACCAAAACCAAGGTTTTCAGAGTCAGGGAAGATATTCTAATTAGGGTAGCTATCCAAACCAAAATCCCAATCAGAATCATAATGCCAATTAGAATGCCAATAGGAATCTCCAGAACCAAAAATCCTCTAATCAAAACTATCAAAATAAGAATAGAGGATACAATCAGAGGCCTAACAACAATAGGCCATGGAATATTGGACCCAATAACAGAGAAGTTTCTCACAATTATCAAGTGGGATACAAAAAACCACATGTTTCCAACATGGAAGATCTCCATCTTATGACCAATTGCTATAGATTACATGATATGCCAGTCCATTCTGAGGTAAATTTCCCAAAAATGGAAAAGGTGGTTAAGATAGTCCAAGTTGATGCTCAATTCCAGGGTGCATCCAACAAATTTGGTGGATCAACGAATACTCCCATGGCATATGATATCTTTGAGGAGAAACTTTCATTTCCCAACTAGGAGGACAATGAAATAGTGGAAGATGTGTATGATGCCCAAGCCTTCCAAACCAAGGAAGGCCATTTCCTTAGAAATCAGAACAGAGGGCCATTCACAACCTCTGCCCCTCCTAATAATATGGTCCTGCCAAATCAGAATGCGGATAATAATCCACCACCACCAAAGGGACCATATGATTCTTAGAACAAAGGTAATTCATCTTCAATTCCTAAACATCAGGTTAGGAATGATTCAAAATTTGATTTCATTATAGAGATGTAGAGGAAAAAGACTTCAATGTATTTCTTTGATATTTTGAAATGGTACCTGGCTCAAAAGGAAATCTTGCTGAAAGCCTTGGGGGAAGAAGATGAGTGAAAAGGAAGAGAAAAGGTGACTCATGCTAATGAGATGAATGCAACTCTCTATAAAGGTAAGACTAGTACTCCACCTTTCTTGCTAAGTTTGAGAATTTTTGGAAAAAAATCACATAATTGTCTGCTAGATTCTATGACATCAAGGAATATCATGCCCTTTTCCATTTGTAGGAAGTTAGGAGTAAACCCTATCCAAACAAACAAGAAGGTCATATAACTTGATAAAACAAAGGTTAATATAGTGGGAGAATTGAAAAATATACATGTGCAAGTAGGTTCTGACCCTAAGATTTTGACCAATATGGATATTCAAGTGGTAGACATTCCCGAGACTTATGGTATGCTATTGAGCAGAGACTTGATGAAAAATATAGGGGGATATCTCTCCCTCGAATTTTCACACATGTGGCTACCATGGAGAGGAATGCCTACCCAGATCAGAATTGAAAGTGAGCCTAGGCTCAAACACATGATTACTAAGTATGACTCCCCTAATGAAGTAGCTTATTTCGAAACCAAGATAGGAGTTTATAAGCAGGAGGAGATCATGAATTTTTCAGTACTTCATTCTAATGACTCACTCCTTTCACAACAAAAGACCCAATGATTACTATTAATTAGCAAGTCCTAACAACAAAATTACAACAGGATAGGTTGGTGCTAGGAGAGGAGATCGATATGTGGAGTCTCCTACTTCCTAATTGGTGTAGGGTGCATTACCAGAATCATTCTGAGTTAACTTGCCAACCTTGTGTAGATATCTTAGAACATGTATCCTCGGTAGAAGAAACTAGTGAATGTCAACCCCAGACCCCTACTAATGAATTTCCTTTTCAAGTAAAGGATGTAATCATCTTTACGAGAGCTGGCTCTGCTTAGAGGGAACCATCTCCTCGGCTTGAGCAGACTCACGTTCTGTGTTCCGAACTACCGCTAGAGACTGAGGAGTCTCAATCTTTGCCAAATACACCTACCCTAGAAACACTTCCAATGTCCAGGGCATTGGTGACAAGGGTACTAAATCATGACCTAGCTCAAGGGGAAGTTCAAGAATCACTTCCTGAACAAATTTTCAATTCAGGAAAATATTCTAATGAATTGTGCCCCCAATTACTTTCAAGTACTAATGATCAACACCAGTCCAAGCTGCCATATACTTCTACTAAGAAAAATACTATAGGCCAGAAAAAGAAATAGATCCTAGCCCTAGATCAATTATGGATTCTAAAATTTGATGGCTCTAAGTCCAAATTAGGAAGTGGAATAGGGGTGGAGTTAACCAATCCAAAGGGGAAGACTCACTTTGCTTCTTATAGGCTACAGTTTGGTTGCACAAACAATGTGGCAGAGTATGAAGCACTAGCTAGGGGCTTAATGTTTTCCCATCAGAAGAAGGTCACATCTTTATGGTGATGGGGGACTTGGAAGTCATTATCAAACATGTTCATAGAAAATATACTTGCCATAGTAAAATATTGGATGCTTACATAAATAGGGTTTGGAATCTAATCGAGGACTTTACTACTTTCAGAATTACTTTGATTCCTAGGGAGAAAAATCAGATTGTAGATGCTTTGGCGGTTACTGCTAGTACTTTGGAGCCTATGCAGGACTCCAAATTGAAAATATTTTCCGTTGAGCTAGTTTCAATCCCAACAATGCCTGATAATGTTTGGAATTTTTAGGTCTTTGAGGATGACCAACATATACTTTCCTTCTTGGCAAGTTCAGATGTCTTTGAAGGGTAGATCATAGATTAATTGGATAGAGATCAAGGAGAATGGGACCCTGAAGATTACGATACAAAAGGAGTAATGAACTTAAAATGTAATAGCATCCCTAAGGGGATGGTAGCCTTAGAAAGGATATTTAATTATGATCCTCGGGCTTGGGAGAGAGTGCCAACACAAAGTGAATGAGGGAAGTATGAATCGATTAATCTGGCTGATTCGAGCCCTAAAAGAAATGTCCTTATAGGAAAGACCTGCCTTGAGGAGATTAGAAATGAGATAATTAAGGTGTTAAAAGAAGACATTGCGGCAATTTCTTGGAGCTATGAAGATTTGAAGACTTTTGACACCTCTGTGATCACACACACAATACCGTTGAAACCAAAAGCCAAGCCCTTTCTTCAAAAGTAGTGCCCAGTCAATGTTTTGATTGAACCATTGATACAAAAGGAAGTGCAAAAGCTTTTAACAAGAATCATCTTCCCAATAAGGCACTCCACCTAGGTTGCCAATCTAGTTCCAGTGCGTAAGAAAAATTGGGAGATCAGGTTGTGTGTTGACTTCAAAAACCTAAAAAAAGCCTCAGAGAAGGATAATTATCCACTTCCTTCTCTTGATGAGGTGTTACAAACTGTTAATGGATCCTAGATGATGTCAGTTTTAGATGGCTATTCTAGGTATAACCAACTGTTGGTCAGCTAGGAAGATAGGATGAAGACTTCCTTCACTACAAAACAGGGGATATTTTCCTATCGATGCATGCCATTTGGCCTCATTAATGCTGGAGCTACCTTTCAACACTCAATGGATGTGGCTTTTAAGGATTTGATAGGTAAGTGTATCATTATATATGTAGATGACTTGAAAATATTTTCCAAGAAAAGAAAGGATCATGCTGCTGATTTAGCCAAGGTTCTTAAGAGATGTATCAGCTATGGAATATCTCTAAATCCCAAGAAGTGTGTCTTTGGAGTTTCTGAAGGGAAACTTCTAGGGCATGTGATATCAGAAAAGGGAATATCCATAGATCCCGATAGAGTTGAGGCTATTTTGAAATTGAAGATGCTAGGTAGTAAAAAGGAGATGAGGTCCTTCTTTGGGAGGATTAATTTCATAAGGAAGTTCATAACCAGATTTGTAGAAATTCTCAAACCCCTCAACGAGAGGATGAAGAAAGATGCTAAAATTGAATGGAGCAATGAGGCTAGATCTGCATTTTTGTAGATTAAGCAATCAATATCTGAGACACTGGTCTTAACTAGCCCAGATTACTTAAATCCCTTTTATATTTATTCATTTGCATCTGATCATTCATGTGCATCAGTCCTAACACAGTGCAGAGGAGAAGGAGATGAAAGGCCAATTTCCTTCATGAGCTTGCCATTCAAGAATGTAGAAGTCAGGTACCCACCCTTGGAGAAATAGGCCTTCACATTGATACGAGCCATAAAAAAGTTTAGGCATTACATTTTGAGAAGCCAAGTTATTGCTACAGTGCCTGATCTAGTGATTAAGTCTCTCCTTATGCAAAGTGAATAGGGGGAGAGAAGGGGAAAATGGATGGCTATCCTGCAAGAGTATGATTTAGAAATCCATCCAATGAAACTTGTCTGAGGACAAGGTTTATCAAAATCCATGGTAGAGGTTGACAAGAACATTACCTATCAGCAATATATTGTGTACTCATTTACCAAGGACCCAGGGTATACTAACTTGATCTTCTTCCTTCTAAATAATACATGTCCACAAGGAATGAACGCTACACAAAGGAGGGCACTGAGTATGAAGAGTGCTCATTATATGCTCAAAGGAGGATTGTTAGAAAAAAGGAATTTTGAGGGGGTTTACCTACGATGCCTTGATCAATAAGAAGCCAAACATGCCATGGCTGAATTTCATGGTAGGCACGGCATAGGACATGGGTTAGCAGATTCCTTGGCTCATCAAATCCTTAGGTCAGGATATTATTGGCCCCATGTGTTCAGGGATGCACATCAACCGTCAGTACATGTCATACATGTCGGACTTCTGCATCAAAGGAGCGTAATCCAACAATGCCTCTACAACCTGTTTATGAGGTAAGACCATTTTCCCAATGGGTACTGGATTTTGTTGGGGTTATTAATCATAATTCTTCTATAGGACACAAGTTCATCCTAACTGCTACAGACTATTGCACCCGTTGAACTAAGGCACAACCATGCAAGAACAGTACCACTGAAGTGGTTATCAAATTCCTCACCAAATGCATCAGAACTAGGTTTGGAGTACCCTTTGCACTGGTATGTGATAATGGCCCTACCTTTTCATCTATTGAAGTTATACAATGGGCTTACGAACATAAAATTATCTTAAAGTATTCCTCTAATTACTATCCTTAGGGAAATGGTGTAGCAGAATCTACTAACAAAAATCTGTTAGAAGTAATAAAGAAGTTACTTGAAAGAAATCCTAGGGACTAGCATACCTAGTTCAGATTTTCTTTGTGGGAAGATATGACTAGGATCAAGGATTCTTTAAAGACTTCACCATTTGAGCTAGTATATGGCCAAGAGCTCGTGTTCCCTATTCATTTGCAAATACCTGTCCTTAAGTTTATGCATGAATTTTACTCTGGTGATGATAGGATTGAAGTAAGGTTAGCTGGCTTGCTGAGATTAGAAGAGCAGAGAGATGTTGCTTTGCAACAATTCTTTAGACACCAGGCTATTGTCAAACATTGGTTTGACAAAAGAGCCAAAATTAAGGCATTCAAAATCTCAGATCTGGTGTTGTTGTGGGACAAGGCCAAGGAGAAAAGGGGCGATCACTAGAAATTTGATAGACTCTGGCTAGGTCTATATCAAGTAGCTGAGATCTTGGGCAAGAATGCTTTTCGTTTGAGCACCTTGACAGGAGAACCTATTCCATTGCCAGTCAATGGGCAGTTTCTCAAGCATTACTTTGGCTCGTAAAGGTTTGATTTTTTGAATTAATTGTATATTTGTACTTTGTGTAATTACTGGTTCTTTGCTTCTTTAGTTTGTTTGTTTGCTATTTCTTTCTTTCTTTTCCTTCCCTTTGATGTTTTCTGTCTGTCTTGTCTTCTTCTTTGGGGACCTTCATTTTATGTAGTTTAAAGGGGGGTTGTTATCTGAAGTATACCTTGATTACTAGGAAAGAAGTTGGTTTAAATATTTTCAGGTTTCTGATTGGATGATTTTGTCCTAAATTCATTGTTTTATGCCCATTATCAATAAGGGTTGTGGAAAGTCTTGAAAACAAGGTGCAAAAGTAAACAATCTTCATTAGCTACAAGTGAATCTGTCACAAACTATCAAAAAAATCTCCTTTTGTAATAGTATATTTGTCTTAGGGTGGTAGTGTTGTAAGATTTGAGTGAAAAATCCAATTCCCCAGATGCTGTTATGAGGTCCATGGTAGTTTTCAACCCAAAATAGATGTCAGACATATGACATATTTAGAAAGAATTCAATGAAATATCTAAAACACCAAAAAAAAAGAACTATCTAAGAAAAGGAAACTCAATATGAATGGGCGATTCCAGTATCTCTACTGGGGCTATGGACGCCTGACTGGCAGTAGAGGAATGTTGTGAGAAAACTAGAGGTATCTCCGTCGGGGCTATGGACGCCTGACTGGAAACAGAGCAATGCCCAGGATATCATTGCACAACAACTAAAGGGAATCACCTCATGTAGTTCAAATCTTGCACATTATTGTTCAAAAGATGAGGAAAACTTTGTAAAAGGGTGATGCACCAACAAGCACACACATAGATTCATGGGTAGCCAGTGTTGATTTACATTTGATATTCTAGCTCAACCTTGGTTGTTAAAATTGACCCAACTGAAGTTGTGATGTCCATAAACCAGGAGTTCTGGGTAGCTGAATCCTTCAGTTTCTTGAAAATGGTTAAACCATTTTCCCAGCCAAGTTGCCATTTTTTATGCCTTGCATAACCACCCCATTTTAAACTTGTTTAAAATGGGTCCCCCCTTTGTTCTATTCTTTTTCCTTTGGCTCGTTTGTTTTATACCTTAGGAGTTTTTTTCCTTTTGTTTTGGTGGACACAGAACTAGGACCGAAACTGAACTTGGAATTCCTTCCAAGTTTCGATTTCCATTCCATTCTCGGTTTCAGTTCTGCCTCTTTTGTTTTTTCCTTGGGAGTTTTCAGCTTTGTTCTACCAGGCGTGGGATGCAGGACGAACCTGAACTTCAAAACTTTTCTAAGTTCCCAGTTCTGGTCTCGGTTCTGTTGGTCTTGCTCGTTTATTTGTCTTTTATTTTGATCTTTTGGTCATGGGGTGTTTTCTCCCCTTCTTCCCTTTTTTTCTTTTTGTCCTTTTTGTTATCTTTTTTTATGTTGTCGGAGGTAGATCTGGGGTTGAAACCGAACCTGGAATTTGGAGAAAGTTTGGGGTCCCATTTTTGTTCTACTTCCGCTCCCGTTGTGGTTTGCCCTGGATTAGTTTTTTCTTTGATCCCGCCTGCGTTTTTTTTTCCTTTGTTCCTTGCATTTGGTCTCTTTTGCGGGCACAGAGCTAGAATGTGGGATGGACTTCGAAATGATGGTTATTTCCATATTCAGTTCCTATTCTGACTTTGGTCCCGGTTCCGTTTTCATCTTGGCTTTGCCCCCGCCGGTTTTAAAAGGTAAGTTGTTTATGGTTCTAATTTAGTCCCACCTCCGCCAAAGTTGAGTTTTTGCTAATTTTGAAAGATGGATATATGAAAGGTAAGACAAAGAATGATGTTTTTCTATTCTTTTAGAGGACTGATGAGGGCATTGTTTTGCAAGGTTAAAGCATGTTGAGAACACCTGATGCCGCTTCACAAGGAGATCAGCCTGTAGAAAGGTTTTGGGCTGAGAGGAAGGTGTAAATGTGGGAGGTCGCGAGTTTTAATAATGAACGGTACGTTCGCTGGCAAGAGTAGGCATATATGAGAGACAATACCCCTAGAGCATTCAAAGCAGCTCTGCGGGAGCAGTTTTCGAGGTCGAGGGTGAAATGCGTGATGCCTTAATGGTAGACATGAGGGCTATGAGTTAATGAGATGGTTGTAAAAGATTTGGAGACCATGCTCGAGGAAAAATCATTCACCGACATGAGCAGGGTATGCACATTTAATGCATCATTGAATTTGTCTCCAAATTCTTCTAGGGTCGATCCTTCTATAACCGACTTTCTTTTTTTGGTAAACCCTAAAATAGGACCGACTTATCTTGGCACTTGTATATATGGAATTTTTGCCTCTTTGTAATGGATCTTTTTTTTTATCTTGAGCATCTTCTTCCTTTTTATTATTAGACAAGTTAGGGCTAAGAATTAGCAAGCTAGGGTTTTGTAGGAAGTTAGGCATTTTTAGTTCAATAGATAGAGGAAACAATGTATCTTTCTGATTCCCTTAGTACAGATGGAGATAATTCAAAGACATGGGTTTTTTGTACACTGGTGACCTTTCCAGATTTGTAAATGTTGTTTATCTGTTTCACCAACAGTAGAAACAACTAGATTTAAATCTACTTCATATTGTGCTCTAGAATGGTATTTATCTTGGGTTAATCATTTGATTTGAAAAGCTTTAAAGGAATGAAATTTTATTTTATGTTTTGTTTAAATGATGATTTGCAATCTACTATTGAAGTTTACACTGTGAATGAATGAAACTATGTATTAATTACAAGTTAATTTTACTATGTAGTTTAGTTTAGGAATTCCTTGGAAGGTAACAAGTTTGATTAGTTGGATGAATCAACATTCTTTTCAATTTAAAACCTTGATCTATCTTTTTTTGTTTCTTTAAAACCACCAGTTAAATTAGGGTTAAATATATGTTTGATCTTATAACAATATAGAAGCTCAAAACAAATAGGCCCCTTCAACAGTATAGTTACATCAACCATTAAGTGAAATCAGCATAGTCGAGAACCGATTACCAGGACCTTGGGAGTTAGATATCCGTGTGTTATCTTTCTCTTTCAGGAGAAGAAGAATATTAATATTTTGTTTAATGTTGTTGTGTTTTCTTGACCATCAATAGGTCTTATTGGTAGCTTTAGCTTGGCCGTTTCCTTGGGGATAGTACGAAGTGGAAAAGTGATGTTGGATTTTGAATTTTTGGCATATGTCACGAACATCCTAATTTTTGAAAGGTATCCTATTATCTCAGATAATGGCTTGAGGGACACCGTAGCAATAAATAAGGTAATTCAGGATGAACTTGGATATATTCTTTCCAGTGATATATGTCATGGGGATGGCTTCCACCCACTTCGTGAAGTACTCTATGGTAGTGATGATAAACTTATGTATGTTGGATGAGGTGGGGGTAATTTTTCCAATGAGATTGAGCCCCCACTATGAAAAGGGCCAAGGTGTAACAATTGGGTAGACCTCCTGAGCTGGTGCATGGATGAGATCCCCATGCTATTGACATTGTAAACAACTTTTGACATAATCGTGAGCTTCCGTTTCCATTGTAGGCCAATAGTACCTGGTCCTCAAAAATTTCTTAGCCAACGTCATACCACTTGAATGTGAACCAAAAATGCCAATGTGTATCTTGGTTAAAGCAGTCAAAGCTTCCTGAACATTTAGGCAATGTAAAAGGGTTCCTTCAATGCTTCTATGGTATAGGGTATCTCCTAGGATGACAAAACAGGATGAGTTTTTGAAAAAGGATCTTTTGAGGTTTAGGGTTATGTCGGTGGGGAGGACTCCTATTCTCAGGTAAGTGTATATATCATGGTACCAGGGATCACTAGGACCAATGATTTTGCACGCAAATTCAGACTCTAGTACCTCAAATGCTGCTATGAGAAGCTACTCTACAAGAAATTCTTGCTTTGGGACGTTCCGTGGGATCTCTAGGAGTGATCCGATCATAGCCATTGCATTCACCACTCTGTTATTTGTTCTTGGTAGCTGCTCAAATGTGATATCAATGAAGAACTCCTTAAGGATTTCCTCTAGTTTCTTGTATGGAGTCAACTTGTCTTCCTTCGTTTGATATTCATCATTAACCTGGTTGATTATGAGTTGTGAATCTCCATAAACCTTGAGTGCCATGATCTTCCACTGCACTGCAATTCTTAGCCTTATGAAAAGAGCCTCATATTTTACGATGTTATTTGTGCAAGGGAATGACAACTTGTATGATGGGGTGATGAAGAAGATCCCTACTCCTGACCCATGTTGTGTGCAGGATCCATCAATGAACATTTTTCAGTGATCTGCTACACTTAGGTTGAAGATTGAATCATCAGGGAATTCTATTACAAGTGGGTTCTCTTAGTATATTGGTGCCTCCATGAGCTTATCTACAATTTCTTGTCCTTTAAGGGCCTTGCATTCCACATACTCAATGGCATGCTCTGTCAGGATCATAACCCACTTAGTTGTTTTCCCTTTAAGTGTTGCCTTGGAAAATAGGTACTTGAGTAGTTCTATCTTTACAATGAGCTTTATTTGATGTGCTAGCATGTAATGTCATAATTTTTGAGCTATGGGCATGACTGCTAGACAAGATTTCTCAATGGATGTGTAGTTTAGCTCATGCCCCACCATAGTCCTGCTGATGTAGTAGATGGCTCTCTCTTTCCCATTTTTGTCATGTTGTGCTAAGAGAGTACTAAGAGCTGCCATTGTTGTTGATATATATAGGATCAAGGGTTTTCCTAAACTCGGCGGCGTGAGGACTGGTGGTGTGAGTAAGTACTCCTTGATCTTATTGAAGGCATGATCATGTTTCTTGTCCCACTTGTATGCTCCCCCCTTGTCGAATAGATGAGAATAGGGGACAACCTTTTCTGCTAGTTACGCTATGAATTAGTGGATGGACTAGAGTCTTCCTTGTAGGCCTCTTAGCTGTTTCAATGTTTTGGTGCCTCCATTTCAAGGATTTCCTTGACCTTAGCAGGATCTATCTCAATTCCTCTCATTGACATGATATACCTAAGGAGATTTCCTTACTGTACTCCAAAGACACAATTCTTTGGATTGCAAATAAGTTTGTATTCCTCCAACCTATCAAAGATGGAGCCCAATGTAACTATGTGATCTCATCTTTTCTTGGATTTAGCCAATATATCATCCACGTAATATTCCATAGTTTTATGAATCATATCATGAAATATTAGTGTCATGGCCCTTTGATAGGTAGCTCTAGAATTCTTCAACCAAAATGGCATCATATTCTAGTAATATGTCCCCCATGGATAAGTGAAAGCCATTTTGTGTTGGTCATCTTTTGCTATCATGATCTGGTTATATCTTGAGAATCTGTCCATTAATGATAGCATCTCATGCCCCGTTGTCATATCCATAATCATGTCAATTTTTGGGAGAGGGAAGTTGTCCTTGGGACATGCTTTGTTTAGATCTCTAAAGTCCATGTAGATGCGGATGCCCCCAATGGGATTTGAGATAGGTACAAGATTGGAGACCCACTCTGGATAATCTATCGACCATATGAATCTTGCATCTAGGGGCTTCTGTAATTCCATTTTGACCAACAATGCTATCTGAGGATGCATTTTTCTTAGCTTTTTCCTTACCGACTTTGCTTTAGGATACACAACTAGGTGATGAACCACAACCTCTGGATCAAGCCCAGGCATGTTAGCATAGGTCCATGCAAAGTTTTTCTTTCTTTCTTTTAGGAATGCGGCTAGAAGTTCTTGTTCTTTTGTGAGAAGTGACTTTGCATAGAATGTTATGTGTGGTAGTTCCTCTGTTCCAAGGTTGATTGGGTTGCACTTCTTTGCTAGGACCACTGAATTCTTTTGATGAATGGCACCGAGAGGAAGATTGAATCCTTCATCCTCCAATGCCTCAGAGAGTTTTTCACCATTGGATTTTTGCTTTATTTTTACTGGTTTTGGGCTAGAGAGTGCCACAGTGTGGTCTTCACTCAAAGACCTAGAGATTATTCTTAGATTTTCACTTTTGTGACTAAAGGATTCAATCATTTCCCTGTAATAAGCCTATGTGTCTAGTATGATGTTGAACTCAGTCTTGTGATATTTGTATGGTATTGTATCCCATACTCCCATGAATTCTAAGAGCACCTCATTATTTTCGAATGTGTCCCAAATTGGTGGTCTTGGTTGGTTGTAATTGATG
Organism: Sequoia sempervirens; assembly: GCA_007258455.2. Classification (NCBI taxonomy): domain Eukaryota; kingdom Viridiplantae; phylum Streptophyta; class Pinopsida; order Cupressales; family Cupressaceae; genus Sequoia; species Sequoia sempervirens. The sequence continues at coordinate 940,369,061 of VDFB02271358.1, forward strand.
ATTTAGGGATACACTAAGTTTATTTCATGGGTTTGATGGTCTGACTCAAAGGAAAAAGTACTAATCATGAGAAGGGATGAATCCTCAAAAAGTGTAGGTAAATTAGTTTTTTCACTTGGGGCTCTTGATAATTTCATAAGTGGGAAGTTTGATGAGATTTTTGTTTACCAGTTTCTTCATGACTGATTCAATTGGTTCCCCGAGAGCTATGTACTTCCGCTTGGGGGGATATTTATTCTGCGGAGGTGGTCCTCCTTGATTATTCAGGTTGTTGACTTGATTATTAAGTGGTTGTGTTTATACCACATTGGTTTTAGTGTTGTTTCGATTGTTGTTTTGTGGTTGTTGGTATGATTGTGTGTTTTGTTTTGGAGCATTGATTATGACCTTGGCATCCACCACACCATCATTGGTGATGTTCTTGTTTTTTGCGGATGTGTGAGGTTTTTCGTTATAGCTGGTGGAAGGGCGGTTGTCTTAATGTCTGGGATATGTGGGTGTCCCCCCTTGTGCAATAAGGCTCATTCAATATTGAGTGCCTTGGGGATCAAATGGTCATATGTGGTGATATATTGCATCTTGAGATGGAATGCCAAGGTTTTCCCAAGATTAGCAATGATGGTGCAAACTTGTTCCTCTAGCATGGCCCATTTGCTCCTGTTGGCCTTGGATCGCCATTGTTGTAGGAAGGAATCGAATGATTCCCCCTTAGCTTGTTTAAGAGAAGATAGTTCCTTTAGACTGACATCCATACCTATATTGAATGCGTAGTTTTTTATGAATGCAACTATAATCTCTTGGAACTTTTTGATGCCAAGAGGAAGGTGAGAGAACCACTCCATGGCAAGTCCAACCAAACTTCAAGGGAATGGCTGCATTAGATATGTATTGTCATATGCGACTTCCATGGAATGTACTTGGAATTCCCTGATGTGATCTTGAGGGTTTCCTATCCCATGATATTTGTTGAATGTAGGGATTTCAAACCCTTTTGGGAATGGTACCATTGCAAGGCTCCTATCAAATGGATAGGGGTACAAGTTGCTTGGTGTCATTATTGTTTTCCCTTATTGGAGATCAAGCACTTGTTGTGAGAGAAATTTGATTTGTGTTGTCACATCCTCTTGCAGATTAGGAGGTGGAGTGAGTGTATTTTGAAGTGGTCAACACATTTGAGTGATGGGTGGAGTGTTGGTATGTTGGCGGGAGTATGTTGCAAGCTCTACTACATAATCAAGTCTTGCTGATATGCCTACATTTGTTGTTGTTCCAACAATGCTTATTGTTGGTCTTGTTGTTGTTGTGCCAACAATGCTTGTTGTTGGTCTTGTTGTTGCTATGCCAACAACGCTTGTTTTTTGGGCTAGTAATTTAGTTGCTTCTTGCTGTGCTTGGTACTATTGTAGGGCTTGTTGATATGCTTTCTATTGAGCTTCTTGTAGTTGTGCCTAGTATTAAGCTTGTGCTTTCACTTTCTAAGCTTGATATTGGGCTTGAGCTTGAGCCTATGCTTGTTGGGTAGCTTGTGCAGCCTAGGAAACTTGTGTAGCTTGAGTTGCTTGGGTTGCTTGTATAACTTGGGTGGCTTGGGTGACTTGTTGTTGCAACAAATCTTGATCTTGGGCAGCCTATTGTGCTTGTTGCACTTGTTGTGCAGCTTGAGCTATTTGAGCAGCCTACACTTGTTGAGTAGCTTGTTGTGCAGCTTGTGTGTTTTGTGCTTGTTGAGCTTGGAACTGTTGAAGTGTCTTCTGATAGGCTTGTTTAGCTTCTTGCAACGTGATGCTATATTGGTTGGCCATGTTTTTTCTTGGTGGTGCTGGTGGTGGTGGATTTGGAATAGTGTTTTTTGTTGTGATGAGTGGTGTCGTTGTATTGATGATAGGGGTTGGTGTAGTGGATGGTGCAATTGATATGCTTGATCCTTAAGAGACCACATTTATGGATGGTACAATGATTTCTTGGGTTGCTTGGGTGGTTGCCACCTATTGTTGCAATATTGATGACAAGATTGGAGGATTCAGTATGATGTTTTGATTAATGATTGGGGGGTTGTTTTTGCATTGTTGATTTAGTGGTGGTAAAGGAGGTAGCAATAAATTGAGGGGTGGTGTGGATGTTAATGGTAAAGGTGGAACTGGAAGAAAGATAGGATGTGTGTTTCCTTGGGGAAATGATGATGAGGGGTCAAAGATTCCCCCTTTTCCAAATAGCTCATCTTCTCCTTGCGAAATCATAGGGAGAGATATTTGTGTGTTAAGAGGATATGTTGGTGTAGCGTGAAAAGAGGATGGGTCATTGGGGTCATGAAAGGTGAGTGAAACATATTGGTGTAGCGAATTTTGAGGAATGGATTGACCCAAGATGGTGTTTGCATTCAAATCTTAGTTGTTAACAAGGGGATGTGTTTGAAGAGCTTGAAGCAATGAGCTTCTCTTATTGACAATTGGTTGAGTTGGAGCAATGGATGATGTGATTTGTGGGATGGTTTGAGTGATGCTTTTGAATGAAGATGGTGTGAATGAAACTGGTGGCTTAATCTCAAGAGATTTGTCCACAAGAGTGCTCACATCATAGTCAGAAGGGAGTTTATCTCCTTCTTTTGCTAATTCTAGCATGTATTGTGAGGGATTGAGTTTCATCATGGCATTGACAATTTTGTGAGTCTCGTGATTTTAGACCATTTTAATAATTTCATCTTGAGTCATCCCTAGAACATTGTTAGTGATGTCCTCCACTTGGCCACCTTCCTCTCGATGATCTTGTGGAAGTGGAGGAATATTGAGTGTGGGATTGATAGACCCAATGGGGTTGATTTCAGAAGTGGTTTGAGTTAAGTCACTCGAAGTGGATATTTCTTTGTTCATTTCCATGTGCTTCTTGTGTTGAGATCTAGTTTGGACCATAAAATGAGGATCGAATTTCAAGAATGGGAGTTGAACCTTTAATTCCTTGGATTGATCTAAAATTTTGGTACAAGAAAGAAAGTATAAGATATTAAGAATCAAAAGGATGGTGATGAGATAATGAAAGATGGATGAATGGTGAATGATTGGAACTCTTAGGGAACCTTGAGGAGGATGCTAAACTTTAAGACCTTTGTATTGATGCTTGATTTGATTTTGGATTGATTTGATTTGATTTTTATTTTGATTGGATTTGGTTTGGATAATGAACTCATAAACTCTAAGAGGCTGGATTTTGTCCTAAAATAAACTTGTCCACAAGATGATAATTTGACTAAGTGTGTAAAGAAGGATTCATCTACACACACCTAGTCAAACAAGATGATTTTGATTTTGATTTTAAAGGATTTTCCCAAAGTTTAGCATGAAGTATTTTTTCAAGATTTCCAGGAGTTGGGTATGTGTAGGATCATCATGGAAAAAATAGGCCCTTAAGTGGCAAAAAATTCAGATAAATCAGAGTTAGGAAACTTGACGTAAAAATTTGAATAAGTTATCTATATTATTTCAAAAATATGTAAGAATAAAATCTGTAGAAAATTGAATTTAGTTTTTAACTACTAGGTTTATTTTAAAAAAATCTATTTGGTGAAAATTTGAAATTTCAATGCACTAGTACTTAAATTTTAGGGAAAAAATAAGTAGGTGTCTATCTGACCAACTTAACCACAATAAAATGATAAATTTTTTTTATAAGATTTTAGATATAAGTAGAGGACTCATGTCCAGATGTGATGGATAGTTTTTTGTAATTTTTTCCTAAGTAAATAATTAATTATGAATTTTTTATTACAACTTTTAAAAAATACAAAAACTCGTATGTCTGAGGTCACCTTAACTTGGTCAAAACTTCATGAAATTCATTTTTTGTTAATCCTATAGTATGTGAAGCATAGAATGTGACACATGTTTTGAATTCAAAAAATGTGATACCATTTGAAAGCTATAGATGTTTTTCAATCAGCCTATCAATTAGGACTTTATTCATAATTCAAATAGAAAATGAATAATAATTGTTTATTAAATTCAAAGTAAAACATAATTTATATTGGTGGAAAGCTGAGAATCTCCTTTAAAAACCCTTTCTGTTTCATCAATTTTGGGAAAAAAAATCGTCAGCCACATACCCTACACATACCCATCATTTCGCCACTTTTTGGCCCATCATGATCATGCACATACCCAGTTGTTTGTGAGATGATTTTGACTTTGATGTTTGAAGGATGGATAAGAGTGTTTTGATTTTGATTCTAAGAGACTTACAAAGACTTTTGTTTACTAGACCAAGGTGTTGAAGAACATGCTATTACTTCGTATGTGAGATACTCAAACCTTTGAAAGAGACTTGGATTTTGACAATAGTAAAATGAATACAAATTTGGATTGTTCCTTGATGCATGTTTGTAAAAGTTGAAGGCCAGTCTTTCTCTAAATTCGTAAAGCATGGACAAACATTTCTTGTGAGCTTTTTGACTATACCTTTGGATTTTGGTTTTTGGATTTTGATCTTTTGAGAAATAATTTGGAAGAGCACATGTGTGGGGTTCAAATTTTCTTATCTTTTCTTAATGAGTTCTTTTTACCACAAACACTTTCTTGATTAGGTTTTCAAACTAAATGTCTAATGTCCTAATTTCTTCTCATCCCACAAAGTCCATTATGTGGAAATCAAGGAAATTAAGGAAAAAGTTTCCTATTGTTGACTTTAGTAAGAGAAAATTGTGATGTAAATCCAAATTCTTAAAAGCCTCTAAGGATAGAATACCTAGGGCAAGCAATAACACTTGGATTTTTTGAAAGGTATTTTATTCCTATAAAGGGTTTGAAATTTGATGATCATGTTGAATGTTTGTGTTTCAATGTTTTAGATCCAAGCAAAGTGTTTTGATTCCAGGAACATGCATAACCCTATGGATAATTAAGAGACAATATTTGTTGAATCCCCACTTGGATAAATCTAATTGCGCTTATTCTTGGTGGATGAATAAAACATTGACCACACTAGCTCCCCTCCATGACACTCACTTCTATGGGTCAACCAAGCTTTAGTACCCATGAAACTCCCATGGCATACTTCTCATTTCTACCAACAACCGCAAGAATGTGGGGCGGCTTTAGAATGACTATTCTTGTACCAACAAATAGAAAATAATTTGGACTTCTAAACAAAATGTTCTAGTATAGGAATTCTATTTGTGGGGAATCATCCATACGACAAGAGACCATTGCTTCCCTTCTTGTCAAAACAATCCTTGTGATACTTGAACTTTCTTCAAGTACCCATACTTATATATTGGGTGGAAGTCGCTTGGATTTAGCATGTTCCCAATTCGGTCATTCCCTTGGGTGATTACATTTTCCCACCAAGCAGGCCCTCTAAGGGTAAACAAAAGCAAGCAAGCACATCCGTAGTTCGATTGATCCTTATTTTAGAAACAAAGAGAGAACACATGTGATATACCTAACTCACACTCACAAAATTTGTTCAATTTTAAGTGCCCAAATTGAAATATGGAGGCAATATTTTATGCAACTTAATATCACCCAAAATAATTTTGATTCTCAAGATCGTCGTGAAGCTTGAGAGAAGTGCATACGCCTTTTAAGTGGTATTAATTTGAATAAAATATTACAAAATGCAAAAGCACATGTTCATTTTAACCTTCAAAGCAGAAATGAATTCTTTTTAAGCACCAACTTTGAAGTGTGAGATTTCTTTGTTCAATTGTTAGATCCCAAAAAAAAATGTAGTAAGTTCCTAAGATTCTTTTTAATCCCTTTGTTTTATTTTTTATTTTAAGCCCAAACAAAATCTATTGAGTCCTAAAAATCTTGAAGATGAAAAATTCCTTAGAAAAGGGATTACAATGGCTCCCCAAAGTGTTTAAAAACACTTGATACAATAGATTGAAGATGCCATAGAAGTCTTTTCCTTTCTTCCTCATTTCCCTTTTGATCACTCCAACCTACAAAAGCTCGTTAAAAACTATAGAAAATAGAGCCAAAACCAATTAGAAGTCAAAGGTAACCAAAGCTAAAAAGCACATGTTGAAAATAATCTAAAATCTAATTTTTACCCCACCCCAACAATGCAATCCATATATGTGTCACAATTTGAAGATGTCAACGTCGTTGTATGGCAATGTTGGGACTAATAGCACCAGATTATGGAGAGGACAATGACTGTATTGCATCATAGTTTTAACTAGTGACACACTTTGGAGTTTGGATGACTCAAGCATCGCTGTTTGGAATTCAAATTTATGGCGAGAATGACTCAACATTGTAGTTTAGAGTTTGATAGCATCGCTAAATAGCGCTGCTAGACTAATAGTGGCGCAGTTCCTTTGTCAGCAGCGCAGTTTCCTGCAGACAGAAAAAGTTAAAAAAAAGCAACATAATTTTCATAAAAAACATGTTAATTTCTTTAGGTAAGCCCTCCTTCTAGCCCCAAAATGTGAATGGTGATCCTAGACCTGCACAAACACAAAGAACAAACACATAATTAGTCCCATATGCAAGTTAGAAATAACATTCCCCATGAAATTCATTTGAGATATCAAGAACAAGAAAAAAATGAAGAACATAAATAAAAACTATCAAATCTTGCTCAAAATAAATAAACTCTCAATCCCATGGGGGAATTGGTGTCATTTTGATGTGGAAAATGGCCATTTTCCAATCCCTTGCAAGCTTGATGATCAATGGTGAATATTTGATGCTCCTTGGTGAAATTTTTCCATAACCTAGCTATGAAATGATAAAAGTGGATGAAAATGGATGAACTTGCTCAATACATGAAGATGGATTCAAATTCCTATGCTTGTGGATCTAAAATCAATATGAGAGCCTTCTATTTATAGAAGATAATGATGGAGGAATAGGAAAAATGGATGAATGTGGGATCAAACACCAACCAATAGCACAATGCCACTTGTCAACATGTGAGTGGACAAAGGTGGAGCACATTTGGATGAATGTACACATTAATGCAATTAGGTGGAATTTCAAATTTGGAGAAGTGACAGGTTGGAGGGAGAGAATAAATGAATTAAATTCCACTTGGCTCAAGACAAGGACATGTAAGAGGCCTTTAATGCCTTGTTGGATGGACAAGTACTTTTTTGGGGGGAGATTTCAAATTTGGGGAATATTCCATCCTTGATACCTTTTTGAATGAAAATTGAGGATTTATTAATTAATTAAAATGATTTTCATGAGCAAGTTGCAAAAGCTAGAGGATTTGATGGGTTGAGATTAGGATTAATTAGGATTTCATTAATTTAAGAGGATATTAGCTGATTTGACAATTTGATTTAGATTTTAGGATTTAAATAAATGAAAGTGAGAGGAATAATGAATTTTAGAATTAATTAAATAAATTTGGATTTATTTAATCAAAGGGGATGGTGTTAGTTTTAAATCAAATAAAAATAAATTTATTTAATTTAAATGAGATGACTTTAGAGATTTAAACAAAATGAATTATTTAATTAAAAGAGGGACTATATGATTAATTAAATAAAATGATTTCTTTAATTAATAGGAGAGAATGCATTAATCTGGTGAAATTGATTTATTTAATTAAGAGATGGAATGTGATGATTTTTTTTATTTTATTTTTTTATTAGACTGCAGGAATCGGGTAGCACGACCCCCTATAAACTACAGTGCGCCTGGTAAACTTTTTAACATGACCGGCGGCGCTGGCGTGACACGCCCTCCGGTACCACGGGGCGGGGGAGACTAGAACTCATGACCAGCAGAGCCGCAACGAAATTACTTAGCCAACCGAGCTAAGGCCCCCGCCCGGAATGTGATGAATTTAATTAAATAAAGATTATTTAATTAAATAATTAGCAAAGGAGATGATTCAGGAAAAACTAGTGTTAGTAAAATCAGGATTAGGTGTATAAGATCAATCGGTATATTTTATGTGTCTACAGTTTCAAAGAATACTGATTCACCCCCCTCTTAGTATTCTGGGTGTTCAACACTTGTAACACCCCAAACAACACACCTAGGACATTAGGAAACTAGAAAACTTTTTTTAAAGGACTACTCTAGCAACCAAGGTAAGACAACATGTTTTACTACATACTGAAATGCACACAAGTATTGTTCCCAAAATAATGAAAAAAGGACATAAAAAATAAAAAAACCTCATTATTTCTTCAAACAAGGTGGCACCAATGGAAGACTTACCAATCATGAGATGAAACCTCAATGATAAACATATGGGAGGGGAGATCACATCCAAATGATTATCAGGTATGAATCCATGATTGTTATCTCTCATGAACATAAAAAATGGTAGCATGATGGAATCATCAACCTTGAATCCATATAAAAAACATGCTTACAAACTCTTACAAACTTAAGGGAAACCCACAAAAATGGTAGAATTACTAGGAGATGTTGCATCTTCACTATACAATGTTCATGATCACCAATTTTTAGAATAGGAGTAGGATTAGGGTAATAACTACCTGCAATCCTCTCAAAAATTAGTTACACAACAACCAAATAGAATGGAAAACACTCACAAGAGGTTTCCTTACTAGGAGGCACAACACCTCCACCAATTGGAACAATAATGGTTTGTTTTCAAGTAATGGCATGCTTCCCAAATAAAAAGGTGCCATGACCCTTTGATTATGAAGTTGAAAATTTTATAACATGGTAAGACACACTAGGTAAAGGGGAGCATATTTTGTATATAACATTTCATTGAGAAGCTAAAATAACTCATTATTTTATGAAATAAGGGACACCAACACACATGAGGACTATAACACCCCAAAAATATAGTAGTATAATTAGAGGACAATAGTACCTAGGAAAGACACTAGCACACCACTACGTAGGTGCCATAGAAGTGGAATCGTATCATAGAACTACTTAGGTGTCTATAATGTATGTTAAAGTCCTAATTTTATGTTGCAGTATTGGTATCACACGGTTGTCATAGATAGAGACTAAATGGAAAAATATTTCCATATTTCATACTTAGTTACAACCCAAAAGACTCACAAAAATAAGATCATAACACAAATGGACACCAAAATGATAAAAAAAACATGAGAGACTAAGATGGACAATCTTGTTCAATCTCCAACACACTTACCAACAAAGGAAATGCTCCTTCCAATATGGGATTGTTACCCATCAAATTTTGATTCAAAAAACATGTGATTTTTTCCCTCTTGAATCGAATAGATTTCCATTCCTCACCTTTGCTAAGTAGGTCACAATTTTTGTGGTTTCCATAACCATATCACTAAGCTCTAAAGTTTCAGAATCACCTGACTACTTGATCCAGTTCCCTTGAAATTGGAGGTAATTTGCATATCGGAGATTCCGAAAAGTTCAAAACTCTCGACATGTGGTTTGTTGTTTCCACTTTTCTATGATCTTGTGACTCTATGGCAGATCTCTCGATTTTCAAGGTGCTACTGGTTCATTTAATGATTTGTATAGCATATCATGAGATGTCCCTTCAGGAGTTTTTGAAGCATGAACTCAATCTTAAATCTCTTTTCTCGAGAAATATACCCATGATCCATTAATGTCGCTATTAAATAACAAGTGTAACAAACTGAATTGTTGAGGTGGCCATAATTTTTATTGAATAAAAAGCCTTTATTTTCCGCCATTTGAAATAAATAGCTCGTACACAAAGAAAGGTGGTGGTACTCTTGAACTCAACTTACAAGAACATTTTTCAAAATGGTGCTTCCTGCAATCAATGGGATTTGGGATGATGAACCTTTGCCTATCCTACAACCTGATTTGAATTGGCCTGAAGAGGAGAAAATTGAAATCATCTCCCAACTACACACAATGGCATGCAAGGAGAAAAATAGCTATGTCGAATACAATAGGGTAATTCTCATTTTGGAAGAGGAAGAAGAACGTGTTGAGCTTCACAACCTTTTTATGGAAATTCGATTGGAAGCAGATAGAGCTCCTGTCCCAAGAGCAGTTTGATTCCTTTGGTCTTGCATGCATGTAATCTTTAATTCTAGTAGTGGTAACAATAATTTTGGGAATGAAATCGTTTATGTTTCAAAGTTGTTTCTAGATAATGGTCTCTTTCATGAACTGTTATTTTTTGGAAACGAACGGTTTCATTTTTGGGATATATATATATATATATATATATATATATATATATATATATATATATATATATATATATATATATATATATATATATATATTTTTTCTTTTATTGGAGGGGGAAATATGAAGGAAAAAGTAAAAAAAAGAAAGAGAAGAAAACAACATGATTTTATTTTTGGCACATTTTGATTGTACAAAGGTGTTGGGCCTGTGAACTCACATTTTTGCATTGGAGAAATAAAAGAAATATTTTTGAATCTTTGTATTTATTAAATGTTTTCTTTTATTGTGAATGAATTGTGGTTCTTCATAATTTCTCTTCAATGTTTTATTTGTTACATCAAGATGTGTATGTGGTTATTTCTAAAGCTTTGAATTCAATTTAATCTATCTGTTGAAAAGGAGTTTGTTGTCTATTCGATACTTGTTTCTAATTTGTGGGTGTGGGGTAAAAAAACTTTGCATTATTTATTTGCATTCACTATATTTTAAATCAACCTTTCACATTTACTTTCATGGTTATGTGTAAATGTTAGTCTTCATTTTCTACTTTTCGATCAAAAGCATACCATGTTCTCATTCATTGCATATCTTAAGAGGGAGTTGTACCTCTAAAATTCAGAGGAAAGTAGTTAATCTAATGGAAACTTCTCCAACTATTAGTGTTGTTTGTTCTTCTTTCTGGGAATCTTGAGTCATTTTCTACATTTATTTCTAAGGGACAAATTTGTTCACTAAAAGGGAGACATATAAGGGACTTAAAAATTATCCCAAGTAAAAATGGATAAAGGGAAACATTTTCAATACATGCTACTAGTCCTTAAGCCAAAGAGAACCTAAACAATAACACCTAGTGGAAGGTTCTCACACACACATGACTCCAAACTTGGGAGATGAACTACACATGATCCAAATCCAAAATTGGCTATTTTATAACACATTAAATTCATTTTTAAGCTCAAATCAAATGTTCTCTAGTTTAATTTGACAATATTCCCATAAAAGATAAATTGTATAAGGAATAAAATTAATATTTGACACCAATGTCAAGAAAAATGTAGAAGACGATAGATGCATCACCACTTATCTGGAAGGTTTAAATTTAATCCAATAGGAGGTTCAAAATTAACATAATAAAATTTCAAAAAGGAATTGAGGTCCTAAATTATACATTTTACATCATAATACACAATTGAGAAATTTTAAGGTAATGGGTAGAAAATTTCCACTTGCACACAAACCCAAGCTCATCCAAGATGAATCCTCTAAGATATTTGATCCTCCAATGGTGGTTTCCATGTCACCCAAATATTCAGTACCCATATGTCCACCCCCATTGTGCTAAGAGATAGTCCCTTGGGCACAAGCACAACACTCACAAAACAAGGAGCATGACTCACAAACATGCCAATCAATAGGAGCAACCAACATAGCATCCACATGGAAATAAGTGAGATAAATAACCATCATACAATATAAATGGAATAGGCATGATCAAAATGAAATATTCAATAGGCTTACAATCATGATTGACATATAATTCTTAATAGGCCAACATAATGATCATCAAATCACAAATACACATGGTCAAAGGGATGACATCACTGACAATATACATGAGGATTAATTTACATCATATGGCATAGAATTTTGAAAAAGGAATCATAATAAATGGAAAGGAAGACATATAATCATGCTCTCTTCTAATCAAAACATGGTGAGAGGTGAGTCTCACATTGAACACCAAGTCCATTAACATCAAGGACAAGGATCCTAAGGTCTAGGGAAGGAGTGTCATCACAATAGCTAGAAGGTGTGACTATGTAGAATTGGGTATGCATCAACTCTCCACATGAGTGTACCCAATCGATAAGATCCAACAAATCCCAAAGCATTTTATGCCCCCCAAGCTCACACTGAGCCTTTACAAGCATTTTCAACTCTGCCATGATATTGACATATTAGTTCTTTTTAATTACCCAATGTCTCTAGTTATCAATTAATTAGAAAATTATTTTCTTGTTATATCGTTGAATCCCTTTGTATCTTGGATAACATAAATATCCACTCATTTCCTACACCCTATACCTCAAATCCTAGGTTCATCACACCAAAGCACCATTTGGGCATAACACATTTTAATGCACAATTTTGTTATATAAAAAATAAAAACAATCTCAAAATATTATAAATTGTTAAAAATTAAGACACCTCTTATATTTCATTAAAATTTATCATAAATCATTCCCAATTTTAAAATTTATAAGAATTATTTTTAATGGAAAACCATTAAATTTTCCCAAAATTTATTGAGGAATGTTTCAAAATTCAAAATCCAAAATTCAAATTAAAAATTTCTAAAGATACCCTTTGGTTCCAAATATGCACAAAACCACACTTTTAATATAAAATTCACATTTCAATATTTTTGAAAAATTTGCTTTAGAAAGGGCACAAATTGAAAAATTTATAAAATTTAAAACATTTAATTTATTCAATTAGAAATAATGGAATTGAATCTAAAATTGAGATCATATTATTTCTTAATGGTAATCATGACAAAAATCCAATGGAAGATTCAAAACATGGAAAAAATGAGGAGAATTACTGAAAGTTTGCACACCCAAAAATACAATTTTTCTTTCACCTTCCTCCTATTCATGAAGCCAATCCAAGATGAAATGCATGTACACACATCCAATATTTATTTCCAAATTCACGTTCCAATCCAAATAAATCCACCAAAAATAAAATCCATCCATTTTTGAATTTTTGAGAGACAGCTTGAGAGAGAATTTTGTAAAAAATGTACTCCCTAAAATACTTAGCATTTCTCCTTTTATCTCACTTTTATTTTTATTTTTATTTTTTGATCTTATTAGTAATTATTAGTAATTGTTGTTAGGAAACACTAGTGCAAAGAGTTTTTTTTTTCTTAGATAATTAGTTATTAGTAAGTTAGGTTTTAATCAATTGAAAACAATTTTTTTTTGATAAAAAATAAAATTCAATTTTGTAAGGTGAACTTGCAAAATATTTAATTTTATAAATTATAAAAATTATTTCTCATCAATATGATTGGCTAAGAAGTTCTGTGTGTTATTGAATTATTTTTAGGAAAAGTGAAAATGAACTATTATTTTGCCTATTTTTCAGAAAACTTGAGCATTATTTTGACTATTTTTCAGAAAATGAACTATTATTTTGCCTATATTTAAGAAATCCAATTTACTATATTCACACTGAAGGCATTACTTATTTGAACATACTCCAGCTGATTAATATACATACTACACTTATCTAGTTAGATTGTTGGAGTGCAAAATGACAACGATTAAATAAAATTTAAGGAATCAATTTTTTTTTTATTTTTTACTTTTTAAATTATTGGAATGAAGTGAATAAGATTACAAATGGGAAGCTATAGATGAACGGTAATCACCCTTTTTATAGACATGTAGTTAATCATTATGAGTATTTTTTTTATTTAAAGTTCAAGTTTGGTAATACTCTCTTTGCTATAGGACGTCAACGGCTTTTTTTTCTAGACCGTACACACTTTTCATTTCTCCTTGTTGTCTTCTCATATTTTTTCCTTCCACATTTCAGGATTTTAAAATTATGATTTTATCTAACATATCAATGAGAATAAAGCATGTGTGATAGTTTAAGAAAATGAAAGTTTTTAACTATGTTGATAATAATATAGTTATATAATAGTAATATATTATAATAATATAATAATATTAATATAAATAATTGAATTAATAGAAAAATAAAAATAATAAGTATAATATGATATTATAATAATTTATATAGTATTGTATTTAAATAATATTATATTTTATCATATAATAATAAATATATTATAATATTATAATAATATTGTTATATGATATTATAGTTATTATATAATATATATATATATATATATATATATATAAATAATGTTTTTGATTAGATAAGTAGGGAAAGGCCTTGATCCCATAGTTACAGTAAATGACTAGAAAGTAACAGAGAGAGGTGGGAAACAACACCACCATTTAACCAAAAAACATCAGTTTTAGCACACATTCCAAAATTTAAAAGTATAACAATTGTCTAGCCATTATCAGTCAAAAACATCAAGTTTTTACCAGCATACTTCAATCTACGAAGAACATTAATTAAATCGACAATATTCCAGGTGGTATTCCACCATAACCTATAGAAATTAACAGAACAGTCCCATATATGATTAAAAGACAAAAAACCCATCAAAAAATAGCAGAGTAGCAACACAAGCCATTAACTGGATTTCTTTAATAGGTCCCCATACTCTCCCATGAGAACAATGTATTCGCACTAGAGTCAGGGCCCTCAGTTTCATCCAACAACTTTAGACTCTTCTTCTGTGTAAGCTTTGAAATCTTCATACCCTAGGTCCTCCTCCTCACTAACAGATAATTTCTGTTTTCCCTTTTTCTCTTTCGAGGTCACCTTCGCCAGACGAGCTGACCTTATTCCTCCATTAGCACCACTCCCTTTCCCTTGTAAAATTTATTTTTCCTCTCCCATTTGGTTCCCTTCCTCAGAGATATGAATTGCATCTCTAGGATTAATGTCATGTCTAGGTTTCTGAGCTTTCAGGGGCTCCAACAAAAAAGGATAGTGTTTCCTCTTTTCAGACATTGCTTTAATGAGCTAAATTCAAAGCTTCTCAAATCCTCACTCTTCTGCGATAGAGGGGTAGAATGATTAGACACATTAGCCATAGGGGAGTTGTTTTTAGCAGGGATTAGCACACTCCTAGCAGTAATTGCTGGAAGGTGGTGGGGAATTTGTTCATCAACTGGGAGTTCATCGGCATTAGGGTTTTCCTCCTCTGGCTATTCCACATTTTCATTAGCAGACCGGTCATGGTTCTCATTCCTAGCATTTAAAGGATTTCCATGAGGATTCAGGGTCAAGGCATATTTATACAAAGTGAGCATAAGACCCTGGTGGAGGGGAGGGCTAGCTCCTTTTTTGATGTTAAGCTCCAAGGAGGACAACAGGTAAAATGGAAAATTGATATGCTCCCCATGCCTAATATGGTTTAAGAGAGGGAAGTGATACACATGAACCAACATGTACCTACCCTCAAGAGTAAAATAACCCATAACAAACAGACTCACAAGAGAAAAAGGAGGGAGTTCAAGTCTGGCATACCCATTCTGGAAATGCTTGAGATTTTCACCATGAAGAAATTTATCAACAAACCTTTGGTAGTCCGCTCCATTTTTTTTAGTAACTTTTAGCCTAGAATTTTGTAGACTCGTAGCTTCAGCAATGAAACAAGTGGTGACCTCAAACTTCACAGCACCTATGGTGACATTTCCTTTCCCCCAGGAGTTAGTGAATTTCACCGTTAAACTTTCATTGTATCCTTTGAGAGATTGGAAGAATGAGACCATACCCACATTCTTAAACATCCTCCATAGGTCCACATTCTATTTGAGGGCTTGGCAGTTTGGCAGCTCTATTCTTTTCCTTGGTCCGCCCATTTTACTCCTCTGTAGATTCTTATGCTATGTCAGGATTTTATTCATACTCACCCCCACAATCTACTTACTTCCCTGAATGTAACTAACACTCAAACACCAAACAATACTCAAAACTGTATAGAATGAAAATTTGATAAGTTTCTAATTAATAAAGCCAACTTCACATTTTCTAGAACCCAAAAATCATCATTAATCTTGCAAGCATTGACATCCTTAATTAAATTCAGTCCTTTTCCCACTATAGAAATACTAGGATTACTAATAGAGGGATTTTTGGCACACATAGAAATGACAACTTTTATCAAATCCAATAACTTCATGTGATTATTGAACATCATCTTTAAAGGGAAATTAATTAAATTATCACCTTCCAAGATCCTCCTATACCTTCACGTACTCCATATGCCATCATTACACAAAAAGCTTAATGACACCACTTGGTACTCATTAGTCTCGCATACAACTAACCTATCAATTTTGCATGTGATATTCATTTTAAAAATTTTCATTAAGGACAACATCTCTTAAAGACAATGATGTGTTTCCATTGGTCCAACGTGTCCATCCCCTATACCTCAGTGCCAAATTGGCCACACAATCGACAACTTTGTTCCCTTCCCTATACACATGTTGAACTCGACAAATATTAAAAAACTTTTTAATAAATTTGCATTTGTCTATAATATTTTTTATTTCCCACAGAGGAGCAGTTTCTTCATTTAGGATGTCCATAATTAGCTTAGAGTCCCCTTTAATGATGACTTTTTTGTACCCCAGTTCCTTTAGAAAATTTAAGCCTCCAAGAGTGGCCATTGCTTCGGATTTGTTGTTAGAGAAAACACCCAAATTCACTCCAAAACCCATAATACAATCAACTTTATGATTTCTTACCAGACCTCTAGCCCCATCTTGTCCTGGGTTTCCTTTCGAGCACCCATCAAAGTTACACTTAACCCAATCTTCCAGCGGAGGACTCCAAGCAATACCCATTCTATTAAGCAACTTTGACCAATTAAGATTGGTTAAGTCCCTCCTTATTCCCCAATTTTGTTTTATCCTCATTTTTTTGTAATTTGGCCAGGTGTTGGAGAAGTTGTATCTTCCAACCTCAATGTTTTCCTTAATTTGGATTTTAATAATCTAACTTACCTCCCAGCTGCTTCTCTCCACATCTCTAAAAATTCTATTATTCCTCTCCTTCCATAAGCCCCAGGTAACAAAAGGAGGAACTTGATTCTATAGGTCCATAATAAAATTATGTGAAAAAGGGAAATTTGACCAACCTTCAATAAAATGCTTCATAGAATTGGGAACTACCCAATCAGAAGACAACAACTATAGAAAGCAAGACCACAGTTCCCTCACATAATGGCATTGAGAAAAACTATGGATTATTGAATCCTCTTCCTACTTACAGAGTGAACACATGTTTACCAATTAGAAGCCTCTCTTAACCAAGTTGTCAATGGTGAGAATTTTTCCATGGGCACCAGTCCACCAAAAACAATTAATTTTTGGAACAAGATCCTTTAGCCACACCCTATCCTAGAAGTGATAAGGAACAACAAATTGGGCCCTCACCAAATCTACATAGGTCTCCTTAATTGAGAAACAGCCAGAAGATCTAATTTTCAAGAGCCACTCATCATCCCTTTCACTATCGAACCACTTAGCCTCCCCTATCAAATTATGTAGATTGATGAGGATATTAGTTTTTATGATCATATATAAAACTCAAAATTTAATTAAAAATCAGACACAATAACATAGCATATAACTTCCTATTTGCATGGTGCAATCTTCCCTGGGGGTACCGCTCAGGGCCCCCCTACCCATGCCTTACTTGAGCTTCACCTTGTCTCTTACGAACTTGTGTCCCTCGAGAGACACTCCTAGTGGGATAGTTCTTTTGATTGCAAATAACTCTGAGCAATCTGTGTCGTTGGTTGAAGTGTCGATGATTGTGATTCCGTCTGATACCATTGGGTGGAAAGATGTTTAACCAATAGTAAACAGGGAGCTATCCCTAAGCCTCCTATTAGGGATGAGGTTATTGTGTCAGGGATGGATTTTTCCATTTCTGACTCAGTCAGTGATAGGATTCTCTCATCCATGGAGAATGTTGTTGTGGGTAGGTGTCTATCCTTTCAATATATTGTGGATATGGTCCAAAAATGGGTGGCTATTAAGTGACGACTCAAGGTGAGTGTGGAGATCTGTGCTATGTTGGGTGGACTCTTTCTTTTCAAGTTCACATCGTCGGATGATCTGGTCATGGTTCTATCTACTAGAGCTTGGGTCTATGGAAACCATAGCTTAGCCTTATGTCACTAGAAGCCGGGGTTTAACCCAGAGGTTGATCTAAATAAGTCTACACCAGTTTGGATCTGCCTTCCTGGGTTACCACTTGAATACTGGGATGATTCTATTTTTAAGAGCATTGGTGATTCTTTGGATCACTTTATCACCTCTAACTCCATAACGAGGTTGAAATCTAGGTTAGTGTTTGTCTGCTTTTGTGTGAATATTTGTGTTAACAAATTGTTACCAAATATTGTTAAACTATGTTCCAAGTTTGGATCTTGGGTCCAACCGGTGTGTTATGAAAATGCGGTGGTCTATTGTCAAAAGTGTGCCAAGCCTGGTCATCTAGTCTCTGACAGCAAGTCTTCCTTTAATAAGGACCTTAAAGTTGGGGTCGATTCTGCTTCTTTTGGTCCTACTACGGGGAGTACTAAAACATCCCAGGGTAGTGCTTCTCCTTCTTTTGTGGTCGCTCCTAGCAAGGAGGCTCTAATGTTGGATTCTGGGATTATTGGCAAACCCCCTATCCAGGAGATCCAACTTTTGGGTCTAGGATAAATATTGATCCAGTTGAAGGTCTAGCTAATTGTTTCTAACTAAGATAGTGGCTAATGTAGTGGTTTTGGAAGTTGATGCGGTTGCATACAAGACTCTAGAGGATGAAGTTTTTGCTGGTGATGTGTTGGTAGAGGTGGGATCTACTTGCACCAATGAGACTATTGGTGATGAGGGTGAAATTTGGGAGGACTTGGGTTTGGGTGAGTCAACTGGTCTTATCATGGAGGATTCTTCCCAGTTACCTGCTGCGGATGAGGAGAACTGGATAACCTTGAAGAAGAGGGGAAGGAAGAAAAATGTTGATGTGGGAAGAGACTCAAATCCAAGTAGGCCTAGCCATAGGTCCACCCACTTGCGAGAGACCACAAATGATATTTCATTGGGAAAATAGAAGATATTGGAAGTGTCTTCAAAGAAAGGTCAAAAATGAAGGTAATGTCTTGGAATATGCGGAGGATGAATAGCTCCCATAAGCAACTAGCTCTGAAGAACTATGTTCTGGAACATAAGTTAGATGTCCTGATACTACAAGAAACTAAAATGAAGAAAGAAAAATTTGAGAATGTTGCTAAGTATGTTTGGCCTGGGTCATCGTTCTCTTATAGTGATGCAGATGGGGCCTCTGGAGGTCTTGTTGTGCTATGGAACCCCTCCAGACTTAGGGGTTCTAAATTGTTCTACTGTAGGAACAGTGTTGGGGTTTCATTTCATTTTCCTGAGGGCTCTTGGTCAATCATGAATGTCTATGCGCCCAACCTTAGGAATGCTAGAGTTTCTCTTTGGTTGTCATTGGTAGACTGGATAAAAAATAACAATGGTTTGCGCTGGATGGTTGTTGGAGACTTTAATTCCCCACTATACCCCTCTAAGAAATGTGGTGGAATGATGGAATACTTTGACAGTATGGTTGACTTGGCTAGCTTTTTGAGTTCAACAGGCCTGACTGATATAGATTTATTGGGTCAAGCTTTCACCTGGTCTAATAGACGTATGAGTAATGACCTGATTCAAGTTTGGCTAGACAGATTCTTGTGCTCCAACAACTAGTTCGGTCATATTAGAGCCTCTCTGTGGGCTCTTCCTAGGATGATGTCTGACCACAACCCCTTGCTACTAACCTCGTGTGACCAGTCTGTTGTTGGTCCTTTTCCTTTCCACTTCAAGATCATGTGGAATTACCACCCTGATTTCAAAATGAAAATTGTTGAATGGTGGAATATCCCAATTTGTGGGTCTCCCATGTTTTGAATCTCTTTTAAGATAAAGCACATAAAATGTATGGTGAAGGGATGGAATAAAAGGGTCTTTTGGGATGTCTTTCAATAGAAAAGAATATTAGGGGATAATTTGAAGTTGATTCAAAAGAGAATGGAGGAGGGTGATACTAGCCTCTCCACTTGCATCCAAGAGAGAGTGTTGAGGATAATGGGAAAAAATTCTCAAGAAAGAGGAAGTTTTTTGGAAACAAAAATCCAAGGTTCAATGGTTGAAAGAAGGAGATAGGAATACCTCCTTTCATATTTCTATTGTTAAACATAAGAGGAGAAACCAGATAAAAAAGTTGCACAATGCTCAAGGTGAGGTGGTCAGTTCGCCCCCCCTTATTGGTTTGGTGGTTACGGACTACTTCCAGAAGGCCTTTGAAGCACTTGCAAATGCTCCTAATTTGACTCTTGATAGTCTACTGCTAGACTCATTACCAAACCAAGCTGCTACTAATCTTCATCCGACGGTGATTCAACAATTTGTGGACGATACTTTCCTATTTGGGAAAGCTTCAATGTTGGAAGCTAGGAAATGGAAAAGCTATCTTAATGACTACGCAACTTGCTCAAGGAAATACATCAACTACAAAAAAAGTATGATTTACTTCTTTAACAACACTCCTAATCTGCATGTCTGGTTCACTATTGTTTTGGGCTGTCAGAGTGGTTCCCTACCTTCTGTCTATCTAGGGTTTCCCCTAACTATCAAAGAAGTCACTCAGGAGTTTTGGTATTTCATTTTAGAGAGGATTCAATGTAAGCTTTCAGGGTGGAAAGGTTCTTTTCTCAGCCATGCGGGTAGCTTCAACTTCTATCTACTATTCTTCAAGGTATCCTGGTTTTCTTCTTATCCCTGTTCAAGATGCCTAGATATATATTCTGAGAAATTCAAGAAAATCCAAAGGTCTTTCCTCTAGTTTGGTACTGAGGAAAATAAGAAGCTTGCTCTGGTTAAATGGGATAAATTCTTCCAACCTAAAAGCTATGGTGGGCTTGGAATAAGAACTATTACTATTTAAAATAAAGCTCTCATGGCCAAGGTGGGGTGGGATCATCTGAGGGAAAAAAAAGATTGGTGTGAGATAATGAATGCTAAGTATCTTTTGAGAAAACCTCTGGTTGACTGCCTCTCAGAGGCCCACCCTTAAGGGTCTTTGGTTTGGAAAGGGATTTGCAACCTTTAGGATCTTTTGAGGAAAGGGATCAAATGGAAGATTGGTGATGGAAACAAAATTAGATTCTGGGAGGACACTTGGCTGCTTGACTTCCCCTTGGATTCTTCTGAGTTCAAAGTCCTTATGGGATGGGATGTTCAAGTGTTTTGCATTCATATTAGTGACTACCTGATAGGGCCTTTGAGAGCCAGGAAATGAAAGGTGATTAGTAACTATTGTCCTTTATCCTTGAATCTGTGTATTCTTGCTAAATCCCTATAGGAGTTCCTCACTCTTACTAGAATACCCCCTTCAAACCATGGGGATGAGTTCTTCTGGATCCATGATCAACAGGGTGATCTTACTGTGAAAAATTCTTACAGACAACTGACGAACCAGGGTGTGGTGAATACTCCGTGGAAGAAAGTTTGGAATTAATACTTGATACCAAAAGTTAATTTCTTCTGGTGGATTGTGTGTCACAACAAAATTCTGACACAGGACAATCTAAGGATAAGGGGATTCCAAATCCCCAACAATTTTTTTTTGTGCAAAAGCAATGAGGAAATTGTTAATCATCTACTATTACATTGCTCCTTTTCTCTGGAAGTTTGGGAGCTGGCATTTGAAAGGTTGGGGATTTAGTGGATTATGTGTAAAGATATCATATCCTTTATTCTTGGTTGGTTTGGTCCCTTTTCCCATCCTCTAACTGTGGAAATCTGGAACCAAATTCCTCCCATTATTTGTTGGTGCTTATGGAATGAGAGAAACAACAGGATTTTCAGGAACACTAAGATGAACCCGAAAGAGGTTTTTGGCATTGGGGCACATCTCATTGAAAATATTTCCCTTTTTAATGGTAAAATCTCAGATATTGGTTTGGCTAAGATGGAAATAAGCATGGCTAAAGTTTGGCACCAGAACCTAGATGCCAATTCCTATGATAACTCTAAAATTCTTGCCAAGAGAGCTACTATTTGGAAACCACTGGATGAAGGCTAGTTCAAACTTAATTTTGATGGGGCTGCTAAAGGCAAGCCTGGAAGAGCAAGTATTGGAGGAGTGATTAGAGACCACCAAGGTTGTTTGGTGGTTGGCTATGCTGGGGGGATCGGTATTCACTCTTCTATGATAGCAAAAGCTCGTGCATTGTTAAAAGGCTTACAGATAGCTATTTCTCTAGGGATTGAGAACCTTCACATTGAAGGGGACTTGAAGTTCATTATTGATGCTATAAATTATGGCAGACTACTAGGATGGAACACTAAGGATATTCTTCTTGACATAAGGTTACTGGTGTCAAAGCTAAATTTAAATGTGGCTAGTCATATCTACAAAGAGGGAAACTAGGTTGCAAACGCACTGACCAATCTAAGCACACACTAGAAAATGCCCAAATTTTGGCACAATTTAAGTCTTTTTCTACCAAATATTCAGAGCATTATAGTTAAGGAACAAGCCCTTACTTGACTTTTGATGATTACAACACATTTTCTTAACTAGATTATAGGGGGACCCACTTGCTTATTCTTCAGGTTGTGTGGTCTACTGAAGGTGATGAGATGGATGATTAGCTATATTGAAGGGATGGAGTGCAAGTGGATATTTTCAAATTATAATAGGAAGACAGATTTAAAAAAGGAAATTATGATTTTCTATGGCAAGTACCGATTGATTATTTCTAACTAGGTATGTACTTGGTGTAATCTCCTGATGGGGAACTGCTTAAACTCTAAGTTTTCAAATTCATGTTTTTTGATTTTTATGTGACCTGTAATTATGATACTAAGCTGCTTATTGGATTTTTTTTGTTTTTTTTTTTGGTTTCATGCCTTTTAGCTTCCTTTGACGAGTTCACTAAAGTTGTCCAACCTTTTAAAGTCATCAAATTAGAGATTTCTAACTATAGCCCCACGACTAGATTGCCTAGATTTTTGTGCCTTTGCAACATGGAAGGAAATCCTTCCCTACCTGGCATGTCCTTCCTTATTAGTTGTTTGCATGATATGATATCAATTTATGGCTCTGCTAAGATGTCTTTGGAAAGCTTCATGCTTGTGTGTGCGACCTATCTGTTGGTTTGATGATCAAACTTGGTAGTTCTTGGCTTAAATGTCTTATTGTGTGGGGTATGCTTCATCTGGCTATTATCTCTATTTTTTGTGTTTTTAGAGTTTCTGGTTACTCTATGTGAAGTGGCATTATGGGAGGTGACAGAGTGTGGATTGAGCTGGATAACTGCAATGAATTTTACAGGGATCCACTTTTCTGGCATATTTGTGTTGAAGGTGGTGTTGCTCCTCTCATGGAGAGGCTGGTGGGTCATGACCCTAATCAGTCCACTCAATTCATAAATTTGTGGAAGAATCGTCATGTTTCCATGGGTGGAATCTCCTTCATGGTGGATGAGGATGTTATTTTGCATGCAACGGGTATGCAAAGCATAGGTATGAAGCATCCTAAGCATTCCAAGACTCTAGATAATGAGAGCATGAAAAAAAAATTCATTGGTGATGAGGTGTCGGTGCACAACCAATCCGGGTTCGATCGGGAGGCTCTTCTGAAGTTGTGGGACCAGGTGTGTTTGGATTTTATGAAGTATATCACGTTAAAAGGAAGGTACCAAAATTAATTCTTTAACCATTTTCCTTTGCTAAATCACCTTAGGCATAAACTTCTTCTAAGTTTTCCCTTTTTCCTGTTGATTGACCTTGAAATTTCTGTTGAAAAGTGTATTGCTTTAGCCACTGCAAACCCCAATGAGCCTACTCCTCTCCTGCTGCATCAAGGTCTTATTCTTAGACTTTACCATTTTCACCTTGCTCTATGCCCACCTAAACCTATTTCAGCCATTCATATTAAAGAAATTGAGAACCCCACTGTGCCCAATTTATCTACAGCTAAGTCTAAAGGCCAAGATTCACCCGGTCCCTATTAAGAAACACAAACTTCCTACCAAAAATATCAAAGGTATTGAGGTTGTTTCCCAAGCCAGTGTGGCGGTTAGCCTATGTGACCTTAAGTCTACCCTTGCAAGGACTCCTGGTAAACCTAGTCTAAAGAAAAAGGGTAAGGAGGATAAGGTTCCTCATAATAAAGGAAAGAATGTTGTCAGTAAGGATTCCTTGGGTGATACAGTGGTGGCAGATATAGTGGGGTATAGCTGTGATGCAATTATAAGGCATTCGGTTAGGCTTGCTAAGAACAAAAAGAAAGTGCAGGTCAAAGACCTGGAAACAAAGGAGGAGCTGTGAGATATCAAGGATAGTTGTGTGGAGGTGGTGTGAGAGGACGATCTTGGTGAGAAAGCGAAAGGGCCCTCTTCAGTTCCTGACTCAGGTGGTGATCTACATGAGGTTTCAACCTCCCACTCTTTGGAGCCGATGGGAGTGGAGTAGAATGTTCCTGAGTACACTGCGAGCAGTGGGAAGGAGGTAAGTGCGCTAAAAGAGAGATTGGACACCCTAGATAAGAAATTCTATGTGCTGACTCACTTCATGGTTAGGATGATCCACTGTGTTACTAGTACCATATCAATTTCTATGAAGGAAGAGTTGGAGATGGAAAAGACTGAGGAACACACTATTTTGGTTGAGTATGATATGGTTCAGCTGTTGTCGAAGAAATGGGAAAAAGCCAACTATTCTGCCATTGGTTAGCTATTGGTCTAGTGTGTTGTTGATCTGCTGTCGATTTTGGTTTTTAGGTTTTTTTGGTGTCTAGGTTTGTTTAATGTTTAGTTTTTCTAGTTCTTGCTGGCCCTTGGGGCTCTCCATGTAGGGTACAACACCTTGTAAATGTTGCTTATCATATAAAAAACATAGCATATACCCTTGGAAAACCCTCCACTTGAGGGAGAAAAACCCAACAACAATATATCACTTATATATTGAATATTAAATGATGAAATCCTTTACAATGAGGCCAATAATGGGGCCAAACACAACATCAAAGTGATGTGATATCACTTGGAGACAATACAACACTCTTGATGAATATATCAAACTCCTTCAATGACACTGATCTGTACTTGAATGAATTTGCACTTACTTGAACTCGAACTATGAATAATAGAATCAATAAATCGAATACAATGAGATGAAGGAGAATATCATATATATACAAGAGAAAGGGAATGGATGTATCTCTCCAAGTCTTCATGTCAACCATCACCAAAAATCATGTCTCCATGATACATAAAGTCGACCTCCAATGTGAATCGATGTGTCCTCAAAAGGTGGTGGGAAAGATAGGATCAACCTCATTTAATAATTTGTCAATAATTAAATATTAATTCATATCTTAAGTAAAGCGCCATTTCATTCATATTGATATCTTATAAATTTAATAGTCGTTCAAGCTATATTAAATTTAGCCTTAATGTCATGGATGGAAGAATTTTCTTGACGCTGTAATCATCAACACTCCCTCTCAGCTAGGGAGGATACTTTCAGCTAAATAAGACATATCACCTCATCATGATGTCAACCACCATGGCTACTCACATATGTGGAAAAGAATTATATCCTCTCATTGTGATATCAATCATCATTGCTAGTCCCATGAATTGTAAATGTGAAAAAGTGCTCATCATGGAATCACTCAATGTGATATCGTCACCTCATCGTGACGTTCACCATGGCTACTCCCAGAGGGTGAAAAGTACAAGTACAAGAAAATCATCATAGAATCTCTCATGTGATGTATGTCATGGAGTCACACACATGACATCCACCATGGCTACTCCCAGAGGGTGGAAACAAGGGTTTTCACCTCAAATTTCTCTCACAGAGAAAGAGACATTACACAAGGGCTTACACCTCAAATCTCTCTCACAGAGAAAGATGCATTAAACAAGTGCTTACACCTCAAATCTCTCTCATAGGGAGAAATGCATTAAAGAAGATCACTGATGTTGAGACTCCCTCTCAGCTAGGGCTTCATTCTCCATGATACCAAGCTTTTTTCGAAAGTACACAAACTTTATCCTAGAGAGAGGCTTGGTGAGAATGTTTGTCGTCTGCTCATTAGTGCTAATATACTTCAACTGGACCACTTTCCTCAATACCATATCTCTGATATAGTGGTATTTGATCTCAACATGTTTAGTTCTATCATGAAACAATGGATTGATAGAAATATTGACACAACTTTGATTATCACAATGAATGACAGTCGGCTCTAATGATTGTCCAAACAATCTTGCAAGGAGCTTCTGAAGCCACACCACTTCTCGAGCTTCCACACAAGATGCAATATACTCGGCCTCTGCGATGCTCAGTGCCACTAAATACTACTTCCTGCTACACCAAGAGATCATCGCAGACCCCAAACTAAAACAACATCCAGATGTTCTCTTCCAATTAGTGACACACCCTGCCCAATCAGAATCAGTATATCCATGCAGCTTCAAGTCCACAATAGAAGAATATCTCAAGCCATACCCAACTGTACCACACAAGTATCTCAGGATATGCTTCACTGCAACTAGATGTATTTTCCTTGGTTCATACATGAATTGACTAAGTGCACTCATTGCATAGAAAATATCTAGTCTAGTATTGACTATATACATCAACAATCCAATCAACTGTCTATACATAGTAGGATCCACCAGATCTGAACTAGGTATAGCCTCTTTTAACTTTAACAAATTTGTCTCCATAGGCATAGACATAGATTTGCAATCCATCATACCAAATCTCTTCAAAATTTCAATAGTATACTTCCCTTGACTTAGAATGATCTCAATAGGTTTTTTCCATACTTCTAACCCAAGGAAGTAGTGCATGAGACCAAGATCCTTCATTTCAAATTCAAAAGCTAAATCCTTCTTACATTTGATAATGAGGTGATCTTCTCCAGTAATAATTAGATCATCAACATAGAGAAACAAGATTAATGCTTTGCCATCAATTACCTTGAAGTATAGGTTCGAATCAACATCATTCTTGGAAAAGCCCAAGATCATCAAGTATCGATCAATTCTTTTGTACCAAGCATGAGGAGCCTGCTTAAGGCCGTACAAAGCCTTCTTTAGCCTACAAACATGAGACTCCTTTCCATGAACCTCAAAGCCATCAGGTTGCTCAATAGACACCTCTTCCTTGATTACACCATTTAGAAATGTTGTCTTCATGTTCATCTGGTGTATCTTCCACCGTATAGATGCTACAATAGTAATTATGGTCCTAACAGATGTATAACGAGCAATTGGAGCAAAGGTTTCCTCATAGTCTACTCCCTCTTTCTGAGAGAATCCTCTAGCCACAAACCTAGCCTTGTACTTCTCAATGATCCCATCAGCCACATTCTTTATCTTGAAGAGCCACTTAGAAGAAACAACAAATTTTCCTTTAGGTTTAGGCACGATGTCCCAAACATCATTCTTGAGGATGGATTGATACTATTCAGCCATAGCATCTTTCTATAATTTTTGACGAGTAGCTTCCTCAACACTGGAAGGTTCAAACTCAATGATTTGACTCATCAATGCGACATAACTTGAAAACTTATGAGGTCTCTTGCTTTCTCTGAAGGTTCCTCTCGGGGCTACAAACCTTTTTGCATCCTGCATTGTTTTCTATTCTCAAAGAGGTCTCTTGCGACCAATCACAATGTCTATAGGCCCATCAATAGGTTCCAAATGCTCAACTAGATCATCATCTTCTTTAGGATCAATAGCCTCCCTCTAAATCTCAGGAGTATGTTCAACTTCCATATCCTGAGGAAAATCTTGGTCTTCATTGTCTATCTCCATGTGGATGCCCTTAGATCTCTTGAATGCAACATCTTCTTCAAATGTAACATCCTTGCTGATCTCAATCATTTTTTGTCTTGGAATGTACACTCTATAGGATTTTGAAGATTCACTATAGCCCATAAATATTTCCTTCTTTCCAGACAATTCCATCTTTGTCCTTTTTATCTCTAGGTACATGAACATACACTGGACAACCAAAGATCCTTAAATGACTTACTTCCAACTTCACCCCTGTGAATGCTTCTTTGAGAGTCATGTTCTCCAAAATGCAGATCTTGGTCATGAATCATGGATTTGGCTACTTCTTTAATAGATTTGTTCTTCCTTTTTGCAACACCGTTCTATTGAGGATTAGAAGGGACACAAAACTCCCTCTTAATCCTTGCTTCAATGCAAAAGTTACGAAAGCTTCCAAAGATGTACTCTCCTCCATTGTTGGATCTTAGAACTTTGATCCTCTTCCCAGAACTTTGATCCTTTTCCTAGATAAGTTCTCTACCTGAGATTTAAACTCTTTAAACCTCTCAAGTACTTGCTCAAATTCTTTAGATTTCAAGAAATAAATCCAAGTCTTTCTAGAGTAGTCATCAATAAAAATAATGTAATACAAGAAAACACTCAAAGAAGCAACATACATTAGACCACATAAATTAGAATGAATAAGATCTAGAATACATTTAGATCTACTTTCACTACTATGAAATGGACCTTTATTATTCTTACCCAATGCACAACCTGTGCAAGTGCCTTCATGCTCCTGGTTGAGTTTAGGAAGGCCTGTGACCATCTTATCCATGGTTGTTAGTGCTCGGAAGTGAAGATGAGCAAGTCTTCTATGCCAAAGTTCACACAAACTTGAAGAATCATGTAACAAGGCTTGAAGTGGATGTGCAAAGTCTGTAGAGGCTCTCATGTCGAACTCCAATCACACGAGCAGTCTTGATACTTGAGTTCTTTGGCCATGCAAGAACTTTACCTTCAGAGAATGCAACTTGGTACCCCTTGTCTTCGAAGGCTGAGATAGAGACAAGGTTTCGATTGCTACTAGGAACAAATAGAACATCACTCAACTATAAGGAGATGCCAAAATCTGGGTGAAGAGAGGAGGTCCCAACTCCTTTCACAAAATAACTTGCATCATCACCAATAATGACTTGAACACTAGAGTCTCTCTCCACCGAATCAGATAAATGATCTCTAAATCCAGTGATGTGGTGAGAGGCACCACTATCAATCAACTGAGTATTGTTGTCGGTAGGCACATTACTTGATAAATCATAATAGAATAGGAAACCACTTGAATCTTTCTGTAGAGAGATCTCATCCACATCTGCAATTGAAGCCTACTACTTAGGCCTGGTTGGGAAATCTTTTGCATAGTGACCAAACTTGTCACATCTAAAACATTGGACACAAGAAAGGTCCTTCTTCTTCTTAGATGCAGGGGCACCATTTGATCCTTTATCTCTAGTCCTCTTGAAGTACCCTTTATTTCATTCTTTTCCTTTCTTCTTTCAGGAATGAACAGTAAGAACATGAATGTCTTCATTTGTAGAGCTTTGACCAATGCCTCTTGCAACCAATCTTGATTCTTCTTGAATACAATTTTCTCTCGATCAAACTTAGGAAGTTTTGATCTCGCACTAATTCCTTGAATGAATGACTCCCAAGATGGAGGAAGACCATTAAGAGCCAACATAGTCAAATCCTTGTCATCAACAATATGCCCAATGGTAGAGAGTTGATCTCTCAACTCAGTGATCTTCATGAAGAATGTGATGTTGAAATCTCCTTTCACCATCTTGATGTGATGAAGTTGTTGCTTTAGTGCAAGAGCTTGACTTATGTTGTTGATCTCATACATCTCCTCCAAGGTCTTGAACATATCTCTTGTTGTTTTCAACTTGGAGATGATTGGCACAATGTGGTCTTTCACGGAATCAACCAACATATTTTTCACCTTAGTGCCATTTATCTTCCATTGTGGCTTCTCATTCTCATTGGTTGGTTCGGGAACTTCTCCCTCCACGAACTCAGCTAACTCATTTTATTCCAAAGCAAGCATGACTCTAAACTTCCAAGATGTGAAGTTTGATGCGCCCTCAAGTCTATCTTCGATCTTGAGCTCGTTCACCATCTTGACAATAAGATAGATGCAATCAAAGATGATAATAAGAATGGAGGATAATGTTGCTTGAAGAAATATGATCACAATCTTTCTTATACCTGCTCTAATACCATGTTAGTTTTTATGATCAAATATAAAACTCAGAATTTAATTAAAAAATTAGACAATAACATAGCATATACCTTGGGAAAACCCTCCACTTGGGGGAGAAAAACCCAACAACAATATATCACTTATATATTGAATATCAAATGATGAACTACTTTACAATGGGGCCAAATATAGCATCAAAGTGATGTGATATCACTTGCAGACAATACAACAGTCTTGATGAATATATCAAACTCCTTCAATGACACCGATCTATACTTGAATGAATATGCACTTGCTTGAACTCGAACTATGAATAATAGAATCAATAAATCAAATACAATGAGATGAAGGAGCATCTCATATATATACAAGAGAAAGAGAATGGATGCATCTCTCCAAGTCTTCATGTTGGCCATCACCAAAAATCACGTCTCCATGATACATAAAGTCGGCCTCCAATGTGAATCGATGTGTCCTCAAAAGGTGGTGGGAAAGATAGGATCAACCTCATTTAATTATTTGTCAATAATTAAATATTAATTCATATCTTAAGTAAAGCGCCCTTTTATTCATATTGATTTCTTATAAATTTAATAGTTGTTCAAGCTATATTAAATTTAGCCTTAATGTCATGGCTGGAAGAAGTTGCCCGACATTGTAATCATCAACAGAGGATTGGATCCCAATTCACCTGTCTTTGACCTCTTAGATTATTTCTCCTTAATAGAGTGTCGAACTCCTTCTATTTGGGTTCCTCCTTGTCCCAATATATATAATCACACACCATTTTTCCACAAATCCTATTTAAGCTAAGCTTGAGAGGATTCAAATCATCATAGGCTGACATAGTGGAATTCTCTATCCAAGGATCCTTCTAAAAAATAGCATCATTCTCATTCCCTATTCTCTTCCTTGCCCCTATCTTCAGAACATTCCTCAACCTCACAAGATGGTTCCATAAGGTTGAACCAGTAGGCAGATCCAATTGTGAGAGAAAACAACAAGGATTCTTTTTCCTGAAGTACTTAGCTTGAAATGTTTTTGCCCAGCCTTTGGAGCCTTCCAAAAGATTCCAACCAATTTTGGTCATTAAATATTTTTTTAGCATTGAAATTCTTCTCATCCCCAGACCCCCATAGCTTTTAGGCATACACACTTTATCCCAGCTAACCAAAGATAGTCAATTTTTATCTTCCATTCCTGACCACAAAAAATTTCATTGAATATTTTCAATCTTCTCCCCAATATGAGTAGGGATTTTAAACAAGGATAGGTAATAACCAAAATATTCTAAAGAGAGGCTTTAAGGAGTTGATTTTTTCCCGCCAAAATTAGAAACTTCCCCTTCCATCCTATCAGTTTGTTTTGAATTCTCTTTATCAGTTGGTTCTAGTAATTATTCTCCAATTTCTTAGAAAACAAAGGGAGACCCAAGTAGGCATCAGGTAAGTCAGCTTCTTGACATCCCATAATTTTTCACTCTATCCTTTATATGCTGATCAGTGTTGAAGTACACTTTTCTTTTTTCATAGTTTATGCACTGGCTAGAAGCAACAACATAATCATTGAGGACCTATTTCCATAAACCCGCTTCCCCAACTGAAGCATCCCCAAACATTAGAGTATCATCAACAAACTATTGATGAGAATCAGGCCTAAGAGAGGAGGCAACTTTCACACTTGTGAGTCCACCAACTTTTGAATATTCTTGCCCAGAACTTTAGCAACAATGATAAATAGGTAGGGAGAAAGAGGGTAGAAAATAATGTTATATATAAATTGGTTTATAATATATAATATTATATTAATATAATAAATATATACATCATTAATATATTATAAAATTATATAATATAATATAATTAAATTTACATATTATATTATAAATTTATTTATATTTATATTTATATAATTTTTTTTCTTTTAATTATATTAGACTATCATTTTATTTGTTTAATTTTTTTTATATTTATACTATATTTATAATATTTAAAATTTTAATATATAATTAATTTTTATATAATATAATTAAGATAAAATTATTAATTATTAATATCTTTTTTTCAATTTACATTAAAATGATAATTATTTATATAATTTTAATAAAAAATAGCATTAATGTGATATTTTTAAATATTATGTTAATACTATAATTAACAAAATTAACATTTAATTTTATTCACATTAACAAAGCTTACATTTATTTTTATTAAATTTAAAATACTCTAATTAAAATACTATAAAGGCAAGTACTAGCCACTACATGACACTTGTTTTTATGTAGCTAGAGATATGAAATTACAATGTATTTAGGTGGATGGAGTTGTTGACATGTGACACACATCCCATATGTTATATTATATCATATGTACAACTTGTGTAATTAATAATATTAGTTGATGAGTAGAACTTCATTAGGATTACTCCTTAATTGTATTATTATGAGGATTCTTATATAAAGGATGTGATTATGATTGTAAGGATATGTGTTGAGTATGATATTGCATTTGGGATCTTTGGTAGCTATAGTGCAAATTGACTTCTTCCATAAGGAGTATTTTACATGGTGCTACCATACCTTAAGGGTTTACTCCAATATTGCATGTATTAGATATTAAGGAATATCAACCCACAAAAATATCTCATGTTATGTGAGATATCTTTTGAATTATATTATTTCTATTATTATATATGTGGATCATATCAAGTGGTTAGAGATATATTTTGGGAAAAGTTGGACAAAATCCTAATTTATGAAGATACACCTATAATTGATATACAAAATTTTATAAAATTTTATATAATTTATTACTGAAGTTGGAGGATAATATAAGGAATATATAGTCAAAAAATCAAGTTTTTATCATTAATATTTAGTGAGTTATTGCAATTTCATGATTTTTCGTAAATTCACTTTCTAGGAAAAAAATCAAATAATTTGTTCAATATTTTTATTATATTTATTGAAATATGATTAAAATTTGTTAGGCATTTATTAATTTCATTTTTTAATTTGAGGTTGACTACCATATATATTTGTCAAATCAAATTTGGGTCAACTAGTTTCAATGGAGGTTCCTAATTTTGATAGGAGTGGAGATGTATTAGAATGATGGTACAAATATAATAACTCATGGTAGAAATATAGAATGGGTAGTAAAATTTCAATGGATTTTAAGAGGTGAAGCTAAATAATGGTATTTATAATATGATAAGGATATTTCATATTTTGATGAACTAGAACAAAATTTCTTAGATAGATGGGCTGCAAAAGAAGAAGAGGAAGAAAAGTAAGAATAAAATAAAGAAGAAAAAAAGGAACAAAAGGAGGAATAAAATAAAGAATAAGAGGAAGAAGAGGAGGAGGAAGATAAATAATATGAAGAAGGATAAATATTAGAAGAAGAAAAGAGATGATATACGTACATGCATTTTAGTTATAAGGAAGGACGATTCAACCCTTAAATTTCATGAATGCATTCAAGAGGAAAATATTTTTGTAACTATAAAACCTAGCAACATAATAACTTCATCAATGAGGAATTAGCCAAGAAGTTACATGTACAAGAAAAGAGCATCAACGATAGTGAAATTTTTGGTATGGATATTCAAAATTGTGACTATTTAAAGCTGTCTATAAAGGAAAAATATGTTATACATTCAAATTTTTATTCTTTAGATATGGATGGGTTGGATATTTGTCCTATTTATCCTTGGTTAGAATATATGAGAACAATAAACATCAATATACAAAATAAGTTCATGAAGCTTTCATATAATTGGAAAAAAGTTAAATTGCAGGATGTTACACATAATAAAGTTAAAAGGAAATTCAAGGAATGAAAAGTTCAATAACCTCATGCACATCGTAACAATGAATTATAAGAAAAAAAGTGGGGAAATATGTTGAGGAAAAAGAGGAGACAAGTAATTATATTCAAGAGCTAATAAAACAAGTGGAAAAAATGGTAAAAGATCAAATAAGATTCTAGTATTAAAAAAGGGTACAATCTATAGAAATATACATCATGGTGAGGAAAAAGTCATGGAAGAAACCATCAATGAGGAATGATAGTACATGGAATAAATAACCTCATAACTATGGATGTGAGACCCCTTTTGTAATGACTAAATTTCTTGTCATCTTTATGCTATTGAGTGTTCAATTTTATGGATAATATATGTTATGAAAATTATTATGTTGTGAACTATTTCGTTAATTATATTGCATGGAAATGGTTTATTTTTATTAGGAGTGAAGTTACCCCTATGGCTAATGAAGTATCAAATGATTTTATTTCTATGTGATTTATTCATGTTGAGTTATTTATGATTAGATGGTTATGATTATATTTTATGTTGTGAGAGTCATGAATTATTAACTAGCTAATGCAATTTAGTTGATAAATGAAATGCATGTAAAATGTAATTGAATATATTATTTTGTTGATACTTTTATTATGGTTATTGAATATAGTAAACTAATAATTAAGTTGAAGTGTGTAGGTGTAGTGTCAATGGGAATTAGGGTCAGCTAATAAACCTAATAGTGTTCAACAAGCTAAGCTAGCCTTAACCCATATGAAGGGAATACAACCATGCATAATGTGGACTATGTTGCAAAGTAAATATGTTTTTGTGTAATGGGAATATTTATTGGATATTATTAAATTAAATCAATGTTGTATTTTTGTGGAATCTTCTGTGGAAGGTGTGATTATTTGAGTAATTGATTTATTTTGTGGTGGTAACTTTATTGGTAGGTTTAAATAGGTTATAAGTGATTATTTTTAATTATTTTTATTAAATTTAATTCCTCATGTGTTTTTGATGGGGAAAAGAAGGTTTTGATGGGACCCAAAACCCTATCCAAGTGAATCATGTTGCAACAAAAATAAACCACAAACCACAAACCAACAACAACCCAATAATAGCAGTACTAAAGGCTGCACAAAGGTTTTGAAGGGACCTAGAACCCTTTAAAAACCAGGTTTACAATGGCCTGGAACCTAAGGGTTTTGAAGGGACCTCACACCCTTTACAACCAGGTTTTAATAGGGACCTTGAACCCTTAACAACCTGATTCATCCAATCAACAAAAAACCTAAATAAATCAACAAAAAACTACACAACATCAACATTACAATAGCAGCCCTTAGCCAACATGCAAACAACCTAATTCATTTAGGAAACAAACAATCCAACAATTGAAAACTATAAACCAACAACATTCTTACAACATCCCTCTGTCGTCTTAAAAAATAGCACTGAACATTGAAGATCAACAGACTTCGCACAATGCCAACCAGCTTGAAGTATCGACCCAACCTCCACCTCAATAGGAGAGGGATCCCCTCTATTGGAAAAGATGACAAAAAGACCATAGCCACAGAAAATAAAAATTCCCTCTAGATCCCTAACACCCCTCTCCACCTCCATAGAAAAGGGCTCCATCTCTAAAGGAGTAGTCTCCACCTCCATAGAAGACCTAAACTAAAGAAGCCAGAAGAAAGTAGAAATATCCCAAGCAAGGAAAAAAATGTCATCATTCGACATAGCAATAGACTAGACCACAAAACAATAACACTCCTTAGCCAACAACCAAGAGAGAAGAGACCTATGAGCCATAAAAAAATTCTAGTGAGGAAGCTCAACCATTTGGAACAACACAACCCCATCTTGTAAAACAAGTTTTAAATACCAAAAGGGGGAAGAAAAACCTCTCTTGAAAACAACTTTGAGAACCATCATCAACAACCACCAAAGGGGAAACATAATAAACTCATCATGGGGAAAGGAACCCACAACAATAGATGAAACCAAAAGAGATCTCACAACCAACTGAGGACATCACTTCCATAAAAAAAAAACCCTCAGAAAAACACTAGGAGGGGTACACCACAACTCCCAACAAGAGCCAATGATCTAAGAAAAGCTCAGGGAAAGAGGAGATCCCCTAGCACCAAAAAAAACACCAAGGCCAAAGACCAACCCAAGGCAACAAAAAAAGAGAGACCCCCATCCACAAGATAACAACAACACCTAGCCAGGGGACAAAACAAAGCATATAGGATGCAGGAGAACATTCGCTCCTAAAAAAATCACCGCCAAAGAGCACGAAACCAAGGCCATAAGCTAAGACCTCACAAAAACCAAGGAAGGAACATGAGGAATATTTCCCCATTCAAGCCACACAACCATAACACATAGGAAAAAATCCCATAGAGGCTCCAAGAAAAAAGATGAAATGGTAAAGACCCAATTAGAAGCCATGAACAGGCCAAAACTAGAAGTACCAAAGAAGGAAAACTTCACAAATCTAACAAGAGAGAACAAGGGGATAGTAGAGCCCACTGTAGGGGAGAGCTAAAGCCATAGCCCCTGCCCAAAGCGTCGACCCCAAAAAACTCCCTCAAACACCAACAAGTTGCAAGAGGAATAGACCTCCCACAACATCTGAGACTCAAACAACCAGACACTAGGCATCTTGACCATGACAGGAAGAAGATCTTCCTATAGAACTAGGGCACCACTAGGATCATCTTCATCCTATGCATCCGCTTCACCCTCTGAAGCACCTTCTCCCAAGTTAAAACTTTGTTTCCCACCCCTCCCATTCATCGCATTTCTATAGCTCCTACTCTAACAACGAATCTCTTGTTGTAGTTTTAATTCCTCACGTGTTACTACTATGGGTAAGGGGTATTTTAGGCTATAGAGATTTAGTTAAAATAAATTTTTAACCTCCTAAAATCACCATTTTTAAATGGTGACAAAATTTTAAAGTAGTCTAGATGAGGTTGGGAGAGGTTGCATTATCTCATCACATCTTGAAAAGTTGGTTTTGTGGTAGTTAAGAGAGGATAATATCCTACATGACTCATCAAAGGTGAGTACACATGGAGATATTCCTTGTAAGAGAATTTTTCAAGTGGAGACACTTGAAGGTTCTAAAAAGAGCTAAGTGTCTCAAGATGTGAGACTCTAGGGTTTTCATAGGATCTAATAGGGAGTTGACACTTTTCATATCCAAAACCAAATATGAAGATTTTTTCACCTCTATTTATCCATTCATCCCAAATGGATCAAAATTTTTTCCTTCATTTTAGTGTTTATTATTCCAAGTCTTGAGAAACTGGAAGAGAGAGTTGGGTAGAAGGATTGGAAAGAGAGTTGGAAAAGTTTGGAGGAGTCTTCATCAAGAAACTTCATGAGGTGCGTTGGGAAAATATTTATCAAGGTAGGAGGCAATCCCTTGTAATATTTTTTATTTTGAAAATAAAATTTGTATAAATGTGAAATATTATTCTTGTTGAGTATGTTATGGTTTTTTTTAGAAAATTATCAAATGTATGTGAAAGTGATATTGTGTCATAAATGGAGTATGTTTTATATGTTGGGTAAGTTGTTATTTAAATTTTGTGATATGTTTTGTGTTAGGAAAATGTGTTACGGTAGAATCTCACACTCAAGAGTATAAGGTCCCTCATGTGATGGGTTTGAGTGGGTGTGGCTCCCATTTTAGAGGTCTTGGATATGAGTAGCCATTATTTGTGATCTTGGGTATGAGTACCCTACCATAGTGGCTATTGAGTTGGATAATGGAGATAGAGATTTTGTGAAAATAAATCTACATTGGGAGAGCTTGCAAGGTTGGAGCATGTGGAACAATCTTATGCTATGGTGTATGACTTTAGGTTTCCCAAGTGGTTGAGTTCCCACTGCCACTGAATAGGGTTCTCATGAAGAATATTTTGTTATTTGTAAAATATTGGGCTGATTTTTTATGTATGTAAAGCTATTTTATATTTTGGGGATACTTAGGAAATTCATGTTTATGTGATTGAATATGTTGTGATGTGTTTCAATGTGAGCTTGGTTTTCTATGTGACCCCTAGCTTGGGGGTGGATTGATTTACAATCCTATTGTTGGGAGGTGATCTCCCATTGAATTAACAAAATATTATTACGGTATATTGTAGGTTGAAGTGAAAATTGATGTTCCTCACATATTTCATAGTGAAGGTCATATGAATCAAAATAATTTCAAGCTATAAATGTTGTAGGGAAAATTATTATAATGGAGTTGTATGTCCATTGTTGTCCATCCACATTATCTTTGTGTTGACCAAGTTGGAACTACAATATATTGTTGTATATATGTTGGTGTAATGATTGTTCTATTGTACATAATTATTTTAGCATGAAAAGAAAATATTAATGATGTATCAACACTTTTGATTAATTATTTTGTTATATTTTAAAAATTACTTTAATAATTTTTTAAAAGAACTATGAAAATAAATGTTGGCTAAAGTTTACTGTATGAAGAATATATTGAAATAAGATATTTTATTATGTTTAATAGTATAGCATTATTTACATTTAGCATTTCTCAAATACATTGGTATCCAAATAGCCAAACTGTAACACCCTTCATAGAAATTTTGACATCAATGACAACCAAATTGCAACAATCTCCCCCTTTGTCATTGATCTAGAAAAATCAACAAACTCTCCCCTTTTCGGTGCACAATCTCTCCCCCTATGAAATCAAGGGCAAAGGGCCCACAAAATTTTTCTCTCCCTCTTCAAAAAAAATATAGGATCCCCCTAAGAGGTAGCCCCCATCAGTCTAGGAATAGAGATATGACTTCAATTAGCCCTTTTGGACAAATGCACCAACTATGCATCTATCAAGAAGGATGGGAAATTACCCCTAACTTCTATCTGAGATATATTCAAATGTATCCTTTTCAAGTTCCTTTGTGAAAATGTCTCCAACCTGATCCTTTGTAGATACATACTCCAACTTCACTTTTTTATCTGCAACCTCCTCTCTCAGAAAGTGATACCTAATTGATATTTGCTTGGTTCTAGAATGCATCACTAGATTCTTGAAATATTGATAGCACTTATAGTATCAAATAGAATAGGAATGGGTGTAGTACCCCTCCATTTATGCTTATGTTTTCTATTGCATGTTTTCACACTGTTAGACTTTGGTACTTTGGTTTGGATATTTTGATCGCTGATTTTGAGCGACAGTGGATTCACTTTGTGATATGATGATACATTGTATGGTGATATTTGATTTCTGACATGCTTTGTGATAGCGTAGATGTTTCCCTTTAGATGTTATTGCTATGTATATGTTTATGATGGACTAACTGTTATTTAATTTGTCAGTCTGATGTGACGTGTATTGGTGTGGGGAATGAAATTGCATCACTCGCTTGCGAGTGCCCTGTGATGTCCGTGATTTTCTCCACATGGTGTGCCTATACAATGGATTATATATATATGCATGTTATTTGTTTGGTTGTAGGATTGCAGGTACATGACATCGACTCCACCTGGTTACTCAGGTCTGAGCATGTCAAGAGTCAATGAAAATGTTGATTGGGAGGTAGTAGCATGGTTCATCCTAGTCTAGTCTTAAACCTAGTCTCAGTACATCGTCAGTTTAGTTTGGAGTCTTTGGTTGTCTTGTCTTTTCCTGATTGGATTAAATAGATTTGATAGGAAAATCTTGTCAATTTTAATGATAGTTTATTATTCTCTAATTTACTATTATTTAAATTAATTTTTAAATGTTAGAGAAATAAGTTTTACATGTTATTTAATTAATTAATTAGTTTGTTTGGTTAAATAATTTGATCATAGAGATTAAATTCATTTAATTAAATAAATAAATAAATAAAATTAAAATTGTTTTAATTGTGTGAATAAAATTTAATTTTAAATTAATTATTATGTGGAAATGGCATTTTTAAATTGTTAAATAAATTTGCATTATGAAAATTAAAATTTTAAAAATGGCATGCAAATATTGAAATAGAGGAAAGAAAGAATTACCCGTAAGTGGTTGGAAGATATTTTTCTTATTTTCGACATGTGTGCCAGTTAAATTTATTGTAGATGGTTGAGGATTTTCTCAGAGGTTATTTGGGATCTGGGAAAATACAGAAGATTTTGGCTAATTCTTCACGGGAAAAATATTAGTGCTCTGTTAAAGTTTTTTGTTTATTCTTTTTGGGTATTATTGTATATTTGTGGAAGTTCTCTGGGTTACATTTTTGGAATTGGTGTTCGTGAAAAGCTTTGGAAGCTACAGGAAAAGCTGTTCTTCACCAGATAGAATTTTTGAAGCTAAGGAAAAACAAGTGTTTTCCTTGTGAATTATAAATTTGTTTGCTGTTGAAAGGAATATTTGTGAAAAGAAATTATGTTTAATTTAAATCCTTGTACTTTTCGCAAAGAAATTGTTCACTGTATTCTTGTTTGTAAGGATTTATTGGTTTCAGAAGAATTTCTATAGCATACTTTCTGTGGAAAATATTTAAAATAGTGAAGGGGAAATCATTTAAATGGAAAATGGATTTTAAAACCTTTGGGGTAAACTAAATTTGAATGGAAATTTTTGTGCATGCTTTCTTTTGAAACCCTAAAGAAATTCTATAATTTCCCTAATTTCCCCATTGAAACCCTATTGAATTTATATATATATATATATATATATATATATATATATATATATATATATATATATATATATATAATTTCATATATAAATTAGATTGTGAAGATTTTATTAGAAATGCATGTACTTTTGAAAATCGTCGTATAGGCGAGATTAAGAAAAATAGTTTCTTTTTAAAAAAAGATTAAATCTGTCATAGATTTTTGTGTTGTTTTATTTTGTTTGTTTTAAAAAAAAATATAAAATAAAAATGAATACGAATATTGTATTCTGCAGGGTTTAATTCTATGGAATTTTATTGTTTAAAATACACCCCAATAAGTAACACATCCACAAGGGGGCTACCCCCACGGCCGACCCCTTTGGGAGCCGGCTGTGAGGGTAGCACCAAGCGCTACCTTCATAGGTAGTGTCGATGCGGCTTGCACATCTGCACCCCAATGGAGGTTCGACAGTGATGGCTGACGGCCCTGCAAAAGTTTTGTCGCATTATTTCTTTTAATATTTTTTTTATTATTATTATATATTATTTGGTTTAATATATATATATATATATATATTAGACATATTTCATTATTTAAAAAAAATTAATATAGTTATATATAAATATATAAATGAATATTCAAATATCAAGATTAGAATATTTATGTATATATGTTTATTGTTTAATAGTGAAATGAAGATTATTGTTGGTTATTGCTATGATTAAATGTTTCAAATAGTGAAATTAGTTTTCATTATAATAAAAATTGTGAAATTGTGCAAGTTATAGGTTTGATTTTCATATTAAATGGAAGTTGAATTAAATCCTAAATGATTAATTTTGTATTACATATTCTGAATGACTGGATTTAGTAAATCCTAAAGTAGAATTTTCAATGTGTCAATTTGCTTAAAAATTGTGTTTCTTTTATTGGGAAAATTGGTTATGTTTTAGGTGTACAAGTCTTCTAGACAAATTGTAAAACACGGGAGTTGTGATTGTTTAAGTTGAATTCTTGTGTTGGCTAAGGTTGTGTACACGATTTTTGTATGGAGTTTAGACACCTGAGTTGTGAACATAGACTTGATGTTCGTTATGAAATTGCAGTATTATATGTTGTATGTTTGTACACCTTGTTGCCTTAGTTAGGGAAACTTAGAATTCCTTTGTTATGTTTAGGGGAGTGGCTCTGTGTGAGGGCTGACACACAAAGTGGTGTCAAGGCAACTTACAAAGAGTAAGTCAGTGATAAATAAATAACACAGTAGTTAGATTAAAATCTTTAATAAGATGATTATGCCTCACTTATAGACTCTAGAGCTAGTACAGTCTTGAGTATAAGATGAGAAGGCCTAGAATGGCAAATCGATATCTTGTTACCTTCAAAGATATTTTATTCCGCAATAGCTTGCAATGGGGCCGGGTTTCGTAAGAGGTTGCCAGGGTAACCCAAGTTGGGGGCTGAAACCTAGGAAGAAACACTAGGGTAACCTTTGCAACATTGTGATGACACTCCATCTAAAATAATAGTCTACCTTGTGTACTTAGCACCTTTGATTTTCTAAATTTTGGAAGCAATGTAACCATTAGTTAGTTATGTACTTGTGTCTAGGGTGAATAGGTTATGTCTAGGTAACCATATTACTATCTCATAGCACAGGGGGTGGACCTATGAGTACCACATGGTTGGGTGGAACATGCACCTTACTCCGTTGGGTCCCCAGTTTATGATCATGGCAACGAGAGCTTCATGGATGGAGAGCTCATACTTAGATACATATGTGTACTTTCTTTAGCTCGTACTTAGATACATATGTGTACTTTCTTTATTGCATTATTTAAAATCTTGTATTGTAACATCCCTCAATTGTATATGAGGTGAACATTTGTAAAATGTAATTGTAACTATTATTGATCTACCTGATCAGATGAATGAGTATTGTAATATCTTTTCAAATGCAATATAAGAATCATATTTGTACTTGTTACTATCTTGAATAGAATTCAAATGATATGCGATGTTTACTTTTGTGTTTATGTTAATTAAATATGTGCAATGCTAAATACTAAATTCATCTATGGAAACTCAAGTAGTGTAACATCACGTAACTTAGTGAATGTATGCAACTAATTAAGTTAATATTAATACTTAAAAAAAAAAAATTATTTCACTTTTATATACAATTGCAACATTCCTTAGGTTATAAGACGAGGCATTACAATGCGAACATCTTACTTTATCTTGATACCCTTTAATGTTTTCTTCATCCACAACACCTGAGTAGAACAAGATGTTGCGGAAATATACTCTACTTCTACTATTTATAAAGATATTGAATCTTGGTTCTTACTATTCCATGAAACCAACTTATTTTCTAAAAGTAAATAACCACCACTAGTACTCCTATCATCAACACAACCATCCCAATCAGCATTAGTGTATGCACTTAGATCAAAGTAATTACTTTTTGGATACCATAATCCATAATCCAAAGCACTCTTCAAATATATAAATATTCTCTTGACTTCCTTCACATGAGTTTCTTTAGGATTAGCTTGAAATCTTACAACCAAAAATACCGCATGCATGAGATTAGGTCTTGAAGAAGTTAATTATAATAGGCTTCCAATCATAGATCTATATAGAGTTTTATCAATCGAAGCAAATTCATCATCTTTTCTCAAATGAAAACCAGTTACCATTGGAGTACTCATAGGTTTACAATCTTCCATACCAAACTTCTTCAACTTCTATTTGACATACTTTTGTTGAGAAATAAAGATACCATCATCTAGCTGAGCAATTTGAAGACCAACAAAGAAGGATAACTCACCCATCATATACATTTCAAATTCCTTTTGTATTTCTTTAAAAAAATTCTTGCACATTTCATCATTTCCACCAAATTTCATATCATCAACATATACAACAAATATCAAAATCCTTTCATCCTCAATTTTGAAGTAAAGATTACTATTTGTGATACCTTTGTTGAAACCTTGTTGAAACAAGTACTTGTCTAGCCTTGCATACAAATCCCTAGGATCTTGTTTGAGACCATACAATGCCTTTTTGAGTCTACACACCATGTTTGGGTCTTTTGATAACCTAAATCCATTAAGCTGCTCTATGTATACTTCTTCCAAATCTCCATTTAGGAAAGCTGATTTGACATCCATCTAATAGACTTTGAAGTCCTTGTGGGTTGAAAAGGAAAGAAACATTCTAATTGCTTCCATTCTTTCTACTCGAGAAGATGTCTCGTCAAAATCAATTCCTTCTACCTGTGAATAGCCTTTACATACCAGTATTTCTTTGTTTCTTACAACTTCTCCATAGCCATTCAAATTATTCTTGAATACCCATGGTGTTCCTATCACATTCTTTTCTGTAGGCCTTGGAACTAGTTCCCAAGTTTGATTCTTCTCAATTTGATTCAATTCTTCCTCTATTGCTTGTATCTATCCTTCATCCTTGCTAGTGTCAAAAAAAAATTGGTTCTATATTTGATAGTAAAAAAATTTACTTGTTCATTTGTCCTTGCAAGCCTTCTCTTGGTCCGTACTCGTTCATTCTTATCTCAAATAATATGATCTTCTAAATGATTCTTTTGAACATACTTGGCAAGAGTCTTACTGTCATTTTGTACTGTTTCTTCTTTTTCTTCAACTTATTATTATTCTTCTT
The DNA here is from genome assembly GCA_007258455.2 of Sequoia sempervirens. Taxonomy (NCBI): domain Eukaryota; kingdom Viridiplantae; phylum Streptophyta; class Pinopsida; order Cupressales; family Cupressaceae; genus Sequoia; species Sequoia sempervirens. Next base: position 940,413,099 of record VDFB02271358.1, read on the forward strand.
ATTTTGAGTAGGGAGGTGCATCAAATCCATAGTCCTCAATTTCATACATATTCTGATGTAAGTATTCACCAACTTTAACATTTGTACTATCAAATATCTTCCCTAGTATTTTATTGTAGCACTTGTATGCTTTACTCTAAGTTGAATATCTAAGAAAGATACCTTCATTAGTTCTTGAATCAAACTTCCCCAAAATATCTTTATCTCTTTTGATGTAACAATTTCTTCCAAAGATTCTAAAATAATTGACAGTTTTTGGTCTTCCATACCATATTTCATATGGGGTCTTAACAATCCTCTATTGAGAACATAGATTGCAATGTGAACAACCTCTTTCCAATAAACATCAGACATACTTGCTTCCTTCAACATAGTCCTTACCATCTCTTGAACAATAATATTCATTCTTTCCACAAACCAATTCTACTAAAGATTTCTAGAAAAATATAGATGCCTCCTTATTCCATGTTCTTCAAAAAAATCATTAAACTCATTTGATGTGAACTCACCTCTTCTATCAAACCTCAAATACTTGATTTTAGAATTCATTTGATTCTCAACCATTGATTTTAAAATATTGAATCTACTAAAAGCTTTAGATTTATCTTTTAAGATTGTAACCCATGTCATCTTATAGAAATCATCAATAAAAAGCATTAAATACCTTTCTCCATGAAGACCCTTTATTCTGGTAGATTCACACAAATTATTATGAATCATCTCAAATGGTATAGAAGAAGAATACTCTTTGGACTTGAAACTTATCCTTGTTTATTTTCCAAATTGACATTCCTTGCACAAAGTACTTACATTATTGACTATCTTAGGCATATCTCTTACCACATGTGATGAATTGATATTCACAAGGTTGTCAAAATTAATGTGTCCCATTCTCCTATGCCAAAGAAAACATTCACTTGTTTGTCCCAAAAGACAACTTCTCCCATTAACATCCTTATACTATATATTCCACCATTAGTCCTAGGTCCTTCTGCCACTGATTCTCCTAACTTTACCTTTATGATTTTACATCATCTTTCATTGAATAGGAGATTATATCCTGTACTGCACATTTGACTTAGACTAAGAATATTGTGCCTGATACTTTAACATAAAGAACATCTTCTATCTTGTGCATTCCATCAATACTTATTGTACTTAAATTCCACATATTCTTACTGAAGTATTATCTCCAAGTTTGACTATGCCTCCATTCCACTTCTCAAGCTTGATAAACTTGATTCTATCCCCTATCATGTGGATGGAAAAACCATTTGAAATCACCTAGGAGTTTGCCTCATCTTTTGCATGAAAATCAGTCCACACAACCCTTGAATCTTTAGTTTCATATTAAGTCTTCTTAGCATCCATGAACAAGATTTCATCCTCATCATCTGGACCACTGGATTCTTCATCGTTTGAAGAGAATGAATCTTACTTGGAGTAGAGACTCTTTCTAAAATTATTTCTTATAGAATATTTGTTTCTCTTCCCAAAATATTTTAAGGGACATTTAGAAGCAAAATGAACAATATCTCCACACTTGAAACATTTGAAAGGTAGCTTACCTTTGTACTTGTCTATACCCCTCTTCAACTTCCTTAAAAAGTTTGCTTCTTATTCATTAGTGTCACTACTATGATCAGACATTCCATACATCTTCTTACTGGCTTTGAAAGCCACTTCATTCTTCGGAGCTTCTCTGTCAAAATCTCTCCTTTCATAGGTAGTGAGAGCACCATATAATTGATCCATTGAAAAGTTATCTAAATCTCTAACTTCCTCAATAGAAGATACTTTAGTATTATAAGATTTAGGAAGAGATATTAGTACTTTTTTAACCACCACTAGTTCTTCCAATTCTTCACCAAGTCCTTTGATTGCATTAACCACTTCATCTATCCAGAGAAAATATCCTGCAAGATCATCCTCTGAAATTTTTTAGATTCTAGAACTTTCCTATCTAGATATGTAACTTGGCTTGTTTTACTTTAAAGTATTCTTCATAGATGCCACTAATATTTTCCTAGACCTCCTTTGTTGACTTGCAATGTATTACTTTTATAATTTTAGAGTTTTATAGCCCACTCAAGATAGTATTGATAGCCTTTCCATTGTTCTCATAGGCCTTAATCTCTACTAGACCAATTGGAGGAGTAGAAGGAATAGCATAACCATCCTTGACTGGTTAGCAAACACCAAAACCCAAAGACATCAAATAGGTTTCCATCCTAAATCACTAGAAAGAAAAATTTGTTCCATCAAGCCTAGGTGCCTTCTAAGACCCTTATTGTTCCATACTAGTTCATCCTCAATTTGTTAGACTTCTTCTATGGAACTTGGATATGATATCAATTATTGAACACACCAGAATACTGAGAAGGGGGATTGAATTAGTATTCTATCAAATTTCAAATCTTCTGAAACACTTAGATACTTTAAACTCTATCGAATAAATAAGAACATGAAAGATAATGCACAATGCAACACCAAATATATGTGGAAAACCCCATAAGGGGAAAACCATAGTGAGAAAAGCTACTTGGAGCTACTATCCTAATCCAACCTCACAAAATGAACAACATTTACCACTCTTTTTTTAGGGCTACAACTCCCCGAGTACAGTTTTAGGGTTACACTAAAGAAAGATACAACTCCCTAATATGAGCACACACTTAGGAATGATTACAAAATGGCAGTTCTTCCACTATCTAAAACTAACAATTAAGCTCACTCTCTTTTGATGATTTCCATTATACTTTTGATGATTGTAATTCTTCTTTGATGATTGCAATTCTTCTTTTGATGATTGCAATTCTAATTTGATGATTGAAATTCTTCTTTGTTGACTCTCCAAATGTCTTCTTAGTTGCCTAATAGCTCACTACTTTGAGTAATTAAGAATTTATTTCCTTCAACTCACTACCTCCAACAAACAATTAAGCACACTTATTCACATACCTTCTATCATATAGATATGATCAAAATGAAACCAAACAAGATCTTCCACAACTTGTCTTTCTCTTTCAATCACTTACGAAGCATTATGATCAAACCACACCCTATATCAACAAGGTTTACAATTTATACATGATATTACATTCATTACATTTCACATGTCAGCTCGCAACAAAGAATATTACATTTGTAAGTTGGTTAGGGGTAAAACAAAGAACATGAAACATGTAGAGGGAAAGACCCAAAAGACTACACACAACACCATGGAGAGGAAAATTCCTTGCATATCCCAACATGCACTTAACTTGGTCCCAAAAGATACTTCACATCTTTGATCTTCTATAAACATCATCTGCATGCTTTGCAAATACAAATTAGGTCAACCATAGACAAGAAAACATGTATCATGTTGGCCTTCACATCCATTGGTAGTACACAAGAATGATAAAACATTATCTATATTTCTCCTAGATGAGTTAGTATGACCCATACAACACCTTCAATCACTCATTAAACTCCATTCAATCTTGAACTTGTGGAACACATTGATGCAAAGCAGGGAGGAGTTTTCTTAACAATCACAATTTAAACTATTTCCAATGATTCTTCAATCATCAAAACACAAAATTGAGTTTATTTCCCAATCCCTTCATATTCTCCTTGTAGCCTTGCAAATGGTTTTTTCTGACCATATCTTCCAAATCCAACCTCAAACCCACAAAAGGTCCATCATTTCATATACCCATTATGGCATACATCAACATATCTAACTTGTGCATATGATTATTTAAGACTTTCACCCTCAAAATATGACTACTACATTGGACAATGACTCAATTATCCTTATTTTCCAAAGCATCTACCAACTAAGCACTCTTTCAACCCAAAATATCCATTGCGAAACCTTTATCAAGTTTCAAATAGCCAAAAACAATAAATTTTCTCAAGAGAAATGCCCTTAAAGTCATCTAACCACAAAACCCTTATTTTGACTAGTTTCAAGAGGGTTTATTGAATCTATGGTTTCCAAGTCTCCTCTCTACAAACAAACACTACAAAAACCTCACAATAGGTTTTCACATGCTCATTCAACCTTCACAAATCACTGCCCAAGAGTTTTTCAACCATTCCTAACCTCTAGCCACCAAATTAGGCCAAAAATCAATGAAATATCAACTAGGGCATCATAAAATTCCTTCAATCCCTAATCCATGCTCCTAAAACCTACTTTAACATTGAATCCTATGCTAATATACCCATTCCACCAATTTACAAGCTATTCTACTGGTGGAATGGGTCAACCATGCATTTTTTTAAACCTCCAAACCCTCAAAACAGGGGTTATTGATTGGTTACTACTAAAATGACTATAACAACCTTGATTCCTTATGAAATTAACTCAAACTAGTTCCACAATGAGGCTAATTCATGTTTTTACCAAAACTAAAACACTTTAGATCACAATGGTGTAGTACGGACCCGCACAATCACCTAGAGCAACATATTTTAATGGAAAACACAGAAAACTAGTTTGTTCACTATTGAAAATTCAAAAGTACAATGGCCAACCTTCTCCCAACATTCAAAAAGGATTTTTAAAGCATTTAAAAACATGACGATTTAGTTTCAACTGTCTTTATACTAAACAAAACCAACTTGACTCTTGAACTTCCCAATTTTACACTTTTTTGCATTTTTGAAACATTGCAATATAACAACTTTTGAAAGTATTGACATCTTTTGCAAAAGGGACCCTACAAGACTCAAGATACATCTCTAATGGTCTATTATGACCTTATTTGCATAAAAAAGACTCAAATCACCTAAAACCAAACTTAAGACCATCACATGACCTTATTTACATGAATGGAGATGGTGCCCCTGCACCACACACCATCAACATACCTTAGCTGGCCTCAAAAAAGGCATAAACCACTAAAACATTCATTCTAAACCTCAACCTATACCATAAATGACAAATACCACTTTTTGGAACATCAAAAACCATCACATGATATTCATGAACACTCTCATACATCCCTTTCACAACTTTATGTAGTAGAAAGTTGGCACAAGCCAACAAACATTGAAACCTGTCTCCGAACAAAAAAGTATGATACTCTATCATCTCTAACTTTCTCTATGGAAGAGTGATTGACATTAAACTTTGGATATGACACCTTCACATTCCCATGATCTTAAATTTTGATCTGCACAACCATATCTTCAAATGTGAAGATATATAGAGCCAAACTCTTCACCTCTAAGAACATCCTCATAGAATCAACATAGTCTTCAATATACCACTCTCAAAAACACCTTTCTGGTAACTCAAATAATTTGAAACTTGGATCACACAGGGCTTGACACAATATAAAACTATCCTCCAGTCCACAAAAGAAAACCATCATCAGTGGAGAAATATAGAGCATTTCTTAGAGACACTGACAACCAAATAGCCAGCCTGCACCATCCTTCATAGAACTTTTGACATCAATCATAACCATTATGCAACAAGGATCACACCCAAAAGAGAAATTGGTAATTCTCCTTTTTCTAAATTAATAGAAGTGAGGATAGGATTCCCTTATCCTTGGAGCTTCCTTTGTTTGAATTGGATAAAGTATTGGAATTATAGGAGGAAGATGCAAAAACTATTAGAATGGCTGAGTTAACAGAGTTAGAGGAATCGAGTTAATAAATTATGGCCTCATTGGAGGAACATCATAAACAATTGAAACAACATTTTGAAAAGAATACTAGAAATAAAACATTTAAAGAAGGTGAATTGGTGTTGAAGTGGGATGTTTCTAGGGACAAACCTAGATGACATACTTAAAATGACAAAAATAGGTAGCCCCACCTTTTAGGAGATGGAACAACAGGGTTTAAGACTTAGACCTATTTCCCTCAAGTTTCACTCAAGGAAACTGTAGAGATCTCAATCCAATGATATAATGAGAGAAAGAGATCTTACAATAGCATGTCCTATGGTATGATTAATGACTAGAAGGGGGTTCACCACCAAGCTAGGGCTTGGAAAGATAAGTAACATGCAAAACCTAATGATGAAACTTAATGACGTGCAAAACCTAAGTAAATGACATAAACATGAAAGAAAATCATAATAGAAAAATGGGAAGACACAGGGGTGCACCTAGAAACTTGAATGTACCCAAAACCAACTTTGAAATGATAAAAAAATTGATCTTAATGAACATTGGGACTCATATGCCAAGCTAGGCGTATCAGTCGCAAATTAGGGTTTCTAGGATGAAACAAGAATTTGGTGATGACAAGTCTGGATCTTCAAAAATATAGAAAATTCATTGTACTGGAACTCATATGCCAAAAGTGGCGTATCATTCCTTCTTATCTTTTTTAGAGGGTCAAGATCTGTATCTACTCTTCAATCTTTGCTCTGTCTTCTCAACCTGATTTCTAGATCTGAAATCTCAAATTCTACTATGTAGATGTCTTCTAGTGACTATGTAAACAAGGTGACAACTTTGACAAGTTTGCAACCTTGACAACTTCTTCCAATCTTGATCTTCAAGGTGTCTTCAACCTAGATCTTCAAATCACACACTAAAGAGAGGGAAACATGTTTTGTTTGTGGATAGGGGTTTGCCTTGGTCAAAGCCCACTTTGGTAATCAAACCTTGTAATGAAATGGGACGGAAAGGAGAAATGATGAATGAACAAAATGACATATTGCAACTCACCAAACCCTAGGAACAAAAGGCTGCAATCTTGTATGTAATGGCTACAATGGATGTAGATCTTGAATCTTGCTTGAATGATATGGATCTTGAATTAAATGCTTGCTTGAATCATAAAACCCTACATCACAAATGTTAGCTAAAAAACAACATGATGCATGATGACTTTGACATGAAGCTTGATACTTGAATAATGATCCAAAATGATTGATAATAAATTCTTGAAGGCTCTTGTAAACACTTGCAATCACTGTAAGATGGGGTTAAACTAGTTCTAGCCTAGATAAAGTGACAAACAACACTTCTAAGCTACAAACCACATCCAAAAAAGAGAATACAAACAATGAGAGAAATAAACTAAATGAATTCAAATCAAACACTCCCCATTGAAGTTGCTTCACTTGTCTCTCATATTTCTCCTTTTGCAAACTTTTTCATCAGATTTAATGTTGAAGAGTCCCCACTTGTATCAAAAGGTCAAAGGATGGTATTGCATTATTTTGATTTGGTATCATGATGTTGGTATTAATGTCATATGTGGGATTTGAGTTGGGATTGATGCTTTGTGATACATGACCTTGGTTGCCATGTTGATGTGTTTTTTTTTATTTGGGATGAAATTGGCATTTAGGTTTGTTCCAAAGATCATGTTGGCATCTGGTATGATGTTTTGGAATTGAGATGTGAATCCTTGGTTTTAAAAATTTGGTCCTTCATTAGCATTTTGAAATGGAGGTATAAGTCCTTGGTTGATGTTTTCACATGAAGGTGTAGGCTCTAGATTGGTATTTTTATATCAAGGAAAGGTTCCTTGATTGGTATTTTGAAGTGAGGGTGTAGGTCCTTGGTTGACATTTTGAAATGAAGGATTGGTTCCTTGGGTAGAATTTTGGAATGATGGAAGGGACCCTTGATTATTGTTTTGTAGTGATGGAATAGACCCTTGATTATTGTTTTGGAGAGATGGAATAAACCCTTGATTATTGTTTTGAAGTTATGGAATAGACCCTTGATTTTTGTTTTGATTTGGTGTCCTTCGTGAGATAATGTGAATCTTTCTAGGTTTGTTTGGTGGTTGTTGATTTGAGGAAGGTGTACTTTGGAATTGGAATAAGGAACCTTGATTTGTGTTTTTACATGTGGGTATAGGACCTTGATTTGTATTTTGGGAAAAAGCTATAGGACCTTGTGATATGGAACCTTGATTTGTGTTTTGGAAAAGGGGGTTTGTGAAGGTCTTACCCATGGCATTTGAGGAACTTCCATGTGTGAAACTCTATCCTTGTGTAGTGGTATGGGTTACCTTATTTCCAAATGGTGAAATTCTTGGGATGTGTGTGGTTGTGGTAGTCATGTGTGTAGTTTTCCCAAGGGGTATTTTTTCATTTTTTGTGATGAGGGCATGCCAAGTGCAAATGGGTTTTCAGTTTCTTCCTCTAAAATGGTTAATACATCAAAGCCTTGAGGTAATTTGACACCTATTTTAGCTAGTGTGTAGAAGTATATGTTAGGGTTGGAACTAACAAGTTGATCAATCATGCTTAAAACTCTTTGGTCTTGATAGGGTTTTTCAATTTCTTGAGGAGTCAATTGCTTGTTGAATTCTTCTAGCCTTAGGTCTTCCCATGTGTTGGTTTGGTTTCTTTCTGGTGTGGAGTGATTTGAATCTATTCCAAGGGTAGTGTCATGAAAAGGGTCACTTGAAAATTTCATGTCCTTTCTTTTGGATTTAGACCTTGTTTCAACCATGTGAGACTTTCGCAAGTTGGAGGATAATGCAAGATGATGGTGAAACTAAACTATGTTTTTGAAAATTTCTTGGATTTTTGAACATAAGGATGCAAGGTGATAATGATCAAAGGATGAAGTTAATGAATACTAAAGGATTCTAGGAGGTTGGATAATGATCAAGGATGATGCAAAATTAATGATCAAGGTAATAGTGCAAGTAAGGTTATGATGAAAGCAAGCTATGTTTTTATATTTTTGGGGTATAAAAATGCAAGGATAATGAGACTAATGGATGAAAAAAGGATATGATGCTAAGGCTAAGGTAAAATGAGATATTTTTCTCTATTTTTTTGATAAGGATACAAAATGCAATCTAGGTTAAAGATCAAAGTATGAAAAGATGATGATAAAAGCTAAGATGTAATGAGGTCAAGCTAATGCAAAGGAGTCCTAAAATCTTAAACAAAGGATGGAAATCAAGCTGATGTGAACCCAAGGTAACAATTTCAAGTGTCATTGACCATTTGTGATAATCAAGAGGATAATTTTGAAAAGTTTGAGTCAAGGCTAAGACACGAGCTTAAGAATAAAATGTGATAAAGGTGATAATGAAAAGGATTGGTAAAATGGAGGATAATGGTAAATGACAAATAGAATATGAAACCAAGGATTTTCCAAAAGCTCAAAGGTCTTCCTATGTTCTAAATTTGAAGGCTTAAATGCAACCTAAGGATCAAAGTTTAGTCTATGGAATGCAAAGGATGGAGTAAGGTAACCTATAATATAATGTATCCCTAAATGTCAATGCTAGAATGAACTAGTGAGTCTTGCAAGTCTCTAGTTTATTAGTCAAAGGTCATTGTGAAAATGATTTGATCAGATTTTGGAAAAAGATTTTGAAAGTTTCTATTTAGCAAACAATTGCAGCTTTGTTTTCTTCAAATGCATCACACAGTTGTGGTTCAAGGTATCAGATGCAACTCTATTTTCAAAAAATATGGTTCAGGTAGACAATTGTGATTTTCCAGTTCCTAGTTGTAGTTTAGAGTATCAGATGTGGCTTTGTTTGTGAAAGTTGCGATTTTCCAAAATGTTGCCTTGGTAATTTTGATGTTTTTGAACTAATTTTGAAATGGGTTTTTGACTATTTTTGATGAAGTTTGATTAGAAAACACAAAAGATAGTATCAAACAGTTGTTTTTGGTCTAGTTTGGTTGTGAAAATGTTTTGATTTCAAAGTAAAACACACATAGACAACAATGCACAAGCCCTATGGTTGGAAAGGAAACCACTGGTTGATATCCCCACTTGGATTTCTCCAGCCACATAAACAAGGTGGACAACTAGAGACTTGGTGGCATTGGTTACCCTCCATGAAACTCACTTCTTGGTCTCACCAAGTCTTGATTCCCCATAAGGAGGAATTCTTGTCTCTACACAAGCTCAATGAAGATGTGGGGTGCCTTCAGAGGTCTAACCTCCTATGATCAATGAGCGTATAAAAAGGGTTTTTGGTAACTAAAAAAAATGGTTCTTAGTAAGGGCATCCATTCAAAGTGGCCATACATGTGGTAAGATTAGCTCAAGACTATGGTGAGTCAAAGGCTTCCCAATCCTTTCCCTAAGGAAGGATTTTTACATAGATCATGAGGCTACTGAGGGAAGCACTTGTCGATATGACACATCCACACCCGTTGCTAGCTAACTTTCATCAAAAATAACATTTATTTATAGTGACTTGGAAGACCTTGGCCTTAGCTTTGTTACCACTTGGTTCATTCCCACCTTTTGAAGTGGGGTGGCAGGCCCTCTAATACAAGGTAAACAAAAGTGAGGAAGTGCACTTATTTTATGATCATCCCAGATCACACAAAGCACAAGAAGAGAGCATATTTTCCATGCCTTTTCCTCACACTCACATGGGGTTCATTTTAAGCACCAGATACAAATATGTGATGTGATTATACAAATGTCAAATAGGTGCTTTTGGTCACTCAAGATCGCCTAACGGTGTGAGAGGAGAGCATATGCACTTTCTAAGACACTTGCAAACAACCAAACACGAAAAAACATAGGTTAATTTTAAAGCCTTGCTTATTATTTGAAGACACTTTATAAATTTTAAACCAATTATGTGAAATGCAAGTTTATGTTAACACCCATGAGTGAAAAATGTAGATTGTTGTTTTTTTTAAGCCTTATGAGTGAAAAAGTAGATTCTTTTTAACCTTATGATCTTGATGCAATTTGTAGAAAACTAGAAAAAATGAAAACTTGCTTAAAACTAAACTAAAGAGCTTGATTTTTTTATTGTTTCAAGAGAAATATTTTTTTAGAGCTCCACTCCAAAGCCACAAGCTACAAATAGAAGACTAGTAACCAGAAAATAGTACTCTACTCGAAAAACCCAAAAGAAAAAATGAAGACAAATAGAAAAATGGAAATTTATACTAGCAGAAAAATGCATCGTTTCTTGCGGCAATTACGCCATTGTGTTGCATCACACTAGAGTGATTACGTCTTGATTTTGAATTTGAATTTTCCTGCCCATGAAGGTCTTCGACAAATGCATCATTTCTTATCAAATGTGTCGCTGCTTTGATTAGATGTGTCGTTCCCAGAAAATTCTTCGCTACTTCTCTCAGTTGTGTTGTTCCGTACCTAAAGTCTACAAAAACAACCAAAAACTATACGAAATCTTGTAAAAACTACTATTCATGTGAGGTTCACCAATGTAAAATGGGGTTAAACCAGTTCTATCCTAGATAAAGTGACAGCCAACACTTCTAAACTACAAACCCCATCCAAACAATAGAATACAAACAATGAGAGCAATAAACTAAATGCATTCAAATCAAACACTTCCCATTGAAGTTGCTTCACTTCCCTTGTCTCTCCTATTTCTCCTTTTGCAAACTTTTCCTCATATTTTTTGTTGAAGTTGTGCAATAACCTACAAATAGTAAGTAGAAAGTTGGAAACAAAATGGTTGTTTAGGAAAAAATGGGAGAGGAAGGCTACTTTTATAGACAGCCATTCGAATGGACAAACGAGTTCGATCTTCTAGAAAGATTCCAATATCAGTAGATGAGAATCCATGAGAGGGAGGTTACGAAATAGATGGTCAAGATCGAGGTTCTAGAAAGATGCCAAGATCAACGATGGAGGATTGATCCACCAAGAATATGTTATTCATGGAAGGATTATGATGCTGACAATTATGACAAAGATGGCTATGAAAGAGACGACTATGACAGAGATGGATATGGCATATATTAAATGAGAAAGTGGAGGAAAATGGGTGAATTAAAATTTGGAAAATGATTACTTCATGAGATAAAAATATTTGACCAAATTGGAGAATAAATAATTCATTCGAATTATTTATTTGAGGAAAATGGAAAATGGGCATTTAAATAAATCAATTTACTTAAATGTGGAGAGATGGAAATTATACATCAAATAATTATTTTGAATTAATTATTTAATGGGGAGAAGAATGACACATAATTAAATAATCTTGAAAATTATTTAATTATAGAAGAATGAAAAGGTCAATTGAATAAGAAAATAATTATTATTATTATCTGACTATAGGTGAATGATAAAAGATAAATAATTAAATAAATAATGATTTATTTAATTATTGAAGAAAGGGAATGTTTTTGATTAAGGGTAAAATACGGGTTTTGATGGGATCTCGCAACCCATAACAAGATTAAGCAAGTTGCATATAAAATAACTCATATACCAAAAAAAACCCCACAAAAACCTTTAAAAGACTATACATGACTACACATGTTGCAACATACAAACAACCAAGGGCCTGAAACCTTATTACAACCTAGTTTTATCCAGGACCAAAAACCCAACTCAGATAAACAAAGAACTTTCCTGCATCAACTAGTCATCAACAAACCAGCTGCTCAGATACAACACCCTTGAGCCAAGAGAAACAATCCTCTTAATAGCGGAGATCACCATCAAGCCCCTAACCAAAAACACCAACAACTCCAAAAAACCCACTTCCATAGGGGAAATTATGGAGTACTGAAACACAACAACCTTCATGCAGCAACAACCAACCTTAAACGCTAACTCAAACCCCACCTCAAAAGGAGGGAGCTCCCCTCTATAGGAGAGGGATAAATGAGAGCCTAAACCTCCAACAACTTCACTCATCTACTCACAAAAGATCCCCCTCGATAGGAGCGAGCAGATAAGAAAAGAACTCTCCATCCGATCAACAACAACCACCTTCCCCTCAATAGAAGAGGGATCTGCCTCAATGGGAGTAGTCTTCACCTCCATAGAAGACATTAGTTGTAGAAAAAAGAAGAGAGCATCAAAAGAGAGGGTAGTCATTACCACCTTTGACAAGGAAGGACACTGGAGCATGCAAGGAGAAGAAAAGCCATGGCTGAAACCCAACAGATTAGAGTACACAAAAACAATCAACCAACACAAAAAACCACCATCAGAATAAAATAAACCCCCTTGAATAGAATAAACATCATCACCAAAAGGGGGATCATGAGGTCCATAAGTCACACCTCAACAACTTTATAGGAGAAGATAATTGTGAATAACAAAAGCTCCAAAAAACAACAAAACTCTTCATCAGATTAATCTTCAAAATCCAAGGGCCCCAAGCCACAACAAATAGGTTCTCAACCATCACCCATAGCCAATGTTCATGGGGACCAAAAAAACCATGCACCATGAAGGCCTCTGCCTCCACCAAAAGCAACAGCACTAGACAAAAGGCAACCTCATAGTGAACAGTAAACCCTACAAGCGCAAAGGTCACAACCTCCACCATAACCTTCCAGGAAACAGTCACCAAAAGGACATCACAAGAAGAGAAACAACATAACTCCTCAAAGATTCCACACAACACATCACCAACCCTCCAAGGAAAAAGCTCAGATTAGAGCTTCCACAACAATAAAGAGGCTGAAGAATATAAATACCAAGAACCAAATGCCCCAAAAATAGCTGATCCCACCAGAGAAGCAGAGGAAGCCAGAACCTCACACTCTACTCCAAGCATAGCTGCACCAGACAAAATAGGGGTCCCCCACGCAGCCAAAATGAGGGCCCTGACATTTGCACCCAACATGTCATCCAGGGTCCGAAACTCCTCTCTCCACTGGCGCAACCAAGACACCCATGGAGGATCACCCACAGCCTCTCCATCGTCCTCATCACTATCTTTAGACTTTGAAGATTTCAAATCTCCAAAGTCCTGCCTTTGCCCGTTCGTAGCTCAACGCCTCTCCATTGAAGAAAGGGAATGTTAGTGACACAATTAATTTATTTAATTGATCAAGATAGAATAAAGATTAGAAAATGAATTAATTAAATAATTAAAAATTATTTAATTAATAGAGGAATGGGATTAGGGATAATCAAATAATTAAAATTATTTAATTATCGGAGGATGACGACCAAGAAAAATGACACTCGCAGACTTAGGACATTTTTTCAGTGTCTACAATCACAATTTTCTAGAATGTATGAATACTTGAAAGCTTAGATCTTGTTAGGAGAAAATATCTGAAATAACCATGTATTTATACTTGTTTTTTCCAAATTTCTCGAAATTACGACACTACAAGCTGACATTAGATCTAGGAGAATAAAATTCCGCCAAGATTTTGAATTTAATTTAGGTCTAAGCTAAGCGAGACTCATATGCCAATTGCTGTGTATGATTCCCATTAGGCTAAGCTTGGGACACATTTTTCAAGAAAAGGATTAGTTAGCGTGAAATCCAAATTGGGGCCTCAAAACTTAGGTGCCCAAGGTGGTGTATGAGTCCTAGAACACTAAATTTGGGCCATACAATCCAAAAGCACATGAATTATCATTTGGTGTTGGTAAATGTTGGGATTAATCTCAGAAAGATGCCTTAATTAAGGCTTTTAGATGCAAAATAAGTCTAATTAAAGCATAATTAAGCCCAACTAATTAATAAAACCCTAGATTAGTGTGGAAGTGTAAATGTACACTTTACAACACCCTAAATAAGGAACAATTAGTTCCACTTAGTTTACAAGGGCCCAAGACCTAATGTGAATGTGTTAAACACATTACAACACTAAATCAAGGAAACATTAGGCTTAATTTAAAAGGAGGGCCCAAAAAAGTGTGAAAAATGTAGAGGGATACATTTTTTTTCGTTACATTTAGCCCCTACTTTAGTGAGAGGAGGAACTTTCCTCAAACTCACACTAAAGTAAACAAACTAACATTAATAGGGGTCCAAGTGTACCAATGCTAATGAGACAAGACAAAAATGATCAAGAGGGGTGATCAAGCCGCAAGGATCAAGATCCTATGAAACTAACATAAGCACAAGAGAGCACACATGAAAATGATATGAGGAGAAACACCAAGGAACAAGCATACACTGTCAAAGACATAAAAAATTCATAAATAAAACAAAAGGGGGTGGATCAAGATTCTACCATTTTCCCACATATTGTGGATTAGATCTAAGATATTTGTCCAAGAAAGGTTGCAAATGGAACACGATGTCCACTATGAAAACCAACGTATGCTCACAAGGGCTAGTGGAACCTCAAGCCATCCACTAGGTGAGCCCCCAATGAGACACATACACATGCAACCAGTATGTGCTCACACAAACAACCAAGTGGCTATGGGAAAGTCACGCCTAATTTTGGCTCCCATATGTACAACCATACCAAAGTTATACATCTTGATAACTTTGATAAGACACCACACAACAACGAACTTCGAGCTTCATGAGGCAATCAAAGGTTTGTATGCTTGAAACTCATGAAAAAACAAGATGGCACCACAAGAAAGAAAAGTGTGTTATGCAAGGTGGCCATATAACTAAAAATGTAAGTGTAAAATACTGTAAGGTACGTTAAAAGGATTTTTTATTAGTTCATGTAATTTCTTAACTTAGGGAACATTGTGCCTAATGCCTCCAAGAGAGGACCAATCAAAGAATAGAAGATTTCCAGCTTAGGGGATGTAGTGTGTCGCATCAAGCCACTAAGAGGAATATAATATGCTAAGAGAGATCACACATTTGAGGGACATCAGACCCAATGTCACCACAAAGCAAAAGATGCATCACATGAAGTAAGAAGACTACACAATTGAACATGAAATGCAAATGAATAATGTGAATGTATGCCCCCAATTTAAAGTAGTAAATGATAAATTCTAACAATAAAGAGGACATGAGATCTTACTTGGAGAACCCTATGTTGAGTCATATGTTTCAAAATGAAGCTATGCCATGAAAAAGGGAGCAATTTCCCCTGAAATAAAACTCCTAACACATGAGGGATCCATGGATTTTGGGTATGTATGTTCTTGCTACAATGTTTTTGTAGAGCTTGAAACTGTCATGGAGCAAGAATAATGACACAAAGAGAGTGAAAACAAAGAAAAACTTTTGGGTCAACATGGAAGAGACCTAAATGTATCGACGTCTTATGTCATCCCCAAAAGGAAAACATAAGACAAAGAAAAGATAAAGGAAAAGCTTTTGGGTCAACATGGAAGAGACCTAAATGTCTCGACGCCTTGTGTCATCTCAAAAAGGAAAACACAAGACAAACAAAAGATAAAGGAAAAGGTAAAGGATTTACAAAATAGAGAAGAATGTAGGTACAAATAGAGGAATGCCACAAAGAGAGAGATACATCAAAAAAAACATCACATGGGATTAAATTACGCTCTTGCAATCACATAAAGAAATATGCAAAAGAAAACAAAAGAAATACTAGTAAGGAACATGAGAATCAACCTATTAGTAGGTTGTCTGCATCCCAATCATGTTCGTCATTTATAGAAGGTAAACAACTAGCAAAAGGGACAATGACAAATGTGCTACTAGGACAAGGCTATCTAATTCTTTCCCCCATAGAGTGCAAGACAAGAATGAGTTGAGGTAGGTGATGGGAAGGAGCTTCTTACATATTAAATGATTTGTAATGAATATATGACATGTAATAGCGGGGATGTGATGATCCTAGAAGTATTACATGGAAAGGAGTGAAAAGGAATTCTTTACGGAACTATTTATATGATATCAAACTTTTTAAATGTTTGTTTTAAAGCACAATACTCATCAATACTATGTCCAATAACTCTATGCTATTGACAATGTGAGGTGTTTATATTCTTAGGATTTGGTTTTTGATCTTCTCTTATGGGAGGTAATGTAATCAATCCTCAGTTTAGAAGTATCTATAAATACCTTTTAGTTGTAGATGGTGGGTAAGGGAATTGTAGTTTCTTTAGTTTGTAAGGCATTCATTGCTTGCTAGTGTAAGAGAGGGGAACCAACAATGTTCAAGGCCCCAGGTCATAGAGTGCAAAGAGTGGAAGGCTGCCCTAACTTACCTCACTCTAAAGGGGTGTTATGAAATGAGGGACAAGAATGATGAGGACTATAATGTCCTTCAATCACTTTGTAGATCTGTAATCTAGAATAGGGCTATGCAAGCCAACTTTTGGGTTCAACATTGTACCTTAGGTATCTCTCTACCCAAGGAAAGAAGAGTGGTTCTAGGACGACAACGTGGCGCACTAGCATCTCTTAGGTGCACTTGCGTCGGTATGACCAAAGGACCGAAAATATAGTAAGAATCACCAGAAAACAAGCTGACAACCTAGCTAGTGATTTCTAGGGGAACAAAATAGAACTATGAAATAGGAAAGATACAAATGAATGTGATAAAGTAGATATATTAAAGATAAGGTGACAAATAATTCACAAAAGAGTTTGTTCGCTAGCTAGCTCCAAATGCACATCCACCTACATACAAGAAAGAGGGGAAATTTTTTGGAGCTATATAGGGGTCTACCTTAGTCAAACCCCTATTTTGGTGTTTCCACCTCCACAGATAGCCAAGATAGCAATGATAGGAAAATGTATGATAAAGAAGAAAAGAAAGGAGAGAACACAATAAACACTACAAAACAATAAGGTGATACTTAGCCAAATCGTAGAGGAGAGGAGTGAAAATGGATACCACCTCCACCAAGAGCTAACTAGCTAATGGAGGAGAAAATTGGACTCAATCCCTTGCTACAATGACTCGGTCCACTCTTACTCTACAAAGTTGATGGAGTGTTGTTGTTGCTGCTATAGAGTGCCAAAGTGCTACTTGGGAGTGAAAATGAAGGCCAAGAATGCAAGAAGTGAATGCTAGAATACTTAGAGATTGCAAGAGGATGAAATGAAGTGAGAATGAATCCATTTGAAGGAAGAATGAGCAAGAATAAGGCATTTTTAGGTTAGTTGTTCAAAGAGGGACATTACAAATCATTCCCAATAGGAAGTGTAATGCCTCTGCCAATGTCAGACGTAGGAATTTGTTAAGGACGTAAGCGCACTATGCAGACTTCTGCATGCCACATGAAAATCCCTAAAAATTATTCTTCTACCGACATAAAAAACATATGCCAATTCGAACGAAGGCAGCGAGGTGATGTGGAATTTCACCTTCGGATTTGGTTTTCTAAGGTGAGGAAGTGTAAATGGTGAATTTGCGTAAGGGGCGCAAATTCGAACCTATACATTTTTCCCCCACTTTAGCGAGCACAAATACTGATGAGTGCTTTAGGAAAGTAGATCGAAGAGGGAATAGAGTTAGAAATTTATATCTGAACCATCGAGGAAGCATACCGCGATCTGGAAAACTCGAGAGTGCAGGACAAGTAAAGGACTTCATAGCCCCATAGAACTATGAAGCTTTAGAATGAAATCATCTTACAGGCCTACAAACCTGCAAGGAGGTGACCCCCAAGATCTCTCACATGAAGGAAGCCTCGTGAAGTAAGTTCCTCATAAGCCTACAGACTTGCAAGGAAGGTGTCCTCCAAGATCTCTCACATGAAGGATACCCAAAGAAAGTTCCCTAGAAACCTGCAAACTTGCAGGGGAGCCACCCCCAAGATCTCTCACATGGAGGAAGCTCAGACGAAGCACCATATAGACCTGTAGACCTACACAAAGGTATTCCCCAAGATCTATCACATGGAGGAAACCCAAAGGAAGGAGAATCCATAGAGTCAGAAAGCAGCTTCACAGGTGCAATCGTAAAGTGACATGTCTACCTGCATATAGAACATGTTATAAAGCAGCCACATAGGAAAATAAGTGGACAATCACAAAAATCATCAACAAGTTGGAAAAATTTCAAATGGTTCCCTTGGGAACTTGACGTGAAAAAAATGAGTCCACTCAAGGGATGCGATGTTTGAAAGTATAGAAGAGATGTCTCTTTCTCGAATCAATTTATCATTGAGGAATCCTTTTGAAATATGTCCACTTCATCAAGGAATTCAAAAGGAAGAAAATTCCCCCTTATGAGGGGAAGGTCGAAGCTGCTCCCACCTTGAAGGGAAGGTTCAAAATTTTTTTCTTTATGAACACATGATGAAGGAAACACATTCCATTAGGGTTTCAAGTTGAGAGTGTGATTCTTTGAAAATTAGTTTGTGAAGATTCTTGAGAAAGGATTCATTGGAAATGAATGCAATTTATGAAAATTGAAGTATCATAGAGGTGGCGTTGTCACACATGAGAGGGAAAAATCATGCAAGGAAGAGAGAAAGATAAGGAGAGAACAAAAGAGAAATGAACACAAACATAGGGCATAAGGGTAGCCTGATATTTCGAGGTCAGAACTACTCATAAATATATATAAGTATAATAGTATATGAAATGAATTGTCATCAACCCCCTACTATATCAGACCATGTGAAGAATGCATGAGAAGAAAAAGTAAATATAAAAAATTGGGTCAACATGGTAGGGAAGCCTAAATTCCCCCAACACTTTGCATTGTCCCCAATTTGCCAAAAATTAATCACAAACATGGAAGAATGATGATACACATAGAGGAAGGTTTACGACAAAGAAACCACACCTATATCCAAGCACCAACGAGGGCGACAAGGGTCATCCAAGCACACATAACATGATCATGAGGGAACACATCACAACACACACACATATATTCTAAAGATAAAGAGGCCTCCCCCTAACACTAATCGACCAAGAGGTCATCTGCTTCCTACTCTAGATCATTGTAGGGAGAAGGAGGACGAGCTTGCAATTATGGAATGTTAAGAGGAGTATCCAACCCTCCCACAACAAGGGCTAAGGAAGAAGGCCCCATGCAATGTCTCCTTCACTAAGCTCTTATGGAGCTAAGGTCAATTATTTTGTGAAAATCATTGACAAGGCTGAAAATTCATCCAGAGAGTTGAACATGCACTTTAGAGGAGTTCCATGTTTCACCTCAATGAATGGGGAAGGTTGCACCCAAGATTCACTGCTAGGCTTGCTGAATTATTCAAGAGTGGTGACAAACTTAGGGAAGGTCGGGATTGGTTTTGTTACTAGGACAAAACAAGTCAATGCAAGACCACCTTTCAGAGAAGGTGGGATCCTCTTACGTCCTCCATTTCTAGAAGGACCACTCTCCACCTTTTTCTTAGTCAGAGGACGTGAACTCCCCATAGATGAGGCAAGAGGTGCAGATGAAGAGAAGGATGAGAAAACTGTAGTAGATACCATCAAAGTGTTTGTCATATATATAGGTTTCAGAAAAGGCAGGACATCTAGAAGGGACATCAACAAAGGTGGATCCACTGAAGGAGTGATGAAAACTTTCACCTTTTTAGGGTCAGGCACATTCGTACTCACAACAGAATTCAGAAGTGAGACTAAACTAGATAGGACCAAAGTAGAGGGGAGGAGAGAGGAGGATGTGAAAGGAGACCATAATATAGGGGTGGTTGTATCCTCTTCCTTCCTCTACAAGGCAGCCTGCTCGGCTATGAGAGCTTTTTGTCGACGCTTGCACTCACATGCAAGGCAATTTTTGTGACTCTTCAAACTAGAGGCAAAAGGTTTCAAAGGGAGAGAAGGCTCCTGCTCATCTATGGGAGTGTCTACTATAGCTGTTTCTGGCAGAGGAATAGACTCCTAAATGGGGAGCATGAGGAGTGGGTTGAGAAGTAGCAGGGGAGTCGGCTCAAGTGCCTTAGCAGTAGGCCTCTTCTTGCTTACTGTTTTGGGAGAAAAAGTAGTAGGAGGCTGAGGAGGTTGAGACATAGAGGATTCCCCATGGGGACCTTTTCCTCTACTATACAAATAGTACCAAGGTCCTAACAGTTTAGTAGGGAGATCTAATATCCTAATCCTAGGTTTGTGCTAGGATGGTATCATCAGACTTAATGGATAAAAACTAGGAATATTTATCCAAAAATCTTCTCTAGAAAGGGGAGGAGGAGATCCATCCTAAGAATGGGGGAGGTTATCTTTCCCTTTTCGAGAAGGGGAGGTAACTGGCTGCTGTACTACTAAAAGGGCCAATTTTGGTTGTCCCTTACCCCCGGTCTTATACTTTATGTAATTTTTGTAAAGTAGGTCCATTCTTGGAGGAAGCAAACCAATCGGGGTGGCCCAAAATTGGTCTAATGAATATCCCCCATGGGATACTAGAGACTGGTATCTAGTGCCATGCACTACATGCACAACACCATGGGAAAAATTTAAACATTTATGAATAATAGAGGTGATCCCATTCATGGAAGCTAGCCAAGGTATGCCTAGCTTCATCCTAAACAAATCCGACTCTGGAATGACATCAAAAACTGTGTCAACAGCCCTAGGTCCAACTAGGATAGACAAATTTATCGAGCCATATGGTTTCAGACAAAGACCATCATGTGTACGGATGGTAGATTTTATTTTTTCGTACTCTTTTCTATGTAGTGAGTTAAGCCACAATGTCTCTTCTATAATAACATTCACTCAACTCATGGGGTCTACTAAGATTCTTGTCACAATGTTGTCATTGAGGCAATTGAGAATATAGAGGGGAGAGGGCTTGTTATTTAAGGGCAAGTCCTACAACATGAATGTCACATCCAACAAATTGGGCGCAAGCTGCTTAGTAGGAGTAATCATGACCATGTTAACATAGGCCTTGGGTTGAGTGATAGAATCAGTGGGATCGACAATCACGTTGGAAGAATGCAACAAAAATAGGTCCATGTATATCTACAACTCACTATTTACTTTTTCCATTGATTTATTTATATTTTGTTTGCTTCCATTGAGACAAATAGTACCATCCTCAATGTAGTCCTGTATCTTATGATGCAAGCACATACAATGTTTGGTATCATGTCTGTTAACTCAATGGTACTGACAATAGGTATTTTCATCATACTAGCTAGGGTAAGGTTCCTTAAGAGGTTTCGGGCTCTGCAAGGTTATGATCTTATCCTTCAACAACTTTTGCAAGATAGAAGAATAAGATTCTACTAACTTTATGAACTTTTGGTTGTGTTTGAGGCAGTTATCATCCATGAAAACTACTACATTCACAATAGCCTTACCTTTCCCAGAGATCGATACAATGGAATTTCCTTTAGAACGGGAGCACAAGGAGGATCCCCCAAACTAAACTGTCGTTTGTTGATACTCTCGTAGAACTGCACATAAATGCACGAAAGAAGGATATTTCATGAGGGAAAACTTATCTTTCCAAGGCCTTTGTAAGCTCCCTATGAATACCTTCTACACATCAGAATTAGGTAGCAGATACGAGATTTGTGAGAAGAGCGTTTGATACCACGCGATGAAGTCAGTAATCTTTTCATTATCACCTTGTTTTCATTAGACAAGATCCAAAAAGGTCATCTTCAGTCCGATGTTAGCTTGGTATTGTCATAGGAATTGGTTTACAAGTTGATCAAATGAGAAAATGGAATTATCAGACAAGAAATAGTACCATTCAAGTGTTGTATCCTTGAGAAATCAAGGGAATATTTTTTCCATCACTGCGTCATGATGGAAGAAATCCGTGCATAAGGCATTAAAGGTAGACACATGCATTTGTGGGTCTCCTTTGCTGCCATATTTTTTTAATTTAGGAATCTCCATTCCTTAAGAGAAGGGAGCGTTCAAAATTTCTACCAACTGCGGGCTATGCTAGAAGAAGTGTTGAAAGATAGGCTGGGTAGAGGCTTAGGAGAGACTCACCAACTGGCTTTGCATCTTACCCATATTCTAAAGAAAAGTGTTTAGAATAGGGTCATTAGAAGATATAGGGCCAGAGGAACCTCCTTTAGAACCACTTTCGAAGCCACCACCATACCCATCGGTGTGACCACTGTCAAAACCACTACCAGAGCCACCACCACTAGTAGGGCCTCTGCTGAAGCCACCTCCACTTCCAAATCCACCACCATGTCCTCCACCGGAACCACCTCCACCAACGCCATTTCCACCACAAAATCCACCACTCATCCTGCCAAAACCTCCACTATTAGAGGTAATGGGAGGGGTGAAGCTTACACCCAAGGGGATCTTGTTCACTTTGATAGTTTTAGATCTCTCAGAGGTAGAGGGAATGTTGATCGAGGGTATGACATCTGCCATGTAAACAGATGTGGGAGGCATCAACATTCCCAATTGTCTTTCATGATCTTCAAAAGTGACCCCTTGCACAATGTTAGGATTTTTTGGAGGAGCACACACTTTGATCAAACTAGAGATACTAGTCAGGAGTTCAATGTCAGTTTGATATTTTCCAACCATGTACTTTATTTCGTTGATAACCCTAGCGGCCTTGGCCATCTTCAGGTCCTTTTCTAAGTGATTCTCCAAGTCACCTAGTCCCTTACTAATGGTAGAAATATACTTTGAAGGAATGTAAATGGCCTCATAATCATCCATTAATGATGTTGTAGGAGATGCAGGAGGAGTGGGGACGTGATCTATCTCATCAGAGATCCCTATCTCGCCCCTTGACAACTACTCCTATGCGGCAAGACCAATGACATACCCAAAAAAAGGCTTGTAGAGAAACCAATAGTGACCTTCATCTTCTCCATCAGAAGGTGTCGTATACATCTCCTAACAATATACCTAGAGGTTGTGGATTGGGTTGTGATGCTCATAAACATTCACAACACTTAGGGGCACAATGATCACAAGGTACAAGGGAAAAGCATCAACACCAATGAATAAGTAGACATTATTTCACGTCCGATTCACCAAAAATGTAAGAGAGGAGGACCAACCACGTTCAAGCCCCTACGTCATGGAGAGCCAAGAAAGGAAGGATGACCTAAGTTACCTCACTCTAAAGGGGTGTCTTGAAATGAGGGATGAGAATGATGAGGACAATAAGGTCCTTCAATCACTCTGCAAACCCAAAATCCAAAATAGGGCTAGGCGAACCAGTTTTTGGGTTCAACACTGTACCTTAGGTAACTCTCTTCTTGAGAATGGAAGCATGGTTCTAGGATGACAGTGTGGCACACTGGCATCTCTCAAGTGCACTAGCATCCATATGACTAGAGGACCGAAAATATAGTAAGAACCGCTAGCAAATGAGTTGACGACCTAGCTAGTGATTTCTAAGGGAACAAAACATAACGATGAAATAGGAAACATACAAAAAAATGTGATAAAGTAGATATATTAAAGATAATGTGACATATAATCTCACAAAAAATTATGTTCGCCAGCTAGCTCCAAATGCACGTCCACCTACACACAATAAAGAGGGGAAATTTGTTGTGGCTATATAGGGGTCTCTGTCAGTTAGACCCCTTTTTTTCTATTTCCACCTCCATGAACAACCAATATAGCAACGATACGAAAATGTATGATAAATAAGAAAAGAAAGGAGAGAAAAAAATAAACACTACAAAACAATAAGGTGATACTCAACCAAATTGTAGACGTGTAATGCCTCTACCAACTTCAGATGCATGGATCCGTCAGGGACATAAATGTGCCACATAGATGTCTCCACGTCGTATGGGCATCCCTGACAATTATTCTTGTACCAAGACAAAAAAAATATGCCAAGTGGAACAAAGGAAGTAGGGTGATGTGGAATTGTGCCTTCAAATTTGGTTTTCTAAGGTGAGGAAGTGTAAAACGAGAGTTTGTGTAAGGGGTGCAAATTCGTACCTATATAGCTAGATTCACCAATTTCTTGAGTTGAATGTTGAGGGGGAGGACCTAAGATGATCCCATCATCCTTATCATCATTGTGAGGTATTGGTTGTTCTTTAGGAAGGAAGATACTTATATCAAGAGGAGGATATTGATATCCAAACCCTTTGGTATCTTCAGTTGGTATTTTTTCTAAGAGTTGATGAATTTCATGTTCATTTGTTGTATCACCTCCTTATTTTCTTAAGATTGTAAATCCTTTCCATATGTCTCTTCTAGGTTGATAGGAGTATTGGTTTCTTTGTGAACATAGGATGGTTAAATGTTGTATTGATTAGAGGAACTATGTTCACCTATTGTAGGGAAATTATGTTCAACTTGTATCTCAGTTTCAAGATGTAAAAGGCCAAACATCTCAAGTGATGGGATGGTAGGGGGTGTTGGTTGTTTCATAGAAGGGTAAAAGGATGCATTTTTCTCAAGGTTATTAAGGAAATTATTTAGGAAGTTGTTCATGTTGTCATCATCTTCTCTAATGATGTCAACATCATGAGGAGGGCATGTATTAGGAGTTGAGTGACCATGAGTAAGTTCAATTTCATTAGGGTCATTTCCAAAAGTACAAATTGACACATCCACTAAGGATTACAAGGACATCGACAACTTACCAAAGCATATATCCATGATGAAATGCAATTCAAGAAATTAGAATAAGAGGTATAAATACAATGCACATAATGAACTAAATGAAGCTAGATGCAATGAAATGAATGAAATAGAAACTCTACAAATTGAAACAAGAATGTAATACCAACAAACAGAAGCACATAAATAGAGTTTTTAGTTTTGGAAAATGAAGTTTAAAATATGAAACAAGACTAAATCTCCTAGAGGGGCATATGAGTCCTAATCAAGGTTTTTCAAGGGTTTGAATGTTGAATAACAGTCACTACATAATACCTAGAAATCATACAAAACCACCTGTACTGGGACTAAATCACCCAGAGGAGCGTATGAGTCTCAAATTAGGGTTTTTGCACCATTTTTCAGCAAATTTTGTGTGAATGTTATGTTTTTTTGTTTTGAATGATGTCTAGACTAAGTGAAAATGCATATTTCAAGTCAATTTCAGTGATGCAAGAGGGAAAAATGCAGCCTATATGCACTTTCACTAATGAAAATTTAAGAAACACCAGATGCATATTAAATAATTCAAACCCTAATTGAAAGTTAATACAAGCTAGATCTAGGATTATAATGCACTCCAAATCAAAAATAGGTGCTATAAATGTAGGTTCACCAAAATGAAACAACAAAAATAGGTAGCCCCACCTTTTAGGAGATGGAACACTAGGGTTTAATACCTAGACCTATTTCCCTCAAGTTTCACTCAAGGATACCCTAGAGATCTCAATCCAATGATAGAATGAGAGAAAGAGATCTTGCAATAGATTGTCCTAGGGTATGATTAATTACTAGAAGGGGGTTCACCACCAAGCTAGGGCTTGGAAAGAAAAGTAACATTCAAAACCTAATGATGAAAGTTAATGATGTGCAAAACCTAAGTAAATGACCTAGAAATGAATGCAAATTAGAACAAAAAATTGGGAAGACATAGGGGTGCACTTGGAAACTTGAATGTACTCAGAATGGGCTCTGAAACACTAAAAAATGTTGATCTTAATGCACACTGGGACTCATACACTAGGTTGGGCGTATTAGTCCTAGATTAGGGTTTTTGGGCTGAAACATGATTGTGGTGTTGACAAGTCTGGATCTTCATAAATCTAGAAAATTCACTGTACTGGGACTCATATGCTAGAAGTGGCGTATCACTCCTTCTTAGCTTTTTCAAAGGGTCAAGATCTAAAATTTTTCTTCAATATTTTCTATCTTCTCAACCTTCTTTTTGGATCTGAAATGTTAGATTTTGCTATGTTGATGTCTTCTAGTGATTGTGTAAAAAAGGTGACAAGTTTGCAACTTTGAGAACTTCCAATCTTGCTCTTCAATGTGTCTTCAACCTAGATCTTCAAATCACACACTAAAGAGAGTGAAAAATGTTGTTTTGTTAGTGGATTAATCAAAACTTTTAATGAAATATAATGGAAAGGAGAAATGATGAATGAACAAAATGATATGTTGCAACTCACCAAACCCTAGGAATAAAATATTGCAATCTTATATGTAATGGCTACAATGGATGTAGATCTTGAATCTTGATTGAATGATATGGATCTTGAATTGAATGCTTGCTTGAATCATAAAACCCTACATCACAAATGTTAGCTAAAAAACAAACATGATGCATGATGACTTTGACATAATGCTTGATACTTGAATAATAGTCCAAAATGCTTGATAGTCAACTCTTGAATGCTCTTGAATTCTCTTGTAAACACTTGTAATCACAATTTTCTAGAATGCATGAATACTTGAAAGCTTAGATATTGTTAGGAGAAAATATGTGAAATAACCTTGTATTTATACTTGTTTATGCCAAATTTCTCAAAATTACAACACTACAAGTCGACATTAGATCTAGGAGAATAAAATCCTGCCAATAATTTGAATTTAATTTAGGTCTAAGCTAAGTGGGACTCATACGCCATTTGGGGCATATGAGTCTCATTAGGCTAAGCTTGGGACACATTTTTCAAGAAAGGCTTAGATTAGTGTGAAATCGTGATTGGGGCCTTGAAACTTAGGTGGGATCCATATGCCCAAGGTGGTGTATGAGTCCCAAATCACTAAATCTAGGCCATACAATCCAAAAAAAATGAATTATAATTGGGTGTTGGTAAATTTCGAGATTAATCTTAGAAATATGCATTAATTAAGGCTTGTAGATGCAAAATAAGGCCAATTAAAGCATATAGAAGCCCAATTAATTAATAAAACCCTAGATTAGTGTGATAGTGTAAAGGTACACTTTACAACACCCTAAATAAGGCACAATTAGGTCCACTTAGTTTACAAGGGCCCAAGACCTAATGTGAATGTGTTAAAAACATTACAACACTAAATCAAGGCAACTTTAGGCTTAATTTATCAAAGGCCCAAAAAAGTGCAAAAATGTAGAGGGATATATTTTCTATCATTACAATACTAAATTTCATTTTTTTTCTAGACTGGCCATTATGTATTCACCAACTACAAGGAGGCCAATATTTTTAATATTTCTAGGTTAGATGGTGAAGCTCTTCCAATCTAAATCAATGGGATTCACCTCAAGCCTCACTTTTATAGATGATTATAACAAATCATGTACATATTAGTTTATTTTTTCTCCTTTTCCAAGAATTATTATTGCACAGTTTGCATTCTCATTAGGAGAATACATGCTTTGGATTTCTCTTGTTTTTCTCCAAATGCTTTCTACACATGTTTTTTCTTTCTTGTATGTTTGAGGTAAACCAATTTTAGTTACTATTATTTCCATATGACACTATTCCCAATGGACTATTTAGGCTTTTAGGTTTCCATGTTTACTAGCAAAACATCCTACACAAGTTCCTAGTTTTTTATACATACCCTAAAAGGTAAATTTTGGAGATTTGTTGGTGTTGTCATTAGTGTTGCCAATCATGTCAACCTCTAGTATGGTGAGGGAGGTTGTTGGAAATTGTTGCACTATGTTTGAATTAGTGTTGTGATTTGATGTCAACCTCTAGTATGGTATTGTTGAGAAGTGTGTGGTATAGAGCAAGTATTCTATATGTTATAGATATGTTGAACAATTGTTTGTGGTGTTGTTGATGCAACTGGTTCACTTGGTTTCCAAGTGCTTTTGAGAAAATTTGAATAAAAGAGTGTGCAATGTGACAAAGGTATGTTTAGTGTTGTGCTCCACATTTCTTCATGGTTGAATCTATATGCTTGTGTAATTTGGATGTTATGATCAAAGGTATTCATAGGTTCTACATCTATACTTTCAAGTTTTAGATCATGTGCCAGTGGAAGTTGTGTTTGAAAATATGTTTCCTTGAAGAAGGTTGTCTAGGAGAAATGATATTGCTCCACATTTCTTTGCATTGAGGCTTTTTTCTCGTAGATTTGGGAACATGTTAAATTTTTTTGTATCTACCTTTCCTTGGAGTTTCTGGTGTTCAATTTTTTCACAAGGCGAGTGAGTGAGATGTATTTCTATGGTAGTGTGGTTTGTTGCATGAAATGGAAGTGTTCTTCAGTTTCAAGTGGTTGTGATAGTATTTCTAGATATTTTGATTGTGGTGGAATATTCTTGGATGTTGTGGAATGTTTCTATGTGGTTTGTGTGGTATTTCTAGGCCTAGAGAGGTGTGTATGTGGATTCTTATTAGTGTTAGTGCAGGTTTGGCTGACTTAGTGTGCTAGTGCTAATTGTGGAGGTTGTTTGTTGTTTGTGGAAGCATGGAAAAGTGTGTCAATGTAGATTTGGGTCCTGGTTAACCCTTGGTGTTGTTTTCCTTTACTTATTTCCATTGTATAAGTGTTTGGTGCCGACCTATTTATGGTTGCACATTTGAGGTGTATACATTTCACTGAGTCCAACATGGAGAAAGCTTTTGAGGTTGTGGAGCATATATAAGCAAGGATAATTGTTAAAGAAGTGTGTGATGTGTGGTGTAGTGTAAAATTATTCAAATATGATCAAGTGTGGTGATTTGAGTGCGAGCTTAAATGCATAATGCTACTAGATGTAGTGAGCAGGAGGTGTCTATATTTGTAGTGAGCTGAAGGTTGCAAATGGTACATAGTTGTAGCGGTGGATTTTTCTTATTGCTATGAGATAGTGCATCTCTTTATAACAATCTTCTTCAATTCTTATTTCTTCAAGACAATGAGTCCTTTGAGAAGTGAGCCCTTTTGGTAATGAGCCTATTGTATTCAGTATTGCTATTCAAATATATGTGAGCTAATCCTCACCCTGGTTTTCCCTAGTTAGGTTTTTCCATATAAATTTGGTATTGTCTTATGTATGTTGTTGAATGTATTTATGTTTTATTTTTTTACATTTTTTGATGATAATAAGGATTTTATGGTTAATGAGGGTTTAAGGTTTTAATGTATAATTGATTGACCTCCCCTCTCAATTGTTCTATGTGTCTAACAATTGGTATCATAGTTGTGGTTCCTTGGAAGAATCTTAACAACTTGAGGTAGATCTAGATGGAACATAGGAAAGGTTCCAAAGCTCCTATGTTTGGTGGAATGAATTATGCTTACTAGAAAGCCAAGATGGAAGCCTTTCCTGTCTCTCTAGGGTTTGGAGTCTAGAAGTACTCAGTTGAAACTGGATATACCATTCTTGCTAATGGTTCGACAAGTGATGATGAGGTTAAGGATTATGAGAATAACGAAAAAGAAAGAAATGCTATCTTGAGTGGTCCTTCTGATTCTAAACATGGAAAGGTGATAAGTCTCAAAACTACTAAAGAGGTCTAGGTGAAGTTGTAGAGAATTAATGAAGGAGATGATAAGGTCAAGAAAGCAAAGATGCAAAAATTCAAATCTAAATTTTAAAACCTAAGAATGTCAGAAGATGAAGACATTATATCCAACATGATTAGAGTGGATGAATTTGTTAATGCCATCAATGGTCTTGGTGGTAGGTTGGAAGAAATTGAAGTTGTAAAAGAGGTATTGAGAAATCTTCCTAAATCTTATAGTTCTAAATTTTTTTCTATTAAGGAAGCTCAAAATTTGGATCAATATTCTAGAGATCGGATGTTTGGTGCTTTAATTTCTTTTGAATTGAGAGTTTGGTCAAGATTCTACAAAGAAAGAAACTTCCTTTAAAGTCAACAAGGAAAATAAGGATGATGAACTATATCTTGATGATCTTGACAAGGTGGAAGAAAATTTTGTAAGGAGACTGAAAAAGGACACAGACAAATATAGAGGTAAGTTACCCTTTAAGTGTTTCAATTGTGGAAAGATAGATCATTATGCTTCTAAGCATCCAATAAAAGTTGCAAATTACAAACATAAGGATCATAAAGGTAAATCTGTCAAGAAGAGTTACTATGTTGAAAAAGACAATGGTGTATCTGATGATGAGGAATTAGACTATCCTAATGAGGATAGTGATGAAAGCTTGTTCATGGCTCTAAATGTGGGAAATAATTCTACTGATCTCAAAAGATGTGTGAAATAAAGTGCTCCAAAAACAAGTCACAATATTGAAGGAGCTATGTTGATTTTTTTTCATGCAAGAGAGGAGAGAAACTACTAGATAATTGATAGTGGATGTTGGAATCATATGACAAGTGACAAGAGTAAGTTTGTTAAACTTCATAAGTATGATGGTGGTCTTGTTAAGTTTGGTGATGATACCTCTACTAATATCTATGGAAAAGGTTCAATTAGCTTTGATGGAAAGCATAAAAAATATGATGTTTTTTATGTCAAGGGTTTCCTATATAATCTTCTCAATGTAGGAAAAATGTGTAGTAGAGGATACAATTTGGTGTTTCAGGCTGATGGTTTTGAAATCAGAAAAGGAAACTCTGGAAATTTTGTTGCTATAGGAACAAGGATAGAAATAAATGTTTATTAGCTCAAAGGTGGTTTTGTTAATTTCTTTATGTCACAAATCAATGAAAGATGGTTATGGAATAGAAGAATGGGTCACATTAACTTTTATATCCTAGTGAAGATTAGTTCTACTGATGATATGCGAGATCTGCCAAGGATTACAAAACCTATCAATGCAATCTACAAAGAGTGTCATTTTGGAAAGCAAAAAAAAAGAGGTTTAGAACTAAAGAATATTCTACCAAAGGACCTTTGCAGTTGGTGCATACAAGCCTATCTGGACCCACCAGAATAAGAAGCTCTTAAGGTGACATATATTTCATGTTATTAATAGATGATTATTCTAGAATGACTAGAGTGACATTTTGTCAAATAAAAATTAGAATCTCTATATAAGTTTAAAGCCTTTAAATCTATGGTTGAGAATGAAATTGATTTTAAAATCAAGTTCTTGAGGTCTGGTAGAGGTGGTGAGTTCACCTCCAATGAGTTTAACGGTTTCTATGAAGATCGTGGAATAAAGAGATAGTTATCAGCTCCTAGAACTCCTCAGCAGAATGGAGTTGTGGAGAGGAAGAACAAGACAATTCAAGAAGAAATAAGAACCATTATAAAGGAAGAAAATCTATTGGATTTATATTGGAGAGAATCAATTCGTACTATAGTATACATAATTAATAGAGGATAAGCAAGAGTGAATATTTTATAGACTACTTTATGAGTTAGGGTATGGAAAACCTCATACTATGAAATATTTCAGAGTGTGTGAAAGCAAATGCTATATTAGGAGAGATGAAGAAAACTTGGGAAATTTTGATGCAATATCTAATGAATTAATCTTCCTTGGATACTCTACAAAAAGAAAGGTAAACAGATTCTATAAAAAAAGGTTGAAGAAGATTTTTGAAAGTGCAAATGTCAAAGTAGATGAACCCTATCAAAGTTTTGTGTTGATAGAAGGATATGAATCTGATGAACCCCCTTGTAGTGAAGAAGAAAAATAAAAAGAGATGATAGTGGAAGAGGAAGAAGCTTTGAAAAAGATCCCTAAGACTCCTAATTATGTGCAAAAGAATCATTTTGAAGATCAAATCATTGTAGATAAGAGCAGGGTGTTTTGACAAGTAGAAAAGCTAATATGATAGAGGAATAGGTAAAATTATTTTTACTTTCAAAAGTAGAACCTAAAATATTAATTGAAGCATGCAACGATGAGAATTGGATGAAAGTTATTAAAGAAGAGTTGAGACAAATTGAGAAGAATCAGACTTGGGAATTGGTCCCAAGACCAATAAACAAGAATGTGATAGGAACTAAATGGGTTTTCAAGAACAAATTGAATGAGGATGGAAAGGTTGTTAGAAATAAGACTAGACTTGTGTGTAAATGCTACTCACAAGTGGAAGGAATAGATTTTGAGGATAATTTTTCTCCATTGGCAAGAATGGAAGCTATTAGAATGTTTTTGGCTTTTGTAGCACATAAATAATTTTCAAGGTGTATCAGATGGATGTCAAATCTACCTTCTTGAATGGTGAGTTAGAAGGAGAGGTTTATATTGAACAATTGGAAGGTTTTTTACTATTAAAAGATGTTGATATGGTCTAAATATTAAAAAATGAATTATATTGACTCAAACAAGTCCTATAGATTGGTATGCAAGATTGGATAGATACTTTTTGCAACAAGGATTTAAAAAGGGTACTACATATAGCAATTTTTACTTCAAGGTTGAG
This sequence comes from Sequoia sempervirens, assembly GCA_007258455.2. NCBI lineage: Eukaryota > Viridiplantae > Streptophyta > Pinopsida > Cupressales > Cupressaceae > Sequoia > Sequoia sempervirens. The sequence continues at coordinate 940,445,753 of VDFB02271358.1, forward strand.
GGAGATTAGATCTTGATTGTGGTTGTGTATGTTGATGACATAATATTTGGAGGAAATGAAGGCATGTGTAAGATATTTCTAGAGTAGATGCAAAAATATTTTGCGATGTCAATGTTTGGGGAGATGAATTTCTTCCTTGGGTTAAAAATTTGTCAATAAAAAAAACACATTTTCATTTCACAATCAATGTATGTCAAGGAAATGTTGAAGAAGTTTGGAATGAAGGATTCTAAACTAGTGCGTACTTCGATGGTTATTGGTTGCAAGTTGAGCAAAAATGGTGAATCTCCTAAGAAGGATTAGAGCAAGTATAGATCAATGATTGGTGGACTACTATATCTTACTACTACTAAACCAGATATCGTGCATGCATTTTGTCTTGTGGCAAGATTTCAAGAAGATCCTAGAGAATCACATGTGGTAGCAGTCAAAAGGATATTCAGATACTTGAAGGGCACTCCAAATTTTTGTCTATGGTATCCAAGGGATATTGATTTCGCTTTGTGTGCTTATATAGATGTAGATTGGGAAGGTTATGTAGATGACAAAAGAATTACAAATGTAGGTGATTTCTTTCTTGGAAGAAGGTTAGTCTGTTGGTTGAGTAAGAAGTAGGACTCAGTGTCATTATCTATTGTAGAGGTAAAATATATTACACCAACATCATGTGGTACACAAGTGTTATGGATGAAGCAGACAATAAAGGCTATTAGATTGTCATATAATGAACCTATTTCTATCTTGTGTGAAAAAAAAAGTTCTATCAATATTTCAAAAATATGATAATGCATTCAAGGACATAACATATCTAGAGCTATTTGGTATCACTTTCTAAGAGAGAAAGTTGCAGAGAATGAGGTGAAGCTGGAGTATATTCCTATAAAGGTTCATGTTGGAGAAATTTTCATAAAGGATCTTCCAAAAGATAAATTTGAGTATCTCTAATAGAAGTTAGGGGTTATTACCCCTCCTTTCAATTAGATGCATAAGAGTGTGCATCTCTCTAGGGAGCATTTCAATATACATTCCTGGTCCTAGACTAATGAAGGCTACCTCTTAGGGGGAGTAGGTATTGGTGTGTTTTAATTGGTGTAGTCAGGGGGAGCATATCTTGTATCCCTTAGTGGAGTAAGTGGATATAAATCAGTATAAAGAGAGTAGTAGAGAGAAAGTAGTGTGTTTGTGTTGCCTAAAGTGAAGCTTTCAGGTGATGTCAAAGGGAGAAATTGTTTCCCTTTGCCATTGATGTCAAAGGGGGAGATAGATTGAATTTTCAAAAAATCCTCAAGTAAGGGGGAGAAAAATGAAGGAAAAGGAAAGAGAGAGTGAAGTATAATAAAGTGGTAGAAGTGTAAGGAATGCCCCAGTTAGGGGGAGAGACAGAAGTAAGGGGGAAAGTTGTCTGAGTGTTGGAGTTGTAGAGTTGCTTTTCCTGATTGATTATTTTTTAGAGTTGGTGTTGCCATCAATGACAAAGGGGGATATTTTTTAGATTTTTTTGTTGTCAATAGTGTTGTCATTGATGTAAACCTTCGATATGGCCAGGGATATTGTTGGAGATTATTGCACTATGTTAGCATTAGTGTTGTGATTTGATGTCAACCTCTAGTATGCTCATGTTGAGAAGTTTTTGTGGTATTGAGCAGGTGTTCCAAATTTTGTAGATATTTTGAGCAAGTGTTTGTGGTGTTGCTAATATAGCTGGTTCACTTGGTTTTCAAGTGTTGTTGAGAAAAAATGAATAAAACAATGTGTAGTGTGACAAAGGTATGTTCAGTGTTGTGCTCCACATTTCTTTATGGTTGAAGATATGCTTGTTCAATTTGTATGTGATGATTAGAGGTGTTTAGAAGTGCTATATCTATATTTTCAAGTTTTAGATCCAGCAGAAATGGAAGTTGTGTTTGACAGTATGTTGCTAGTGAAGAAGGTTATCTAGGAGAAATGAGATTGCTCCACATTTCTTTGCATTAAGGATTCTTATCTTGATAATTTGGTAACATGCATATATTGTTTGTATCTACCTTTCCCTGGAGTATCTAGTGTTTAGTTTATTTCACAAGGTTGGTGAGTTAGATGCATGTCTATGGCAGTGTGGCTGGTTGCACGAAATGAAAGTTTTCTTCAATTTCAAGTGGTTGTGGCAGTATTTCTGAATATTTTTATGGTGTTTTAATATTCTTGGATTCTTTGAAATGCTTCTATGTGGTCCATGTTGTATTTATGGACCTAGCGAGGTGTGTATGTGGTTGCTTATTAGCGTTAGTGTAGGTTTGGCTAACCTGACATGCTAGCACTAATTGTGGATTTTTTTTGTTGTTTTTGGAAGCGCAACAAAGTGTTTCGGTGTAGATTTGGGTCCTAGTTAGCCCTTGGTATGGTTTGACTTCAATTATTTCCATCGCAAAAGTTTTTGGTGTCAACCTATTTAATGGTTGCACATGTGAGGTGCATACATTTTATTGAGGCTAACATGGAGAAAGTTTTTGAGGTTGTGGAGGATATATAAGCAAGGTTAATTATTGAAGAAGTGTGTGATGTGTGGTGTGGTGTGAAATGATGCCAATATAATTAAGTGGTGATCTAAATTCGAGCTTAAATACCTAAGGCTACTAGATGAAACACTTGAGAAGACAGTGTCTACATTTTTAGTGTGCGTGAAGTTGCTGGAGGCAGTGAGCCAAAGGTTGTGGATGGTGTAGAGTTTTAGTGGTGGATTTTTCCTATTGCTCTAAGATAGTGAATCTCTCTTAATAGTCTTCTTCTATTCTTCTTTCTTCCAGATAGTGATTCCTTTTGGAAGTGAGCCATTCTTCTCTTTTCTATAGTGACCCCTTCTAGTAGTGAGGCTATTCTATTCAGTGTTTCTATTCATATATAGGTGAGCTAATCCTCACCATAGTTTTTCCTTGATTAGGGTTTTCCATGCAAATCTAGTTTTCTCTTATCTATGGTGTTGAATCTGTTTATGTTTTATTTTTTAAAATTCTATTGATGATAATAAGGGTTTGATGGTTAATGAGGGTTTAAGGTTTTAATGTAAAATTGATTCACCCCCCCTCTCATTTATCTTGTGTGTCTAACAGTAAATTCATTTAAGCTAAAACCATAAAACCTAAGTCCTAGAAAATGGTTTATTACTTTATTTTTTGATTCATTAGTTACCTATATAACCCACATTTTTAGAATTTAAATTGTGTCCCCATGTCCTTAGTATCATTTGTTATACCAACCCCTTTTCATTGTTACCAATCAAGTGAATTAATCATGTGCCTTTTGAAAAAATTCCTTCAATGTACTCGTATGGTAGTCTCTGCCATTTTATACTTAGAAACCACATGGATGAATTTATTTTGATTGCATGTTTCCTTTAGAGTACAACTCCAAAATCCAAGAGCCTTTTACAATTATTCTCATGTGTTATATTTTTTTTGGATCCCAAGTTATCTATTGGCCTTCTTAATCATATCTTTCTTGTGGGTCCTATGAAGTGCTGAGGTGTCTGGATGCTATTGATATTCAACTAATTTTTTGGAATGTATAGCCTAAATGATCAAACTCAATTAAGTTGTACTCATGTGATATACCACCATGTTGTTGCACAAACTATTGTCGAACGTGCACCAAAAGATCGTCTTGTTAATGCCCAATACAACTACCAGAGTTCATGAATCGATGAGAGGTGTTTAAGCCATGTCACAAAACAAAGCATTGTGTTATATAAAACAAGGAGACCAAGGGGTGCACACCTTGCAATAATCCCCCTATGCAAGTGAGGGATTTGAACCCATGAACCTGGATTTGATACCAATTGTTGAACAAATGGTTGTCATTGCACCAAAAGATCGACCTATTAATGCCCAATACAACTGCCAGAGTTAATGAATCCACGAGAGGCGGTTAAGCCATGTCGCAAACCTGAGCGCTGCATTGCACAAAAAAAGGAAACCAAGGGAATGCACATTGCAACACATGTGTCACCCTTGGTGACTTACTATTGCCTCATAAAAATAGTTATATCACTTACAAGTTTTTTTTATAACTAATAGTTATATCACTTACAAGTGTTAGAATCTTATTTATAGCACAATATCTCAATATAGTATGACTTATAAAAGGGAGAAAAAGATTAATATGTGATCATGTGCTATGGAAACATGTGGCTCTTTATTTATACAATCTCAGGTAAAAGGTCATAGGCATTGTTGAGTTCTAATAAAGTGACTAGGCACCATATGTCTCATTTTCATTGAAATGCATTCTTTCTTCCTAGTGTGAGTTTTAAAAATGCAAGTTATTCAAAGATGCATTAATATGCTCAAGTGGGCCACATGTTCTTTATGCAGTGATCTCTAGCCTTGTCTATGGGGGTCACCTCCTTCTAAGTGGTGATTCCTAATTGCATCACATGAGGTTCTTCATAGTGCAACTTTGATCGTGCTTAAATTTTTAAAGTTTCACTTTTGCACTTGGCTTTCATATATCATCCTCAAGGTGATATTGTTAGACATGACCTCTTCTTCAACAATCTTATGCTATTTGTGGTGGCCCCATTCTATAACAACTCAAAGGTTTAAACCAATGAGGAACTTCCAAGTGGCATTTTTACTGCAAAGTGCTAATGCACTTTTTTTCCACTTGGTGGGAGTGAAAACCAAGGCATTCAACATTTTAACAAGCCTAAAAAATTCTATGGCACCCCTCTAGCTCAAGGCCACTTATCCAATTGTCTTAATTTATGTTGGAGCATGATATTTCTTCATAGTGCAATTTCATTTTTGACCGTCTTATGTGATTCTTGTGCTCATTTGTTGATCATATGACTAAGAACCTCTTAAAAGGAGATAAATGGTCAATGTTTAAATTACAAATAATGGTTAGTAGAATATTAAAATTTTCATGTAAATGGTATTGGCTTACAAGGATGGAAAATTAAATTTTCAACAACTCTCCCAGCTACACTTCTTACCTTTAGAACCATCTTCAATGATATCTTAAGCGATTCTTTTAGAGGGCCATCCTTGACCACATTATATGGTGGATTCTATGGGGTCTTTTCCCCCTTCTCAAAGTCATCAATGTTGAAAATTTTTAGGTGTCCAAAATTTTCTACCCATGCCATCAAATCAGATTGAGATGAACATATGTTGGTTCTACATTAGTTATATAGGAGGTTATAGTTTCTAGGGTTTTAGTTTTATATCTTTGAATACAACCTAGTTGAGGCTCACTTGAAAGGGGTTCTTCCCTTTATTTTTGGAATAGAAACTTTTATTTTACACTTATGTAACTGTAAATTGACCTAGATCCTCTATATTAATAAATAATTGTTATATTTAACCTCTTCTCTCTATCCTACATGCTATGTAAAGTTTATTTACTTTATGTATGAGTGAAATTCATTATTTTCTATGTATGTGTTTTGTGTAATACAAATTTTCAAAGATAACTTTGGATGTATTTTCCCTCTTAACACCCTAACAAATTGTAACCTATACACAGACCGAGCTAGGGAATGATACTATAGAAAATTATGTGGATGTTTTGGTGATTTATTGTTGACACATTGTGTACCCCTAGGAAGGAAGAAAAACTTTACTATTGGTGCATCACCTCCTTCTATTTTTGTAATTTTATCTTCCCTTTATTCCTAACAAGTTGTTAGATTAGGGTTAGTTGTAGGAATATTCAATGTTGGGTTGGAACAACACTATTGCACTTAGTTTAGAGAGGGAAAAAACCCTTAATTTAGAGGATTGGCTTCAATTAGAAAGGTCCCACACCTTGAAGCCATTTCCATGTTTCATAGAGTAGCTAGATTTACAATCTAGCTAAGGGTGCAATTAAGATTGACACCACCACCATGAAAATTCAATAAAGGAAGATGAGGAGGAATCATCTTAATTAAGAAGTTTTAGAGAGAAAAAATGACTAGAATATAGCCAAACCAATAATATTTACATCAAAGGATGAAAATTGACAAACTTGGGCCTAGCAAAGTAGAATAAACATAACTATACATATAAAAAAAATCAAAATTTATTCACTTCATGTCCATCGATGACAATAATTTCTTTTTCCATCAATACAAGATCATAAGTTCTTCATTTCCTAGAATAATCCACTATTATTTTCCCATTTTTAGTTTATTCCCAATGAAGATTAACATTATGGAGAAATTTTTCCAAAATTGTTTACCATTTATAAGAAAATAACAAACAAAACTAGCATGAATATTGATCGATATAATTACTTCACCAATAAGATTTAGAGAACCTAACTAAAAAAGTTGGAATGATGCCACATTTAATATACTTAGTTGATTACGTTGTTCGCTACAAGAAAAAATCATACCTACAAGATGAGTTCTAGTATGAGAAGGAATAAAAATGCATGAAGTTCTTCCAAGTATAGGCCCTATAACCAAGACCTATTTTAGTTGGGGACAAACAATTTGAACCCCATTAGAAATACATGAGACACACTTCAATGCAATTCAAAATTGATGAAGATCATTTGAATGGAATGTGTCATATTTCAATTCAATTTAGATATAAATCACATATCTTAATCCTAAAAACCAAATGAATGGAGTCCTTTATAATGCAAGAAAAAAAACATTAATCCAAATGTAAACTATTTAACTCAAACTCAATAAATAATTTTTATGGTATGCCAAACAAACAAAACCCATTAAAAAGACATAAAGGAAAATGTCAATGTAATTCAAAGAAATATAAGACATTTGAATTGAGCTATTCCAATTACAATGCATTCAAAATAAATAAGAACCATCCCAATACAATCAAGATGATAACATATCCCATTCTAATGCAATTCAAGAAAATAACAAATATAATCTTAATCTGAAACCATGAATTCATCCTGTAGACATGGAAAATATATTGATTGGCATTACATGCTTGATCTTGACTACTAACACTATTTCATCCCTAATCATCCCTCAGTCTAACAATTTAATCAAATACCCTTATTTGATTAAATTCATCAGTTTTCCTCTCTTAATTAAATAAATCAATTTTATCTAATTAAGTCATCGTCTCCTATTAATTAAATAAATCACTTTGTTTAATTAATCCTATATTCCCTCTTTTAATTAAATAATTCATTTTATTTAATTAATTTCTAAAGTCATCTCATTTAAATTAAATAATTTAATCTTTATTTGATTTAATGCTAACACCGTCCTCTTTAATTAAATAAATCAAATCTTATTTAATTAAGTCTAAAATCATTATTCCTCTCATTTTGATTTATCTAAATCCAAAAATCTAAATCAAACTGTCAAATCAGCTAATCCCTCATTAAATTAATCAAATCTTGATTAATCCTAGTCTTAATCCATCAAATCCTCTAGATTTTGCAACTTGCACATAAAAGTCAATTTAATTGATTTATAAATAATCTATTTTCATTCAAAAAAGGCATCAAAGATGGAATATTCCTCAAATTTGAAATCTCCCTAGGTCTTGTCCTCCAAACATGGCATTTAACATCTCTTACAAGTCCTTTTCTTGAGCCATGTGACATTAACTTCACCTTTCACCTCATCCTTCAAGCCATCTTTTGAATTTGAATCTCCCCCCTGTTTGCACATTCTCCAAAATGTGCTCAAGCTTCCTCCATTCACATCTTGACAAGTGGCACTTGCCCATTGGATGTTGAATGATCCCACATTCATCCATTTTTCTCTTTCCTTCATCTTTTTCTTCTATTTATAAAAGGCTTCTCTTTGTATTTTGCATCCACAACTTAGAGAAAAGTTACTCTCTTCACATTGAGAGCTAATTTTATCCATCTTCATAGCATTTGTCATCATCTTAGTTAGGTTATTGCAGATTTCACCAAGGAGCTCATTGTTCTTCATCAACAAGTGGATCAATCTTCATCAAATCATCACAAGGCTTGCAAAGGAGTTGGGAAAGGGCCAATTTCCACATCAAATTGGCACCAACTCCCCCATAAGATCAAGATTTTGCATATTCTCAATAGGATTTAATCTATTTCATTATTTTTACATTGCATTCTTGTTTTATTCCTATTTTGAGCATAGTTAAATGGATTTTATGGGGAACTTAGATTCTAACTTGCATTTCAATCTTCTAATGTGTGTATTCTTTGTGTTTTGTAGGTGCTAGGATCTTGGTTCATACACGTCCAAATATAGTTGATATATCTAAAATCTATTTTAGTTGAGGCTAGAAAAATGAAACCAATCCCATTTCAAAGACATGAAAGCCACTTAACGTAAATCAAAATAGATAAATGTTGTTTTAATTGAATGAGATCAACCTTGCAATTTATTTAGTAGTTACAAAGTTCATAGTCCATAAGTGTAAATTGTCTCTCCAAATTTGTAATCATCTTCTTCTATTTTATTATTATTTCCTTTCCCTTCCCATTTATTTCCAATTGTACATCCTTTCACAAAATACAAACTTGTGTTTTTAGCTTATTCCTTGCAAACCTAACCCTTTCAAGCTCCTCAATACTATCATACTCAATGTATTCATCCAATAAAATTTATCTAGTCAATTAATTCTTTCAGATTTAGATCACCATAGTAGTTTGTAAGTTTTATTCTAGGTCTCTTACTAGTTTTGGAAATTCCCTTCAACACCTTCAATTTATTTAATGCCTTTTCTAGATATTCTAGGTCTTGTACATCCTCTCTAACATCTTCTTTCACGTCATGCTCATCACCATTCATTAAGTTTTATCTCACTTTTCTATCTTCCTCCAAGGCCCCCAATCTAATCACATTCTCTCTTAAGTCTTATCACTTTCAACACCTCATCCAACTTTCTAGCAATATTGATAATTACCTAGAACATTCGTAGTGACATCTTTCTTGGATTTTTTACAAAATTCCATTGATTGGAAGTCCACCCACAATCCCTCCTTGCAATTCTCTCTAAGTCAATGATTGATTATCAAGTTTCTTTTAGTCATATTAGTTTTTAATGATTTTCTCATAAATAAAACACATGGAGCAATAATTACCCTCCTCAAGATTCTCACCTTACATTTTAATACCACTTAATGCAATCATGGCAAGAGACTCCAATGAAGGACTATCCAAATAAGTAGCCAACAAAAAATAACAATAAAAACTCATAGAAATGACACAAGATATACCCTAAAAAAACATTCAAAGAGGAAAAAGCCTAGCCTTCAAAAATATCCTCATCATTCTTATTGATTTCAAAAAAGTTACACTTTTCCACTATGACATATATTTTAGGCTACAACCTAATGAAATTTGCAATATCCTTAACCCTAAACTACATTCCTCATATCTATGCTCGACCATGCAACTCTAACACAAAATTTTCCTATCTCCTTGTGATATTTTTTAATTATAATGTAACACAATATGTGTGAATACCCAAGCTCCTTAATGATGTGCATCAATCACAATGTGGAAACAATTTCAACACTTCTTGAAATGTATAATCAACTAGTGAGTTAATTTCTTCAACCAAAAAAAAGTGAAGGAAAATAAATTTTAGTGGAAACCAATGTTTGCTCACCTAGGTCCAATACGTCTTCCATGTCCTCCTCTATTGCTAAAAACTTCAAATTATTTGGTTCCAAAAGTAACTCTAAGACTATTATAGTCTACTAGTCTAATACAAGTTTAAAAAACCAAATAAACTTCATTACATCAATCCAATTCTTTTGAAGTATAGATAAGATCTTTGAGAACTCCTCTTCAATGTTCTACAAAAATCATACTTGACCGAATTGTGAAAGGTAGTCAAATATGCTAACATCTTCTACAATTGACTAGTGAATCAAGATTGCAAATAACTAAGTGAATTCTAGTGATGTAGGATTGCTCTACTTAACTAAGAATTCTCCATAACAAATTTATCATCTTAACATTTAATTTAAATAAGTAAATTAACTAAAATTTTGTTTAGTGAAAAAAGTATTCTTCATATTATAATAAAATAACTAAAATAATTGATGTTTATTGTCGAGAGACATTCTACAATGGTAGCAAGTGGTGGAGTGCATGTGCATTGGCCTCCATTTGCATTGTCTTTGAAATGCATTTCAACTCGTTGTGAGGTCAGGTATTGTTGGAATTTGAGTGCATTTGATTTATTCTGGTCGATAAATGTTCTTGATCAAATTACGACATTTAAATAGGATTATAAAGTTAAAAGGTATAGTGGTTAATTAAAAGAAAATAAATAATTAAATAAATTAGTTTTATAAAATATTAAGTAAAGAATTATTAATAAATTAATTAATTAATTGTTCTTTAATGATATTTGATAATAATTAATAATATATTAGTTGATTCAAAGGTAATTATCCCAATGACGTAAAGGGTAAATATTATTGCCAATATATTTTACTAGATTGGCATGATTTGAATTGGTTCAATTTATTCAGTTTGTGTTTTGAGGTATTAAATAAAAGAATAACTAAAAGAAGTATGAGTAATTAAACAATGTGATAAAATAAGATTTTTATTAATTTCTTTGTGAAATAAATAATTAATTAAATGTTTTAATATAATTAGAGGTTATGAAAGAATAAAATTACATTGTTAATAGAAATAAATAAAAATAGAATATTGCAAGGTAATTATCATTTAATGTTTAAATTCGATTAATAAATTTAAAGTGAGAAAATATTAGAAAGGATTAAATATTAAAATTGTATTTGAGTTTAAGTAAATTAAGGAGAAAATATTTATCTGTAACTAAAAGAAAGATTTAATTATTAAATATTTATTGAATATCTAATAGATGACCTATTTGGTTCATATATTAAAGAGTAAATTATAAAATAATAATTAAGGGTCGTGGCTGTCATTCATTCATAACGATTGGAAGTTGAACGGTTTCTCGTTGGGAGTGGAAAAAGACTCCGTGAAACAAATTATTAAATGAGAATTATTCTGGAGAAAAAGGGGATTGGCGGGTTTGAAGGGTTGCTCCTTCTGTCATGGATTGTTCGGCTCAGGGTTTTCGTTCCAGACAATATTGATTTACAACGCCAATTGAAATTTCCTGTCAATGCTCTCTGGAAAAGAGTACAATTTTCTTTCCCCTCTCTATATTTTTGATATGTTGTGTGCGAATTGTAAATCACCTTGAAGATTCAAATTGCATGTGGTGCTAGGGTTTTGATTTAAGTTTTTATGATATGGTTTTCAACTTATAATCATATGCGGTGGTTTCAATCTATATTCATAATATTGTGAATAATTATAAAGAGTTAGTTACGTATTGAAATCTATTTGTATTCTGGGTAAATTTTACATTTCATATTCTTAAGTGATTTAATGAAAATTCATTTATTTTATTATTGATGAACCTCTGGTTCTTTCTAGATTTATAGATTTATAGATGTGAGATTAGGATTAAATATCCATTAAAATGTTGATTCAAATTATAATATTTTAAATCTATTGCGATTGTTTATATATATACATATTATATTTTGTTTGTAAAAAAAAATAGATATATATATAGTTATACTTGGTAAACTATTTCATGTGACTCTATTCAAACAGTCTAATTGTGTCATCCATAACATTTTTTATACAAACTATTTTGCTGGTAAATTTAAAGGGTTTCTCCAAATTCCAGTGTTCTATTTGCTGTCCAAAAATCTCAAATACCCAGATTATAGTTTTGGCGTTATGCTTAAAATATGAGGCTGCTGTCAAGCTGCTCCCTTATGGTTGCGTTTTGCTGATAATAAATATAATTTATAAAGAGTTAAATTAAATTTTGGTCTGCTAGTATGATAGGTTTTGAGATAAATAGAGAAATAATAAAGATGTTAAGGGTTTATTATAATAATAAGCTACGTTTTGTTAGTTATTAAACTTAGTGGTTAAAATAAATTGATTATTAGGGAAGTAATACTTGGAGGGAAATGATTTATTTATATTAAAAGAATTGAATAAATAAAATATAAAATCAATCATAAGTAAAATATTAATTTTATTTAGGTTAAGGTTGTGCTGTGAAGGATTAGATTTTTATCCCAGCTAGATAAATGATCTCTTATTTTTAATTAGAAAGTGAAGATTATATATATATATTTGTTTATAATAATTAGGTTGGATATTGGTTGAGGTGAGATATAATTAGAGGATCTTGTTCTGAATAAATAAAGTTATTAATTGTTGGCATGAAATCTTGCCAGGTAGTTAGTCATTAGGTGTTAAGGATGGTGCAGTTAGAATTTTCACATTTGTTACCTTAGGAAGAAACATATGTCCTTTTGAATATTATTAATCATTGTATCTAAATTAGGATGGAAAAATAGGTTAAAAATTTTTAACGTAAGATTTAAATTAAGGAAAATTATAATATTAAGTATATCTTGAATTTTCTTACATGTTCTCTTAATTGGTAATTTAATTTTATAGTATTAATTTCATGATATCTTTTAATTGTTTTATATTTCTTTTAGAATGAAATAAATGTTATCTTAATATCTAAACTCCTCGCATGCTTTTAGGATTGGCTAATGGATACTCTTGGCAAATAGGTAGTTGGTTACTTAGAATAAAATATTGCTACAATTAC